>CM034462.1:17866847-19066847 GCA_019925255.1 Litchi chinensis
TTAAGTCGTTATTCCAACCTTCACTTCGTTTCCACCATTATTTTTTTTCTTTGGTTGGTTGGAACTACCCGTTTCACTTTTCGGGTTAGACTGCTTGGGGCTGAAGGTCTCCTCCCATCTAATCTCTTTGGCAACTCGCTCATAGAACTCACCCATGTCCCTCACTAAAGATTTGTAGATGCTCTCATATAACTTTCTATCCTTACGAAGTGCAGCTGAGATCATAGTTAGGATGCTTTCATCAGAAGGGTTCTCTACATTGCTGACTTCACGTCTAAACCTGGTAATATAATCTTTCAGCGATTCATTTTGTTTGGAAGATCGTAGCGAGGTGAAAAGATAGTGTGAGCTGCCTCCTTAAAGCTTTGTACTAGCTAGTGAACTTTTACTAACATCCCTCCCAGCTATCTATGCTATAAGTTAGGAGACTTTTGAACTAGATTCGTGGAACGTCCTCTAGGTAGCTAGGGAAACACGGCACTTGACCAACAAATTGGTCGTTTAAGGATCCATTTGGATATTGAATGCATCTAAGTGGTTATAAGGGTCGCTTTCTCCATTGTGTTGAGAAATGTTGGGGACCATGAATTTGGAAGGGAGAGGTTATGTCTCAATCTCACTAGTGAATGAGATTCTTTCCTTATATTGATCACATTGGTTTGAAGTACTAGGGCTTGCTTTAAGTTGCTGAACCCTTTAAAAGAGCTCCTCTATCTTTGGGTCCTGAGGCCTGTGCTCGCAACCGAAAGAGTGGTGGTCTGGCACATGTCCTTGACTGGCCCTCTCTCTTGAGCTCACAGATCATTGAGCTTTCTCCTCTTTGCGAGCATAGCGACCTTCAGCTCTCGAACGTAAGTTGGAGGAACGAGCTGAGCCAACAAGTTGTAACATCTCTCTAAAGGGTCTTTCAAGTGCTGGCACTTCATCTTATTGCTGCCGGTAAACTTCTTTTGGAGCAGCAACCTTAAGTTTGGGTGCATTTTATGTTTGGGCTTATACCACCGCCCTGATTGTATCCATAAGTTGTGGTACTATATTTTCTAGCGCCTCCTACCGCTGGTGCCATACCTATAGCCCCTTGGCTATAAGGACCATCGGTGTTGGTTGGCGAAGGGCTAGTGGAGGCATACCCATAGTAGCGCCATTTGTGGGGATATTAAAAGCATCTGCCATGGGCATAATTAAATCCTCCATCGACTGGTTGTCATGTTGTTGTTGATCCATCTGCCTTTCTGGTTGATCAGCTCCTACGTCAAAACTTCTTGTGGTTTTTCTTCTTGCCATGACAATTGAATATTCTAAAGATTATAGTCTAGGCCTTCCTTCTAACGCCAAAATGTCAATGTCTAAATTTGGTCAACCCAAGTTCTTGACCCAATACTGCAAATTAAGTAAAACAAAAGCAAAAAACAGAAGAAAGAGAAACGGAAAAACAGTGAATGCAAAGTGATTTTTACATGATTCGACCCAAAAAGATGTCTATGTCTATGATTGTTTCTTTGGTTATTTTGGCAGAGTCACAATATCTTATTGTTTGATTATTCCTATTACAATGAAATTTCAAGCTCTATTTATAGTGTGGGGTGTTACAATTTGGGTATAAATAAAATAGAAAAGAGTTCTACAGTAATTACACTTCCAAAACTGATGTCCACCATTCTAAGGATAGATTCCACCAAAACACAAGTTTGAGTTTACTTCCAATTCTGGTAGCTGACTCTTCCTCAATTTAGGCGGTTGCCTTTCTGAAAAAATTCTCTTAATAAGCACTCCGAGTTAGGAGTTGGAGCTTGCTTGAGACAATCTCGAGCTAAGTATAAGGTAACCTTGACCATAATTGACCTGCGACCTGATAATTACAGTAACAAACTGAGAGCTCGTTCCTATGAGCTGGATGTTGGTGAACTGAGTCTTTATCTATTGGGTCAATCCATTGGATCAATTCCTTGGGCTTTTATCAACCCACTTATGCAGTCTCAAATATACCCATAACAAAACAATCTTGATCAAAAAATTAATTCTCTAAGCATTTCAATAAGATATATTAAAAGAATATGATTACAAACATTAAAAAGTTTTCTTGATTTCCAAACTAAATTTTCTTTCAAAGAACTTTGTAGGAGTTATTTGTCAAGAGTAAAGAAGATTTTTTTTTTTTTTTTCGAAATGTGGTGTTCAACGTTTAATAAAGAAGAGAAAGGATTTTATAGAGTTTGGTTTCCTATTTTATCAAACCACCTTACCCTTTTAATTTAAATAAAATAACTTTAAAAGTTTAATCTAATTAAGAAACCTTATCACATACAAATTTTAATAAAAATATAACTCCTACTAATTTTAAATATTGTTTTTTTTAGTAAGTAAAATATCATTAATTTAGTTTTACTTAAGAGCTTAGGCAATAATTTGGGTGTTACACATACACTTTCTTAGAAGAAGAGAAAAAAAGTGAGAGAGACGGTAAGAAAAATGAAAAGATGGATATGGGTTGGAGATATTTAAAGAAAGGGCTTGAGTGGGCATTTAGAAATTTTAAAGGGGGTTGTTTTCGAAGCCCCAGTGGGACATGTGTCCGTCATGCAAAGAGTGGTAGTTTGTATGAAGTAAAATCAAATACTAATCAAATTAAAATCAAATTCTAAAAATCGAGAGTTGTGTTTCATAATAGGTCAAACTAGGGCTAGCAATTTGGAACCCGACACGACGGGTCGACACGAAACCGACACGATTATTATGGGTTAGAGTTGAGTATTAACGGGTTGGGTAAATAAACGGGTCAACCCGTCAACCCGTTTAATTATCGGATCGGGTTCGGGTTCTATTTAACGGGTTACGGGTTAACCCGTTAAATAAGGGTAAAAAAGTAATTTTATTTTAGAGGGGTAGTCATGTAATTTTAGTGGTAGTTATATATATCCTTCAAAGTTCAAACCCTAACCTAAACACAAGTCTCCAAACTTCATCTCTACACTTCATCTCATCGCAAATTGTCATGTAGTGGTAAAATTTTATTGGTTTTGATAAAATATTTATTACACTATTTTTTTCATGTATAAATGTATAATTTCTTAATTAGTTAACTTTTAATTATTATTTTTTGACAAGTTTAGTTTGGCAGATGTAATCAACGCTTGATGTTGTTTTTCTATTATAAAAGACTACATCAAACAAAATTTTATGTTGTTTTTTCTTTTTTTTTTTTAATATGAAGGACTATATTTGCAGAGATATTTTTATAATCATCTTTGTAAATATTTGTATTTTTATGGTTTGGATTGTATTTATGGATAATTGTATTTTTTAGGTCTTATGTATCTTTATTTTAATTTTGTTTTTTATTATATTTATATTAAAATTTAAATGTATTAACTATCATTAAATAGGTCATAAACGGGTCGATTAAATAGGTTATTATTCGTGTCGGTTAAATGGGTCACTAACGTATCGGTTAAACGGGTCATTAACGGGTTGACCCATTAGTAACCGTGTCGTGTTCGGGTTGAAGGGGTTCAACCCGTTTCCTTATCGGGTTGTGTTCGGGTCATGTCAAAAATTATCGGGTCGGGTTCGGGTCATGTCCAACCCAACCCATCAACCCGGATTGCCACCCCTAGGTCAAAATCTTAACTTGTATACCAAAAATACTAACAAGAAAATAAATAGCTCGATATCACTAAAACAAAAAAATATTTTTTAAAAAACTGGCAGAGTTCTTCATATTATTGTTCAAGTCATGTACAATTACAATTTTCTTCCGTGACTTTTATAACATACATTATAATTGAAAGCAAAAACAAAGAACAAAAGTACACAAAGAAGTAAATATTATTCCTTCAAGGGAAGATAGATTGAAAAGAAAAGTGAGTAAATTCACACATATCTCTAATCTCTACCTCTAAAATACTCTGAATCCAAATTAATTGGATAAAGATCACCTGCAGAAGTAGAAGAAGCATTCCAGTTTCCATCCAGTGAAATGCTCTGGAGCTGGCTCTGGTCTTTATTCATATCATGTTCTTTGTTGAATTGGTAATATTTCCTTATTGCTTCAGACTTGATTTCCGCATCCGTTGAGACAAGTAAATCTGGAACAAAATCTTGAAGAACAGCCCTGCCTTCCAGCATGCTTACCATTGTAAACATAGCTGGCCTTACTGATGGAGATACATCAGAGCATAGAAGAGCCACATTGATCATCACCATCACTTCTTTTTCATTGAAGTCTGACCCCAATCTTAGATCTACTAATTCCATCAACTTTCCTTCCTCTTTTAAGACATGAGCCTAGACGAAAGGGAAAGATAAAGAAAAAAAAATTAAATATGGTCCACTGTCCACATGACAATTGGTATTAAAGTAGGACTATAGTTTTCTATCCTTTTAGAGGGTTCTCACTTCCAAGCCATAAGTATCTATATACTAGCAATTCCTTATGTCTCAAAGCGGCAAGTTCTACTCACCTCCCATCACTTGTGTAGATAATTTTCTCACCTTTATATGGGTAGTCCTTTCTTATCTTATGGAACACAGATGATAGGCCCCATCCCTATACTTCTATTTTCATACGATCGATGGTTCGTTGGCAATCCCACAATGGCTCTCTAGTGGATATCTGATCCAGTTGGAAAGTTTCTGTGAAGTTAAGTCGTTTTACTTTACCGAAAATCTTTTAGAAATCTCTTTTGGAAATGGAAACGAGTGGTAATTTTTCTTTTATCATACAATTATGAAATAGATTTGATAAAAATTTGGGCAGCATAACGACTGTTTTTTTAAATATGCTACCCTGTAACAAATCACAGAAAATTTACACACTTCTAAAGACAAATATTTTCTCAACTTTTGGGCCTCAGGCCCTTCTCATTTCAAAATCCACAAGCAACCACAACATACATTCAGATTCAAAGACAATTTGAAAACCATTCACATGTCATGCATATATATTTATACAATTATACATTTTCCAAAATACATACAATTGAATATATATAATTTACAAGCATTTCATTCTTTTAAAAGCATCTATAATGATTATACATAAATATAACAGCACGCATGACTCAGCTCGTCTAGTCCTGTGTCGGAGTCCCTGCTACGGACACACCAGTACATGTATCTGAAGAGGTTTTGTTTATAAAATATAAAATATAGGGTGAGCTAAACGAGCTTAGTGAGTGTCATAAAATCTTTATCCTGGTTTTACCTTTAAAGTAAACATCTCTAAAATATCTTTAAACATGTTTGTAAACTTTTCAATGCTATGGAATTAAAATTGGTTTTCCTGAAAATTCATATATGTATTTAAATGCATAAATAAACTTTCATTAAAACTGTAATTCATACTTTATAAAACTGATTTCGGGAAACCATTTTTAAAATGCTTTTAAACTTTCTGCTGTAAAACATAAACAATGGCAGCAATAAATTTTTCAAAAAATCTTTGTATGAAAATAGACCAACCACTGTTTGTCCATACCACATAGTACCCTAGGCGCGAGTGGAATGTACCATCGCTCAGGCCTCCATGGAAGCTACCTTCGTTTCAACCTCCTATCCGGTGAGGCGCTAGCTATAATATATCCTAATTTGTGCATGGATGACATACTAACTAGATTAACTGACTCAGTCCCTCCCGTTGTTAGTGACAGACACCCCTGACACTGTCATGCACAGATTTGGTACTCTGACTAGAAATCTCTGTGAATATCTAGGTGGGACAAAACCACTATCCCCAAAGTATTTGGGCAGGATGATACCACCATCCCCAGATCTATGCTTTATATTTTATCTTTATGGTCTGGAATACCTATAGAGTGTACCATACGCTCATAAAACATTTGTAAATCTATTGTTTTTTATTATATCGCAATTCGCATTTTATATAAACTTTCTAAAATCAATAAGGAGGTTTCATATCACTCTATTAACTTTAAAATCGATTTCAAACATCTCAACCCATAGTCGTTAAACATAGAAGCTAAAATCAATGAATAGAAATAAAATCATTTTATTACATTTCGAAGGGACACTCACCTATTTTGTTAACTCGCTTCAGTATAGCTCACATTTTAGAATTTCCTTCGTTTCCCATCATCTACATATTTTCGCATTGTACATTTAGGCTACCTTAAAATTAAATTCACTTATATACAAGCATTTTCATAAAACATTAAACTTTTGTAATTATAAAAAGTTTGACCGCAAAGTGACCATTTAATATTCTAATGACTTTCCTTTCAATTTAAAGTTAGTTTCATCATTCATATAACCCATAAAATCATCCAAATCATTCAAAAATAACTTTCCATCACAACAAACATATTAAATTCGAAACATGGTAGCTTGTTATACTAAACTTTCACTTCTCATTTCAACACCAATTCTCAACATTTTATCACATATACATGTATGAAAATCATTCAAACAACTCAAACTCAAAATGAAGCATTGAGGGCCTGCTTTGGCCGAATCATACATGCATCAAAACTCCAACATTTCTTCAATTATCTCACTCAAATTTACACTACAAGTTCATCACATTTCATGGCAAAAAACAATTAACTCCAATTTGGACCATCTTGGCTATGTACTGCACCTTTTTTCATTTAATCTGTTTCTTTTAAATTTTATGTCATAATCATCATAATAATAGCCCACAAATCATGCCAAGACCATCAAAACAATCATCCAACACATTATAGTCCTCTTAGTCGAATACATAGCATTTACATCTATCATGCTTCTAGTTTTCATTTCAACAATCAACTTGATATTCTAACTCATTTTCATGCATTAATTCAATTCAAACTAATCAAACACACTAGAATCACACATATTCTCTCTTGGTCGTGTACCATACTCAACCTAACATCAAACTTCTTCAAATTTCTTACTTGAAAATTAAACTAAATTCACACCAATCATTATGGCACAAATCATCATCTTAAACAACACCAATCTCACTTTAAATTACAAGATGAGCTTAGTTAGTTTGCTTACCAACTGCCTTAGATCACTTATTTTGCCTCTCTTCAAGATTGAAGCTTCAAAACTCTAAATCCATGCATAAAAATTTCATTAACATCACTAACAGTAAGTTGACAGCTTTGAATCAAATTTTTTATATAATAACGCCATGAAAACATAAACTTTTTCACTTGAAAACTACTTACCCTTGTTGGATATCACACCTAACCTTATTTACAACATTTTGGGGACTTGAAATCCACTCAAAATTAGCTTGGAAAGCTTGAAGAACAGCTACTGTCCCTAGTCTGCAGCTTGACCGAATACACCCCTGCAGTTTCTACACTCTGCCGATAGCTCTCATTTTCTCCCAAAAAAATCTAGTCAGCTCTTCCCTTTATATAGACTTTAATGGCCTTAACAAATTGCCCATCAAGTTTGCCATTTAATTACAAGCATGCCATTTGTTTTAATTTACAATTTTGCCATCATTTTCTCTACACTTTCATTTATTCAAAATTTCAATTTCAAAAGTGCCCTTGTATAATCTTTAATTAATTCATTTAATCACGCTCTTTCATAGGAATTTCTTTACCACTAATTTCATCATATACTTTAATAGATCATTGTATCGTTTTTCAAATTCGAATTTATTTTTGATCCTTTAGAAAATTTTACTAAAATTCGGTTATATATCCGAAAATTTAAATGATTCTATTATCCCATCAATGAGGGCATATTAGTACAATACATTTATCATGCTTATACAACTCATTTACAGTACTGAATTCGAAAAGGGATATCACAATAGATCTAAGTCGTGCTTTAGAATCTTATGTCAACTTATCTCGGTAGTACTTTGACTCAATGTCAAATAGTTTATATATATGCTAGCTTGTTGAATTGGGTTAGAACAACAAATGGGATCTGAATATTATAGGAACAATACATGTTTGAGTAGTGAGACTATCGTAATTTTCCAATCGATAGATTGAGTTGATCTTGGTACATATATAAGGAAAGGTATGATTATGAAGCATCACCTAGAAGGCTATTATTTTTAAGCAACTATCGTTAGGTTGGCAACAAGAACAATAAGATGAACATTTTGATCATGATGGAATAGTCAAGGGGTCTAGCTCATCATGTGAAATAAAAACCAAAAATACAAGACTAATTAAAGATATATATGTCTATGGATTATGATCTTTTATTCAAATAACTATCTAAGATTTTTTATCAAAGAACATCATGACCATGTGTCAAGTTTTATAAGGTATTGAAGGGAAAAATCGATTTTAATATGAATGCATAAACGTGGATTTAAAAAAAAAAAATCAAATAAAAACATGTCCAATTAATGCTAGTAATAACAGTTCAATAATTAAATTATTAAGATCGAATCTTACCTTACATGAAGATTAAATTGATCCCTTTTGATTCATAAATTTTTTACTACTCGATCTTCCTTGCTATGACTTTTCACAAAAGAAACTGTGTATAGGTACAATCTTAAAGAATCAAATCATGAAATCTTTTTATAAAAGAAAATTATGTAGAAATAAAAAAACAATTTTCTTGATTTCTTTTAAGATGGGACAATATGATGTTTTTAATTAATTGAAGTTTTTAGTTCAAAGTAGACACAACTTCTCTTTCTTTAATTACCAACATAAAACACTCTTTTTATAATGGTAAGCTAGAGTTTTTCAATTTAACAAAAAATGTAATTTCCTTTTTAAATTGAAAGACTTAGTTTCTTTTCAATGTGGAATCAAATTCTTACTGGCTTGAAACTCTTTACTGTTAATTTAATATGGACTCCAATTTCTATTAAATTTAAACTCTTTTAATTTAATTTAATATGGAATCTAATTCGAATTAAATTAAATTAATATTTTCATTAATTATTTAAATGATTTTTCATTAAATTAAATGATTCTAAATCATGAATAATTTAATGACTTCATTTAGAATTGAACCTATAACCTCTATAGATAATTAAATAATTAATAATTAATTAAATAATTAAATATATTTAAATAATCAAATTATTTTAATAATTTATGAACATGTCCATAAAATTTATATGTACACTAACAATTGGACAATCCAATTATATTCTTCCATTTATTTCTTTATGTGATTGTGAGCTAACAAGGGGACCAAATGGACTTATAATTTGAGCTTCAATATTATCAAAATTAATAATTAAGCTCTTTAATTAATAATTCACTATTATTAACTTTAGAGTTACTCCACTAATAACTTAAGGTTGTACTCTCAAAATTGTAGATGTTTCATATAATCTGAATTTTCAATGTCCATCAATTTAATCATTTCATATGGTTTGATTCGTCACGAGTAGTTTATAATTAGAGATAAGTCATTAAAATCCATTATATTTCTCTAATTATATCTTATGTCATCAAGTACCATTGATTCTCTAATAAATAATATATCCATAACAACTTATGAATATATCTTTTCATTTACTCGTAACCAAAAAGTCGAATGCCCTTATTGTTCAAGACCCAAATCAACACTTAAGAAAACTACTCATCTATTTCTCATAAGAAGGAGTGGATTCTAATATTGTGTAAAATGTTTCCAGTCATTTATTAAATCATATCTTCAAAATACGAAGTTTATTAACCATAAATCTATAACAATCTCACCCTTCTAAATCAAAAGATATGAATCAATATCATAAAACACTTAGGATTAAGATCAATTCATATATGATTATCCAGTCGATAAACATAAATTTCTTCATTTAACTTATATTAATAAGAAATTCGTTTTTATCATGGTCTAGTTCTATATAATCTCTATTATATAAGGTGCCTCTATTTTCATATTGCCACATGAGCGATCCCGAATAAAATCATTGATCAAATACGAAATGGACCAAAACTGTAGATTTATGATAAACAAAGTACTCAGTTTTGTTTGTTTTCTACAAACTCTTTAGATTACTGATCCTAAACTAAATTGTTTTATATATAACACTTATATACTTAGATTGAGACTATATATGAGGGGCATATCTTTCTTATATTATTAGGTAGCCCGCCCGACACCATATAGTAGCCTTCCAGTCGAGATCTACTCCGGCTGAAAGGTTCTCGTAGAGTTAAGCCTCTTACTCTAGTTGAAAACCTTTTTAAAACTCTTGGAAACTATATACAAATGGAAACGGGTGGAAACTTTTTAATTTCTAAGTAATCATTTTCAAAACATGGTTTACGAAGTTCCAGTAGCACTTCGGCTGCTTTTCTTAAGATTCCACCCTGTAAATATGGGATATAAAACCTGTCCACTTTTAAAATCATGCAAATCTCAACTCTCGGGCCTCAGGCCCTCTTTCAATTTCATAACAATCACAATTACTAATTCAAATCAAAGATACTTTGAAAATCCATTGAAACTAAATAAAACAAAGTGCATACATAGTTCTCGACATAGTGTAAAACATAAAATATGTTTCTCAATTTATTACAAAACATGCAATGAGTCTAAAATAGTTATGCATCATGTCTTAAAAGTTATGTAAATACATGATATTGCACAAGTAAACAAACTAGTGCAATAGCATCGTATCCTCAGCCCTCGTGCATGCCCGACGGAGCTCTCTTTGATCTCTAGCTCGCATCTGCACCTTGGGAGATTTTTATAAAACATCAAAAAGAGTGATGAGTATTAACTCAATAAGTGGGTAACTTTAGGCATTGAAACTCGTTTTTAAAATATATATACACCTCCTAAAATAGTTTGGAAAACTAGTACTTCATCTCAAACTGATAAAAATATAGTTGAGTATAATGTAAAAGCATTTTTGCTTGAGAACGATAATAATTTTCATAAACTATAAAACTTTTCTCGTTTTCTGAATCCATGTCTAATGACGCGTTTCTCTTTTTGAAACTTACCTTACAAGATAACCCAAGGAAACTCGTCCTCCAGTGACTGTACGTCTACACGTCACGGAACTAGGACTAGGAAATGCTACCTATGTAATCATTGATGCAGGACCTCAAAGATCGCGATACCCCCTGATATCAAGCTGATCTACACTACCATATGCATGCAGAAGGTGACACACTGACTCAAATCTCCTCAAGTTAGTGACTCTCCCAACCTAACTACCATACACACATACGATACTACGGCCAGGTATAACTGGGGATTAGGGTAGACCTAAGGCATCTAAATCTCTTCAATATGCTTAAAACTTTTCTTGCTTTTCTCTTTAACTTAGCTTGAAAGCATATTGATCTTATCTCGTAAACTTGTATTCTCAAGTATGTGGTTTAAAATCGAAGTATTTCCTTTCTAAGGCAAAAGCCTAAAGCTTTACTTACTTACTAAAGTAAAAGTCTAAACCTTTCTTGCTAAGGTAAAAACCTAAACATTTTCTTAATTCTTTAGCATGTCCTTTTCTATGCATGTATTTCGTTCAAACATTCTACCTTGCTTTGTTATTAAAATAAATATATTATAATAATAAATTCAAGAAGCTATTCATGCATTAAAATAAAATAGTGACATGCTAATAATTTGCTCGATAGAACATATTAACTTGGATATAAAGTACGGTATTGTAATTGTAAATAAACAACTAAGAAAATTCATAAAACTTTGTAAAATCCACACTCACAACTTGCTTTCTAATATATAACCACTCTTCTACGCCCTCCGCTAGCTCGCCGCTTCACCCTTTTAACTTGACTTGATGTGAGCAAATCTTCCTCCTAGCCTTGCATACGACCTCAAATCCACATGCAACAGCTGCCTTCTTACTTATTCACCTCTCGGCCAAATGCCTTCTTTTTGACTGAGACTTCACCTCCTCCTTGGTTCTGTTTTCATTGGCCATGAATCTCCTCTCTTTTTCTCCTTCACCCGAGAGCTCTCCTTCTCTTGAAAGAATGTGTTTCTATTATGAGTTGAGTTATGCGGCGGTTACATCCCCCTCTTCTCTTGCATTTCCTTTATATATCCTTCATTTGATCATGTCATGTGTCTTAACCTTGCTCTAGTTGCTTTACACATGTCACTCATGCATGGTTTCTTTTCTTTCACTTGGTCCACATGTCTTTCATGCATGCCTCCATCTTTTCACATGTCACTCATGCATGCCACACACTCTCTCTCCTTCATACTTTTCACGCATACCCCTCATTCATTCTAATCACATTTTTTTTCCTAAAATACCCTTATACTAGTATTTTTGCCTTCTAATAATTTCCATACCCTTTTTAGGAAATTTCTTTTGGTATTAAATTTTATTCTAATCCTTAATCAATCTCCATATTAGTTTTCGAATTCGAAAATCATTTTTCGGTCCGTCTGGAAATTTTATTATAATTAAATTGACTCCTCCGAAAATTCTACGGAAATCCGATTTCATACCTGAATCCAATCACTTACCATTATTTTATTTCTATAGACTTCAAAATCACTTCCGGTCTATCCAGAGATCATACTAAAGTTCAATTTATGCTTCCAAATACTTAAATTTACTTCATTACTCAATAAATAGTTGGAAGGTTATTTTTGTCCGTAAATTTTCAAATCACTTATAACCTATTCGAATGGACTTCTTTTCAATTTATTTTAGTTTTTCTCAACTCTAATACCAATTTTGGAACTGTTGCTTCACGAGATCCACTTTACGAAAATTACTATTCATACAGACGATTTCCATTTGAAAACCAGAAACCCTATTCTAGAAATCACGATTTTGGGTCCATTTTCAAAAATAACTATTTACTCGAAAATACTATTCCTATGAAGGCACTATTCATACGAAAAGCACTATTTATTAGAAAAAGAAATTATGTTCTAGAAAGTAAAGTTTCGGGTTTCACAATATAAGTAATCATTGATGTTACATGATATTCATATGAAACAAAAATTTCACAAATAGACATAAATTGAATAAAATAAGCATTGTTTATTTATTATTTAATTTAAACATTAACAAATTACATGCTCTTAGAGCACACAATCCTATTAGGTACCATAACGAAAAACAAGACAAGCAAGAGAGAATGAGATATGAATTACCCAATGAAGAAGATATAAGGCATCATCTTTTTACCGGTAAATACTATTTATCCTCTAACTAACAATTTCCAAGGCTACAATTCCGAAACTATAAACATCTACTTTATCAATTAAATATCCTCGCGTTACATATTATGGTGCCATATATCAACTAAAAATCAAGAATATCATATTGTAGTGGTCAAAAAATTTTGGGCCCAAAATGAAAGCTCTAAGCTTGTTATGAAGATTAGCCTAGTATATCGATTGGCCTAAGTGGATAACCCAGAAACTTGGTTGATCCAGCCCAAATACGATCTAATTTTTTAAGTGGCGATTGATTGCTCTTAATGCATGAGGTTTAAATAAATTGTAACGGAAGAGGCATTAAACTTTGTAACTGACATATCATAAACCATGATATTAAACCTTGTAACTAACATATCATAAATCATGACATTAAACCTTGTAACTGACATGTCATTAATCATGTCATTAAACCCTATAACCGACATATTATTAACCATGTCATTAAATTCTGTAACCGACAAGTCATTAATCATGACATTTACTTTGCAATAAGTTCGCATGGCATCTTCTTCACCTATAAATAGAGGCTTCACCAAGAGAAAGAGACATCCCACCTCTCTTGCTCATCTCTTGCAAGCCACTTGAGGTTTCTTTTTCTTCTCTTTTATGTTTTTATTTTTCTATTTTAGATTTAGAGTTCCTTTATGATAGATTCAGTATAGTGGCATGAAAGTGCATGTTTAGGAAAGTTCTGACTAAGGAAAGACTTGATACTTAACTGTGTCTATTGTGACCGACCTCTCTTTTTTGGGAATTTACTTGGTATACCATTCACAATCCATTTGCACTGTTTAATTATATGGTTTATGATATCATGGTTCGTATTCCTCATGAACGCACTTTCAAAAGCCGTTTGATCCAAATGCATTTTCAAAAGTCATTTGACGTGAACACACTTTCGAAAGTCATTCGCACTAAAGCTAAACGTACTCACTATTTAATCAACCATTTGCACTGACGCAAGATCAAACACACTCACAGTTTCTTATAAACTCTCAATAGGTCATTTGCATTAGTAAAAAAGCCAAACGCATTTCTAGCATACCTGACAAGCCTTTTTATAACAATATTTTCTGACTCTCTCAGATTACTAGCATAAAAGTTTTTTATACTCTGAAACTTGAACTGTCAAACAAGCAATCAAAATAATGCTTGCCAATCAAATCATACTTTCACCATATGAAGTATGGAACTTAGAGACAATTCCTACTTTTATGAGTAACATTAATGAAACTTTAAATATCTATGTCAACCTCAACATCAATAGGATCAACATTCTCCCCAATCACACCATCTACTACATCATCTTTAATTTCTATGGCAATTTTATCAGCTATGTTATCCGACCTTTCCATTATGTTGATCACTGGGGCTTGAGCTCCAGGGTCATCCATTTTTAGCTCAATTCAAAGTGCTTCCCTGACATGTCCTTAACCATGTCATTAAACCCTATAACCGATATGTCATTAACCATGCCATTAAACTCTATAACCGACAAGTCATTAATCATGACATTTACTCCGCAATAAGTTCCGATGACATCTTTTGCACCTATAAATAGAGGCTTCACTAAGAGGAAGAGGCATCCCACCTCTCTTACTCATCTCTTGTAAACCACTTGAGGTTTCTTCTTCTCTCTTGTATTCTCATTTTTCTATTCTATTAGAGTTCCTCTATGATAGATTTAGTACAATGGTGTGGAAGTGCATATCTAGAAAAATTTTGACTAAGGAAAAACTTAGTACTTAACTGTGTCCATTATGACCGACTTCCTTTTCCAAAGAACTTACCTAGTGTACTATTCACAATCCACTTGCACTGTTCTATTATAAGGGGTTTTGCCCATTGACACTCAATATCCCAATGTTTTTATTCCGTCTAGTCTTCTGATCAAAATGGTCAAAAGTCCGATAGTCTTCAGTCCCTTTCCTTCTTTAGCACACTCCTAGTCTGATGATGCTTTATAATTACCACAATCATTTACATTATAATCAGTTTACTAATTTAAGTGTTGGAGTGTCTTCGGCCAGTATCCCATCGCTATCAAGATCACTTGCATTTTCTTTATTTGATTTGTGCAGGATACAGGTTGCTAGGTTTCAAGAAAGTTGACCAACGAGACTCACTCAAAGTTAACATACAATAGAATTCACCTACTATACATATAAACACACTATAACTTTAGGCATACATATAATCTCTAATGTTTTAATTTCATGACTGTTTTTCCCATATAGAAACCGTGGATTGCTCTAAAAGAAAGGGGAAAGAGGAAACCTGTTTATAATGCATTTGTGAATATTCTTGTTGAAAGAAAATATTTTAAAGTAAAACGCTTGACAAGGATTTTGCCAAAAGTGCTTTCTAGTAAAATTAAGAGAGTGCTCAGTAACTTTTTCTAATGTTGGAGCTCTTTCAATCCTTTTTTTTTTTTTTTTTTTTGTAATTGTCTGACATCAACTTGAAAAGAGCCTTTTAAACATTAAAAAGGCTATTTTATATCTACTGGGAGAAGCTCAAATTTTAGACTTCTCCAGTAAACTCATTTTGAGTTTTTTTAAAAGATATAAATGGTCTTAAATATTATTATTTTATTTAAACATCCCATCTGAACATAAAACTCTATTTGATTTCTAAAATACCTTTATGTAATTTCTCAAACTATTTATCATGTTAAAAATACATAACCAAACATTATTAAACATTTCATTTGAAGCTCAATTTGGTTAAACTTTACTCCAAATTAAAGATCTGTTTGTAAAAGTTCTACATGAAAAGTCATACCAAATACACCTTTCAACAAAAGCATTACAAGCATTTTCAATAAGGACCATGTCCAATACTAGTGCTTTTCTGGAAGCACTTATATTTACTTTCTTGAGCGATAACAAATGTTTGGCTAACAAATTATTTCAAGTGCTTTTGCAATAACGTATTCTATTTTATTTTCAATTACAAAAAAGAGATAAAAGCAAATATGATGCACTCAACAACACTATAAATAAAATTGTAAACAATTTGAAATGAACTAATAGAATTTATATCTAAAGCTATTAGGATTTGGTTAAAGTTGTACATGAACTGAAGTATGGCGAATAACTTCCATAATGTTATCCTATATTTTGTTATTGATATAACATTAAATTTTATGATAAAATAATAATAAAAGTGTAAAGAATTTTAAAGGAATTAGTATGAAACTACTTACAAAATGCTAGCAACTCCGGTGCTTATGTGGTTATTATCCACTTCATCAAGCTTGGCAAGACCAAATTCAAATATTTTAGGGCTCAAATTCTTGTTAAGAAGAACATTCGTGGCTTTAATGTCTCTGTGCATAGTCGTAAGTCTTGATTCTTCATGGAACAAGTCATATCTCTTGTTATACCAACACAGATTTTATGTCTTATAGGCCATTCCAAGTTCAATTGATGTTCTTCTAAACCTTCAAACCACAAAAAGAAATATGCTTTGTTTAAAAGTGCCTTTATGTACAACACTATTCAAAGTAAACATTTTTCTATGAATAAAATAAAACCACAATTTAAAAATCACTATCGGTCCTTCAAAAAAAAAAAAAAAAAAATAAACTATTAGGTTCAAGAAAGCATTGCCTAAGTTTTTACCCTATTTTTCACAAAATTGTACACTGCTTTTAGAACAATCTCTGTTAACTACTTCTAAACCATAAAACAAATGTATTTTGATCAAGAAAGGACTTCTATTTATCTTATGCCAAATACTGTATGAAAGGACCCATCCCAACTCCTCTCTCGAGTATAAAAGAATTCCATAAAACTGACGTCTTTCTGATTGAAATCTAGAGCTTCTGTAAATCCTTTAGAAAAATTATCATAAATCTGATGATCACTTTATTTTTATAAATTGATGAAATCGAAAATATTTATATTTATCGTATTGGACCCATGTACTGAATATATAAAAAATTCATAGAATTTTTGAAAAAGATATTTCATTTGTAAGACTATTTTAGAAACATATTTAAGAAATCTGATTGATTAAAAATAATATATACTAATACAAAAATGTTTCTACTTAAAAAAATAATATTAATGCATTTTGTCATCATCATGTGATCTTTCTCTCGATATATAATAATCTACACGAATCTGCAGTGGATACTTGGAAAAATGGATTTTATAAAGGAATTAGCGCTAATGCCCAATAAGTGAATATAATTTTTTATAAAAATAGTTCTAAATAACACATAATATATAACTGATAATAAGATGCAACCATATCTAAGAAACAAAACTAAATATAAATCTCATATTATAATAAAACTGTAAACTTCTATATAAATTATCTTTATAACTTTAATAATATAAAATATGAACATCTATAACCTATAAAACTTTGTTGGGATCTCTTTATATAAATTTGGTGATCTATAAACTTTATCTGTGCAGATCAAACTTAGCATACAACATTTATAATATGAAAATCTATACTAATTAGTATTTAAAGAAATCTACATGTGTGGTGGAGATACTCAACGCACGCACAAAGCAAGGGATAACATCTAGTCATAAATGTGCTGGCCGACTTTATGATTCCCCAAACATTTACCATACACATGCTTGATGACTCTCTAAGAGTTACACATGTGAAGCTTGTTTGATCGTTAGATAAGAGAGTATAACTTTGATGTTCTAAAAATATTTTTATTTTCTTTCAAATCTTAAACCATTTTTGTATATAAATATACATAATATTGAATAATATTTTTCTCAAAACATAAACAAATATTCTTTCTCGAAATATAACATGATATTATCAAAAATATTCTAAGCATTTCTTATAATAATTTCAAGCTAACAACATGAAATTCCGATTGGAAAATCTAATACATATGCGTATATACGAATACACAATAAATTCTTATTTTAATTATAAAACGTAACTTATAATTTACAAAATCAATTAACTAAACAAATAATATATTTTAATAAATAATAAAAACTTAAATATAAATAAACATAATTCAATCAATTTAATTAAAATAAACTATCCACTCACAAAACTCCTTTACTTAATTTGGGTATAAAACAACTTCTCATCAATTTCCTCATAAACTTGAATCTAATCTAAAATCATATAAACTTAATTTAGAACTTTATACGAAAATTAACTAATTTTTTGAAATTCAAATCTTATTGAAACATAAATCACTTATCTAGATAAATCAAACATCCAAATATTTGGTTCGCCGATATGAAAATTTTCTCCTATTTTTCTTCTTGATTTTTTTTTTTTTTCCCTTCTTCTTTTCTACTCGCTGTTTTCGTTCTTTCCTACAGCCGAAACAGCCCTCTGTGTTTCTATACGAAAGCATATATTTATATTTGTAAACTAGCCACTTCATTTTGCTTATAAGCTAACGTGAGACACGTGTCCTTTTTGTTAAAAATTTTTGCCACTAATCCAAATCCTTAATCGGCCCACTCTTGATAAATTTGTATTTGTTTCTATTTTTACTTTCCTTGACTTTGCTTTGACCACCTATTACCTGCTTCAGTCTCAATATTGTCATTTGTCTCAAGCCTGACTCTCTCATTTGTTACGCCTCAATGTTGCTTGGCTTCCTTCTAATGACTTTTGCTTGACAACCCAATGATTTATTGGTTTTGCACAGCGTAACATGTGACACTAATTTGGACTTTTGTCTATTTCCTTAGTCATTGTTTTCCTCTTAATTTTTATGAATGAGAACAATTCTCCACTTCGTCCACTCAACTTAATATATATAATATTCACACCCGCCACCTCTCATTTGCTTAATCTTTGCACAGCCACCAATTTCACCAATTAACTAATTTATCAAGCAGCCCACGGTCTTGCTCCATAAAAATTGATCCCCTAACTCATTTTCAGTCGATCAACTCGTATATAAATGTATTATTCCGTTTTCTAGCTCTTGGGCTGTAATTAGGTTGCAACGTATCTTGAAAATCAATTGGGGTGTATTAAAACATCATCAACAATAATTGGGCTTGCACTTAAGTTAGGCCCATTTATTGATTTCATTTGACTTAATTTATTTTCTTGAGTTCTTTTGGATTCGGGCCTTACACTATAAAATAGACCAACCAAGACAACATTTTGACCATTTAAATGCACTCTTAAAAGTAGCAGAAGAACTAATGTGTCTACTCACATTCCAAAGAGAAAGTGAGTGTGTCATTCATATCTAACTGAAAAAAATTCCTTTAAGTTGTCAATTTACCATATATTTTTGGAACTTTTATTGCTAGAATTCTATTGGGCTAACGCCTTAAACATTTGTTTTGTTTATCCAATATTTGATTCTGAGTAGAGCTGTATTTAGTACTAGAATATTTAATTTAAAATTTAGACTTCAATGTCCAGCTCTACAAAAGAAAATAATTAGGATTATTGTGTCGGTATATATTGCTATTTACATTTACTCAAAAACCCTTCCAAACCCTATAATTAAATAACTATTAGCTAGTTGGATGTTAAAGTTATAAACCGAAATTATCTCCATCATTTTTTACAAATGTGCACTTAACTAATTTAATGTCATGCAATTTAATAATTTGTTTGATTGTTAGGGTTATATCATAATAGATGACATTTGTGACTCACTACAACTATACCACACGTCATGTTCTATAAATTATCCTCTTGTAATTATAGGGAAACATTTCATACATAATTTTATTATCGATTAAAATATTATGATGTGATTGAAATTGTCGGTTGTGTGATTAAGAACTGTAGTACAATGAATTACTTATTGATCAAATTATTATGGCACGATTGTGATCATTGGATTATGCGGTTTTGCCGTACATAAATGAAGATTACATGCCATATATTAATATACAGTACAAGAGTTTAATACTATTATGTCATTAATTTTATGGTAATTAAGTAAATATAATTTTGCCGACATCCAATACTTGGTAAAAAAATAAGACATATTAAGGTAATACCAAAATTGATTATTCAAAAATTAAAGACGACATCTCAGTCATAATGTGCAGTGATTAATGTCAAGAGGTTCTCCTCTTATAAAATGCATCTTAAATCATATCATACTAAACCAAATCAAAACATCAAAATCCTTTTGCAGACGTGAAATACATTTCCATAGTTCAAATAAATTTGTCACTTTTGCAGAGGTTATAGTTATGGCAGCTGAATCAGGCAAAAAGACGAAAGGCAAGCAAGTGATTGAAATCAAGAGGATTGAAGAAGAACCTCAACGAATGGTGACTTTCTCCAAGCGTAAAGCTGGGATTTACAAGAAGGCAAATGAGATTGCCGTTCTAACAGGTGCTCAAGTTGGGGTTGTGGTGTTCTCATCCTCCGGAAAGCCGTATTCGTTTGGCCACCCATCCATTGAAGCTGTTTCAAACCGTTTATTCGGTGTGAACACCCCATCATCAAATGATGATGATGCCACCCAGGATCTCGTGGAGGCTAGTCGCCAAGTCAGAATTGCGGAGTTGACGCAACAGCACAATGACCTCCTTGCCCAACTAGATGCTGAGAAAGAGCGTGTGAAAAAGGGGAAAAACATGCAAGGTTGGTGGGAAACACCCATTAATAATCTGAACATAAACGAGCTTCTTCAAATGGATAAAGCATTTGAAGATCTATGCAAGATCCTGCAGAACAACCTGAATCGAAGGAATCTTGCAAGTGGAGGGGCCTCGTCCTCATCGTTTCCTCCGATGAATATTTCGCAAGTAGGGAGCCAGTTTCCCCATGATGGTCCTCAATCATAATGATAGAGCTATATATATCTGTTATTTCGTGTCTTAAGTGCAAGTTTCTCAATACAAACAATAATTTTGTTAACAATGTCTTCATGCATACTGTATTTCCAATAGCAATTTGCGTGAATTAAAATTAATATGATAATTCTTGCGAATAAAGTACATTATCAATTGGATACTAAGCAACAAATGAAGAATTGGTAGCAGGCAGGTGCTTTAAGTAAAATGAAATGGCTGACTTATGTAAGTCATTAATTAGTTAGCATTATACCTTGGCGTCTTCAAAATTGATATATATAGTGTAATCATTTGGTGCAACATTTGAATTGATTTAAGCATATAAAAAGAAATTTTTGTTTTAAGAGCTTTTAGTTTGTATATAACTTAAACCCAATAATTAAGTAAAGATAGAATAAATTAAAATTTGGAAAGAATGTATGATTTTTGGTGATAGAAAATCCAATGCCCTTTCAGAATTAATAAAGTTATATAGAAATTGATACATTAAAATATTTCAAAATAAAAATATGCACCATTATGTTTTCTTTTCGTGTGATATTATAAATAAGAAAAAACAAAAACATTTGAATAAAGCGAAAAAATAAAATAAATTTTTCTAAAGATAAAACAATTGGTTAAAATCATGGGTGGCAAAATTAAAATTTTGTAAAGATAAAACAATTTGTTAAAATCATGGGTGGCAATAGAAGTTCTTGCAACATCTATTTACTTTCTGCACCCATGCTAAAAAAATTAAAAATTAAATTTTCCACTTCCTATGCCTTTGAAACACCAGTACAAACTTTGTCATTGTTAATGTTAAGCATATCATTTGAATAATGGTAGCCTTCCTAAATGTTTTGCCTAAATCCATGCTGAAATGGGATGGGATTGGACAAGTTTCAATGGGATATGATTGAATAAATTGAATTGGATTAAATTAGTACTATAACATATTTGGTGCAATTAGGATTGGATTATATTAAATTAAATTAATTTAATATTATAGTAAATGATTTTTAATTAAAAGATAACGAATTAATTTTTAAATATATTTAATAAAAATAAGAAATTAATTAAAAATATAATATTAAAAAATGGAAATTCTACTTTTCTGGTGTAAGGCCCCAATCTAACTAGACTCAAAAGCTTAATTGAAATCCAATTTATTGTTATTAATTTGGTCTGATTTCAGTCTTAGAAGTACAGAAGTTTGTGGATAAATATTTTATTGGAGGATATTTTTAAAAGAAATAAAGAAAGTTAGGCTAAAAGGAAAAAAACATCATAAGGGTCCAAAATGAAAATTTACATATGTTGGCAAAAAAAAAAAAAAAAAATCATATGGTGGGTGAGTTTTTTTTTTAAATAATAATAATAATATAAGGTGATGGGTCATGCCCATTGAAATATATATAAGTTAATGGTAGGCTATACCCATTGAAAAAAAAAAAAAGAATATATAGATATAAAAGTTAATGGTGGGCCATGCCTATTGAAAAAATATATATTTATATAATTTGATGGTAGTACTAATTAAGAAAACAGGAAAAAATAAAATAATAAAATAAAAAGAAGTGAGGCGGTGGCATGAGAAGAGATAAGGATATATATATAGTTCCTCATAAGCAAATTAAACATAGAAGTTGTTCGACAGTAGGAAAGAGAAAAAAAAAAACAGTTAGAAAATAAAATAAAAGAGAAGAAGAAAAAGAGAGTAAAAAAAAATAGGGAAAATTTTATATGGGTGATTTAAATATTTAGGTGTCCGATTTATCTAAATAATTGATTTTTTTTTTTTTTTATTTCAATAGGATTTGGATTCCAGAAAATTAGTTAATTTTTTTTATAGATTCTAAATTCATGAGTTTTATGTGATTTTAGAGTGGATCCAGGATGATGAGAAAATAAGAAAGGAACTCGTTTGAGATTCAAAACTAAGCAAAAGAGTTATAAAAGTGGATAATTTTATTTTAAATAAATTAATTGAACTATGTTTATTTATATTTTAGTTTTTATTATGTATTTGAAATAAATTATTTATTTAGTTAATTGATTTTATAGATTATAAATTATCTTTTATGATTGAAATAAGAAATTATTATGTATTTATATTTATATTATGTTATGGGAAAGAATATTTGTTGATGTTTTAAGAAAAGTATTATTTAATATTATGTATATTCAGAAAAGATTTGAGAAAAGAAAATAAAAAAATATTTTCAAAACACCAAAGTTGTATCCTCTCCTCTAACGGTTAGATAGACTACACATATGTGAATCCCAAATTCGCCCAGCACATGTATGGTAGATGTCTTGAGTCATTGAGTTATCCAACACGTATATAACAGATGTTATCCCTCACTCTGTATGTGTGTTGAGTATCTCTACCACGTCTAATAGATTTCTTTGAGTACTAATTTGTGTAAATTTTCATATTACAGATATTATATATTGAATTTGATCAGTACAAAATAAGATTTATAGAATACCAAATTTATAGAAAGAGTTCCAGAAAAGTTTTATAGATTACAGATTTTCATATTTTATGTTATTAAAGTTGTAAAAATAATTTATATAAAAGTTTATGGTTTTAATATGAGATCATAATTAAATTTACTTTTATTATTTCAAATATGAAATTATCTGAATCATTAAGAAGTATTTATTGTTACCAGAAATATATTATGTTTTATTTAGAAATGTTTTTGAAAAGTTATATCCACTCACTGAGCGTTGTTTTTAGGTATCCGCTGCATGTTTATGGCGATTATTATATATCGTGGAAAGAATCACATGATAATAAATAGTTGCAATTGCGTATATTATTTCTTTTATTAACCAAATTTCGTAAATGTGTTTCCAAAATAATTTCAAAGATGAAATATGTTTCTAGATTTTTAATGAATAATTTGAATTTCCATTCCAGGGCTCTAACACGAGAAATATACAAATTTTCAGCTTGCTCATATTGAATTTATGAGGCAACCATGTGATTTATGAGATTTTTTTTTTTCTAAAAGATTTTAGTGAATCCATATTTTAATCAGAAAAACTCCAGTTTTCACAGAATCCTCCCAAACTTGAGATAGGAGTTGGGATGGCAAAAATTGGTAGGTTCATAAATTCCATGCAAGTGGGACTTCAATATGGGCTTCAAAAAACGTTTCCCCTCCCACCCTTTGTAACATCCCGAATCCGAACCGATCTAATAGATTATAATATATATATATATGTGTATATCTAAATAAAGTTTAGATAGGATTCAAATAAAAAGTACAAAGGGTTCAATTAGAAACTTTTGTCAAAGAGCCCAACCAATTAGAAACTAGTATGACCCAATTAGTTTTCTGAACACACCCAAATGGTTTTCTAAATACACCTAGCTAAGGTTAAACATGGAAAAGGAGAAGGTGAGAGGGGTAAAATTTTAAAGAAGGAGTATGTAAGAAAGGTAAAATTATCCACCATATAGGAGGAGGAATTATGAAATTTTTAAAGGGCAATTGATGGAAAAAAAAAAATCTCTAAAAAGGACAAGGTTGGAAGTGAAATGTTATGAAAAGGGAAAGATTAGAAATACAAAGAAAGAAATCTCTAGAAATGATAAGAATGGAAATAAAATGTTTTGGACGGGGCAAGGTGGGAATTTTCAAAGGACATTTGGTTAGATTGTTATGGAAAAGTGAGTGGTGGAAATAGTGGCTAAGTGTATCAATTTGTGGCCATGCATGAGAATATATATATATATATATAAATCTAATTGTATGTGAATTAAAAACCATTCCACCATAATTTCACCCCATGGCCGAATACACCCTTAAAATAGAGAGAAAAATCAAGGCAAAAGAAGAAGAAAGAGGAAGGAGAAACAAGAAGAGGTGAAGGAAATCAATGAAGTGTGGAGAAGGATTTGTGGTGAAAAGGGTTCTAAGGAGAAGACAAGTGCAAAAAGATTTTCATAAGGCTTTCCCTTAACTTGATTTTTGAAGTATTTTTGTTATGTTTCAATTTTTATTAGTTTTGAGATTTAAATATGTTGTGTGAATTATGAATTTTAATGTATGTTCTAAGGTTTTGAAATATGTTTTAAGATTTTGAATTATGTTTCATGATTTGAAAAAAAAAAATGGATTATGTTAGTATACATGTTTTATGAGATATGGAATTTAGAATGTGTTTTGAGATTTTCAAAGTAATCCTTGGAATCCATAAACTTTATAGTATGTTTTATAAACTTTGGATTATGTTTTTACCAATTTTAAGATATGAATAATTGTAAAGTATGGATTTTAGCTTGGAATCTTGAATTATACTTTATAGTTTGAGGATTTAAGATTATGTTTTATGACAATTAAAGTATACCTTATATTAGAAATTATGCATGTTAATGATTCTAAAATATAATGGATGATTTGTGAATTTTATAGTTGTGTTGAATTTCCAAAGTGAGGTTTATAATTTAACAAAGTAAGTTTTGATTTTATGGTTTCCAAAATATGCTTTACAATCTAACAAAGTAAGTTTTAATTTTATGATTTTCAAAGTTAGTTTTATGATTTAACAAAGTAAATTATGTATTATAGTTTATGAATTAATTATTTGATTTTTGAAATCTTAAAGTATATTTTGTAATTTATGGATTTTAGATTATATTTTGTGATTCTAAAAGTATACCTTATGATTTGTGAAAATTAGAAACTATTCCTTTTGGAAAGATTAAAGTATGTTTGATGATTTGTGAACTTTATAATTTGTATTGACTTTCTAAAGTGTGTTTTATAAACTAATAAAGTAAATTATGTTTTATGGGTCCTGGATAAAGAAATTGATTTATGAAAGTCTAGAGCATGTTTTATAAAGTACATGAGAAACTATGACTTTTGATATATATGTGCATGAGTAATATTTTTATATGTATGAATAAGATTTTTATTGGAAACTAATGTAAAACTCAAAACCTTAGATACTGGAAAATAATTATTTTCCCGATGAATAGTACTTTCGGACGGAAAGTGTCTGAGTGAATAGTATTTTTTGAAAATCGAACCTTATGAAATAAAAGCTCCAAAAATTAATATTAGAATTAATGAAAACTGAATCGGAGAGAAATGAGTTTGTTCGAAGAGATTTTGAGTGAGTCGGAGTTATTAGACGAAAATATCCGATTAGAGTGTTTTATGGTCAATTTGAAGATTTAAAGGCCATAGAATATTTTTGAAATTTATTAGGGTTAGAATGTAAATTAAAATTTGTAGAGGGCCAAGTAGATATTTGTCATTCTCAAGCACACCTGAATTGTATGTGAGTATTACATGGAATGAGATCTCATAAAGAAGTACAATCCATGTGAAATGAAATGTGTCAATGAGAGCTTGACACTTGGAATCCACTATCTTGGAAAAGTCTATATAAAGGGGACTTGATGGGAAATGAGAAGCAAAAGTGAAAAGAGAGAAAGAGGAGTCGGTCAAGAGAGAGAAAGGGAGGCATTCAACAATTTGAGAGAAAGAGAGTGAGTTATGACCAAGAGCATATCAGATATGGGCACAATATCTATGTGGATCAAGTGAGAGCCAAATTGAGAGAAGTGTAAGAGTAAGTCAAGAGGAGAGAAGCTTGGCTAAGGTGGAAGCTTCCTGCCAAGAGAAGGAAGCTTCCTCCTTAGCTTGCTATCCTTATGGATCTTAAGTTGATTTTGAGTATTCTTAATGCCTACAAGTCATTTAGTTTGAAGGGAAGCTCGTGATCAAAGGTGTGCAAGAAGAGCAGTAGCCTTACTTGTCAGTTAGAGTGATTTTCAAGCCTTTTAAAATGGCATGCGAGCTAAAGTGGAGTAACCGCTCATTTGAGATTGATCTGAAGAGGTAAGTGCAAGACCTCATGATGTTCCTTATGTGAAATAGAATGTGTAATGTTAAGTCTAAATAAGTTGATGATACAAGCCGCCATGTATTGGTTAGGAGTGCATTAAGTCGTTATTTGGATGTAATTGTTGGTATGCATGAGTTCGGACTGATTTAAGCTAAGACAGTAGCTAGCCAACGAGTTAAGTGCTATGAGTAAAAGGATGTGGCAGTCCCTGGTAGCACCTATCCAAGTGGTGTAATACACCCTCCCAAGTTCATTATTGTATATGTATATTTAGTACGATGTAATATATACTTTCTTATAAAATAATAAAGTGAAATTATTATGAGAAGAGGAGTACATGAATTTTGTAGAGCTTTTGGAATGATTAGAGATAGAATGGAATGTAAGAGTTAGTGAGATAAATCGTTTTCTAAGTGTAACCAATTAAATTCCTAATTTTAATCCTTTAATAATTATTTTATGAAAAGGATGATGAAGTTAATTAGGAAGGTTATGTAGGGAATTAGGAGGCTTAGAAGGGAAATTAGTGGAGGAAATAGAATTTTCTAGAAAGTGGCATCTAAGTAATTTTTGAAATATGTCAAAGGCATTTTTGGAAACTAAAGAATGCTCTAGTTAAGGGCATTTTTGTAAATGTTATAAAGTAGCAACGGTATTTTAGGAAAGTAAAAATATGAAGTGATAAGGATGACTTAAGTGGCATTGGTTGGATTTGAATGGAGTTTGGTTGGAATGGAACAATTGGTTAGAAACTAGACAATCACATGTTTTTGAATGTAACCAATGGCACCATTTAATTTCAATGTTAGTTTAGGGGTATTTTGTAATGGCAACCATGTAAATTTAAGGAAAATAAAGGACAATCAATTAACCATGCAAAACCTATATAAAGTGGAAGGCATTCATGAAAAATCAAAAGAGAGACATTATGAGATTGAAGGGGTGAAATTCAACCACTGTAGGGGACAAGGACAACAGCCATTTTCAATCAATTCCAAGCCAGTGATTTCCAAGCCCTCCAAGGTACCCAAACAAGCATAGGAAGGTAATCAAGTAAAGAGAAGTGAGTTTGAAGTGGTAAGGAGGTTTTCTATAAACTTTTATATGTGGTTTATATGAATTTGTAAGTGAAGTGTTTGATGCAAGTCCTAAGTGAAATATATGTGACTTTATTAGAGTTGTTGAGCACAAATTTAGTGGTTTTAGACTTCAATGTTGCATGGGAATTAAGTTAAGATATTGAAAAAAATTAGATGAGTGTACTAAAATGGGTGAAGTTTGGATTGAAGTTAAATTGAGTGATTAATTATGTATAAGTTGTCTTAGTGTGTTGAATACATGAATTTAGTGTGTTTAATTGTTATAAAAGTGTAAAAGATGATGTTAGATGCATGTGGCGAGTTCTGCCATAGCTAGGGTTAATATCAATGCACTGATTTTGATGGTTTGATGCAATTAAGTAGTGTATTACATGACTTTGGAGTGATAAGCATCAAAGAATTGAAAAAAAAAAAAAAAAACTTGGACAATGTTGGGTGATGCATTCGGCCTAAGTAGGGAATGGATGTGAATTTTTGTGTTTTGTTGCTTAAATGAGTTAGGATGATGATAAGGTGAAATTAAAAGGATTAATGCATAAGAAAACCAAAAGGATAGTGAATATGTAAAAGAATGAGCAAAATAGTCAAGTGAAAGATATTTTAGAACCTTGATGGGATTAGAAGAATTAGTAGTGATCTAAATTGACCTTGTGATAAATATTAAATTAGAATATGTATTGTAGGTGAAAAAGGGAAGTAAAGAGCTCAAAGAAGAGTGTGGGAAGGAATCCAAGTGGATTGGAAATCAAGTGTAAACCCCACATTTTTCTTCAAGTTGATATACAAATGGTTTACCTTTCATGCTTATGTAAATTATTATCAATTTTTAATAGTTATGCATACTTTGTTGTTTTAAATTAGAAAATGTTTTATAAGTGAAATGATGAGACTAATGAATGTTTTATATTTATGAAGAATTTTGTAAAATATATATATAAAGTTATTGGAAAGCTAATGGGATACTCGAAACCATATGTGACCCAGCTTATAGATTTGTACATTCAGACCCGTTCGGTGTACCCCACAGTGTATGGCGAAGTATTAGGAATGACGTATCACTAACATTGGGGGGATTTGGTCAATTGAGTCTAGCCTAGTATGTTGCCCTCTATGCTTGCGGGGTATTATTCTATTATACGTTTGCACCATATGAGATAGATCTCCGCTGCATAGTAGTAGGATGTCTTTATAGCCTTGTCATATTGTGCGTTGTTAGTATATCCGCCTTGTGACTAATATCTGACATTGAGTGGCTTCTGGGTCAATCGCCGTGTGATTATAGCTCTTGGGTTCCATTAATATGATTTTACTGAGAAATGTAGCTTTTAAATACGAATCTTAAAAAGAGGATATTTGAGTATTTTACTGCCCCTTTTAGGCGAAACCGTTTCGGATTTTCATATACGAAATTAAGTTTTTGAAGTAAATTATCAAATTTAAAGTTTATGGCTTTTACGTATAAAAATGCTTAGAAAAAAGAGAGATTTTTAAAACGTTTTTGGGAGGAAATTGTGAATAATTAAAACTTGATTTAAAATTCATAATACACTTATTGGGCTAGTTAGCTCATTTTCCTTGTTTTATGTTTTACAAAAACCTCCCCAGGTGCAGGGACACGAGACCAAGGCGTGCGTTCTCCAACGTCAGATTAGGTGGGCGAAAGAAAAAAACGAAGTTCTGTGGAATGACTGTTACACGTATTTTGATTTGATATGTATTTATGCATAAACTTTATTTTGGATTGTAAGTGGAATTGAAATATTTTCACTTAAGTAATCACATGTTTTGTTTATGTAAACAAATCTTTTTATAACTTCTTTATGTGTTTAAATTCAATATTTAAGTTTGAGTAAGTGTTCTTGATTTGAGTATGTAAAACTAAAATTTAGATGTTTAAAAGGATGTTATTATTATTATGAGGATTTTTGATGATTCGTTGTATTAGAATGATTGTGGCTAGGTTGTGTGATATAGACCAGAGGTCTAATTGGTAGTGGAGATTGTGTATGAAAATTTAGAAGTGTGACTTTTCTTTGCTATAGGGTGGCATAACTGCATAAATAGCCGTTATGCTACCAGATTTCGTTAGAAAAAAAAAATGATTTGAAAAAGAAAATTTAAGAAGATTTTGAAAACTTTATGTTTAATGTTAAAATCATAACAAGGGTTCGCTCCACGAAATCCTTTAGGCGATGCTAGCTATAATCCAGAAGGATCTGTAGGGTGCCTAGCGAGATTTGGATTGGGTCCCGTCAAGTGGTGTAAGAGGCGTAGCTCGCAAAGGACGAGCTTGGTGAGCTGAGTAGTGCTCTCATTTCAGGTCGAGCTAACTAGGGCAGTAGCTCGCAAGGACGAGTTAGGCTATGCCCAATCCGTAGCGAATCTATCCGAGTTGAGCTTAATTTAATAGCTTGCGATGGGCGAACTAGGCTGGAGAGATAGCTCGCTAAGGGCCAGCTGGAAGGGAGCTTGTTGTTCAGGCCAAACGAGCTAGACAAGAGCTCTCAGAGAACGAACTGGGCGGTAACTCGCAGCTTGATCTCGATCTCTTATGAATTGGAGTGCAATGTTTGTATGCTGGACTGTGAGTTTTCGAAGAGATTGTTAGGACTAAGAATCACTCTGGTGTTGAAATATAGTTGAAGCAGCAAGCTAGCAAAGGATGCAGACGAGTGGGTATATTTATATTGGAAGCAAGTTGTGAGTGTAGTTTATTTCAAAGCATTTTAAAAGTTCATAATTGAATTTAATTATGATACTTGTTTACTTTTAAATTATTTATACTGAAATGATCTATGTTTACATATCTCCAGTTTTGTATTTTTATCGCATGCAAGTTGTTGAATTGTATATTATTAATGTTTATGTACTTTAGTAGCAAAGCAATTTATTTAAAGACATGCCAGAGAATATTTTCGAGCTAAAATAATGTATTTACCAGATAAGGAGAAAACAAAGTTTTAAGTAACTTAAAAAAATTTTCAATGTCTATGGTTTACCCTAGCCCCAAAGATTACCGACCGAAGTACCGTATCCGTGTATGGCAAGTGTAAGCCCCATTTGTAATATTAAACTTTCCAGCACTAGAAGATAGATTATGGGGTGGAAATGCTAACTTCCATAAATAACTTCCTTGTAGAGGATATTATTATGTTAGTGGGAGTTACTTGAACCAAGTAGTAACATAAAATTTAAAGAAGGGCAAATTAGTCATTGTTCTAAATTAAAATTTTATGTATGAGTAGATATGGTTATAATAGATTAGTGTGGGAATTGTAAAAATTATCAAAGTAGTAGGGGCACCATAAGAGTTAAACAAAGATGGAGGACAATTTAATTAAATTGTAGGGAGTGACATCATATGTAATTAAGTATCAAACTCTAAGGGCAAAATTATAAATGAAGCCTATATATACATGAGCTTTTGTCTTCCAACACTTGTCATATTTTTGTGAAATCAAAATAGAGAGAGGGAGAGGGAGTGGATGGCAAAGACAGAGGAGAGCAAAATAGTGTGCAGCAACCATTTCAAGCTAGTTTTTCACCATTTTTAAAGCTTGATCAAGCTATTAAAAGGTCAAGAACAAGTTTAGAAAGGTTCCCAAGCAAGATCACTCCAAAAAGAATAGGTAAGATTGAGTTTTGATTGAGAAACTTGGATGTAAATTCTGTTATGGTGCTGTCACGACCAGTTCTGGTATTAATGAGATTTTGATGGTTTAATTCAAGGTTTTGAGGCACAAAACAAGTGGAGAAGCAAGCCAAGACATCAAGGAACAATTGTTAAGTGGTTTGGTTAAAAATTAATGTGATTTGAATGAGTTTTGATGGTGATAAGTGAAGATGAAATGTGCTGGAAAAATTTTGATGAAAATTATCATTGAAATTTGTGTGAGAAGCTTGATGATATCTTAAGATATAAATTGCTATGTTTATTAGTGGTGTTAGGGTTTATGTAGTAGAAACCCTAACTTGTGATCTAAATTAGTAAAGAGTTAAATAGGTTGCCTATAACTTGTTTGATGAAATGTTTAAAAGAAGTGTAACATGAAAAATTGAAAAGAATGATATGTGAGTGCATGGTGTGTGTCACGGCCATAGGAGGGGTGTGTGATACTATTATGTTTTGATCCCTTTGAGTCATAAGATATGCATATTTAATGTTAGAAAATCATATGAGAGTGTTAGAATTAACAAAGGAAACTAGATGACATTGTTTGTGCATTTCAATTTGATGAATGGCAATAACTTATGCATGAGTTTTGTTGGTGTTTATGTCATATTTAGGGTCCTAAAAACATGCATAAGTGAGTAGGAATTAAGGTAATTAAAATATATGTACATGGGTGCATGAATAGCATACAAACTAGTAAAGAACGAAATGATAGTAGAGTGAAAGAATATGCATTTGAATGGGAGATAAAGACCTACACAAAATGAGCTTAATTGAGGTTATTTTAGACCTCAAAACATGCATAAATGTCCTAGCAAACCATAGAAATTTGAAGGGAAAGGTTTGGATAAAAATTGAGGAAGTTATGACTTAAATAGTATATCTATATAGTCGTAAAGAGGAGTTGAGAGTGAAAATACATTCTTTGATGCATAAAATGAATGTATTCGATCATAATTAAGTAAAACAACCTTAGACACGAAAGAAATGACATCATTGCATGTTTGATGCAAAAATATGTATAAAAAAATGTCAAAAAATAGGCGTTTTTCCTAGGTTTCACCCCTTGATACTTAGAATTTTTCGAAACCGTTTTACGGACAACCTAAATGAGAGATAAGGAGATGATCCAAGCGAGAACGGAAGCGAAACAGCCTGTGGAAGGGGCTATGAATAGCATTTTGTTTTAAGGGGTCCAAAAATATTGACTTTTTGTTTCGGGCCTTTAAAAATTATATGGACTACGTGAGGATGTTCCTAGGGGTATAAAAGTTAAACTTTTGCAAAAAATTCGTAATTAGAGAGCCTCAGTTGAGTTAAAACTTAGAAAAGAAAAGTGTAATAAAAAAGGGTATTGTAAGGGGTTTTTAATTTAAAAGCAATGTGTGTAATTTTATGTAGCATATTGTGGTCTATTTTAAGTAAGAATATGTAATGCAGGTGACGAGCAGGCTAGTAGAGCATGGGAGGCTCGTTGACGAGTATAGCTTGCTTGGTGAGGTAAGTGTTCTATCACTTGCGTTATTTCAGTTCTTCATTTAAAAATATATACTATTGTAGCCAAATGACTTCGAAAATGATTTTCAAAACTACAAGTTAAAGTGTTGAAAAATGATTTCTATGTCAGATCTAGAAAAGAGAATTTGAAAATAAAATGTTTATGAAAAGAAATAAGTAAAGAGATTTGTAAACCATGTATACACCCCTAGTTTATATGAAGATTTAGCGCTACATGGCAATGGAGAAAATTCCGTCCGTAGTTGCCCAGTTTTTCAATGTATCTAGCACTATATGTGCGATGCAGAAAATTCTACACGTTATCGTCTAGATTTATAGTTTTGGCACTACGTTGCGATGCAATAAATTTCGCTCGTAATTGCCTAGAGTTATAGCACTACAATTGCGATGTAGAAAATTCTGTATTGTGGTTGCTCAAATTTGAAATCGTTTCACACTACGTTTGCGATGCAGTAAATTCCGCATCGTAGTGTTTGAGATATCCCAGTAGCTTCACGTTGGCGTAAGTTGAAAACTGTCACATGATGGTTTGACTACATGAGGGGTATACATGGAGTTTTAGAAGGAAAGTGTTATATGTATTTTCTGGACTCACAAAATGGGCTGGTAAAAGCCCAACTTAGGCCCAATAGAAGGCCCAATAAAGTCAACCAAATCAAGGCCCATCAGACAAGACCCATATTTGAACCCTAAGCCCAGCGAGCTCCACAGCTCGCAGCAACGAGCTCATCTCACAGTCAAGTCGTAGCTCATTCCACCATTCACCATAAGCACAGCTCGCTGTTCGTTTCTCAACGAGCTCCAGCTCGAGGTCGCCATAAACGACAGTTCGCCCAGAAGCGCAATTAACGCAATATCTTCCAGAACAGGCAGTTACCTAATCAAATAGTGATTCTCTCTCCAGATATGAAAGTTAATTCAAATTCAAACTCAGTCAACATTATCTCGGATTTTAATGAGCGGTTTCCTGATTTTATTCAAACATATTAGGAAGTGTAATTAATTCATGATTCTCCTCCTATTTTATAGCTTTCTAATCTGTAACAATTTTTCCCCTATAAATAGGGGTTAAAACCATTGTAAACAACACATTGAATATCATACTGTCACTCTGCAGAATTTAAGAGAAACAGTTGTAGACATATGCACACTTGCTGAACCACATTAAAAAACCTTTGTCTTCTTGTTTGGTTTTTGATCCTTTATTGTTTTCTCTCGATTTCTGTGTTTTCTCACATTGATTACAGGTATTGGATACTGATTACTCGTCGACTGAATTTCAACGTCGATATTTTGGCGCTAGAAGGAGGGCCAAAACTGTAATATTTCTCATCTCAATTTATCGATTTCTGATAATATGGCAAAAACCAGACAGACCAAGTATGTGGGCTCCCAGGCTGACCAGGCAGAGAGTCAGCCCAGTCACCATCAACATGATGCGCAATAGGCGAAAGGTGCACCCATGCATGCAGCAGGAACGTCGTACGGTCAAGTAGCTGGTGCTGCAGCAAACATACTGCCTTTGCCTCCACGACAACCAGTTCCAATCGCCCCGATAGTGGATGGACAATAGGTGTGGTATCAGAAGCAAGAGGAGCTGGAGAACACGGTTAGATAGCTCACAGAGGCCGTCAACATGTTGGTGCAGGCTCAGGTTCAGAACGTACCTAGGGCGGAGGTTCAGGCACCAAGGCACGTGCCCTAGCAACATGAAACGATGCAAGTGCCCGAAAGGCTGGCAAGGGAAATCTCGCGACCTGCAGACTCAGCTCGTTCCTCTAATGCGCGTTCTAAGGCTGGAGGACACCATGTCCGTGAAGAAAGGGAGGTCGCGCGCCCAGCTAGCCTGATAGTAAGGTTGAGCCAAGGTGGAAACCAACGAGCAAAGGTTGGGCACGATAGAGTCAGAGTTGCAGCTCGGCGAGTTGATGATGAACAGAGACAGGCAAGATCCCATCAGCCTGAGGGTTTGTTCGAGGAGGACGAAAGGTATGACCCAGAGCACCCGGCTCCAAGCCACGACCACAGGAGGAGATACGAGCTCCGAGATCCACAAGTAGAGGAGCTCCTCCAGAGGGTCCAGCAGTTAGAAGCACGACCTGGAGTCCCTGAGCAATGTGAGCGCTACGGGGAAAAGACCCCATTCACAAGGGAGATTGAGACACAGCCTCTCCCTCCGAGGTTCAAGATGCCAAACATTCAGCAATACAACGGGGACAGTGACCCCTATGACCATCTCGACGCTTATAACGTTCAGATGGATCTGCAGACACAGAATCCTATGGTGAAGTGTCGTGTATTCCCGGCCACTTTGGGGGACATTCCGAGAACATGGTTCAAGAATCTCTCAACTCGCAGCATAGGTAGTTGGGAGCAATGCCAACAGAAGTTCGTTGGTCAGTACAGGGCACTGAGAAGGCAGCGCGCTCCATCCTGTCACCTAGCTACCATATTCCAGCGTCAGGGTGAATCGTTGAAGGAATATATCACCAGATTTAGACACGAGGTCGCGAATGTTAAAAATCCGTCAGACGAGAGTATACTGACAGCGATCTCAGCTGGGTTGCGAAATGATGGAAAACTATACGAAAGCATTTACAAGTCCCTAGTAAAGGATCTGAGAGAGTTTTACGTGCGAGCTGCGAGGGAGATTAGGTGGGAAGAGACCTTCGGCCCGAAGAAGCAAAATCAGAAGAATGAAGTGGGCAGTTCCAGCCAGCCAAAGAGGAGAAATAATGGCAGGAACGAAGAAGATAGAAATAGTGGTTCAAGCAATCAGATTGCTAAAAGGGCGAGGAGAGAACCAAGAAATGAGCGTCCTCGACGTCTGGATTGTCAGGAAGGGTACAGCGTCCTGACGGTTTCACCAGATAGGATTTTCGCAGCAAAGAGGAACAGGGAAGATTTTGGAAGGCCCATTCCTTTAAGGGCTCCGGTTCAGCACAGAGATCGGAGCAAGTTTTGTGCCTATCATAATGAGGTCGGGCACAATACTTCAGATTGTTGGGCGTTGAAGGACGCCATTGAGAAATTGATCAAGAGAGGTCGTTTGACAGAATATGTGGCAAGACCTGCAAACTTGCGACCTCACCAAGAACGACCTCATCAGCAGCCAGCACAACAACAACCCCAGCAAGCTCCCGAGCCAGAGCATAAGCCTGCAGTAAGAACAATTTTTACAATCTATGGTGGCCCTCATGTCACAGGTACTTCGAACAGATCACATGAGAGATACGTCCGAGAGGCGAATCATACTTTCCAAGTCAACGGACCGGAGGGGCCTGCAAAAAGGGCGAAGAAGACCTCGGACGGGATCATGTTCACTGATGAAGATGCCAAAGGTGTGATCTGGCCTTATAATGATGTGCTGGTTATTCGAGCTAAAATCAGTAACATGGAAGTACGGCGCATCATGATAGATACTGGGAGCTCAGTGAATGTGATGTACAAGAACTGTTTTGAGTAGATGGGGCTGGGAGCAGAGCGATTGAGACCATCCCTAGAGCCTCTATTCTGTTTCACTGGAGATGCTGATGTGCCAGTGGGCCAGATTAAGCTGCCACTCACGTTTGGGGAAGTAGGTCGTCAAGCAACTGTGTTGGAAGATTTCTTGATTATTGACTGCCCATCAGCGTACAATGTGGTCCTGGGAAAGCCTTCTTTTAACAACCTAGATGTAGTTACTTCAACCAGGACCCTCACGGTAAAATTTCCAACCTCTAATGGCATTGGGTGTGTTCGGGGAGAGCAGCACTTAGCAAGACGCTGTTATGAAGATACTGTGAAGATGGGCGTAAAAGGAAAGAAGGTGAACTTGGTTTTGGGGGGCGAGCCACGAGCTAGGACTGAGAAGGGAGTCAGTCACGGCCTGGACCCTCACGAGGTAGATGCAGACCGAACTACAAGGCCAGTCGAAGAGTTGGAAGATGTATAAGTCAGCGAGGCAGATCCAGAAAGGTGTCTGAAGCTGAGAAAATGATTAGTTCCGGAATTGAGAACCCAGCTCGCTGACTTCCTAAAGGCGAACTTGGATGTGTTTGCATGGAATCACGAGGACATGGTGGGGATAGATCCCAAAGTGATGTCGCACAGGTTGAACATTGATCTTCACTACAAACCAGTTCGCTAGAAGAGAATAGCAATGACGAGGGAGCGCTATCTTGCATTGAAGGAAGAGGTAGATAAGCTGCTGGCAAACAAGTTTATTCAAGTAGCTTACTACCCGACCTGGGTCGCCAACCCAGTTCTGGTGAAGAAAAAGAATGGGAAGTGGATGACATGCATCGACTTCACTGATCTAAACAATGCGTGCCCCAAAGATAGTTTCCCCTTGCCGAGGATAGATCAGCTCGTGGATGCCACTGCTGGCCACGAGCTCCTAAGTTTTATGGATGCATACTCGGCTATAATCAAATTCTCATGAACCCCGAGGATGAAGAGCATACCTCATTCATGACTGATTGCGGCTTGTATTGCTACAATGTGATGCCCTTCGGTTTGAAGAATGCTGGAGCGACCTACCAACGCTTGGTGAACATGATGTTTGAAGAGCAGATCGGAAAGACCATGGAGGTCTATGTCGACGATATGTTAGTAAAGTCCAAGCAGGTAGGTGACCATGTACGTAGGGATGGCAATGGATCGGATCGGATTGGGTTTTGTCCTTTCCGAACCCAATCCGAAATTTTTGAGGGATGTTCCAAACCCAACCCTTGCCCCAAACAGATCATTACTTTTTGCCTCAAACCCAAACCCAATTGGAGGGACTTGCCCCGAATCTGACTCGTTGACCCGATTTAATTTTTAACTAAAACAAATATGTAAAAAAAAAAAAAAAAAAAACACAACAAATGTCAAAAGATTAACTACATTTATGATGAAATGTTATTACACAATCCAAAATATTAATACTACATAGTCATGAATACCAAAATAATAGCAACAACATAATCAAGTTTCATTTAAAACACTAAATAAATAAATAACCAAAAACATTATAAAAATCTATGCTAAAAATTCATCCCAATGCTTTCAAACACGAACCTATAACCCAAAAAAAGAAAAAAAAAAAAAAAACTTAAGTTAATAAGTTTTAATGTTACGTAAAAATAATATTAAAAATGTAATATATAATTATCATAAATACCAAAATGTTATATATGTCGGGTTAATGGAGCAGGTCGGGGCAAAAAAGTTTACCCCGTTATTGACCCGGTAACCCGATTGGGTCAGTCTTTTGGCTCCAAACCCGTCCCAAAGTCAATTTTTTTGGCTCCAAATCTGCCCCAAATAGACCGGATTTTTTTGGATTTGGATCGGATCGGGTATTTTTGCCATCCCTAAATGTACGTGACCTGGGGGTGATGTTTCAGATCCTGAGGAGCTATCAGATGAAATTGAACCCTCACAAGTGTGCATTTGGAGTATCTTCTGGGAAGTTTCTGGGCTTCATGGTCAACAATAGAGGTATTGAAGCTAATCCTGAGAAAATTAAGGCACTGATTGACATGAGGTCACCTACTAGGGTGAAAGATGTGCAGAGCCTTAATGGCCAGGTCGCGGCACTAAACAGGTTCATCTCGAAAGCTACAGATAAGTGCATCCCTTTCTTTGATATTTTGAAGAAGGCCAAAAGCTTCGAGTGGACAGAGCAGTGTGAAGTAGTCTTCCATAAGTTGAAGAAATATGTGGGACGAGCTCCACTCCTTTCTAAGCCCAAAGAAGAAGAAAAATTGATTCTGTACTTGGGAGTGTCACAACAAGCTTTGAGTGCTGCATTGGTAAGAGAAGAAGAAAAGACGCAGCTTCCAGTATATTATGTAAGTAAAAGGCTGCAAGATGCTGAAACCAGGTACTCGCAGATAGAGAAGCTTGCTTATTGCCTGGTAATCGCATCAAGGAAGCTGCGACCTTACTTTCAAGCTCATACAATAGAAGTCCTCACCTAGTATCCGTTGAAGCAAGTTCTGCAGAAAGCGGACACCTCAGGTTGTTTGCTAAAATGGGCAGTGGAGCTCGCACAGTTCGACATCCAGTTTAAGCCAAGGACGGCTATCAAAGCTCAAGCTCTGGCAGACTTCATCGCAGAGTTTACAGGACCTGTGGATGATGAAGCTGAATCTTCTGAAGGTCCAGCTTGGGAGCTTTATGTTGATGGATCATCCAGCGAGCAGAGGGCTGAAGCTAGAATCTTGCTGATTAGCCCTGAAGGCCACAAGATCCTTTGTTCTTTAAGGTTTGGTTTTCAGGCAACAAACAATGAAGCTGAATACGAAGCAGTGCTCGCAGGTTTGCATTTGGCTAAAGAAATACGAGCTGAGCGTTTGAAAATCTTCAGCGATTCGCAGCTCGTTGTCTGTCATATACTGGGAGAGTATCAAACTAAGGGACCAAAGATGGTCCTTTACCTCCAGAAAGTTCATGAGTTGCTAGGTGCGTTTCAAAGGTACGAGGTGAAGCAAATCCCACGAGCTCAAAACTCATATGCAGATGTATTAGCTCGCCTCACAACCACACGAGATGCAGACTTTTTGGGGGCAATCCCAGTAGAGTTCCTACCAGCCCCAAGTACAAAGAGAAGAGTATGACGATGGCAATCACTGTGCAGCCTGATTCTTAGATGAGCCCAATTCTCAATTATTTACAAGATGAAACTGCTAAGTAACAAACTGAAAGCACGGCGTCTGTGAGCTAGAGCGGCTAGATATTGCATCTATGATGATGTGCTATACAAGAAGGGGTTCTCAACTCCATTTTTAAGATGCATTGATGGCCCAGAATGTGAAACAGTGATGAGACAGATACATGAAGGCCATTGTGAAAATCACGCTGGGGGGCTCTCCTTAGCTCAAAAGGCACCTCGTCAAGGTTTTTATTAGCCCACCATGAGGCAGGACGCTATCAACTTAGTAAAAAGGTGTGATAAGTGTCAGAGGTTTGCCCAAGTTCCGCGAGCTCCGCCAGCTTATCTCCAACAGATGGTGAGCCCGTGGCCCTTTGCAATTTGGGGGATGGACTTAATCGGGCATCTGTCAATGGCTCGTGGAAGATGCAAGCATGCCGTGATCGCAGTTGACTATTTCACTAAGTGGGCAGAAGCAAAGGAGTTGGCAGAAATCTCCACAATGAAGATTAAGAAGTTCGTGTGGAGTAATATCATTTGCAGGTTTGGGGTTCCATATCAGATCGTGACAGACAATGGAACCCATTTTAGCAGCGACCAGTTTCTCAAGTTCTGCAGCAATCTAAAGATAGTCAAGAGCTTCTCAGTTGTGGATAATCCCTAAGCAAATGGCCAAGTTGAAGCTGTGAACAAAATTATAAAGCAGACCTTGAAGATGAAACTGGAAGCGAAGAAAGGAGCTTGGGTGGACGAGCTCCAGAAAGTGTTATAGGCCTATAGAACCACATCTCGCAACACTACAGGCGAGACACATTTCTCAATGGTATATGGGTCTGAAGCCATGATTCTAGCAGAATTCGAAGTCACCTCGCAACGAAGAGCGACCTTCAATCCAAACGACAATAATCAACTACTCACTGTAAACTTAGATTTGCTTGAAGAACTCAGGGAAACGGCCAGGTTAAGGGTAGCTAGTTATCAACAAAGAATCGCGAGGTACTATAACAAGAACGCTCGAATCCGTAGCTTCAATGTGGGAGATTTGGTGCTGCGTATCATTCTGCCTGGAGCTCGCAAACCCAGTGATGGGTCCTTAGGCCCAAATTGGGAAAGACCCTATATCATCAAAGCAAACTTGGGAAATAGAGCTTATCATTTAACCAACATAAATGGAGCGGAGGTCCCTCGAGCTTGAAATGTCGAACATCTTCGACCATATTATCAGTAACTTCATTCATTACCCATGATTCAACATTATGATAAGAAATGAAAGCTCCATTTTCCCTCAAGATATGCATTATTTCGCCAAGTTAACAAGCTCCGAGCTGATTAGCTCGCTGCTCACTTAAACAAAAAGAGCCAAAAAAGCAGGCGAAGTGACGACCCCTGTATAGCTCGCCAAGAAGAGCCTAAAAAGCAGGTGTAACTAAGTGTCCCTGCATAACTCGCCAAAAAGAGCCTAAAAAGCGGGCTAGGTGACGACCTCTGCATAGCTCACCAAGAAGAGCCTAAAAAGCAGGTGTGACTACGTGTCCCTGCATAGCTGGCCAAAAAGAGCCTAAAAAGCAGGTGACTAAGTGTCGCTGCATAGCTCACCAAGAAGAGCCTAAAAAGCAGGTGTGACTAAGTGTCCTTGCATAGCTCGCCAAAAAGAGCCTAAAAAGCAGGTGAGGTGACGACCCCTGCATAGCTCGCTATAATTAAAAAGAGCCTAAAAAACAGATGACTAAGTGTCACTGCATAGCTCGCCAAGAAGAGCCTAAAAAGCAAATGTGACTAAGTGCCCCTGCATAGCTCGTTAAAAGAAAAAGAGTCTAAAAAGCAAGAGTGGTTAAGTACCCCTGCATAGCTCGTCAACATTCCAACTGATCAATTGTTTATATTTACAAGATTTTATCAACTGTTGAATTAAGCGATTGCTTAAGTTATTATATCAAATTTCAAGTCTGTTAACAATCAGTTCGCAAGAAGCTTGATAACTTGTAAGTTGATCATAAAAAATGTTATAAAGAACATAATAGTCCAAATGCATTCAATATGGAAGAAATAATAAAAGAAATTTCATTAAGTATAAAAGTTGTTTACAAATTGAATACAAGTGAAAAGAAAAAAGACAAGCTCTTAATCTTGAGCTAGAGGATCTGGGCCTACTAAAGGGTCTTCATGAGAAGGAGACACGCCAGGGGGATCGAGGTCGATAACCGGCTCAGTCTGAGAGGTCGCACCAGGCACCTCCATTGCCAAAGGAACTGCATCAACTGAGGATAAGGCAGCCCTTACCTTGAACTTTTCTACGCTTTCAAGACCCACGTCCCCAAAGATCGAAAAATCCATCTCAGGATGGGACATCCACAGCGTGTAAAGAAAGTTTATGCCTGATTTTTCCTCAGCCTCATCCTTGGCCTCAGGGACCTACATCTCTAGCTCCTGAGCAAATTTTTCTCTGAAGACCATCAACTCTTCAAAAGCATTGTCAGCATGGCGATTGATAACCTCGACCTCTTGCTTCATAGCCTCTATTTGCTGCTCTACAGCCTCGGCTCGCTGAATTATATCCCCTACTTGCTGCCTAAGCACCTCAGCTCGGTGCTCAGCCTCCTCAGCCCGCTTAACAGCAGCTTCTACTTCTTCAGCCCGCTTCTCTGCTGCCTCAGCCCGTTGCTCTGTAGCATTAACTTGTTGGCCAAGCACCTCAATCCGTCCTTCTGCAATTGTAGCCCGATTTTCGGCCCCTTCAGCCAGCTGTGTTGCAGCCTCTACCCTCTCAACTTGTCTTTGAGCCAGTTCGGCCCGCTGCTCAAACTGCCTCAGCTCCTCTCTCAGTTTGTGTAACTCATTCCTAAACGAGTCACGTTCATTTCCCATTCTTCGCAGAGCTTCCTCGGCGATCTCAGCTTGTTTTTGGGCTAGCTCGGCCCGCTGATCAAACTGCTTCAGTACTTCCCTTAACATGTTGCATTCATCTTCCATTTTCAGCAGAGCTTCCTCAGCAGTCTGTTTAGCATTATTCACCTCAGCCATCTGTGCCTCGAGGCTCTCTGTGGTTTTCTCAGCCAAATATGCTATCTCCTCATTAGTAGCCTCCAGCTCCATTTCGAGCTTCATTATTCGTTCATCAGTGGCCTTTGTCAATCTTCATTGCTTCATTGCAGCAAGGGCACCCTGAAAATTCTGCAAGTTAATATGCGATAGAGTAAAAAGGTTAGAAGATAAAGGAAAATGACTTACCAGCATAGAATGACGAGCTACAAACTCGTTTAGCTCCGTGCCCCTAAAGGATTTATTCTCTAAAACCCTTTCATGAGTATACATAATTGGTGTCCAGTTGTCAATGAAGGAAGTTAAATATCTCCCCCCAAGTCCGAGCTCGGTTTCAGGTCTTGTTGGCGAAGGTGTCCTCTCAGCCTCCGGGATATCAGGCTCGTCAGTCTGATAAGTGTTACGTCGTGTAATGAAGGTACGCCTAGTTACCCTCTTGCTGGAACCAGCTCGGGTTGCCTGAGAAGCAACCTTAGGAGGAGCATCCCCTTTTCCAGGTTGTGAGCTGGAAGCTGGAATCAATTGAAGATCTGCTGTTGATTCTGGAGGCGGTACCTCGCTTGGGACAGCGACAGAGGGAGTTTCTGCTTCAGCAGGTCGCTTGGAGCGCTTTGAAGGAGCAGCTGGAGAGACTGAGGTTTCAGCCGGTCGCTTCGCTGGAGCTGCTGAAGGAGCTGGAGTTTCAGCAGGTTGATCAGAAGGAAACTCCAGCAGAGTCATTTTCTTCCTTTTAACTGGAGCTTAACCAGTAGAAGGAGCAGGAGATGAAGAAACAGTTTTTTTAGATGCACCCACTACTGGGGTGCGAGCTGGAGCTGGTGTTGCTTCAGCAGATGTTGGAACTATTGAAGCAGGCAAAAGAGCTTCTGAAACAGTTGTGAGAATTGGGGAGGGGGATGAATCCACTTGTACAAGAGGGGCTGCGCGGGCTGGAGCCTTTTTTTCCCGAACTGGGGTGTGAGCAGGAGCACCTTGAGTAGAAGCTTTCCGAGCTGAAGTAGGTGCACGAGTTGCTCCCGCTGCTCGCGGAGTAGTGACAGATTTTGAAGGTCGAGGAGCAGATGTATCCCCTTCCTGAACTGGGACTTCAAGGACAGAAGGAAGTATAGGGGTATCACCCATACTCCCTATGTCCTCTTCAGGTCACAGTAACGGAGATTCCTTAGGAAGGGTAAGGCCGTAAGCGCTAAGAAGAGCATTGTTGAACTTGCTGCTGATGCTCGTTTCCTTCGAGTTCGCGAGCGCATTAAGAGCCATTTTTTCCTCACTACTGAGAGGAGACTCGTCCGCTTTCAACACTGCAAAGCAAAACATTTAAAAAAAAAAAAATCATCAAAATCAGTTCGCTAAATTTTCCTTTCTACATACCTAGTTCCAAGACGAAGCTGCGATTATTGAGACCTACGAGAGAGGGGCAGGAGACATAAAACCAGCTCGTTTTATACTTTCCAACATTGGACTTGCCCTTCGCTTCTCCTTGGGGCAAGAGGTCTTTGTATTCCGACAGGCGAGCTGTGAGGTAATAGATGTCGTTGGGTTTTTTCCTCTCTTTTGTGCTTAAAGCCTTGAAGCTGTAAAATTGTTGTATGATCTTTGGGGTTGGGGGAGGAAGGCCGTTCCTAAGGAAGGCTAGAGCCAGCGACGTCAGCTGTGCATAAGAGTTCAGTGTCAATTGGAATGGTGCGAGCTTAACCGCGTTGAGGAATGTGATCAAGTAAGGATGAATGGGGAACCTTAGTCCCTGCTTAAGATGTTGGACACTGACAACGACATACCCCATTGCTAGATAACATGCATGGTTTTTGGGAACGGGTATCAGTGCACGACAACCCATAGGGCTATGGAATTGAGTGTTAAGCCCTACGACATCAAAAAACTATAACATTGAAGGATGGTGGGCAAATGTCTCGCGAGCTTCTCTTCCCTGCCTAGCTTGCTCTCGAGCTTCATCTCGCTCATGAGCCTCCCTACCTCGGGTAGTTTCCTTACGAGCTCCGCTTGAAGACATCTATGCAAAAGAGGATATAGTTAGGTCGCCAGGAGCAAGTTATTGAAAGGCTAATAATTTTCTAAGTTTCCTATTTAACAGATCATTCATGCAATGGGGGGCTCGACCTATGAACAAACGACCTGCGAACTAATGGTTCACAGATGCCTAATTCTACAGTACGCATGCATAATAGGCCACAAACAGTAGTCAGGTCGCTAATAAACATGTAACAGGATCAAATCAACAAAAGTTGAAAAGTCGTGTTCAACAAGAAACCCAGAACAATGAACAACAACGAAATGCCATATTCAAGCCATCTCAGCCACAACAATGATGAAACGCAAGCACAATATGATATGAACTCAGCAAAATGAACCAAAAAATTGAAAGTTTGAAGATAGATAGAGGACTTACCGTGATTCTTTGATGAAATGGAAAGGAACGGTGACTGGAAGTGTTGATCTCGTGAAAGAGCAGTAATTTTTCTGAACTTGGTTGATTGATGGCTTCGAAAGAAAATGATAGATAAAGAAGAAAATGAAATATGCTCCACTAATTTATATAGCTGGACGAGCTTGAACCCCAACCGTCAGATCTCTGAGTAGTGTAACCGTCATTAATCCAACGGTGCAACGCGAGGTACGGTCTTGTAATCATGCAGCCGTCAATTGAAAGACGTGCACATTAAATGCGCGTGTAAGGAACGTGCCAGTGTCATTTCAGTTACCTCCTGCATGACCGCCACGTGTCAAAACTGAAAAGACAGAATTTGGAAGGGCGACAATAATAATTCAAGTTGGCTTACCAGAGAAACTATCTTTTACCAGCAAGCTCAAGCTCCCACTTCGCAGAACGAACTGAGAGTTAAAAGGCTAATGTTATATGTATTTTCTGGACTCACCAAATGAGCTGGTAAAAGCCTAACTTAGGCCCAATAGAAGACCCAATAAAGTCAACCAAATCAAGGCCCATCAGACAAGGCACATATTTCAACCCTAAGCCCAGCGAGCTCCACAGCTCGCCCAACAATCTTCTCAGCTCGCAACAACGAGCTCGTCTCACAGCCAGGTCGTAGCTCGTTCCACCATTCACCATAAGCACAGCTCGCTGTTCGTTTCTCAACGAGCTCTAGCTCGAGGTCACCATAAGCGGTAGTTCGCCCAGAAGCGCAATTAATGCAATATCTTCCAGAACAAGCAGTTACCTAATCAAATAGTGATTCTCTCTCCAGATATGGAAGTTAATTCAAATTCAAACTCAGTCAACATTATCTCGGATTTTAAGGAGCGCTTTCCTGATTTTATTCAAACATAGTAAGAAGTGTAATTAATTCATGATTCTCCTCCTATTTTATAGCTTCCTAATCTATAACAACTTTTCCCCTATAAATAGGGGTTAAAACCATTATAAACGACACATTGAATATCATACTGTCACTCTGCAAAATTTAAGAGAGACAGCCGTGGACGTAGGCACACTTGCTGAACCACGTTAAAAAACCTTTGTCTTCTTGTTTAGTTTTTGATCCTTTATTGTTTTCTCTCGATTTCTGTGTTTTCTCACATTGATTGCAGGTATTGGGTATTGATTACTCGTCGACAGAATTTCAACGTCGACAGAAAGGTTTTAAAATTAAAAAGATTTAACACCTGAACAAAATTACAAATTTTGATATAATTATATCTTAATGTTACTATCAATCGTTGAACTAATCTTTTCACCTTTGTGCAGCTTGTATATTGAAATAGGTGATTGAACAGGTGATTTTGCATTCTGAAAACCTCATAGAATATTTTAGGTGGGCATCGACTAAGCATATTGGATAAAAGTCTAACAAAATTTTTGGATGTGTAAATATTATAACTAGAAGATTGCATGTGTGGAAATTGTAGTCCATATTTTGATGTGTATATATATAACTGAACACCTGCACATGATACACCACTATTACCTAATATATCTATGTACATATATATATTGATACATATATGTAGTATATAAATATTTATGATAGTGATATATGTTATGAAAATTATACATTTATGAGAATGTGTGTTGTGAAATGAAATGAGAAAATGCATGTTTGTGGTTAAGTTGGGTGGTGATTAATAGAGTTCGAAGTGTGTTCCTTTTTCAGGTATAATATTTGGAAATGTCAAAAATACAGTCGTTATGCTGTCAAAATTTTTATAAAAGTTTTCTTTAATTAAATGAGAAAAATTTACACCAACCCAATTATTAAAAGAAAAACGAGTTTCAATTTAAGTAAAGTAAAATAAACGAGCAAGATTAAGGGGTTCGTTTCGCGGATCTCTTCTACCCAGCTAGTAGGGTTACAGAGGTTTATTGGAGTGCCCAGCGAGATCATCCGGATAAGAGATAAACAAGAGAATCCGATTCGGGTCTTGTCAGCAAGTGTGGTTGAGAAAGTCACTAACTATGGGGGGTTTGAGTTAGAGTCATCAATCGCCCTCTGCACGTATACAGTAGTATATATCTGTTTGATGTTAAGGTGAGTATTGCGATCCCTGAGGTCTCTCATCGGCGACTACATAGAAAGATTTTCCCCAATCCTAGTCATATGTGTGAGTTCTGTTACTGTTAAGTACAAGTATCGTCACAAAAGATAAGTTTCCCTGGGTTACCAAATACAGTAAGTTTCAGAAAGAGAAACACGTCATTAGACTTGAGATCGCAGATATCAAGAAAGCTACACTATGAGAAAGATTTATGAGCATTGTTTTCATTTTCAAATAAAGTTACTTTTATATATTATGCTTGATTTATATTTGATCAATTCAAGTTAAAGTATTAGTTTCTTAGAAATCTTTTGGGAGGTGTAATCATATTTTGAAAATAAGTTTCAAAGTTGATAAGTACCTACTCACGAAGTTATTACTCACCACTCGTTTTTTTGTTTTATAAAAACTCTCCCTAGGTGCAGGTGCGAGCCAAAGATTAGAGGGCACTTCGTCAAGTGTGCACGAGGACTGATACGTGACGCTACTGCACTAGTTGGTCTACGTCCGCACTATCATGTGTTTGCATTACTTTTGAACTTAATGCATGTTTCATAAATTTGATTTGAGAACTCATACTTGGTGCGTTTTGTATTATATTTTGTGAATCATTTGTGCATTTTGTTTTATTTAACTTTAACGGATTTTTAATTTATTTTAAATGAAATCGTATTTATGATTGAGTGTGGGTTTGGATGAGAGCTTGAGGCCCGAAAGTTGGGATTAGAATAATTTTAGAAGCGCACAGGTTTTTATTCATATTTTACAAGATGGATTTAAAAAAAAAAAAAAGCAATCATTGTGCGGCCGGATTTTAAATCAACCTTGATTTACAAACATATTTTGATAAATTATTTCGAAAAGTTTCATAAAGGTTTCAGTAATAGATAAAGGTTTAGTTTTACGGGAACCTTTCAGTTCCCGTCTGAAGAGCTACCGTGGGGTTGCCGAACAGACTGCCTAGTATATAAGGAAAAGGGGCCTGTCAATTAAATTTTTAATATAGAAAATTTTAAAAAAAGGTATTTGGCACTATATTTGTAAGAATGCATTTAGAAAAGTTTTGAGAAAGGAAAGAAAAAGAAAAAGGTTTTTTTTTTTTTTAACACCAAAGCGTGTCTTCCCCTCTAATGGTCATTAGCATAACGTGAATAAGTCTGAAAAGTCACCTACCACATGCTAGTGCAGAAGTAAAAAAGATGAGTCATTGGAGGCTTGAAAGAGAGTCATTGAGTCACCTAGCATGTGCATGGCAGAGATTATCCATGTTCTCTGCATGTGTATTGAGTATCTTCATCACGTATGGGAGAATTTCCCGGATACTAATTAGTGTAGATTTCAAATCTAAAACCATATTAAAAGAAAAGTTTAGTAATTATAGATCTTTATATGTTATATGTACAAAATGAGGAATTACAAAATACCAGATTCATAGAAAGATATCTCTCTCTAGAAAGGTTTTACAGATTGTAGATCTTCATATTTATATTATTATAGTTAAAAAGATAATTTATATAGAAGTTACAATTTTACAACGATATGATATTTATTTTTAGTTTTGTTGTCAGATATAATTATTTATGAATTATTGAAATTGTTTCTTTTTATCAATGATAAGTTTTGCTTATTATTTAGAAATATTTTAGAAAACTTATATAAAAGTTTACAGTTTTTCTACAAGATTTTATTCGAATTTAATTTTATTATTTTAAGATGTGAAATTATGTGATCCACTGAGAAGCAGTTTTTGTTACCAAAAACATGTTATATTTATTTTAAAATGTTTTAAAAAATTTATATCCACTCACTAGGCATTAGGCTCACTCTTTTGTAAAACCATTTTTCCAGGTATCCGTTAGAGGTTCATGCAAATCATTGGATATCGAGCAAAGGACCACATGATGACAAACAGTTGAATTTGTATTATTACTCCTTTATTTACTACATTTTTGTAAGTGTATTTCCAAAATTGTTTTACAAATTAATAATCATTTTACAGATACTTGAAAAATTATTTTATATGTTTAGTTTATGGGGTTTAGCTCGAGAAATTTAAAGATTTTAGTTTTGTACAATTTGCATTTTGATCAAAGTCATTATCAAAATTATGATGATTATTTGAAAAGATTTTAAATAAATCAAGATTTTAATCAAGAAAACTCCAGTTTGATCATTTCGGACTCGAGATAGGAGTTGGGTTGGATCTTGTCACCCTTACTCCAAATCCAAACAATGGCATCAATAGGAAGGGAAATTTGATTTCCCAATCCAACCAAAATGTCAGGTCACCAAATAGCCCTAAAGGGTGTGCAAAGGTTGGTTTTGGTTTGAGTTGAACTCAATACAAAAACAAATCGATATTTATCAGTTTGTTTATATTCTAACTAATGTTCAAAACTAGACCGAGTCGACCGATTTCTTGATAAGTCAATGCCAATTCGAAAACCTCCAAACCAAGGGTTCTTCTTGCTAGAAGTGAGTACTCAACAAAGTTGGTTGAGTACTTTGGCCAACTCGGTCCAACTCAATCAACTCAGCGTACTTGACAATAACAAACACTAACAAAGTCAACAAGAATTGTAAACAATAGATAAAACAAAACATAAATAGAGTTGGTTAATCAAACAATAAAATTCAAGAACTTTGATGGGAAATGATCATAAACAAAAGCAACAACATTTGAAAGAAAGATAGAACATTTAAATTGGAAAATTGAAAAATGAGGGAGCTTTTGCTGCTTCAGACAAATTCTTGCAACTTAACACAGCTCAGAATAGTTTAACGGACAATGAAATGAAGGAGGTAGGTAAGAAAAGATATGTTTGGGAGGTGAGAAAGTGGAGAGAGAAAAAGGATGGAGTGTGAGAATGGGAAGCACGGGAAGGTAAGAGAGATAAAAGATGAAGGGAGTATGAGGAGGTAAGCGTGAATCTGGGCATCGAGTCCTATGAAGTTGTCTTTCATCTTTATTATTATTTTTTTTCTATAAAAATATATATATTTCTCTTCTTGACTTTTTTTAGTTTTTTTTCCTTTTATATATATATATATATATATATCTTTGGTTGATTTGAGATGTTACCCTAGACTTCAATTGTGTTTATGGTTATATTAGAGGTTTTGAGTAGGATACATTGCTCTACTAGTCTTCAAAATTTGTTGTTGTATTATTATTTGTGTTGAGGGCAAGATAATAGATAATTAGTTTATTGTATTTGAAAATAATGAAAGTAAAAAAATTAGTGATAAATCTAACCAACCAATGGTGGTAAATATAATCAGGTTTATTTTGCTCAATACAAATATTAATATAGGAGAAAACATTAATTCTGGTTATAAAAAAGGACTACAAATATATGTATGTGATTTTAGTTTTGTTAAAGTTAATAAGCTAAGAACCTATCGAAACTACTAAAATTAAGTAGTACAAGCATTGTTGCTACAAATTATTATATATCATTTAGAGATATCTATTCTCACACATGATGGGACTTTAAATATTGTGGTAATATGAGTGTATTTTGATCATACAGAATTTTTTTTTTTATAATTTTTACAAGTTTGAGCATAGGTCAACGGATTGACCATTGACCGACAGTCAAACCAAATACTCTCTAAGTAGTCGAATACTTGCTACTCACTAGATCACTGATTGAGTAGCGAGTTCTACAACATTGATTTTGACCCAAACCAAACCATTGTAGTAACATAAATCAAACCAAATACATTTAACAAAAGTCAGGTTGCTTGAGTTGAGTAGCTTTTCTTCCAAGTTCAAAAACAGCTTCTTCTTTTTTTGTGTAATTAGTTTTATGACAACAAAATTGAGTTTACTTATAGCTCGTTCAAACAATATATTTATTAATTTCTTCATATAAATGCAACGCAGTTAATTAATTGAAATTTACATATTAATATATCTGCATTTCACTTCAATTTGTAAACTTCCAATGTAAATTTATTGGTTGCAATAATAAATTTTGTAGTCCTTTCATTTCAGATGGAAAAGAACACGTGTTCAAAAATCTTGATGAATGTTTCTTAAGTTCATTCATATTTTCAGAAGTGTTAATTTTTTTTGCCTAGGTACAATAAAATAAATAAACAATAAAAATAATAGTATCAAACCATCCAATCTTGCGTTTTAGATTGATCTATGAACAGCTTAACAAATTCATCAACACCAATATAAAATCATTTATACAAATTAAAATGAAATAGTTACAAATTAACCTCTAATATTTTAATTTTTATAAAATATTTTCTTACTCAATAACTAACATTTTAATTGTTGATTCTCATTTTCATTATTACTTTACAATCACTATTTCAATAATTACAAATTAACTTCTAATAATTACTTTTCAAAATATTTCAAAAAAAAAAAAATCCTGAAAACAAAGCATATGTTATCAAAAATTCCAAAAATAAAATATCTTTTATGAATATCAATAACGCTGCTCCTCCATCTTTTCTAACACAATTGTCTCACCCAAAATTTTATATGTTTTCAATAAATATCTATAAAAATATAGGCGTAAAATATCATTAACAAGAGGGATTTTGTGTAACATTCTTCAAGTTTTTGGGAGTTCAGATGTTGGAGCTAGGTAGAACTCAAGTTTATTGCCAAAGTCTGTATAAATCTCACTTTTTGATGTATAATAATGTTGTTATTGTCATTATTTTATTGGAGCTTTTTTTTTTTTTTTTTTTTTTCGCTTTTTTTGGTTTGAATTACAAATTTCGATGAAAAAACTTGAAAAGATTTAAAAAAAAAAAAAAAAAATGTTCGACAGTACTACTATGCAATGGCGGACCTTGAAATTAATATTAGATGGGTCAACTTTAATAAATGGACAATAATGTTGAAAAACAGCTAAAATTATAGTAGTCAAATATAAAATTTTCTTTTTGATTGATTTCTAAATAGTCTTCATCTACTCTATTTGATAAACCTCAATCCTAGTTTCCTCGAATAATTCATTTTCGGGATCGGATAGAGAATAAAGAGTCCAGAAATAATGCAAGGGGCCCGGTTAGAATTCGATTATATTTATAAGGCCCTGAATGTCGTGTCAGGAAAAAATGAGAATTTTCGGTGAATAATGTTCGGATCCATAATGAATAGTGATTTTTTTGAAAAAGATATGAAATTAGTGTTTAAGACCGAATTTGGATCTGGTTATATTGTTCAGGGTCATAAATTGAGATTCGGTGGGAAACTGAAGTTTTCGGTGAATAGTATTTTTCGGACGGAAATTTTTGAATGAATAGTAAAATTTTTGAAAATTGAGCTTAACAGTCGAAAAAGTCCGAAAATAGCAGGAGAGTATAGAAAAGTAGAAACGGATCAAAAAGAAGACCATTTGAGTAAGTTTTAAGCGATCCGAAGAAAATTACGATATTGTCATTTTGAGAGATTCATGAGTTTTAATGAGTTTAAACCCAATTGAAATTTTTTTGAAGCATGAGATTGAGAGATAAGATACCCAATTAAAGTATTTCATGATCAATTTGAAGATTAGATGACCATGAAATATTTTCAGAATATTTTCCGGTCGAACTGAAATTAGATTATAAAAATGGCAAAATGGACATTTTAAGTTAAGTATGCATGGATCACGCGTGAGCATAATATGTGGAAGTTTCAAAGAGTGTAACCCAAGTGAATGAGAATAGGTTAAAGAGAATGAGCATAAAAATCGAGTATTTAAGTTATAGATACGTATAAAAAAGTTATCAGTTTATTCGATCGGATTTCGGTTAGGAACATTTTTTTTATCAAGTATATATGAGAAGTATTAGGCCGAAATTGAAGTTTATAAAGTTAAATTGGCCATAAGATATGTGTAGAATATTTATGAAATATTTTTCGAAAGGATTAGGTATTGAAAGTTTTATTGAAATGAGAATTCAAATTTATACACCAAGGGGTAAAAGTGTAACTTCCATGTAGGATTGACATGCATGAATTTATGAAAATGGTATGAGTGATTTACATGGGAGTAATGTTTAAAAGAGATAGAGTAAGCCCCGATTTCTATTACGATATACAATCGATATTTTTTTATATATCGCGTAATTCGAAATCGATTTAGCTCTCACCCAAATTTATTATTTTATGGTATTAGAAATCTTCGAATTAAGTTACAGTCGAATCGTATGCCTCCAGTAGTGTTATCTGAGTTTATTATATTTTCGTATCGCAAGTCAGATGTCGTTTGGTTGACCTCAGTAAGATTATAAAGTGATTAGGAGTGATTTATGTGTTAATCAAGCGAAGTGAGCTCACGGGATAAAGTAAAAGATATTTTAAATCAACCAATAAGAAAAGAGATAAGTGCTTTTGAAAAATAGTGGCTATGGATGTGTCACATGTCATCAAGTGAATGGTTGAAGAGATAAATGGATTAGAATGTGCCAAGTGGACCAATAGAATTAAAAATTATATATTTTTGGGCACTAGTAAGATTATTGAAAGTTTGAGGTAATTAAATAAAATTTTCATGAGGGACTAATTTGTAATTGGGCATTAATATATATATATAAGTGAATTTTGTCTCATTTGAGACATTTGGGGTCGTGAAAAACAGAAAAGAAAAAAAGAAAAGAGAGAAAAAAAAGAGAGATCTGAGAGAGAGGCCGTGAGCGCACGAGAGAGAGAAAGGGAGAAAGAGGAAGATCCGATCTGAATTTCGCCACGGTTTCTTCACGAAAATTATTTCTTGTCATCTCCTCTAGCTAGCCCAACAAATTTGAAGTGAAAAGATCGCCTATTTGGTGAGTTATTTCAGTTTAAAAGTTTATGCTTTATGTGAAAACTCATCTCATCTCTTCTTTCTTTTTCGAATAAGAGTTTAGGGATGATGAGAGGGAGTTGTGAGGATGATTTTTGTGTGATTTTTGAGTGATTTGATGGAAGAAAAATAGGTGAGAGAAAGAGAGAAAGTCGCGGCCAAAATGGGTATTTGTGGGATCCGAGTTCGTTTTCAATTCTAAGGCATTAGATAGATGTTTTAGAGCTTAGAAAACAATCTTATGAAGTTAGATTTTGAAAACGAAAAGTTTAGGATCGATTTCGGAGCTAAACGGATGAGTTGAATGGCGTTTTCTGAAATCCTTCTAAACGCGTTCGTTTAACATTTGAAACCATTTATTTAATCATGGTTGGGTGTTAGAACACTAGAGAATTGATTGTTGAAGTTGTCGGACGTTCGAAGTGAAAAATGATTTTTATTAGTAAGCGAAATCGAGCGAATTTCGTTCGAGCTTCCGACGATGAAATTGAGTATACTGAGGTATTTCTAGGAAAGAATAAGTAGGATTCATGTAAAAAAAAAGGATTTCGAAAACCCCGATTGAATAGAAATTGAGATCCGAAAGTTTAGACGTTAAAGGGTATTAATAGAGATAAATGATATTTTTATTGATTTTGAATATTATTTGAATGAGTTAAGTGACCCTAAATGGATATTTGATGTTTTAGGGTAAAAGTGGAGAGTTCCGGAGACATACGAAGAAAGATCAGATTCTATCCGAGGACGTGTTGTAAGTGGAACTACGAATTTTTAAAGTTTATATTTTCTTAAAGTTTATTGTAAAGTTAAAAGAATTTATTATAAATAGTTATTCATTTATTAATTGAATTTATATTATAATTCTAGCATAAATATTTTAGTTTATTATTTATGTATATAAGAATATGCTATAATTAAAGATTTTAGGTTTATTGCCTTAAGATTTAGAATGTTTTAGTGTATTAAGAAAAAGAAATGTTAATAGCCTATGGTTTACCCTAGCCCCAGTTTAGTATCCGACCGAATGCCCTATGCGTGATACGGTAGATGAGAGGAAGTCAGTCAATGAGATTTGAGTCTAGTCGACTCTTGTATGAATAAGGTATGAGTGATCCGTATACACGTATAGGGTAGTGTAGTCGGTCCGCAGCGTGGGCCCGCTTTCGGCGACTACACATGGTAGATTCCCACTCCTAGTGGTTAGCTAGATTTTATATGCTACCACGCCAGGAGTAGATATTTCCTGGGTTACCATTTAGACTAGCATTAGAAAAGATTTTAAGAAAATATTTCAGAAATGGTTTTAGAAAAGAATTTTAGAAAACATTGTAGTTTTTAAAAACTGTTTTGGGAGAATACTTTACACAGAAATGAGTTTTAGTTTATACAAATTAACCACTCACTGAGTTATACTCATAGTTTTCTTTAAATGTTTTTCTTAAAAATTCTCTCACAGGAGCAGGAGTTAGTCGTCCAGCTGACGAGGTTCAGTCAGACGTGCAGGCAGACGGATAGGACGATACTTACTACATATATATATATTTTGTTATTTTGATCATGTATATGTTTATATATATAGTTGTAAATAGTTTAAAGAAATAGTTGATGCATTAGTTAAAAATGTTTTATTAACGTTTTATGAACTTCAGTTTTCAAATTTTATTTACTTGTTTGTGGTTGTGTTGTGAGAAATGAGTCGGAGGCTCTGGAAGTTGAGAAATTGATTTTATAAAAATGTTTTTATAAACTGTATTTAAAACTTGCAGGGTGGCATAGTTTAGAAAACAGAGGGCATGCTGCCGAAATTTTTATGAAAAAACGAAAAAAATTTATCACTGTCACATTATAAAAAAAGTTAAAATATCTAGATAGATGAGTTTCCGGTACCCTGACGGGATTCCTCTGAACGGAGTTAGGGTTTGTAGGAATTCTTTCGGGGTGCTACGGGGTCTTTCTCGGGTCCAGAAGAGGGATTCGGGAAGGGTCTCGTCACCATCACAACTAAAAGTGTAAATAAATAATATAATTAGTTGTACATATATAATTTTACAATTTAAAAATCTCTTATAAAGCACAAGAAAAAAAATGAAATAATGTTTGACAATCAAATTATGTTAACTTTATATTTAAATTAGGAATTAAATTTTTGTTAGAAATAAAACTTGAGCAAATATAACATAAAATATTTTTTTTATGCAAGAGAGTTTTTTATACTACTTTATTGGTTACAAACATATATAAATTATAAAACTAATTTTAAAATAAGAAATAAGAATTAAATCATGATCATACTTCAAGAAATTAGATGTAAGAAATTAAAATTTATATTTTATAATTTTAAGATTCGTTGATTTGATTTTCATACTAATATTATACCTAGAATGTGTAAGAAGATATTAATATTTCAATAAAAATGGTAAATACATTTAAATTTACTTTTCATAATACATATTATTATATTAGATATTCTAACAAATGACAGATAAATATTTAAATAGAAATCAAGAAAATAATAAAAATTCAATATTAATAAAGATAAAATAGAAAATTAAAATTAATAAAATAATAAATCTATACTTTACTTTTGCAACTAGTACATTTAAGGATATATATATATATATATATATATATAATTGGTAAAAATATTATAAAAGATAGAACTAGGAAAAATTAAATTTTGAAAAATTTAGGGGGCACGTGTCCCCCAGAAAAATTAAATTTTGAAAAATTCAGGGGGGCGATCCCCCAGGCTCTTGTATACGGTTGCTTTTTTCAATATAGAAAAGATATTATAAAAGATAGAACTAGGAAAAATTAAATTTTGAAAAATTTAGGGGGCACGTGTCCCCCAGAAAAATTAAATTTTGAAAAATTCAGGGAGCGGTCCCCCAGGCTCTTGTGTACGGTTGCTTCTTTCAATATAGAAAATGTGATCAAAAGTAGATTGGTAATTCAACTTCAATGGAGGATGGGATGGTGTAAACAATTTGGGTGGTGAAATTAATATGCGTTTGGTGAAAAATGACATGAAATCAATGAGTTATTAGACATTTTATACAACTTACATGAGATTGATTTGTAAAATATATATGAGGTGAAATTAATGTGTCATTTCTTCTTTTGTTATGTTAACTTTGGTTTTTAGGTTTTTCAAATTTTTTATCAGTATTAGATTATTATTGAAATGAATATTTCATAAATAAATAAAAACAATTGGTACTTTTTAAATCTAAGTTAAAAATAAACAATTAAACTAAAGTAGTTGTCGACGTTGGAATTCAGTCGACGAGTAATCAATGCCCAATACCTGCAATCAATGTGAGAAAGCACAAATACCGAGGAAAGACAAAGACAGAAACAGAGGATCAAACGAGGAACACGGAGCTTTTACGTGGTTCGGCAATAATTGGCCTACGTCCACGACTGTCTGTCTCTTTAATTCTGCAGAGTGACAGTATATTATTGAATATCGTCCTCCTGTTACAATGATCTCCATCCCTATTTATAGGGAAAGAAGTGTTACAATTCTGATTGTAGCAAAATTAGGAAGAGAATCCTGAATTAATTACATTCTCTAAACAATTGGAAAAAATAAGGAAAAGAATTATAAATTGATTATGTTTCCTAATATTTTTAGATAATATTAGGAAATTACTATATTTATCTTAAGATAATGTTGACTTGATTTTGAATTTGAATTGATCTCCATATCTGACGAGGGAATCATGGTTTGATTGGACAATTGCCATATTTGGAGAGAGAATCACGTTTGAACTTGGTAACTGCCTGCTCTGGAAGATATGATGCTTATCACGTGTCTGAGCGAGCTGACGTGTCATGGTGATCCCAATCTCGAGCTCGCTGAGAGACGAGCTGCGCAGGCGGCGAGCTGCGACCTGGCTACACTTATGGGTCTGTTGATGCCAGCTGGAAATCTTGATGGTCTTTGAGTCAATACTGGGCCTCATCTGATGGGCTTTGACTACACTGACCTCATTGGGTCTTCTTATCGGGTCTTAAATGGGCCTAAATTGGACTTTTACCAGCCCAATTACTGAGTCCGAAAAATATGCATAACATTAGCCCCCCAGCTTCTCAGTTTGCTTTAGCGAGCTGGGAGCTTGAATTGCTGATAAAAGTTGGCTTCCTTGTCACGCTTACTTTTGTAACCGCCTTTGTGCACTTTCAAATTCCACCTTTTCAGTTGCGACACGTGGCGATCATGCAGGTGGTAATTGAAGCGACGTCTGCACGTCCTTTACACGTACATTTAATGCGCACGTCCTTCAACTGACGGCTGCATGATTTCCAAAGCCCCGTTCTGCGCTGCACCGTCAGATCTATGACGGTTACACTTTCCAAGATCTAACGGTTGGGACTCACGCTTGCTTGTCTATATAAGTCATTGGCCCCTTTCCATTTTCTTCTTTCATCTGTCACTTTCTTCCAAAGCAAACAAGCGTTTCAAGCTTTCAAGCAACCAGGACCCACAATCCTTTCTCGAAATCATCAGCTTTTCTCGCCGTTTTTTATCTCGTCAACAGTTCAAGGTGAGGCTTCTTTTTCTTCAAAACTTTTTGTTTTGGGTTCATCTAGCTCCATCACCATTGTTGTTCCTGCAATGATATATATGTATTTATTTATTTATTTTTAGATGTCTTCAAGTGGAACTCGCAAGGGGATGATTCCAAGTAATGAAGCTCGTGAGCATGACAAAGCCCGAACTCATGCTATTCAGGGAAGAGAGGCTCGTGAAGCATTCGCTCGTCATCCCACATCGCTAAAACGTTCTGAGTTGGAAGGACTTGTCAAGCAATTCCATATTCCCTTCGGTTGCCGTATACTGCTGCCTGATTCAAACAATCATGCATGCTATCCACCCAGGGGATTCATCGCTGTCAGCACCCAGCATCTCGAGCAGGGGTTACGGTTCCCCGTTCCACCGTTCTTGGTCGAATTTCTCAACAAAGTCAAGCTCGCGCCATTTCAACTGACTCCCAACTCTTATACGCAGTTGATCTCGCTGGCTGTAGCCTTCTTCAGGAATGGCCTTCATGCCCCTACACCGAGGATTATTCAGCAGTTTTACTCTTTCAAGGCCGTGTCTGCGGGAGATGGAGAGAAACCGGATGGCATCTATTATCTCACAGCTCGCCAGTCGCAATACAAAGACCTTTTGCCCAAAGGAGAAGCGAAAGGCAAATCCAACGTTGGGCCGTACAAGACGAGTTGGTTTTATATCTCGTGCCCATCTCTTGCAGATCTCCGAAACTTCAGTTTCGTCCTAAAACCAGGTACTCATAAGAAAATTTAAGGGAGCTGACTTTGTCTTGTATCTTCATTACTTATCATTTTTTGACCATTTGTTGTGCAGTGCTGAAGATGGACGAGTCTCCTCTTAACAGCGGGGAGGAACGAGCTCTTGACAAGCTCGCCAAATCGAGGACGCGGGCATCAGCAGCAGATTCGACGATGCTATCCTTAGAGCTTACAAGCTTGCTCCTCTTACGGACTCCCATCTTCTGCGAGCTGGGGAAGATATAGGCAAGATGAGTGACAGGCCTAGACTTCCTTCTGTTTTTGAGGTTTCTGTTCAGGATGCGTCTACTTCCCGACCTCCGCCAGCAGTTTCTTCATCGTCAGAGGATGTCATTCGCTCGGATAACATTCGCTCGCCTTCTCCACCTCGGAAGACTTCATCTCGAGGTGCTCCTGCTCGCACCTCGTCTAAAGCGAGATCTTCTTCAGCTCGCACACCAAAGAAGGCGAAGCCGTCTTCAACTCGCACTCCTTCAAAGGGTGCGTCTAAAAAAGGTTCTTCTACAGTTCCTACTCCAGTTCGGACAGGTTCAGACCCAGTCCCTGCAGCTTCTACTGCACAGGCTGATCCATCATCTTCTCCACATCACACATCTACTCCAGGGGCTTCACTGCCATCCCCAGCTCGTGCTCCAGCCACTGCTCCTTCTTCTACGAAACTCCCAGCCAACAGGAGGAAACTTATACTCATGAAATCTCCACCTGCGAGTCCCTCTGTATCTAAAGCTTCCTCGACTCCTTCAACAAAACGGCCTGCCGAAGACTTGGCCACTCCAGCAGCACCCTCAAAACGCTCTAAACTATCTGCCCAGGACCAGGCTCCTGCAATTGCTGCATCCAACGAAGCGCCTGTTGTCGCTGAAGCTACTGTCCCTGCGACCGCCGCTCCCAGCGAGGTGCATGATGCTGCTAAAGCCACTGCTTCCTCAACTGTTGCTCCTAACGAGGTGCCTCTCTCAAACGTGTTTGCAAATCTTCAGTCACCTCCTACTTCCAGTTCGCAGCCTGGGAAAGGTGATGCTCCTTCTAAGGTTGCTCCCCAGTCACCCCGAGCTGGTCCCAGCGGACATGCGACTAAGCGTACCGTTGTATCGCAACGAGGTGGTTCTTATGATGATGCACGCGATATCCCGGAGCGCGAGAGAACTCCTTCCCCAACCAGATCAGACATCGAGCTGGGTCCTGGAGGAAGATATTTAAATGCCTTCCTTGACAACTGGGCAACAATTATGCTCAATCACGCGAATGTCTTGGAAAATAGGTGTCTTAAGGGCGAGGACCTAGATGAGTTCGCGGCTCGCCATTGCATGCTGGTAAGTTATTTTTCCTCATCTGTTGATTCCCTTACTTGACTAGATTTTAATCCGTTCATAATTTCCAGGGTGCCCTTGCTGCAATGAAGCGAAAAAGGGAGACAAAGGCTACCAAGGATGAGATGAGGAAGCTGGAATTCGACCTGGAGGCGGCTATTGAGGATTTAGCTAACTTAGCCTCGGGCAGAATAGAAGGTCAGGAAGCTCAGATCGCTAAGGCGAACGCTGCAAGTCAAGCCTTTGAGGAAGCTCTAAAGAAGATGGAACACGAGCATATCATGCTAAGAGACGAGCTTCTCAAGGTGAAAGAGGACCTGAGGCAGTCCGAGCAGCGAACTGAATTGGACGAGCAGAGGGCTTCAGCTGCAGAAGAAAAGGTCGAAGTGCTTCATCGCCAAGTTGAAACTGCCTTGGCGCGGGCTGAAGCTGCTGAAAAACAGGCTGGGGAAGCCACAAAACGAGCTGATGAAATGGGAGCTGCAGCTAAGAGTGCTGAGGAGGCTGCAACCAAACGGGCTGAGGAGGCTGCAACCGTGGCTAAGCGTGCCGAGGAGGCTGAGCATCGAGCTGAGGTGCTTAGGCAACAGGTGGCGGAGGCCATTCAGCGAGCTGATGCTGCGGAGCAACGTATTGAAGACATGAAGAAAGAGGCTGAGGTCGTCAATCGTCTCGCTGATAATGCCTTCGAAGAGCTGTCGGTCTTCAGAGAGCAAGCAGCTCAAGAACTGGAAGTGCGGGTTGCAGATGCAAAGGACGAGGCTGAGGAAAGAACAGGTCGTGATTTTCTCTTCACATTGTGGACGTCCTACCCAGAAATGGATTTTTCTATCTTTGGGGATATAGGTCTTGAAATTATTGAAGATTTTAAATCACAAGCCACCTTGTCCTCGGCTGGTCCAATCCCTTCAGAGCATGCTCCTGGTACGTCCTCCCAGGCTGAGCCCATTGCTTCTTCGCGCAAAGCACCTTCAACTGATCCAGGCCCTTCAGCTCGAGACTGAAATTTTTTTTTTTTTTTTTCTTCTATTTCTTCAACTTTATACTTGTAGCCAGTTCTCATTTTTAATGAAATTTCTTTCATTACTCTTCCTGTGTTTGAATGTATTTAATTTTCTACGCATAACATATTTCATGCCTTTCATCTTTAGAGTTACCATATTCCTTGCAAGCTGATTGTCAACGAGCTTTAAATCAAAGTAATTGCCTAATCCAACAATTAATAAAATTTGGTAAGTAACAGTAATTGAAACGTTAAAATTTTGACGAGCTATGCAAAAACACCTACTCACTTTGCTTTTTAGGCTCTTTCATTTGTAGCGAGCTATGCAGGGGTCGTCACCTCACCTGCTTTTTAGGCTCATTAGACGAGCTATGCAAGGACACTTAGTCACTTGCTTTTTAGGCTCTTTCATTTGTAGCGAGCTATGCAGGGGTCGTCACCTCACCTGCTTTTTAGGCTCATTAGGCGAGCTATGCAAGGACACTTAGTCACTTGCTTTTTAGGCTCTTTCATTTGTAGCGAGCTATGCAGGGGTCGTCACCTCACCTGCTTTTTAGGCTCATTAGGCGAGCTATGCAAGGACACTTAGTCACTTGCTTTTTAGGCTCTTTCATTTGTAGCGAGCTATGCAGGGGTCGTCACCTCACCTGCTTTTTAGGCTCATTAGGCGAGCTATGCAAGGACACTTAGTCACTTGCTTTTTAGGCTCTTTCATTTGTAGCGAGCTATGCAGGGGTCGTCACCTCACCTGCTTTTTAGGCTCATTAGGCGAGCTATGCAAGGACACTTAGTCACTTGCTTTTTAGGCTCTTTCATTTGTTCTTTGAACTGTTGAGTTCGGAGCCCGTTAGCCTGGTGAGGAAAGTTGAATCAAAGACAGGGGAAGAATGGAGCTATCATTTATAATTAATCCATATTACAAATAATGAAAAACTTATTGATAATAAGGGCGGAGATGCTCGGCATTCCAAGCTCTGGGGACTTCTGCCCCATTTACATTAGCTAAGCGATAAGCTCCATTTCCCAAGGCTGTTTTGACAACATACGGTCCTTCCCAGTTAGGGCCTAAGGATCCGTCACTTGGCTTGCAGGCTCCTGGTAGAATGAGGCGTAGGACTAAGTCTCCCTCATTGAATCGGCGAACCCGAGCATTCTTATTGTAGTACCTCTCTATTCTTTGCTGATAAACAGCTACCCTTAGCCTGGTCGTTTCCCTGTGTTCTTCAAGCAGGTCCAGGTTTGTTGCAAGTAGCTGATCATTGTCATTTGGATTGAAGGTCGCTCTTCTTTGCGAGGTGACTTCAAACTCAGCCGGGATCATAGCCTCCGATCCGTATACCATTGAAAATGGAGTCTCGCCAGTGGAGCTGCGAGCTGTGGTTCTGTAAGACCATAAAACTTTTTGAAGCTCATCTACCCATGCTCCTTTCTTTGCTTCTAGTTTCATCTTCAGGGTCTGCTTGATGATCTTATTCACTGCTTCAACTTGGCCATTGGCTTGTGGATGATCCACTGCTGAGAAGCTCTTAACAATTTTGAGGTCGTTGCAGAACCTGAGAAACTGGTCACTAGCGAACTGGGTCCCGTTATCGGTTATAATCTGCTGTGGGACTCCGAATCTGCAAATAATGCTGCTCCATACAAACTTCTCAATCTTTGTTGTGGAGATTTCAGCTAGCTCCTTCGCTTCCGCCCACTTGTGAAGTAATCTACCGCGACCACCGCATGTTTGCATCTTCCCCGAGCCATTGGTAGAGGTCCAATCAGATCCATCCCCCAGATAGCAAAGGGCCATGGGCTCACCATCTGTTGGAGGTAAGCAGGTGGAGCTCGTGGAATATGAGCAAATCTCTGACACTTGTCGCATTTCTTTACTAAATTGATGGCGTCCTGCCTCATGGTGGGCCAGTAGAAGCCTTGCCGAAGTGCTTTTTGAGCTAGGGACAGCCCCCCAGCGTGGTTCCCGCAATGGCCTTCATGTATTTGCCTTAGTACTGTTTCATATTCAGGGCCATCAATGCATCTTAGCAGTGGAGCTGAGAACCCTTTCTTGTACAGCGCGTCGTCATAGATGCAATACCTGGCTGCTCTAGCTCGAATACGCCGAGCCTCCAGCTTGTCACGAGGTAGCTTTCCATCCTGTAAATAGCTGAGTATCGAGCTCATCCAGGAGTCAGGCTGCACAATGATGGCCATTGTCACATTCTTTTCCTCTGTACTTGGAGCTGGTAGAAACTCAACTGGGATTGCCCCAAGGAAATCTGCATCTCGTGTAGTCGCGAGGCGAGCTAGTGCATCAGCATGCGAGTTCTGAGCTCGCGGGATCTGTTTCATTTCGTACTTGTGGAATGCACCTAGCAACTCGTGAACTTTCTGGAGGTAGAGGGCCATTTTTAGTCCCCTGGCTTGATATTCTCCCAATACGTGGCCGACAACGAGCTGCGAGTCACTAAAGATCTTCAAGCGTTCAGCTCACATCTCTTTAGCCAGACGTAGACCCGCGAGCAAGGCTTCATACTCAGCCTCGTTGTTTGTTGCTTGAAAGCCAAACCTTAGGGCACAAAGGATTTTGTGGCCTTCAGGACTAATTAGTAGAATTCCAGCTCCAGCCTTCTGCTCGCTGGCTGATCCATCAACATATAGCTCCCAAGCCGGACCTTCGAAAGACTCAGCCTCGTCATCTACAGATCCTGTAAACTCCGCAATGAAGTCCGCTAGAGCTTGGGCTTTGATAGCCGTCCTTGGCTTGAATTGGATGTCGAACTGTGCGAGCTCCACTGCCCATTTCAACAAACGACCTGAGGTGTCTGCTTTCTGCAAGACTTGCTTCAACGGATACTTGGTGAGGACTTCGATGGTATGAGCTTGAAAATAAGGTCGCAGCTTCCTCGACGCAATCACCAGGCAGTAAGCCAGTTTCTCCATCTGCGAATATCTGGTTTCAGCATCTTGTAACCGTTTGCTCACATAATAGACCGGAAGCTGCGTCTTTTCTTCTTCCCTCACCAGGGCGGCACTCAGAGCCTGCTCCGACACTCCCAAGTATAAGATCAGCTTTTCTTCTTCTCTGGGCTTGGAAAGAAGTGGAGCTCGTCCCATATACTCCTTCAACTGCTGGAAGGCTACTTCACATTGTTCAGTCCACTCGAAGCTCTTTGCTTTCTTCAGAATGTCAAAGAAAGGGACACACTTGTCTGTTGCCTTTGAAATGAACCTACTCAATGCTGCGACCTGACCATTGAGGCTTTGTACGTCCTTTACCCTGGTAGGCGACCTCATGTCAATCAGTGCTTTGATCTTCTCGGGGTTTGCTTCAATTCCCCTACTATTGACCATGAAGCCCAGGAACTTCCCTGAAGCTACTCCAAATGCACATTTGAGCGGATTTAACTTCATCTGGTAACTCCTCAGAATTTGAAACATCTCTCTCAGGTCGCTAACATGGTTACCGATCTGCCTGGATTTCACCAGCATGTCGTCAACATAGACCTCCATGGTCTTTCCAATCTGTTCTTTGAAGATCATGTTCACCAAGCGTTAATAGGTCGCTCCAGCATTCTTTAAACCGAAGGGCATCACCTTGTAGCAGTATAACCCCCGATCAGTTATGAACGAGGTGTGCTCTTCGTCTTCGGGCTTCATTGGGATCTGGTTATATCCCGAATATGCATCCATGAAGCTCAGGAGCTCGTGGCCAGCTGTAGCATCCACGAGCTGATCTATCCTTGGCAGGGGAAAACTGTCTTTGGGGCATGCTTTGTTTAGGTCGGTGAAGTCGATGCAAGTTCTCCACTTCCCGTTCTTCTTTTTTACTAGTACAGGATTGGCCACCCAGGTCGGGTAGTAAGCTTCTCTGATGAACTTGTTAACCAGAAGCTTGTCTACCTCTTCTTTTAGTGCTAGGTATCGTTCCCCTGTCATTGCTCTTCTTTTCTGACGAACTGGCTTGAAATGAGGATCAATATTCAGCCTGTGAGACATCACTTCTGGATCTATTCCCACCATGTCCTCATGATTCCATGCAAACACGTCCAAGTTCGCCTTCAGGAAGTCAGCGAGCTGGATTCTCAGCTCCGGAGTTAATCCCCTTCCCAGCTTCAAGCATCGCTCAGGATCTACCTCGCTGACTGGTACATCTTCTAACTCCTTAATTGGACCGGTAGCTTGGTCTGCATCTACCTCGCGAGGGTCCAGGTCATGACTGACTCCTTTCTCGGTCATAGCTCGTGGCTCGCCTCTTGAGACCACGTTCACCTTCTTTCCTTTTACACCCATCTTCACAGCATCTTCATAGCAACAACGAGCTAGGTGCTGTTCTCCTCGAACACATCCGATGCCATTAGGAGTTGGGAACTTCACTGTCAGAGTTCTGGTCGACGTAACCATGTCCAACTCATTCATAGCAGGTCTTCCGAGGACCACATTATACGCTGATGGGCAGTTGATTATCAAGAAGTCTGTCAAGGTTGTTGCCTGACGACCTGCCTCTCCCAGAGTCAATGGCAACTTAATCTGCCCCACTGGTACCACAGCATCTCCAGTGAATCCAAATAAAGGCTCCGGGGATGGTCTCATTTGCTCTTCTCGCAGCCCCATTTGGTCGAAACAACTCCTATACATCACGTTCACCGAGCTCCCGGTATCGATCATAATGCGCCTAACTTCCGCATTGCTAATTTTAGCTCGTACAACAAGCGCGTCGTTATGAGGCCAGACTACTCCTCTAGCATCTTCGTCCATAAACACAATCTCGTCCGAGGTCGGTTTTGCCCTTTTCGCAGGTCCTTCGGTTCCATAGAGCTGAAAAGAATGATTCGCCTCTCGGACATACCTCTCATGCGATCTGTTGGAATCACCTGCGATATGAGGGCCACCATAAATGGTAAAAATGGTCCTTACCGCCGGCTCGTGGTCTGGTTCGGAAGCTCGTTGAGGCTGTTGATGGTGTGTTGGCTGTTGCTGTTGAGGTCGTTGTTGGGGAGGTCGCTGGTCAGCAGGTCTTGTCACATATTCTCCTAGACGACCTCGCCTGATCAATTTCTCAATGGCGTTCTTCAACGCCCAGCAATCTGAGATACTGTGCCCAACCTCATTATGATAGGCACAGAACTTGTTCTGATCTCTTTGTTGAATGGGAGCCCTTATAGGATTGGGCCTCCCGAAATCCTCCTTATTCCGCTCCGCAGCGTAAATCCTGTCCGGTGATGTCGTCAGGACGCTGTATTCTTCCTAGCGACCCCAACGCTGAGGTCGTTCATATCTTGGCTCTCTCCTCGCTCTTTTGGCGATCTGATTACTTGAGCCGTTATTCCTTCCTTCTTCGTTCCTGCCATTGTTTCTCCTCTTTGGCTGGCTAGAACTGCCCGCTTCGTTCTTCTGATTCTGCTTTTTCGGGCCGAAGGTCTCTTCCCATCTGATCTCTTTCGCAGCTCGCTCGTAGAACTCTCCCAGATCCTTCACTGGGGTCTTGTAAATACTCTCGTATAACTTTCCATCCTTGCGCAGCCCAGCTGAGATCGCTGTCAGTATGCTCTCATCCGATGGATGTTCAACATTTGCGACCTCGCGTCTAAACCTGGTGATATATTCTTTCAGTGATTCACCCTGACGCTGAAAAATCGTAGCTAGGTGGCAGGATGGAGCGAGCTGCCTTCTCAGTGCCCTGTATTGACCAACGAACTTCTGTTGGCATTGCTCCCAACTTCCTATGCTGCGAGCTGGGAGATTCTTGAACCACGTCCTTGGAATATCTCCCAATGTAGCGGGGAATACTCGGCATTTCACCATCGGACTTCCTGTCTGCAGGTCCATCTGAACATTGAATGCGTCTAGATGGTCATATGGGTCACTGTCCCCATTGTACTGCTGAATGGTTGGCATCTTGAACCTTGGAGGGAGAGGTTGTGTCTCAATCTCCCTTGTGAATGGGGTCCTATCTCCGTAGAGCCCACGCTGTTCCAGAACTCCAGGTCGCGCTTCCAACTGTCGGACCCTTTGGAGGAGCTCCTCTACTTGGGGGTCTTGGAGTTCATATCTCCTCCTGTGATCATGACTTGGAGCCGGATGTTCAGGGTCATACCTTTCGTCTTCCTCGAATTGGTCCTCATGATGACGGGACCTTACCTGCTGCCCATCCACTTCATTGACATAACGAGCTACGGCTCGGACTCTGCCTTGGCCAACTTCTATCCGCCTGTTTCCATCCTGGCTCAGTCTTGCTACCAGGCTGTCAGGACGTGCGACCTCCCTTTCGTGTTGAACAGGGTGTCTTCCGGCCCTCGAACGCGCATTAGATGAGCGAGCCGAGTCTGCAGGTCGCGGGACTTCCCTTGCTAACCTTTCAGGTCCTCGCGCTGTTTCAGGAGGCTGGGGCACTCCCTATGGTGCCTGAACTTCCACCCTAGTCACGTTCTGAGCCTGGGCCTGCACCAACATGTTGACGGCTTGTGTGAGCTGTCTAACCGTATCCTCCAAAGCTTCTTGTCTCTGCAACAACGCATTCTGTCCTTCGGCCATCTGGGCGACTGGAACCATTTGACGGTGAGGCAGAGGAGGGATGCCTGGCGCAGCCCCGAGTATCTGTCCTTGGGACGGGCCTGCTGCATGCGTGGTTGCATCTTGCCCAGGCTGTAAGTTCTGCTGAGATTGGTTCATGTGACTTTCCGCCTGGTCATCATCTCCAAGGAACCTGTTTGATCTAGTCTTTGCCATATCGTCAGAAGTTGATGAACTGAGATGAAAAAGATTGCAGTCCGGGCCCTCCTTCTAGCGCCAAAATGTCGACGTTGGAATTCAGTCGACGAGTAATCAATGCCCAATACCTGCAATCAATGTGAGAAAGCACAAATACCAAGGAAAGACAAAGACAGAAACAGAGGATCAAACAAGGAACACGAAGCTTTTACGTGGTTCGGCAATAATTGGCCTACGTCCACGACTGTCTGTCTCTTTAATTCTGCAGAGTGACAGTATATTATTGAATATCGTCCTCCTGTTACAATGATCTCCATCCCTATTTATAGGGAAAGAAGTGTTACAATTCTGATTGTAGCAAATTAGGAAGAGAATCCTGAATTAATTACATTCCCTAAACAATTGGAAAAAATAAGGAAAAGAATTATAAATTGATTATGTTTCCTAATATTTTTAGATAATATTAGGAAATTACTATATTTATCTTAAGATAATGTTGACTTGATTTTGAATTTGAATTGATCTCCATATCTGACGAGGGAATCATGGTTTGATTGGACAATTGCCATATTTGGAGAGAGAATCACGTTTGAACTTGGTAACTGCCTGCTCTGGAAGATATGATGCTTATCACGTGTCTGAGCGAGCTGACGTGTCATGGTGATCCCAATCTCGAGCTCGCTGAGAGACGAGCTGCGCAGGCGGCGAGCTGCGACCTGGCTACACTTATGGGTCTGTTGATGCCAGCTGGAAATCTTGATGGTCTTTGAGTCAATACTGGGCCTCATCTGATGGGCTTTGACTACACTGACCTCATTGGGTCTTCTTATCGAGTCTTAAATGGGCCTAAATTGGACTTTTACCAGCCCAATTACTGAGTCCGAAAAATATGCATAACAGTAGTCAAGGTGAAAAAAAAAAAAATTTAAATTAAAAGAGGATTGAAGGTAACAACCTCTTTACGTTTTTATACACTTTAAATTGAACCAGCCAATAAATTGAAGGAACTAAAGTGCTAAATATATAAGAGATAAACAAACTCAAACGGTCTGAACATTACATAATGTTATTCTTATTAGTTGAGAACAAACAAATATTAATCAAATTGAAATCAAATTTTGAAAAGCAAGAGTTATGTTTCATAATGGGTAAAATTCTTTGTATACCAAAAATACTAACAGGAAAACAAATAGCCCAATATTAGTAAACCGAAAAAATATTTTTTAAAAAATTTACAGAGTTCTTCGTGTTATTGTTCGAGTGATGTACAATTACTTCTTATGAGACTTTAATAACACATATTGTAATTGTAAGCAAAAAAAAAAAAACCAAAAAAACAAAAAACCAAAAGTATACAAAGGAGGAAAGTATGATCGCCTAGTGTTAAAATCATCCCCACCCACCATAGTTTTTAAAGTGGTTGGTTTGACTCACAAGACCTATAAGTGTCGGGGCAAATTTTACACCTTTATATAGGTAACTCTCTCTTGCCTATTAGGAGTAGAGATCTAGGCTATATCTTAAACTTCTATCTCAATGGATCCGGCAGTTGTAATTATAATAGTAATGTTGAAAAAAAAAAAAGAAAGTATACAAAGAGGAAAATATACTTTCAAGTGAAAATATTTTGACAACAAAGTGAGTAAATACTCACATATCTCTAATCTCTACCTTTAAAATACTCTGAATCCAAATTAATTGGATAGAGATCAACTGCAGAAGAAGAAGAAGCAGTCCAGTTTCCATCCAGCGAAACGCTCTGGGACTGGCTCTGGTGGTCTTTATACATAGCATGTTCTTTGTTGAATTGGTAATACTTCCTTATTGCTTCAGACTTGGTTTCCTCGTCTGCTGAGACAACTGAATCTGGAACAAAATCTTGAACAGCAGCCCTGCCTTCAAGCATGCTTACCACTGTAGACATAGCAGGCCTGACTGATGGAGATACATCAGAGCATAGAAGAGCCACATTGATCATCACCATCACTTCTTTTTCATTGAAGTCTGACCCCAATCTTGGATCTACTAATTCCATCAACTTTGCTTGCTCTTTCAAGGCGTGAGCCTAAATGAAAAGGAAAGACGAAGAAAAAAAATCAGATATGGTCCACATGACAATTGAGATTAAAGTGGACCTACTTTTCTATCTCAATTCCAGGCTATAAGTATCCACTAGCTGGTCCTTTGATCTCAAAATGGTAGGTTCTACTCACTTCTCATCACTTATGTGGGCAATTTTTCTACCTTTGTGTGAATAGTCCTTTCCCATCCTCAGGGAGCAGAGATCCAAACCATGATTTAGAGTTTTATCTCAACTGGTCTCAACAGTAATCTAACACTTTGACCTAATGTTAGATAGTAAATATATATATGTAGAGAGAGAGAGAAATAACTTGTCTGATCAGTACCTCCTAACTTTAAAAAGTTAAGATGAATCAATTAAATTCATATATTGTATTTTCTCTTTTAAAACAAATTCTCTCACTTATTTAATTCAAATACATTAATTGATGAATTTAATTGGTTCATTCTAACATTTTAAAATTTGAAGGTATTGATCATAGAAGTTCTATACGTATATATACACTCATAGGTGGATTGGGCTAGAACAAAGAATGAAATCTGCTAGTAAGAATATTATAATCTCCCAATGGATAGATTGAGTTGATCTTGGACGCATGTATAAGGAAAGGTATGAAGCATCACCTAGAAGGCTATTATTTTTAAATAAGCTGCTGTAGTTTGGTTTGCAACAAGAACAATAAGACGAACATTTTGATCATGAGGGAACAATGCAAGGGGTTCAGATCATTATGTGAATAAGAACCAAAAATATGAGACTAATTAAAGATATGTAGTAGGATTAGGATCCTTTATTCAATTATCTAAGATTTTTCATGAAAGGACATCATGACCATGTGTCAAGTCATATGAGATACCATAACGAAAAAAAGACGAGCAAGAGAAAGAGAAACGAATTACCCAATCAAGAAGATAAAAGGCATCATATTTTTGCCGGTAAATAGTGTTGCTTCTCCCACTAACAATTTCCAAGGCTACAATTCCGAAACTATAAACATCTGCTTTATTGGTTAAATATCCTCGCATTGCATATTCTGGTGCCATATATCCGCTGAAAATCAAGAATATCATATTTAGCCATTTTGCAATTTTAGGCAAACATATAATTACTAAGAACAACAGCATGATATATATAATTGGATTTGGAATGTTTAAGCTTATTTTGAGCTTTGTTAGAAGATACAGATTATCTTAAATATTATTATTTTGTTTAATAAATTTTAAGATGTCCCTTCTAAACATAAAACTCTATTTTATTTCTCAAATACCTTTATGTAATTTCTCAAACTATCTATCATTTGAAAAATACTTATCCAAACATTAAAATTTTTTATGGAAACTCATTTTTATTAAAATTTTACTCCAAAGGATCTGTTTGTAAAAACTCTAGTTGAAAAGTCATACCAAACACACCCACCATCAACATAAGCATTACAAGCATTTTCAATAAAGGTCATGTCCAATACTAGTGCTTTTCTGGAAGCAGTTATATTTACTTTCTTGATCAATATTCGATAGTACATGTTTGGCTAACAAATTATGTCAAGGGCTTTTCCAATAATGTTTTCTATTTTATTTTCAATTACACAAAGATATAAAAGCAAATATGATTTACTCAACAACACTACAAATAAAACTATAAACAATCTGAAATGAACTATTGGAATTTACACCTAAAGCTATCGGGATTTGGTTGAAATTGTATATGAACCAAAGTATAACTAATAATTCCCGTAATGTTATTCTATATATGATATCATAAACCATTAACATTTCATGACAAAATAATAATAAAAGCGTAAATGAATTTTACAAGAGTTATAGGTATGAAGCAACTTACAAAGTACCAGCAACTCGGGTGCTTATGTGAGTATTATCCTCATCATCAAGCTTGGCAAGACCAAAGTCAGATATTTTAGGATTTAGATCCTTGTCAAGAAGAACATTCGTGGCTTTAATGTCTCTATGCACAATTTTAAGTCTTGATTCTTCATGGAGATAAGCCATTCCTCTTGCTATACCAACACAGATTTTTTGTCTCGTAGGCCAGTCCAAGTTCAATTGATGTTCTTCTGGACCTTCAAACCCCAAAAAGAAATAAGGTTTGTTTAAAAGTGATTCTACATGCAACACTATTCTAAGTAAACATTTTTCTACGAATAAAATTAAAGCAGAGTTTAAAAGTAACTATCAGGTCCTTGGGAAGCACTTTTTAAGTTATTACCTTATTTTCCATAAAATTGTACACTGCTTTTAGAAAAATGTCAGTTAAATGCTTCTAAACCACAAATCAAATGTATTTTTGATCAAGGAAAGGACTTTTATTTATCTTACGCCAAATATATTGTAAAATAAATTAAGACAATATTTTGACCATTTGAATGCACTCTTAACAGTAGCAGAAGAACTCCTAATGTGTCTATTCAAAATATTCCATAGAGAGAGTGAGTGTGTCTGTCATATGTAATTGAAATTTACCAAACAAAGCTCGGGCAAGGCTGTTATTTTGCAAGTACTCATAGACCAGTAATAACTGATTTCCTTCTATACAACATCCATAAAGCTTTACAAGATGAGGGTGTTGTAAAGCAGAAATCATTCCGATCTCATTCACAAACTCTCGATTCCCTTGCTTCGATTTGGAAGAAAGCTGTTTAACTGCAATTACACTGCCATCTGCCAAAAGGCCCTGCATATTTAAGAAATGCAACCACATTTAAAAAAAATTTAAAAAAAATGATTTCTATACAAAAAAGATATGCAATCATGAAAAAGAAAGTTTATAATGATCAATAATACCTTGTAAACAGGACCAAAACCACCTTCTCCAATCTTATATTCAGGATCAAAGTTGTTTGTTGCAGCTTTGATTTGCCTTAAGGTAAAGGTACCAGTGTGCAAGTCTAGACCCTTCAAATCTAAAAAAACTTAAAGATTTAGTTAGAAAATGACAAATTATATGAGGGTCCTTTTGTGTTGTTTTGAGAGTTATTCCCTAAAAAGGAATTTTGTAGCAAGGAAATGAGAAATTCATTTAATTTTTGAAGATAAGAATGTGTTCTCTAAACTATTTTTTTTATATAAGATTATTGGTCAAAGTCAATATATTATTAAAAAAAAAAAGAAAAAACATTTAGAGAATTACAATACCAAAAGCCAAAACAAAACAAAAAACAATCCCTAAAAAATTTCAATCAGGGCATAGGAAAGGAAAAACAACAGAAAATTTAGCTAAAACCAAACCTTTTCAAATCAAACTCTGAGTTATTTTTTATCAAAGCTATTTTTTATTATTTCACTAGTTTTCAAAACAAACTCTGAGTTTGCAAAATACTATTTTTCACCACAAATATTGAACATGTCACTTATCTACTTAAATTTGTATAGAAGAAAACAGAATTTAAAAATTGTTGCGAAACCGTATAACTTTTCATTCCTTAATTTATTAACCAAGAAAGTCAATAAAAAATCATGCAAAATCATTGTATGGATGCTATCACAATCAGTAAATTATCTGATCCCCAATGCATCATGTGCATGTTAACTGTAAAATGATCTGTCTGCTCAAATGCAATAAAGAAATGGTGCGAGAAAATATATAATTGTAACAAAAATGTTAAATATTCCATTGTAATAATACCTAGGTCCATTTTACTCTTGGGTCTTAGACAGCCCTTCCACCAAAGGATACCCAAAACCAGGATAATTAAAATGACTGCTCCAGCCACAACTCCAACAACTGTGCCCACAGACACACTACTGCTGCTTTTATGTTCTGCTGGGGGTATGAAATCTGCTTGATAAAAAACCTTTAGTTACAAATAGAAAAATATATACAAAAGCCCAAGTAGACACCACCTTACAGACCTCAATAGAATATAATGTATGTACTCTATACATACATGATAAACAAATTTCTCATGAATACAAACTCAAAGAAAAATTATTTTTCATTCTTTCAATATATCAAATGCAACATAAATTTATTTAAAAATAATGCAATATAAATTACGTGGATTTAAATATAATGATTTCATCCGAAAGATTTTAATGAAAAGAAACTTTGTTAGTATACACTCAACTTTTTCTTTTCTTTTTTTTTAAATGGTTAGTGTGCATTCATAGAACCCCTGAAAAGCATAATAAAAAATATAAAATAAATACATTTAGTTGTGTTCAGTAAAAATGTTTAGTTCTCATTCTCTATTATCAATTTCAATCCAAGATGAGAAATCAAATTTTACATTTTGAGGATTCAAAAACTGTAAAAATGTATTCCAAAAGACAAAACAATGACAATTTGTCTGAGACACTATTAAGGTGATATTATTTGGTGTCTTTTCATTTAAAAAAGAAAAACAATTATGGTAAAAAGTAATACCAGATTTTTACGATATACTAAACTTTTAGATGAAGTGATATAATTAAATTATTTTAAATAATCAAATAATTATTACTAGTTGTAAAAACTTTAATTAGACATTACTACTTTATAGTATTTTGTTTATCTAAGGTGTAAGAACTGTTTTGTTACTCATGTCTATATACTTCAGTTTCAAAAACTTATTATCAAACAACATTTATGTATATTTCTAGATTAAAAAAAAAAAGGAATCCAAAAAAAATTAGTTATTAAATATTCTTACCTAATAAACAAATTTAGTATTTTCTTAACCTATGGTCAATCATTACTGTGTAAATGTGAGCACAACGTAGTTTAAAATTACTTATTGTGCATGTAGATTGCTCTTTGATAAATTTTTTTAAGAGAAACATTTTAACACACTTGAAGTGTTTCTTGATCCAAAAATATTTTCTAAAAAAAAAAATGTTTTTTATTTCTAGATTACATAATAGAATCAAATTTCAAAACTTTTCTTATTTCGATGTACTACTGTATATATCAAAAGCACTTTTTAACATCTAAATATATATATATATATATATATATTGTAACAGCCCGGACCTACCGCCACGTGATATTGTTCGCTTTGGCTAAACCCAGCCGCACGGTTTTAAAACGGGTCACATGGAAAGAGGTATCCACAGCTTATAAAACATGCTTCGTTCCCCTCTCCAACCGATGTGGGATCTCACAATCCACCCCCCATAGGGGCCCAGCGTCCTCGCTGGCACACCAACCCGGCCCCGGCTCTGATACCATTTGTAACAGCCCGGACCTACCGTCACGTGATATTGTCCGCTTTGGCTAAACCCAGCCGCACGGTTTTAAAACGCGTCACATGGGAAGAGGTATCCACAGCTTATAAAGCATGCTTCGTTCCCCTCTCCAACCGATGTGGGATCTCACATATATATTCTATAATGCAATTGAATATCAATATATCTAATGAGTTATTACATTTTAAAGTTATTTATTATATTTTATTATACTTAATTATGTATTACTATATGTAATTACAACTAAATGAGTCAAATCATATTTATAACAATTAATTATATCTAATTGTAATAAGCCAAATTTAGCTATAATAAGATATAATAAAATATCATTAGTAATTTTAGAATGTAATTAGTTTAGGTGTATTGATATCCAAATATATTATAGATGATATCCTCCGTATATAAACAAAAAGTTATAAAGTATAAAAGTTTGTTGTGTTGATAGAAACGTACTTGGATTGACGGATATAGCTGATATCAGAGGACCATAAACGCCTCTAAAAGGAATACCAATTGTCCCTTTCCCAGCCCAGTATAACCGAATCTCCACGGTACTGTTTGTCACAGCAACAGTAAAATTTTTTATGATCGCCTTACCAACACCACCAGCTTCATCCTCAATATTAAAATCCTTTAGCACCAGCTTTCCCTGTTTAATAATACTATAAAATTAACTGAACTTCATATGATAAAAATGGCAATAAAGTTTGTATTTCGGCTTTAGGAGATTCAAAACTCTGGTAGAAATTGAATTAATAGACTGAATCGAAGGTACATTTGCAAATGCTTCTCTAAAAAAGCAATTCTACATGAAAAAATTTGTGGATTCAATACTTCTCTAATCAGACAATTCAAATGATTTTCATTCCTTGAAAGATTTTTTTATTTTTTATTTTAACTAAACCATACAAAATAGTCATAAAATTCCTTTCAATCGTTAAAAAATGCTTTTGACAATGCTTAGAGCCCTCGCAAAAAACTATATATTCATGTTTATTTAGAATTGTTTCTATTGAAAGTGCTTTCGAGTATATGCATATATAGAATCATTTAAAAGCACTTTAATTAATTTTTGTATCTAAAATTATTTTCTAGAAATGTATCTATCATGTGTTTTTCCCAAAAACCTCTTCTTTTTTTTTTTATATGCTATTCTCAAAAACAAAAAAAAAAAAAAAATGTTTAAATTATTTAAGATATTTTTCATGATACTCATAAATAAAGTCCCAACAGCTCTATAAAACTTGGTTGCCCTGAATTCAATATTGGTGAGAAATTTGTGGAATATAAGAAGCTTAGTTGAATAAGCAAGTAGTGTACAATACTTACCTGAATATAAATATCAAATATGCGCCTTCCAAGACTGCTATATGTTTTGTCATCAGTAAACATTATCTCCGCAAAGTGGAGGTTTACTGTGTAGTTTCCATTTCCCATACAGAATCCATAATAAGTCAGGGAAATTGGAGAAAGCCGTGCTTGCATGTAGAGCTGGGAATCATTCATCATAAGTCTTGCTGTATTTGTCCAAATATAGGTGTCTGTAGGACGATCATCGTCCAAGAAGTGACCAGTGTTGCTAAATGCCCAGTTATTACTTGAAAAAAATCTTGAAGCTCCACCACCATCTCTATCTTCTTCAAATGTGGTATTTCCATTGACCATCACTCCTCTCCCCCCGCAATTTATATGCAGAGAGTAGTAAGCTGGGGCAAAAGAAAAGATATGTAGTTGATTAGTAGTTATTAAACAAATAACTAAGGCCTGTTTTTGTACTAATATAATGTCACTTTCAAAAAACGAATTCATAAGATGGAAATAAAGATTTGAAATAATCAATATTCTAAGATGCGTTTTATTTTAGAAATAGTTTTATTTGAACAAAAACAATGAAATATCTCAAGTATTAGAGCATGTATTTTAGAGAAGTAGAAAAGAGGTTTTGTACTAAATTTTCCGTATCTTGTTCTGAAAGTAATTTTTTTTTGAAAGAAGAGTTTCGCAACTGTTTGTTCGCAAATGTGCACTAATAAAATTTTGGTTATATGGCTGGCATAATATGACACATACAGCAATAGTTATTTATGGCGACAGCCCCTCATACTGAGGATCTAACTTGAGTTTCAGAAAGGAATGTTATATTAAGAGAGGACCGATGATTGAACATAAATATCCGAGAATCCGGAGTACCTAGGAAAATGAAAGCATATTCAACATTGCAACTTACTTCTTGGACACTTGACGTTCCTCAAACATGAAACAATTCCCCCACTACAAAAATATTAAAGGTTAGCATCCTGGTAACACATAATACATAATTGATTTTTTTTAAAAAAATAAATAACAGGTAATTAATGAAGGTCATGCACAACAAACTTAAATTACAAATAATGAGAAATTTTTTTTTAAGAATATATAAAAAAAAAAAAAAAAAAAAAAAAAAAAAAAAAAAAGAATAAGAAGCACTATTGAGAGTTCTTGAATTGTCAATTTAAAACTTACGAGTTGTTGGCATTAGAAGAGCTTGCAAACAAATTCCTACAAAAATGATAAAAAAATAAGCAAAGGTTAGCCAGTACATTATAGATCATAACCAAAGTGTCGCAAACTTTTAAATGAATCAGTTTTCAACGCTTTACAGAGAAGAAAATTCAGCAACAGCCAGTAGCATTCTTACACTGTTCGATATTGACAGCCTCCTGAGGTTTCGGTAGTGAAATTGTTATATGAAAGATCACTGCACATGTAAATTTTAAGGTGAACTGTCATTTTTAAAATGCACCACCAAAAAAAAAAAAAAGAAGCTTAATAAACCGCAAATTTTTAAGGAACTGTTTTTATTAATTTTCTCAGCACACTCAATAATAAATACAAATGCTGGAAAATGTTGATAAAGTCACATAGAAGAGTTCCATGACGTCAAGTAAAAGAGTTCCAACACATGATCTCTTGATTATAACTTGACTTTGACACTATGTGTGGTAAACAGTACCATTGAAATCTTAAGCTTGTAAATAATATAACGGTCCAAAAACATTTTGATACGAAGGGAAAAAGGAATGGTCTTTTTTCTTCAATAATTGCACCCACTGAAAAAGAAGTTCAAGGCACATAAGGGCTGATCATGTTTTAGCAGCGCTATGGCTAGAAAATATCAACCAGAAGTCATCTGGGATGCAGAATCCACATTTAGAATCAGATTGTGTGTAGTAAATTCTAAACAAGATTTAATGTTACTTGACTAAACATCTATATGCATATATAAAAGTCTCACAAATCAATAATGGCTTAATCAAAAAATTGTTCAACAAAGTACACAAAGCTTGGTAAAGAGAAGTTTACATAATGTCTCCTTTCTCTATCATCCAAGTAGGCACTGTTCCGGTAAGCAAGTTTCCAGTTAAATATCTGAGCAAAACAAAGATGGTAAACTCAGTAAAATATATATATATATATTGTAATTATACAGTTCATAGTTCCGTAGAATGTAAAACAGTTGCCTACATTTTGGTGAAGAAAATTCAGGTTCAGGAAAAAAAATGCTTACAGATTATCAACATTTAATAGACCAGTAAAGCTACTCGGAATTTCTCCACTTAGTTTGTTAAAGCTGAGATCTCTGCAAGAGGAATCGCAAAGCAAACAGTAGATAACTTAATGTCTTTCAGAAATTCTGCGCAACCAAGGATTCCTAATCCTAATGCTGGTAAAGAAAAGCTCATCAAATAATTTCAAAGTCCTTAGGAAACCATAACCATATAATGTTGGTACTGTTATTTGATTTTCGTACATAACATCCTCCAGTTTGCAAACAACTTGAATTGAATGAAGTCAGAAACAACCTCAAAGTGGAGAAGGAACGTTTTCAAAGACGTTCTTTGTTTCAGCTGCCAATAGAAGAAGGCTAAATAAGAGAAATTTATACTACTTACAGGACTTGCAGGGTTGTCATTTGCCCAAGATATTCAGGTAGCTGACCAATGATATTGCAACTTCTCAATATCCTGAAACATAATCAACCATTATTACTTTCAACTTCTCAAACGCCAAATGGCCAATGATATTTCAAATTGTGTCATTTGTACAATTTGCTTACAGTGTCTTCAGCTTCTTCATGTTACCAAGTGGTGGAAAAGTTTCTTCTGTTCCATTCAAGTCACTAATTCTCCTGCATACGATGATTGCGATTCAACAAGAATAAGCCTTGTACAAACCAAATAAATATGATGTGCTAAAAATTATGAAATCTGTATCTAATGCACAATATAGCATTGATATTAACCCAATTCCGAAAGCAAACTTACAAGTCGGATAATTTTGTAAGAGCAGCAATGCCAGAAGGAATTGGTCCAACCAAACCACTTGCCTGAACTACTCTGTTTTTACCAATCTTTGATTTCATTAGTTGATCATAGTACAATGTTCCATTTAAAAAAAAAAAAAAAAAAAAAAAAGGGAACAGAGAAAATAAAGCTCTTACAGTTTGTTAAGATTTGTCAAGTTCTGAATAAAATCAGGTATTTGTCCAGTGAAGTAATTGTCGCTTATTCGACTGCATCAAATTCGAAAAAGATATGATTTCAATGCAATATAAGTAATCAAATTGAGTTCATAACAATAACAGTGATAGTAAGAGACATCAGAAGCTTACATGTCCTTCAGTGTGATCAACTTAGCAAATGTCTCAGGCAATGCCCCAGTAAAATTGTTTGAGCTAATAAGACTGAAATGTTAAACAAACAACAATCAAAGCATAATCACAATACTTTTTTACAATATCTGATTAAGGGTAAAATGTACAAGTTAGATGAAGTCTCTTACAATCTTTCAAGGTTGGGTAGATTCCCAAGCTCCGGAGGCAAATTTCCTGAAAACTGATTGAACTCAATCGCTCTACACAGTTATCATACATAATTTAAAATAAGTATAATATAAATAATCAAATCCCTTATGGTTAATGAGTCATAACTTTTAAATTGTTAGGACTACTAATCTCAGCTATTTATTACAGTATCTCTCTCTTATTTAATTTAAATACAATGAATTAGTGAAATTAATGTTCCTAACAATTTAAAAATTAGGACCACTAACCATAGAAGCTCTATATCTAATTAAAATGCACCAATTTTAACGAATATTATTATGAGCTTGATCAATAATGTGAAAGATCTTAGTCTAAGCTTCCAAGTGATGATAGGTCTTAAAAATTGATCATCAACACTTCTTAGACCATGAAAATTTTAATTGACTCTTTCATTTCATTGATCAAGACCATCTTAACAATTTCAAAATTGAGAAATGTGAACAATATCAATAATGTTATATTGCAAAACTGAGAAAAACAAATACTGGGAAACATAGAGACTCACAAACTGGTAAGAGTTGAAATGTTTGCTAGAGCTTTTGGGATCGGACCGGTTAACCGGTTTCCAATAAGGGAACTGAGACAACAACACCATGTCAGTTTTAACAAAAATAAATAAGATAAATTGCGGCCTGGTAGTGCTTTTGATGAAAGCACTTTAGTTTAGGGCGTACATGTTGACAAGTTTGAGGGAGCCCCATTCTGAAGGGATAGAGCCGCTGAGGTAGTTGCGTGTAAGGTCACTGAAAGAAGAGAGACCGTTAAGTTGGTTAGCGAAAATATGAGTAATTAATTGAAATTGAAAAGGAGGGGCATAATTGGAATGGGAAAATGTTGAATATTTATGTGTTTACTTACATTTCTTGGAGGAAAGGGAGCCTGACCAGTTCTGGTGGAAGAACACCTGGGAGATTTTGAGACTTGACAACTCTGTGATTTTATACAATTTTGGGTTTATTTTTGGAGTTTAATGGGCCATTATTTTCACTAATAATACTTTCTTTCATTCAAATGTTATGAATAATAAGCAAATAAGTGTCAAAATTTGTGCAAAAACAATTGTAATTACTAATGGATGATAAATAAAAACTAAAAGTAAAATTATCACAACAGATGTGGCGTAATTTTTATATATAGATAGTGCATTTGGGTATGAATGCATTTAGAATCTTTACCCTTGCTTTTCAATGAACCAGATCTGAGGGTGCTAAGCCAATAATTGAAGATTAAGTTCTAGTCTTTACATGTAACTCATTAAACATTGAAACGACAAGATTCTAAATGCATTTATATCCAAATATATTATAGATTGTGCTATATATATTTACATATATAAATTGGATTATAATTTACATAGAAATAAAATGTATATAATAGTAATCGGATTATAATTTATATCGAAATAAAATGTGTAGCTAATTATAATGGTTTTATGTTAATCATTGTAACGGTTTTATTTACCTTTCCCCAAATCTCAATTTTATTATAATAGTTGAAAAACAGGTCAATTATCAAATTGAATTAAAATGATAAAAGGTGTCCACAAGAATAAAAGGAAAATTAAAATTTTAAAAGAAAAAGCAGAGTAGTGTCACTTAAGTAGTGAAGAAAAAAGTCACTGTTTCATATGTAAATAATTTTTCTTATACTATCTTTTTTTTTTTTTTTTTTCCTTTTTGATGAAAAGGAAAAATATTTTTATTATAGCAAAAAATACAAAAAACTAAAAACAAAAGATTAGCGCATATAAATATAACTAATAAGCATAATTTACAAGTAGGGGGTGGCAATTCGAGTTTATGGATTGCATTTGACTCAACTCAAACTAAAGTGATTATTTTTCAATTTAATTCAACATAATACGATAATTATTAGTTCCTTTAATTAAATTTAAAATGACCTATATATTAAATAAGTAATACAACATGATTATCCTAGTTATTATGTGGATGCTGTCTGGTCTTGGCCCCATTTAATCTGAATTTAATTCATTAATTAGTTAAATTCATTAATTAAAACTACCTTTCTTAAAAATTTACTTAATTTATATATTAATATGTAGCTTATCAATATATTTTTGTCGTCTTAAAAATTATAAATTTATTTCTATTAATCATGTCAACCCACAACTCATTAGTCGGCAAATAAATTCGATAAAATTCATTTATTAAACGAGATCCAACTTGATTATATTTACTTTGAATTTGTATCGGATTGTCTTGTTGATATCCAAATTTACATCTTAAATTTGTCTAAAAGGTACCCCCACTCAGATAAAGAATCTGCACCGCGTGACAGTACGGTAATAATAAATGTATTAAAATGGGAGGACTACCTAAGTCAAAGTCAACTTTAAATTGGTTCTTCAATATGGCAGGTTGGCAACTAGACTTAAAAAAAAAAAAGTAGAAGTTGGCAACTGGACCCACGCAGCTACCTAGATATATATTTTTTTTTTCGAAAAAATAGCTCCATAGATTCTAGGCCTCCACTTTTCTCCAATCGGCTGTTTCAACTTCGAAATAAGACGATGTCGTATGCTTATTAAAAGCATTGTTACTTAAAATTGTTAAAATTTAAAAATTGATAAACTTAATTATTAACCAATGCATTTTTGTTAATTAAAAGCCATATATATACTATATATGATAAATGTATCCCATTTATTCAAATGTAATTAACGACCTGCAAATAATTATATACACCCAAGAGGGTTGTGTTGTCATATTTTATTTCAAATACGCAATTCAAGTATATATTAAAATCAATTTTACATATGTATACGTTGAAAAAAAAAAAAAAACACATTTGACTCTAGACATGTATGCCCTTAATTACAAAACAAAACGTATTTTTAACACAAATTTGAATGAATAATTAATAAAATTTGAATGTTTGAAATTATGTCCATTATTGATATGCATAACATAAGTCCTAAGGATAGTTATTGATCATTAAATTTTATACAAAAGTCCACAACAGTTATCAGAATTTCAAAAGAAATTAAAATTAAGAGCTCTCTCAAAACTTTCCTACAATTTCATGCATTAATTATGTTATCAACGGTTGAAAGTTGCATGATCAACAGTTGACAAGGTCTTGGATGTCATATATCAGATAGAATCACCATCTTTCTTTCTTTCTTTCTTTGAATTTTTTTTTTTTTTTTTTCTGAAAAGATGGAATCACCATCTTCTTAATATGTTTTAAGTAGCTATCGGTTTACTAGGTCTAAACAACATACATAAAGAGAGAGAGAAAGAGAGAACCATACATGCTGACGACATGACAGAGGGTGCCGTTAGCGAAAGAGCAATTGCAGGTGACCGCATTTTCCGATCCTTTCACCGGATTCGGCGTTGTCCAGCCCCATTCTCCGCTGCACGGATCCACGCTAAAATTCCAATCAGTCTTCCCTATTGTCTTTGCTATGTCACGCAAAGCTTCCACTGCATAAATTTGTAGCAACCACATGCGACTTGTCAGTCAATCAAAACAAATATACAGTGGTTTATAATCATATATCCAAAATAACAGTATCAATACCCACAAGAAAAAGTGGTTGTGCAAAAATGCATCCAAGTCATTAATAGTGCTTTTCTAGAGAACTAGGTAGAAACACTTCTTTTTTCTTAAGTATCGGTGCCTACTCAAAGTTCTACTAAAACCAGCTGAAATAAAACTCTAGAGTGCCGTCTCAAGATCAATTTCAGGAAACGGAAATGGACAACCCACATAAAATGGGAGAAAATTATCCACAATTTATTGAACTTAAAAGTGGAACCCACAAACTGTTAAAGGCTAAAGTGGACGGTTTTTATGGTCTCATTGTTGGACCAAAGCCCTTTGTCTAAGTAGAAACACTTTTTGAAAAAGTTTATATTAAGTGGTAAGGCCTCTTTGGATCTTAAAGAAGTATGTTAGTTGATTTTCATTTATCTCTTGTATAAATCTATGCCATAAATTAACTAAGAAGTTATAAATCAAATTGCATCATTTTCAGTGTATACGATCAAAGCAATAGAGTATTTTAACAAACTCTCTTAATTAATTACGTACCTTCATCATTTGGCAGGGTGGCTCCAAAAGCAGAAGTGCATATGAGGCAAAAAGCAACCAGTGAAAGAAAAAGAAAACGATGAAAGAACATCTCAGATGTTGCAGAATAAATCATGCACCTTTACAATGGAGTGAAACAATTTCCAATATGTTTCAATATATATGAATGAGTAGGCGTTTGTAGCTCTTTAATGGCAAAAGGAAGAGTAGACCTCGGAGAAAACACAAAGTCAAAGTCATTCACATCGCTCTATTTTTATAGCAATTTCTAGTTTCTATATCCCTACAACTTGTATTAATTTTTTGTTAGTGACATATGTTAATAGATTTAGGAGCCGTTTTCAAGATTAAGGGATATATAATGGAATCCATTTGCTGTTAGTGGGTAGCATATACATATATATATATATATATATATATATCATTTGGTCACATAAAATTGCATATTGAATTGACCATCTGGTTGCAAGTAGTTGGATTTTCTCTTAGACATATTGGTTAGAACGAAAAATAAATGCATTGATGTATGATAACTTATGTATATAATTTTTTTGAATAATGAATTTGTTTTGATAAAATAGAAAAGATTTAACGTGTTAGCTAGGTTGAAAAAGTAAAATTATATATAATCAAATTATCAAATTTGTTTAACAACCAAGATATAATGTAATTTTAATATTTCAAAAAAAAAAAGTAATGTAATTTTATATTTTTGTATGTGTGTGTGAGACCATTCTATGGTAAGAATATCATGAAATTTTTATTCAAGACTATTAATTATAATCACATATTTTCAACGGATCCTCTTACTGTGGTGGAGTCCTTCTATAGTAAAATGTTTTGAAATTTTATTTTATAACTATTAATTACAACTATATATTTTCAGTATGTCACATCATTATGATAAAGTCCACTAAAAATTACTGATCGTAATTTAAGGTTCTCAAATAAAAATTTAAAAGCCTCCTTACTGAAAAATTATCATATGTACTTATTTATTTATTTTAGAATTTGAGATTATTCAATTTGAAATTTAAAATTAAAAGTCATAGGAAAATGTATATTATCATTATTATATTGTTTCAAGCTACATTTTCTCTTGGTTATTATTATTGTTATTTATTTATTTATTTTGTAGTAGAGAAATAATATTGATGACAATCTTTCACATATATATTGCAATAAAAGTTAAATTATAAGAAATAATTAATTTATATTCAATCACACGATCCTTCTATAAATCATATGAGGCTATAGCTAGTTGAATGTGGCATTCATAGCGCACTAATATCGACCAATTATCCTGTATATGATGTTCAGAGATTTTTGACAAATTTACATAGAGATTTTACATTTTATTTGAAAAAATAGATATTAATTAAATATTTTATGAAATGATCTTATAACAGGAGTTTTTGTACTTTAGATAGATGATACATCATACATCAAAATTTTTTATTTTTTTGGAGAAATCAGAGAAAGAATTAATTGGCAATTCAGGGCATGTCAACATGCATACCCCATCAACACAATTAATTCGCTGGTTGATAGTCGGTCACAGAGCCTTTTTCTTTATAAAAAAATAAAATAAAATTATCTCCTTTCTTTTGAATGGGGTGACAGCTCTTATTTGCTCATAGTCAACTAAGAATATAGTTTTTCTATGAATAATAGATTGTCACGGATTATTATTATTATCATTATTTTTTAAAAGGCACGGATTATTAATTTGACGTATAACTAATCTATATAATATATAAATTTTATAGAAACAATTTAATTAAATTGCATAAAAATATATTTGAATATGTAATTTTAATGTCGCACATTGAATATGATCATTAACGTATTATTTGCTCTATGTAAAACGAAATTTGAACAAAAAAACAATAGTTAACTGGTAAGAGTTAAGACAATGTTCATATACCAATATATATGGACACGGTTTTATTTTAAACGAACTAGTTGAATATAAACTTAAAAATTAACTTTAAAATCTAATATCATAACCCAAAAAAAAAAAAAAAAAAATAGGGGGCTTGTTTGTCATATCATAAAACTACAGTTTAATATAATATATATAGATATTTGGTTGCTTTGAATAAACGACAAGCCGCACCCTTAAATACCTAATTGAGCAATTAATTATTTTAATATTCCATGTGTTCAAGAGTTCTGAAAATTTTCTTTACATTCAAACGTATATAAAAGGAAACTTAACTGCTTGGATTACTAACTTCGAATTTTTTTTTTTCTTTTGTTTTTCAAGATGGGGTAGGGGATTAAATTACAAAAAGAAGGTATCTAACCCTGTCAATGTAGCATGGGGCAGCTGGCACTTTGATGAACCGCGCCAGCTGTCTTGACAACTTCTGAGTTGTTCATCTGCAGGCTTTAACAAATATTATAGTATGTTAATTAAGCAGAAATATTTAATTAATATTGGTATGGCATGATAATATTGGTACGGAACATGGAAGCTTGCAAGTCTAATTGTATCTTAATAAATATTTTTTTAATCAAACCTTTTGGAGTTGACATTTGCATATCATAAATGACGCAGCCTAAGATTTGACTTCATGCAGATGTGCCACCAAGTTGGTTGAATTTTGCAAATATAGATATATAATATCATAATTTTTAAATTTGGCCCCTAGCATAACATAGTGTTCCTTAGCCAAGTACAGTCATAAGCATTAATTAGGTTAAATTAATTTTATTCTAAAGTTGCTGCGGGTGAGAGGTGCACCTTTACACCTTTTAACCTTCTGTAGGAAATTCACAATATATAAATTTGTAATTTGCAGAAAATTACGTAAATAGCGCGTGTGTATATATATATGTATATATAATTTTGAGATAGGAATACAATATATATTGTACTTTAAATGTTTAATTAAAACATAAATTCTCTTATTTGTAATCATCTTTCAAATATTACTTTTACATTTAATTTTATAATCTATTCAACATAAAAGATCATTTGAATCAATGTTCTAGTGATGAAAGCTAATATGAAGTGAGATGCTAACCTGTATGGACCTGTTTGGCATCACCTTGGGAAGGTCAAAAAGCCTTTCTTGAGCCCAAAAATAGCTATATTCAAAAATTAAAAGCTTTTTTTTTTTTTTTCAAGTTTATATATATATATATATATAAAATTAAAAGAATTTTTGACATTAATATAAATTTAAAAAAAAAAGAAGTCATACCAAATATACTTCAGTGGTTATATTTTTACCTTTTCTTTTCATTAATGAATAATTTTTACTCATTTTGCTTAGGAGTAGCAAAATTTTCAATTTTTCTTTTCCGTTAAAGAATAAGTTTGACTTTGCCTAAGAGTAGTAATGTTTGTACAATTTAAAATGGCATGAGAAGGCCTCTCGTACGTAAGCGCCCTTCTTTCTCTTTAAAATTTTGGATATAGTTGCTTTTTTTATTTCTCATTTATTCTTTATTTTATGAAAATAACATATATTAAACTTTCAAAAAAGAATCGTCATTCACAAATAGTTAAATAATAATAACTATAGAGAGGATAAATTTGAATAATGTTTTTTTTTCCTATAAAAAATGTAATACAATAAAATTTTAACAAAATGATATATTTAAGTATTTAAAGACTTATGACTACAAATTAAAATATCTTATAAGCTTTTTGGCTTAAACTAGAACAGACCCATTTTAATAAAAAGGTTACAATCATTCTTAACTGCCAAAATAGAAGAAGCTGCGAAAGTCGGCCTGGAATGCTTTTGGCAAATTATAAAAAGACAATGCTTCCATTGTAATTGGAGATAGAGAGATCATTTCAATAATATACTTGCATTGTGTTCTATCTAGATTTTTCTAAAGTTAGTTTCATTTCCTTTTATTGTTTCAGAGCCCCTTGACTTGCAATCATGGCGACCATGAATGCTCAACAAGAAAATGGTGCTTATTCTATTATTAGTCAAGGCTAATAACAACAAATCATGTTCTGTATACCATTCAAGCCAGGCCAAATGAAAACTAAGGTTGAAAAATAGTGGCGAGATTTCTACCCTTCTAAAATCGTAATTTACTTATTGTTAATATTTTAATATTACTTTTGAATTAAATTATTAACATTTTAATTAAAAGATATTCTTATTATTATTATTATTAAACTCAAATACTGAACATTGCAATTGAGATAGTCATAGAGAGATCTTTTTCAATAAAATACTTGCATTATTTTTTCTCTAGATTTTTCTAAAGTTTGTTTCACGAGATATTATGAAAAAACGCCCTTAAAAAGTAAAATAATCATGAATTATTCTTGATTTTTTTTATTAAGTAAATCGTCCCCTACTGTTAACTTTTCATTCAAAAAGTTATATTTTCTATCCAAAATCGTGAAATGAATAAAATACCCTTATCAAGATTCCATAAAATCTCTATCGTACCCTTTAAAATTATATAATGATTGAAATACTATTTAAACTTATTAATTATAAATTAATGATAATATTAAATAAAAAATAACTCAAAAAAAAGTCAACTAAGGTTTCCAGCAAAATTCAACTTCTAAAAACTAGAAAACCCAGAAAATTCAAATTCTGAAAACCCAAATTAATAACAATATTAAATAAAAAATAACTCCAAAAAAAAAAATCCAACTTTTGGAAACCCATGTACCTTGATTTTTTGGGTTTCTGGCCTTCTTTAAAAAAAACAAAACAAAACAAAATTAAACAAACAAATTAGCATAACAACCCAAATCAAATCCGCAACATAAGCTAAAATTAAAAATAAAATCTAAAACCAAAAATCTTTCGGGCACCACATCAAAACCAACAACAACCTAAATCAAATGCTTGTTGGAAGCCCAGATTTCTAGGTTTTCAACAACACACAAACACACCAAAGAGGAGAGGAGAGTGAGGAAGAGCCTTCTCACCACCCACCACTCATCTACGACCACCACAAACCACCCAAAACAACCTTAAACCACCCATTCACCACACACCCACTGCATTCGACCTAGAATGGGTTCAAAACTTAGAACCAGACAATTCTAGTTTCGATTTGAACCTAGAACCATCTAGTTTTGAGTTTCGAAACTTAGAATTGTCTGGTTCTAAGTTTGGCAAACCCAGAACTAGATAACCAAAAGAAAAAAGAGAAAAAAACAGAGATGGAGAAAAAGGGTGCTCATAGCTGATGATGGAAGAGGATGCAAGGGCGAGAGAAGGAGAGAGATGAGGGAGTGAGAGAGAGAAGAAAATGGCAGAGTGTAAGAGAAAGAACAATAAAGAGAGACACTATGATAGACACTATATTCTAAGATTCATGTAATGTTTATATTCTTTTTATTCTTAATATGTTTCAATTAATTTAAAAGCATTAATTCATTAAGACCTATGATAGACACTATATTCTAAGATTCATGTAATGTTTATATTCTTTTTATTCTTAATATGTTTCAATTATTAAACTTAAATAGATGTCATGCTAGATTATAATTAGAAATACAAATATTTACAAGTCACCGTGTAATATACATGCAATCTAAGAAAGAATTAATACAATATCTAGCATGGTCATTCCAATTCAGTGGATGTTTTCATCATGCATTAATATAAATTTACTTTATTAATTTTTTTAACAATTAAGGGATTATTTTGTGGTGGATAGGATGTCTTAATTAAACTTTTCCCATTGATTTTCTTTAATTTAATTTTATGCATTAATTTAATTTAGTCTTAAACTCAAATCTAAAACGTCTTTTTATTTAATTTAGGTTTTAAATAAATTTGAAATTAAAATAAGTTAAAACTCCTCATAAAATTGACCTTTGCTCATCAGTTTTGTGCACTTGCAAAGTTTTTAATTTGTTTATTAAAATTTTAACCAACCGTTTTCTTTAGGACTAATAATTTGGAACCCGACATGATTATTACCGGTTAGGGTTAAGCATTAACAGATTGGGTAAATAAACGGGTCAGCCCGTCTAACCCGTTTAATTATTGTGTCGGGTTCGTGTTCTATTTAACGGGTTATAGATTGACCCGTTAAATAAGGATAAAAAAATAATTTTATTTTAGAGAGATAGTCATGTAATTTTAGTGGTAGATATATATACCCTTCAAAGTTCAAACCCTAACCTAAACACAAATCTCCAAACTTCATCTCATCACAAATTGTCATGTAGTGGTAAAATTTTATTGGTTTTGATAAAATATTTATTAAACTATTTTTTCATGTATAAATGTATAATTTCCTAATTAGTTAACTTTTAATTATTATCTTTTGACAAGTTTAGTTTGACGGATGTAATTAACGCTTGATGTCGTTTTTCTATTATAAAAGACTACATCAAAAAAAAAATTATGTTTTTTTTTTTTTAATATGAAATACTATATTTGCAAAGATATTTTTATAATCATTTTTGTAAACATATGTATTTTTATGTTTTGGATTGTATTTGTGGATGATTGTATTTTTTAGGTCTTATGTATCTTTATTTTAATTTTGTTTTTTATTATATCTATATTAAAATTTAAATGTATTAACTATCATTAAATGAGTCATAAACGGGTCGATTAAACGGGTTATTATTCGTGTCGGCTAAACGGGTCATTAACGGGTCGTTTTCATGTCGACCCGTTAGTAACTATGTCATGTTCGGGTTGAGGGAGTTTAACTCGTTTCCTTATCGTGTCATGTCTAACCCTACCCGTCAACTCGAATTGCCACCCCTAGTTTTCTTATTTCTTAATTTTCAAAATGAAAAATTATTAAGTTTCCTTATTTTGGAATTAATATCTCAATACATTAATTTCATTGATTTTAGGAATTAAATGCATTGAGTTTCTCGATTTTAGGAATCTATTCTTTTTAGGAATTAAATGTATTAATTTCTTTGATTTTGGGAAATAATTATTTAAAAAATAACTTTTAAAAAAAAATTTAAAAATTTTGAAACGAAAAAATTAATGATTTTCTAAAAAAGATATATTAAAATGATTTCCATCGTCATCATATTGATGGACGGTGAATATTATTTAAAAATAAATCAAAACAAAAAATTATTTTAAAATAAAAAATAATAATTTTTTAAGGGGTGGAGATCTAATCTGGAGATTGGATTTGCACCCCTTAAAAAATCAACATCAACCGAGAAAAAAAAAATTCATTCATCAACCAATCAACATTAGCCAATGTTAGAAACATTAATTCGTAATCTTATTTCCAACACCTCCAAAACAAACAAATCCACAAAACCATCAAAGTTTGTATATTCAATCAAAATAAAAAATATATATAAAAATAAAAATAAAAAAATTGACCAATTACAAAAAAAAAAAAAAAATGATGAACCCAGATTTAACTATGTTCCACGAATCTATTGAACATAGTTGAATTAAATTGGGTTAGAAGAAGAAGAAGAAGAGAGAAAGACAGAGTGTGTCAAACCCGGATTTCGAAGAAGAAGAAGGAAAGAGAGAGAGATGAAGACCATGGGTTCTGATTCTGGAAGATGATCAGGGGATTTAATTATTTAATTTTATTAAAATAAACAAAATTATTTATCTAATTACCATTATATCCTTTAATTTTAACACTAACTGATTATTTTAATCGGTAGAAAGCAGTTCACTTAATAAAAAACTCAAAGCTATTTATGATTAATTTACTTTCTAGAGGTTTTTTCATAATATCCCTTAAAAAAGCCAAATCCGCCTAAATCATCCTCTTTAATAAAATATATATATGATTATCAAAACTAGGTTTTTATATTTTTCTTTGATTCAATTTTTTTTTCTTTGCAATCCTTTCTTCCTTAGTTCTTAAAAAAAAAAAAAAAAAATCTAGTAATATATAATAATTATTTGTTGTAGGTATATTCGGGACCGCATAAATGGACCGGTAAAAATTCAAGAAACTAATCCAATGAATTGACCCAACAGAAGAAAGTCCAGTTCACCAACACTTAGCTCGTTAGAACGAGTTCTCAGTTCACTACTATAATTCTCAAGTCGCTAGTCAACTATGATCAAAGTTGTCTTCTGTTCAATTTTAGATCGCCCAAAACGGAATCTCAGCTCGCAATTCGAAGCGCTCATTAAAGGGATTTTTTTAGAAAGACAAAAACTTAGATTAAGGAAGAGTCAACTACTAAAATTGGAAATAAATTCAAACTCTTGTGTCGGTGGAATTTATCCTTAATATAGTGAAAACTAGTTTTGAAAGTATAATTAATGTAAAATTTATTCCTATTTTATTTGCACTCAAATTGTAACACCTCATACTATAAATAGAGGTTGAAAATTCATTATAACAACATTAATAAAGAGAATTAATAATATTGTGACTCTGTCAGAATAACCAGAAAATACAGTCGTGGACGTAGGCATCTTTCTTAGTCGAACCACGTAAAAATCTCTTTGTATTCATTATTTTTACTCTTCTCTTTCTCTTGCTTTTTACTTCCGTTTTATCTAATTTACAGTATTGAGTTAAGAATTTAGGTTGATGGATTCAAATGTCGATATTATTAAATTTGATTTTTTTTGTAACTTAATTGTGTTTGTAGTTAAATTAACACTAATTATCTTTCAAAAAAAAAAAAAAAACTAATTATTTAATCCGTACGTAGGAACTGCTGGTTTGTTTTGGACTATTCCCATTTTTTCCAGAGAGAAGTTTCAACTATGTCTGTTAAATCATCGTATGTATGTTGTCAACCGAAATCATCGTATGTATGTTGTCAACCGAAATAAACTCTTTTGAATTGATTAGTGATTACTAATTAAAACATAAAAATATCTTTAAAAAAAAAAAAAATAAATAAACTAAAGGCGTCCACCCAACCGACAAAACTTTTGAATGGTAAAACCCACTTTTTCATTTTACTTTTTTGTAAACCTATGATCCAGTCACGAGATGGACGTGGTTGCATTTGACTTTGTTTCCAAAGTCACAGATGTTGTCAACCGAAATAAACTCTTTTGAATTGATTAGTGATTACTAATTAAAACATAAAAATATCTTTAAAAAAAAAAAATAAATAAATAAACTAAAGGCGTCCACCCAACCGACAAAACTTTTGAATGGTAAAACCCACTTTTTCATTTTACTTTTTTGTAAACCTATGATCCAGTCACGAGATGGACGTGGTTGCATTTGACTTTGTTTCCAAAGTCACAGACAGATTTTTTTTTTTTAATACAAGTCAGAGGCAATGTTGCTTTTGTTAATAATAATTAAATTGATATTCTAAATTTTTCTTCCCAACTAATTGATTTATAAGTGTCATCTCAATTAGTAATTTATATTAATTTTTTTGTGAATCATTCTTTTGCATGAAATAAAATATGCCTGTTAGAACTCAGTTTAAAATTTAAAAAATTTTAATTAAAATTTTATTTATTTTATAATTTTTTTGTAAATTTAATATATAAATATAGAAATTAATTTTTTCTAAATTTAATATCCTCTCGAATCAATATCTTTCAATAAAATTGATGGGAAATCTCAAAATCACTTTGTCTCGTATTTGAAGAAGCAACTGACAGTGTAAACCTTATTGATTGACATACAATAAGTTCTTACATTATGGCATAATATTAAACATATATCCTAAATCAAATGGACTCTTTACCATTATTTAATCACGGTAAGATAAGTTGTTTACGAGGCTTAAGGATAAAATTATCATTTTATACCATTAATTATGGTCCTGATGTACAGAGTTTGCTCTTTTTTACTTTTGTTTGTTTTTTTTTTTTTTTCCCTTCTTTCCAATTTTCAAAAAGAAATTCTGGCATCTACAAAGTTTTATATAGCATCTTTTACTTACTTTCTAAGTTGGAAGGTTTTACCCGAGATACCCACAAACTGGAACTCATCAATTAACGACATGTACGTCTTCGCATTTTATTGGTTTGATTATTAATAAGCTAATCTTAATATAAACTTTCCAACTTTGATATAGTAGTCAACCCAAGCGGCCCCTCGAATTTGCCTTTTGAAATTTCAAGATTCTCATTGTTCAAATTCCGTTTCAAAATGAGTTTTCAGCAGCACGATAACTAGATATACTGTTTCAAAAAAAAAAAAATAAAACTAGATATACTATAAAACCTTTAATTCAATTTAAGGAAAAAGTAATGCTGATTAAGTTCGTCATGTTTAGCATTTCAAAAATAGGGTTCGTCATGTTTAGACCAGACAACAGACATGAGCCAAAAACTTCATCGGTAAAAATTCCAGAGGTTTCTGGAAGTCCATTTTGTTTGGAGGATTTTTTTTTCTTTTATTATTAGTACTTGGTGGCTACTATTTGTGACTGACACAAATATAATAATTTAATTTTTTTTTTGAAGAAAAATAAAATAATTTAATTTATAAAACAATAAAATGAATTTAAAACAAGAACACTTTCGTTTACCTTCATACGGACACTTGTTTCGGTTTGATTTGGAGACTTTCCCGATGAGCATCAATGGTGAAGAGAGAGATGAAGCCATGCCTTTGCCCCCTCAACCAATAGGATTCAAGAAAATTTCAAACTGCAAGATTTATGGTACTTTAATTTGTACACTAGTAACTACGCATCCCAGTATTATTTTACTAATATAACCAATGGGATCACTGGTGGCCCATAGGCTTTGGGCCTATCAATCCAATCCCTGTATTACCATTATAGCTTCCTAGAAAATTCCATATTTATTACTACATTATAATTGTCACACCGTAAACTTTTTGGATAAGACCAAACAGAATTCAGATTACACACATATACATATACATATACATATACATATATATATATATATATATATTCTTTTTAAGTTTTCACACAAGTTAAGCAACTATTGAGCTTTAGGGTGGTTGCTATGTTTCATATTTTATATATTTTTTTATGCTCATTCATTCAGTTGTTCGAGCTATGCCTACAACAAATTAATTATTGAGTCACAAGCCCCACATATATTTAAGGAGAACTCTTTGGTTGTATAAAGAGAGGTTTTGGGTTTACATTTAACGTAGTCTTACTTCTTACTGAAAAAGAAAGTATATGTAAAATATTTACGTATCAAATTTTATCATTATGTGTTATATATAAATACCATTGTTTAATTATTTCTTTAAAATCTAAGCTTTTAGATTAAGTGACTAATAATCATGGTTCAAAAAATTGTTATTCGCTAATCAACCAACGAGACAATGGTTAACGTTTTATCAGTTACTCGATGAGTAATCAATTATTTATCGACGAGTATTGTTTAGGGAAAAAAATTATTATTTTTGAAATATTAGGATGTGAACTGATATTTCTTTAAATTAATATATTGTAATTTTATTAAACCTTAAGAAGTTTGTGTAATTTTTCCTAATATATACATATATATATGTATATATATATACAAACATAAACTCACAAACCCTCACAACGCCTCCACCTCTCTCTCTCTCTCTCTCTCTAAAACGATCAGACTAGGTACATTCTTCCCTTTTCTTTTTCTTCTTCTCATTTCGACCAATCGGTGTCAACTAACGACGATTTTGGCTCTCCTTCCAACCGTAGCGAGCAAGCCATGTTTACTCCTGTTAGCGACAACACTTTCATGATGTTGAACCATCTCGACATTCATGGGGACGATGCTAGCTTCCAAACTGCTATTGGCTTAATCTATATTGAACCCCATCATTTGATTTTTGAGGGTTTTGGGTGATTTGCCTTATTGTCAAGTGAATGCTAATTTATATGTTTTGATTTGCCGCTGTCGTTGTGCTCTCCTCACCGTAGGACCCTTGATGTAGGGGCTATCAAACTAACACGGTGGGGTCATCAATTAACCGACGAAAAATCAATTGATTTGACTTATTTTTGAAACATTGCTAATAATATAATATCATAACTGCAAAGATCACCTTGTAAGTAGCATTTGACTCTATGTTTCATGTGAAGGATATGCTAAGGATCAAATCCTATTAATTTATATCTTAAATGTTATTGTTGGATAATTTCCTAAGAACTTAAATTTGGATAATTTCTAACAACTTAAATTTTTTAATTGAACAGTTACCACCATGTGAGTCTTCAAATCACATCATTACTTTTAAATTCTTATGACCATTAATCTCAATTATATCTTTGTATTTAAATTAAATAGAAGTGAAAAATATTTTTAGAAGAAATAATACAATGAATGACTGAAATTAGCGGTATTAACAACTTAAGTTAGTACACACTCATAAATAAAGAGAAGGAGAGAGAAAGAGAACAAACAAAATTTTGAGGCTTGGAGGGAAGAAAATTTTGAGGCTTGGAGTGAAGAGGGTGTGGTGAGGATATAATTCAAACCTACAACTTCATTGATGTGCTTGAAAGACGCATAGCAGTTATGGCTGACCAACCTTATCTCTCAAGGCACATGCTCATGATCCAAAAGCTTAATAAATGATGCATGTACAACAATATCTTACCACACCGGTGGTTATCTACAGATGCTCACGATAAAAAACCATAATAAATGATGCATGTACAATATGTTTAGCACACCGGTCATAACTACTTTGGATTGAATTGTACAAGAGTGTATTATATTGTAGTGGATCATAGTAGACTAAATACTATATATATGATACTTATAATATATCAAACCCTATAAAACTTGGAATTGTTTATTTATTTACAAGGAAGAAAATAGATATCCTTATAAATTATTATTCCCCAACATACAAAACTAACAAATTTAAATTAGGATATAATTTAAATTTTTTTAATTATATTTAATTACAATATAATTTTAAATATTTAAATAAAGTATAATATCAAATAGAAAATCATTAATATACAAACGTCTCCAAAATGTCGGCAGCCAGAAATCAATTGTAGAAGGTGACAGCGACGTTAGAGAAGCCAAATCTGACGTCTCCTCTCTTCTTAAATGGTGTAGGCGCGAGGAAAGACCGCCAATGACATCCCCTATGAAGGACATTAGGGGCGGGGTGACCATAAAAAGAGGGCACATTAAATTAATTTCTTGTTTCGTAGGAGATTGAGCCTCTCTATTAGCTTGTCTACTATGAGGCCAACCACTTCCATGTAATTCGAGAAAGGTGCGGACTCCTTTGGAGGTCAAGCGGAACTTGCCTTGCCCCGGAAATTTTGAGGAAAAATCATTTGTATACACGTTCATATTTTGTAGTTAAATTCAAGTATTAAATTTATAAATATGTTTTTTTTTAAATAAAAATTTATAAATATGTTATCCTATCCAATAGAAATTTAACCTTTTTTAAAAAAAAAAATTAGTTATACAGTGTTTAATTTATTTTATGGTAACTAAATAGTTTTGGTTTTCTAATTTCGCATGCAAGCAAAATAACAACTGAAAAAATTACATTTCTTAACACTAATTTGCAATTTTGCATTATTCACTACGAGAAAATCTTCCATACACTAATGCATCATATCACTGGAAATATGACATGGGACAGTTTAAAGTAACTTCTTATATTGTCTCATTTTATTTTTTATTTTATTTTTTTTAGCTTCAGTTGATATCCACTTCATAGCTTTCTTGGTACCAGTCGGTTCTCGGCAGAAACCATGTGTTTTGAGCTTTTGAATGAAAGATTAAATTTTGTTTTTGAAAGAAACCAATGCAATAGATAATAAATAATAATAATAATAATAATAACACACAGATGGCATTTGCAAAAATCTGAAATCGGGGAATAAAACCTGGGCAGAAAATAAGAAATTGATTAGATCGAAAATAAGTATAAAGGGGAGTGTTTAGGATGGTTACAAAATATAATAATTAGCTTTAGGCCCAAATCGAAACAGAACAGGTCTAAACCAAAAAATTAGACATTAGTCATTTCATCATAACTATTGCACTACGAATTCTTTGGATCAGACCAAACAAATTCGGGTCACAAACTTTAACAATTTTGATCACTAAAACATACTAAAGTAAAATCATTTTTATTTAGATTTATTAGGTATGACTCTTCTTTCTATCATTAAAAAAAAAAAAAAAAAAGAAGCACATACACATTTTAATTTAACAAATTTTCTTTTAGTAGCAGCCAGAAATTATAATGTAAATAAAACTCGATTTTCTTTAAAAAGTTGCATGTTTATTTTGTTATCATACATATGTTTTCCATATATTTTGGCCGGCAATTTCATAGCTCTTGCTACACCAATGGTTAACGGCTAGGCTCACCTTAATTTTTAAATTTTTTATAAAATGATTTATTAATCAAATACAATCGGACATATGATTAAAGAACACCTATTTCGGCTGTATAACTTTGTATATGTGATTTATTGATATACAAATTCCTGCGTTTTGCAAATTAAATATAAACTTTTTGTCCACCCACATTAATCCTTAATCAAAATGCAATAATGATGGTTTTGATATGCATGGTAGACTACCCGTCACCAAATAAGAAGCTATCCATTACAGAAGCAGTTCTAATCAAGGACGTAAGATAAAAAGTAAGGTGCAATGGATTGGATATTTCATGGAAACTCCAATTACTGAGACAAAATTGACCATTTTGAAATATAGAAGAGTTATCATCTGCTTTTAATTTTAATTAATGCGGGCCCGTGGCCCCTTCACACTTGAAAGTCGAAATTCCGTGTGAGGCTTTGCTTGGAAAATCACAGACAAGTCACTCACTCAAACCCTTCTGCTCAAATAATAAATGCTAAGTGGCGGCTTGAGGTTTGCTCCACTCTTCCACTCTTTTTATTGTCTCTCGTAGAGCTTTTACTGCCGTTGACAATTATAGCAGGGACATTATCCCTTCGGATTGTTCAAAAAAAAAAAAAAATTCATAACTTGTAGGGACTCCTACTTTATCACCATAATTTTATTTTTATTTAAAATCTTTTATAATATTAAAAAATTAATAAAAAATAATCATTTTACCTTTTATAATTTTATTATTAATTTATGACCATCGAAAATATTATCAACATTTTACAAGCCTTAAAAAGTTATTTTGATTTTTTTTTTAATATTGGAAGGATTTTGAATAAAAATAAAATAATATATAGTAAAATAGATATTTTTATAAACTACAATAAATTTTTTAGGATTATCCCTTATTACTTTAACGAATGTATTATATATATTTAATGAAAATCAAGTTACGCCAAAGAAAAAAAAAATGTCGTTTGCTATTTATTATAGCATCGTTATTTGTATTATTAAGGACAACATTAACACTGATCACCAAAGAGAAGATTTGACTATCAAAAACTAGTAAAAAGAGAAAAATACTTTAACTCCATTTCCACCGTATAGATAGAAAAAAAAAAAAAAACTTAAAAAACTTAAAAAATCTCAACCATCTATGTAAAAAATGAATAGTTTAGATCTATTTGAAAGCAAAAAAAAATAAAAATTCTAGAAATACTCAAAAAACTAAAAAATAATTAAAATTAGTTTTTAAATTATAAAATAATTAACATTGAAAAAATTTAGAAAATTAAAAAAAGTGAGATCTGCAGTATCAATCATGTTAATGGGCTATAGAGATTAATTTGAAAAAATCAAAAGTAAAAAAATATATATATTTCTATTTTAAAAATTTTTAAAAGAAAGAAGAAAATTTTGGATAGAGATTTAAATTGGATCTCCATTATCCATCTTATCAGATGGACTGTGGAAATCCAATCTAATCTAGAGATCAGATCTCCATCCATTCAAACACAAAGCTTCAATCTCTTTCTCTTTCTCTTTCAAAAACCCTCTCCCAATCAACATCATCAACCATTAACAACATTACCAAATTCTCTCAATCTCCAAAGGTCGTTGTCCCATTTTCGATCACCACACTCCTCATGTCTTCGTCCTTTCCATTAAGCCACCCAGATTTGTCATCATCCTTGTCAAGTTCGGCTCTCCTATTGACCATACCATCGTTGCTACTCGAACACATGTCCCCCAACGACTTTTGATTGGATATGTCATCAACGTTGCTCAGTGGAGATGTCGTCGATGTTGCTCCATCTTTGTATATCTATTCCATCTTTAAAAAGCAAGGTGGAGCATATCATTCCTTTATTTTTATTATTTTTTTGGGTGAAGAATTGATGTACGAATGTGTGTAGATGATGTTTGTTTAGGTGTATTGCATTGGTTTATTTTGTTTGGTTGATAAAAAAGAAAAAAAAGATTGATTCTTTGTGTTTGGCTAAAACAATAATGTTTGTTTGGATAATAATTTTGGCTTCAACGAACCTGAATTGTTGCTGATCTGATGAATAACATCTTCTTCTAGGTTCGTTGAACTTAAATGAGGATCTTCATCTTTTTTTTTTTTTTTTTTTTAATTTATTGAAAACGTTGATGATTTTGGTGATGTCTAATATGATCTCTACTATCCATGGTGGTTCGATGAAGAGTGATTAAAAATGGTGGTTTAAGATTAATGGTGGTTTGATGAGGAGAGGTTGAAGATGGTAGTAGAGATCTAGATTGGATCTCCATTACCATCTTCAACTTTTTTTTTTTTTTAAAAAAAAAAAAATTGATCTTGACCATCTAACTTTGAGATAGATGACTCATATTAATCTTAAAAAAAATTATTATTATTATTTTTATATTTATATGTATGGTCTAATATTTTATACAAAATTTAAATTGCATAAATAATGATACATAAAGTTGAAGTATGGTGTAATATTTGATACAAATTTAAAATTTGTATCAATTATATATATATATTGTACTTTTTATGTTGTGCATAACAAAAAAAAAAACACTTAGGTTGCCAGTTCAAATAAGGTTCAAAAGACCCGCAAGTTCAAAGGCCCAAAAAGGGAGTAAACCCTTATAAAGCCTATCAGCCCGTGACACATCAACATATGTCACATTATCAAAAGCATTTAAAGGTTTTATTTCACTAAGACAATAGAAGTAGCTAGAGCCGATTAGTTTGTATAGGGAACGGCTCGAGGTTGTAGTGACATAGCAACTTGAAGTACATCATTAGCTCATTTTTTCTTTAATAGGATAGAGTTCCAAAAATGGGAAAATTCCTATATTAAGAAGAATATCACTTTAAAGAAGAAGCTGCTAAAATTGCACTTTGATGCGAATATAGATGTATTACATATAAATTTATGCAAAATATTAAAGAATAATGACCTAACTGAATATAAACAAAGAACTCTAACACTATACAAAGGGTCATTCGCATGTATAAAGGACATGATTCAATGGTAACCACTTGACATTAGGCAATCCTAGAAACCCTACTAGAAACTTTGCCTTCTCCTTCAGCAGTAAGATAACTGTAGAAGTAGGCACCAGTTAAAGGGTCGAACCATGTTAAAAAAATTCTTTTGTCTCTTCATTTTACTTTCTTGCTTCATTATTGTCCTCTTAATTGACCATAATCATACTCATTCATTCACCTTTAAGCATTCAATTCACATTGATTCGAATATTGATCAATTTTTTATGTTAATATTTTGGTGTTAGAAAGAAGGGCCATTAACCTCCGGTTTTATAAGTTTTCACCAACTTTACATATTTTGTTCGTCTATTTCAAGTTATCAATGATTAGAACTTACCATAGGCAAGGAAGGGTTCCTTATAGGAGTAAGCAACTGGGTAACTAGGTGGTATTCAAGCATGGAAAAGGAAGCAGAATCACTGCAGTACACACAATTGTTGGAAATCAACAATAAGACAATCATAGCCATAATTAAGTCAACATGGACCCAACAATAGACCAGGAGCAGGAGGCTACGTAGAGTTTACCTCTGGTGAATGTGGCAATTAGGCCAACAGGGGATCTAAATCTCAAAGTCGTAGTAAATAAGTAAGGCAAGTTAGAGAATGCATTACGAACATTGACCAAGACTATACAAGCACTCATTAAGAGGCAACAAGGAAACCCTCTACAAGGTGAGAATCTACCCTTAGGCAAAAGACAACAAGCTTGCTAGTATCCTTCCCAATAAGCAAATCAGAAAAAGAATCACGACCAAGGTATACTGTAAAAACCCGTTAGGGTAGCATCTATAAGCCAGCTCTACAATCAACAATAATGGCTAAAGATACTACAAAGATGTCAGAGTTATAAAAGGGTCGTACATCGTCTAGGGTGACCCACACGATTACCAAGTGTTACTTAAGAGGATCAATCATCTAGAGCGATTAGGAAACGAGAACTAAGATTGTCTCCTTAAAGGACACCTATTGAGCAGTGAGATTGTTAATGAGTCGCTGTCAGACCATTTTAAGATACCCATTATCACCCTGTATCAAAAGAATAGTAATCATTATAACGACTTGGATGCTTTTAATATGCTGATAGACCTGCTAATTATGAATGACGGTGTGAGGTGTAGATGTTTCCTAGCCATTTTAGGAGAAGCTTTATGAAAGTGGTTTAGGAAACTCCCAGTCAAAAGTGTAATGAAGTTGGGAGCAATGTCAAGAATTATTCCTAAAACATTATCAAGCCTTGAGAAGGTAGCATGTGCCTTTGTGTCATATGACAATCCTTTCTGAAAGGAAAGGAGAAACATTGAAGGATTACACAGTTCACTTCCATAAGAAGCTAAATTATATTGATAAAGCCCAAGATAAAATTATCCTTCCTAAAATTTCAATGGGACTAGATAAAATGGGGAAGCTTTATTACAACATTTACAAGAATTTTATTAAAACCCTTTAGGACTTTTATGATCGAGTTACGAGCTACATCATATTAGAGGAATTTGTAGATGTGTCAGATCACAAGGCTCATGGAGAATCAAACAACAAGAATAAGTCTAAGAAAAGAAGTAGAGACAATAGGAAGAGCAATTCGAGAAACATTGTTTATTCGTATAAAGCAAATTCACACTCAAGTCAATTCACTAAAAAAGCTTGCAATAACAATGAACATAAGAAGTTTATAGACCACTATGATAACTATGCCAATCTCATTGACACTAAGGAGTAGATCTATTTGATCGAAAATATTTTAGCAAGCCTCGACCTATGAGAACTCCTGAATAATTGAGGAATCATAACAAGTTCTGCTATTATCGCAATGAGGTAGGATAAACAACCTCAGAATGTTACGCACTTAAGGATTCAATTGAAAATCTCATTAGGAGAAAAAGATTGTGAAAGTATGTACCTCGTCCAAGAATCAATTAGCAGCCCATAGTCACTCTCTAAGAAGCGGTGGTAGTGGTGAGGGAAATTCACACCATTTAAAGGCATGTCATCCCTACAATAATGTCATAGTTATCAAGATAACTATAGACAATAAAGGTGTATGCCGAGTATTGGTAGACAATGAGAACTCAATGAATGTACTTTACAAAAAAGCATATGAGTGCATGGTTACAAGTTAAACCCATTTATAACATCACCATAACCTTTGTATGGATTCACTAGAGGCTGAATCCAATCTCTGCAATCAACAAGCCTCCCATTAACATTAGGAAAGCTAGGTTGGCAAGCAACCATACATGTAGATTTTATAGTTATTGATTACTTTTCAGTATACAACAATGTCTTAGGGCAACGTAGTTTAAAAGCAACCACATCCATCCACCATCTAATAGTGGAATTCTCAACCTCGAATAGGATAGGATATGCTTGAGGAAGCCAATAGGAAGTGACAATGTGTTGTGAAGAAACTTTGAAGCTTAGGTTCTACAAACCGAGACTGGACACAATTATAATAGTTCCTTAAGAGATGTGAGCACAAGCTAAGAAAAGTGATTTGAACCCTAACAAATTGATATTGAAATTGGATCAGTAGAAGAGCTCCGATGGATCAACATTGGTAGGTCTGGATCCGAAAAGACCTTGAATTAGGGAAAAACTTGGACCCCAATAGTTAGAAAGAATTTACTTGAATTTTTGTCAAGAATCTTCATGTGTTTGTATGGACTCATGCAAATATGACAGAAATAAATCCTATCATAATAAGTCACTGGTTCAACATTGATTTTAATGTCAAACCATTTTACCAAAAGAGACCGGCTATATGGTCGAAAAGATATATAGCTCTAAAGGTGAAAATGGATAAACTGCTAGCTATTCAATTCATTAAGGAATCTTATTACCCTATATGGTTGGTGAATTTGATCTTAGTTAAAAAGTCGAATATGGGGAGGTTAAGGATGTGTATTGACTTTACATATTTAAATAAAGTATATCCTAAAGATTGTTTTCCACTTCCTCGAATTGAACAAATGGTAGGTGCAAGTGTATGTCATGAGCTACTAAGTTTTATAGATGTTTACTTAAGATATAATCAAATCCCAATGTACCCGCTAGATAAAGAACAAAATTCTTTCATTACAGATCACGACTTATATTACTATAAAGCGATGTCTTTTGGGTTGAAAAATGTAGGTGCGACCTGTTAAAAGCTTATTAACATGATGTTTGCTAGGCAGATAGAGAATCGACGTCGCATATAGAAAGTATGTCCTAAAGATTGTTTTCCGCTTCCTTGAATCGACTAAATGGTAGATGCAATTGTAGGTTATGAGTTGCTAAGTTTTATGGATGCCTACTCAAGATATAATTAGATCCTAATGTACCTACTAAATGAAGAATATACTTCTTTCATAATAGATTATGGATTATATTGTAATAAGGTGATGCCTTTTGGGTGAAAAATGTAGGTGAGACATATCAAAGGTTCGTCAACATGATGTTCATTGGATAGATTGGGAAAACCATGAAAGTGTATGTGGATCACATGCTTATGAAATCAAAAAGGTCTGATAATCATATTCAGCACCTGTATGGAATGTTCAGAGTTTTAAGGAGCCATAATGTGAATCTCTACCCACTTAAGTACACCTTTAAGGTAGGATTTGGAAGGTTCCTAAGCCTCATGGTTAATTAGCAGGGAATTGAAGTGAACTCCAAAAAATTTAAGGTGTTGTAGAAGATGAAGTCCCCAAAAAAATCGAAAGATGTACAGAGCACCTTAATAGGTCATGTTGCTGCTCTTACTCACTTCATCTCAAAGGCTACTGATTGTTATGCTTCCTTTTTGGATGTTGAAAAAGCACATTCATCCACAATGACAGTATTTCTAATATCTTTGAAAATTGAAAGATAGTGAAATAAATACACAAAACATACCCGGTTTTTGTAGCAAAATATGATCTTATCACTGGTTGTTCAATTGGGGTTGAATTTCAATCACGAAATCGGAAAGAAAACACAATTCACGATATTGTTGGTCTTGCCCTTTTCTTTCTCTCTGTTTTCTATACTTCTCTCACTATTTTCGTTTTCATACTGGTCTACTTTTGTTATTACGAAAGCCAGCATCTATATATAATTTCCAAAACATCCCCTTTATATATTTATGAGTGAAAGCAATTTATCAGTTAACTACTAACAACTGCATTAGCAGTTATTTGATTTCATCCAAAAATAAAAACTATCTTTTGGGTCTTGGATTCGGGTTTGGGTTATCTTGGGTGGACCCGACCCAACATCTCTCACTCACACAAAATGAGCCAAACAGAACTAATAAAAAAAACACTGGTGACCCCTTTATAATAAGGAGTACAGATATTTATATAGGCAAATATACCGTGTAACCTATAAACAACGAAATCTGTGATATGACTTACTTTTTAAATCTCAATTGAAATCTATATCTATTATATTTAGATTATTCACTGTATAGATCTTAGTTCAGACACTCTCCTAACGTTTAACCTGAGTTTCTAAAAGACTCGCTTTCTAAGCGCCTCTTGTTAAGAAACTCACATCTAGCTTAATCAAGTTCTCATGATGATAGAGATACATCACGGGCGATTCTATTATTAATATTTAGTGTAGAATCTCATTTTGGCTATAGCCAAGACGATATTTCATATATTCTAAGTCCTTGAGAGAACAAACTCAAATTTATTCTCTAAAATATATGTGTCTCATCTTGGCTTGCCTTCCTAGCAACCAAGGTGACTATACGTGTAAGAATACCAGTCTCCAACCTGATGACATACTTTATATAATTTAAGTTAAATGAATATGTGCTAGTATTATATAATAAATCTAATATATTTATTCACAAATAGATATAGTTCAAAATGACAATTACAACACTATGATCTACGCAGAGCTTAAGACCTAGCATGTGACTTAAAAACATCTCTCGTCACAACTTTTTTAAACGAGTCAGCAACTATGTCATGCGTATATATATATATATATATTTGATAATTACATTTTTTTTTTGTCACTATATCTCTGACTAAATTACATTTAGTCTCTATATGCTTCGATTTACTGTGATACTTCGCATCTTTAGTATAGGCAATGACTGTCTGACTATCACAGTAAATGGTAACTAGCTTCTTCGCATCAGTTCCTAAATCAGATCTTAAAAAAATCTTTTAAGCCACACTGCTTCTTGAACTGCTGCTAAACACACTATAAATTCAGCTTCCATGGTGGATAATGCAATACATGACTGTTTCTTACTACTCCAAGAGATAGCACCTTGATTGAGTAAAAATGCACCACCTGAGTAGATTTTCGCTCATCCAAGTCATCTCAACAGTCAACGTCTGTATACATAATTAAACGCATGTTACCACCTTAGTAGCATAAGGAGTAGTTTGTAGTTCCTTTCAGATATGCTAATATTCTTTTCACGGTGATCTAATGTTTTTTACCAGGATTGGATTTATATCTACTAACTAACTCAACTGCATAACAGATATCAGGTCTCGTGCACATCATAGCGTACATGAGACTTCCAATAGCACTGGAATAAGGAACTCTTTGCATTATTTCATGCTCTTGTGGAGTCTTAGGGCACATTTCAAGACTAAGAGTTTGTTCTTTCGAGATGAGAGTATCTATAGGCTTACAATCAGCCATATGGAATCATTTGAGAATCTTTTTAATGTAAAGCTCCTGTGATAAAGTCAAAATTTTTCTTGAACGATCTCTATTAATTTAACTCCTAAAATATAGGCGGCTGCATCCATGTCTTTCATCTCGAAAGTTGAGGATAATTATTTCTATATAGTCATTATAAACTCTTTGTCATTTCCGGCTAATAAAATATCGTCTACGTATAAAGACAAAATTATGAATTTTTCTTTTACCCGTTTAACATAAACATAATGGTCCTCTTTTGTCATTTGGAATCCATAGGATATTACTGCCTTATGGAAATGAAGGTATCATTATCGAATCCCATGAGCTCAAAACTCTTACGCAGATGCTTTAGCACGCATAGCAACCAACCAAGACGCAAACCTCTTGGAATCCATACCAGTAGAGTTTCTGCCAGCTCCAAGTATAGAAAGAAATGATGCGCTGATGATCATAGTTGTCAACCTTGACTCCTGGATGAGCCCGTTACTAAACTACCTGCAGGAAGTAAAGCTCCCAAACTACAAGTTAGATGCACATCGCCTGTGAGTTAGAGCAGCTCGCTACTGTATTTATGATAATATGTTGTACAAGAGAGGTTTCTTAGTTCCGCTTCTACGATGTATTGACGGCCAGGACTGCGAGGTTGTGCTGAGAGACATACATGCTGGTCACTGTGAAAACCATGCAGGGGGACTATCCTTAGCCTAGAAGGCACTCAAATAAGGGTTCTATTGGCCGACCATGAAGCAGGATGCCATCGACCTAGATGTCACCAAAGTCCCACGTGCTCCACCAACTTACCTCCAACAGATGGTCAGTCCGTGGCCCTTCGCGATTTGGGGAATGGACTTGATAGGGCCTCTGCCAATAGCTCGGGGAAGGTGTAACATGCGGTGGTGGCCGTGGACTACTTCACTAAATGGGCCAAAGCCAAAGAGCTCGTAGAAATCTCCACCTCAAAGATAGAGAAGTTAGTGTGGAACAACATCATATGCAGACTTAGAGTTCCTCGGCAGCTTGTGATAGATAACGGGACGCAGTTCACCAGCGAGCAATTCATAAATTTCTACAACGAGCTCGGAATAGTGAAGAGCTTTTCAGCTGTGGATCACCTTCAAGCCAATGGTCAGGTTGAAGCTGTGAACAAGATCATCAAGTAGACCTTGAAGACCAAGTTGGAATCGAGGAATGGAGCTTGGGTGGATGAATTACAGAAGGTACTATGGGCCTACAGAACAACAGCTTGCAGCTCCACGTGCGAAACCCCCTTCTCCATGGTATATGGGTCAGAAGCTATAATCCCTGCAAAATTCGAAGTTTCCAGCCAGTGAAGAGCATCATTTCAACCCGAAGACTATGATCAGCTGCTCGCTGCAAGCTTGGATTTAATTGAAGAAGCAAGGGATATAGCTCATATGAGGGTAGCAGTTTACCAGCAAAGAGTCGCCAAGTATTACAACAAGAAGGTCCGAGCTCGAAGCTACAAGATTGGCGACCTGGTCCTAAGGTTAATCCTCCCCGCAGCTCGTAAAATAAGTGATAGAGTACTCCGGCCAAACTGGGAAGATCTCTACCTTACCAAGGAGAACCTGGAGAACGGCGCCTATCACTTAGCCAACATGGACAGATCTGAACTCCCAAAGGCCTGGAATGCAGAACATCTTCGTCCCTATTACACCTGAAACTGTCAGCTTGTTCTATAACCTTTATACATAATTCACTCTTATGATTATCTGTAAAGTGACCTCACTTGTTTGTTGTTGTATGTACAAATGTTCAATGCAAAAAGCAAACTAGTTGAACAAGCGAAGTGTAATCATTATAAAGAACAACTATCAAGATTCACTTCTAAAAAGCGAGCTACCAATATTTATCATTTCTCGAAGATATTTCTGCTATTATTTCTAAGAGGTCATTCACGCCCAAGGGAACATGTGCACATAGCCGCAGAATTATTATTATTATCATATCATTATGTGGCAATCGCATCCTCCAGCCATACATAATTATAAGAGCACTTTCGCGATCAACTTCTCTCTCCCTAAAAGCTGATTGTTCGATGCGATCTCGCGAGCTAAACCTCATCGTGCACTGTAATTATATTCTGGGACCTTCAAGCTGCATCTTATTCTGACGAATGATTATTACCAACGCTTCTTATAGCGCCCTTGCAATCTGCGAGCCATCTTCTCTTATATTCTGCAGGGCCATTATCTGTAACTCGCAATCTTCACACTCCGAAGGTACTACTTGTAGAAGGGGTTGCCATCAAGGCGCTTTGGAAGATACTACCCAAGGAAGTGCCTATTGTAGGCTCCTCTGAAGGTGATCCTGTGGAAAGGGAGACTATCCAGATATAACATGTAGAAGGAGCTGCCATCTGTATGCTCTGAAAGGGACTATTTGGGAACTCTGATTACTGCGCTCTAAAAGGCTATTGCTTATGGAAGAGGTCGCAATGATGGTCTCACTTGTGGAAGGGGTAGTTGTTAACGCCCTAGAGGGCATTACTTGGGACCCACCATCGTTGCAAGGGGTCTCACCCGCGGAAAGGGTTGCAATTTTCACGCCTTGGAAGGTTCAATTGGGGACCTCAAATCGCTCAAGAATCTGACAAATGATGTAGCCTGCGAGCTGCTGTCTAAGAGTCTGCCAAAGCCACAACCTGCATAATTGTCTCGCGACCTCACGAGAGGGGCTGCCCGTGTTAGGGTCTACTCTCAAATCATAAAAATTGTATCGCGACCTAGCGAGAAGAGCTGCCCGTGTTAAGGTTTGCTCTCAAATCATAAAAATTACCTCGCTACCTCGCGAGAGGGGCTGCCCGTGTTAGGGTTTGCTCTCAAATCATAAAAATTGCCTCGTAACCTCGCGAGAGGGGCTGCCCGTGTTAGGGTTTGCTCTCAAATCATAAAAATTGCCTCGTAACCTCGCGAGAGGGGCTGCCCGTCTGCTTTCAAATCATAAAAAATTGTCTCGCGATCTCGTAAAAGGGGCTGCCCATGTTAGGGTCTGCTCTCAAATCATATTGACTCGAAGTGCTGTAACAACCTGAAACCACCAAAGTTCGGGAAAATGCTACTAAAATCTCGCAAAACCTGGGTGCAGAGTAAATGCAGAAACGCACTGAAATAAATACCTCGCGAGCTATAAGTACTTGTGTTATTGTGTGCTAACATGCAATGGAACGGTTTGCAGGTCGAATGTTCACGAGCTAGCATATTATGATTATGATATGTTTGTTAATAGATCTTGACAATAGTTCATTTTATATTTGTGAATATCATATTACTACATTTGCTATGAGCATTTAACACTTAGCCAAAAAATAGAAATGAATTGCAGGCGTGTATAAAGTAATCTCGAGCTACGAGCTCGCCATCCATTACAAAGTCAAATAAGGCCCTTACCAAAGGAGGATGAGTTCAATAATTACAAACTTAGCCAAAAAAAAAAAAAAAAAAAAAAATTGCGAACTGAATCCATACCTACCTGGGGACAAGGCAAAGGAGTAGTTTTTCAAGTTTTGGAGGGAGAGACAAGAAGCGTAAATCCAGTGGGATTTGTAATCTTCCACATTGGACTTGATGCTGCTCTTGGGAAAGAACTGCTTAAAGCGAGAGCTACGAGCTGAGATGTAGTACACCTCATCCCTCTGCTCGAGCTGGCAACTATGGGTTCCCTTAAAGCTATAAAGGGCACGAATAATGCGGGGATTAGGGGGATTAAGCCCGTTCTTAATGAAAACCGTGGCTAAGGAAGTCAGCTGGAAAAGGGCCATACTTAGATTGTTCAACAAGGTTACCAAGTAGTTGTGAACAGGAAATCTAAACCCGTGTTCTATATGCTCGGGGCTTATTGCGATGAAACCCTTGGGCGGGTAGGCCGCATGGTCACTCCCACATGGGACGTTAGCTCGACACCCTAATGGAAGACTGAATTACCGAGCTAAAGACCTCAGCGCTTTGATGTCAAAGCTGAAAGTAGAATGGTAGAAAAGCACTCGAGCTGCTCTCTCTTCTTGCGCAGATCGAGAGGCCGAGGGCCCAGCTCTCGAAACAGGCTCCTCTACGACCTTACTGCTTTGGGAGGTCGCACCCTGGACAGCCCAAACTTGCTGTCCTATCTGCTCATCAGAAGATGAGGCCTCGTCGCCAACCCGATGATCCCTATGCGAACGACCTGACATCTACAGGACAAAAGGAACGACATTAAAGTACTGAAAGTATACTGAGCCTAGTGAGCTAAAAAGAAGACTTCCTAAAACTGCTATCCTATGCGTCAGGTCGCGCGCTTCACCATTAAAAGTGGTGGGGGCCCAGAATGCGAGCCCATCAGGTAAAAAGTGCCTTAATTTCTAAAACTTCTAACCCTACTGCTACAGGTATTCTGTCAAACAGTTCAGAAGCAAGCTATGAAAAGCATAAGCATCCGAACCAAGCCAGCAAACAACAAAGGACATAAACGACACCTAATGTCCTACTCTAGGTATAGAGCTTCATGAACAGACATCACAGCTCATCAACTCAGCACATTTCAATGAACAAACATAAGAAATTTCAAGTAGCATACAGAAACTATGAGCCTAAAATATGCGTACAGACATTAAAGCAGAACATCCCAAGCCTAGAGCATGTATAAAGATCATTAAGCCAAGCATACAAACTCAGTTGAAAACCGGTAAGAAAACCAGAAAACAAAATACATGTTGAAAACCAGAAGCAACCAAGCAAACAACCGAGTAGATGCGAAGAGCAAAGTCAAAGAACTTACTGTATGTGCTCAAGGTGAAATTTGGACTTTGAGATGATGAGTTTGAAAGGGACCGTCATGAAAATGCAGAAGAAGCAGAGAGGAGAAGGTTGAAGAAGAAGTATGGCTGTATGTCGTCTTGAGGAAGCAAAAATAGAAAATGAAGGTGACATCTGACTTATATAGGCTCGGGTGCCTTTCCCCTGACCGTTTGATCCAGTAAAAAGGGTAACCGCCACAGATTTGACGGACCAGCGCGTGCCTCGATCCTTTGCCATCATGATTGGTCAGTTACAAGACGTGTGCATTAAATGCGTACGGCCCGATACGTGTCTTATAGTACCGATGTCTGCATGATTGCCACGTACCCAAAAAAAGTAACGAATCAGAATTTGAAAAAAACATCTCATGAGCTCGCAAACGAACATCTGATACATCTCAATCAGCTTCCAGTCCGTAGGTCGCACTGAGAGTTGGGGGGCTTATGTTATGCCCGTTTTCTCATCACAGGTAAAAGGGCCCCTAAGGGCCCAAATGATGAGTACAGTGCCAAGAGGCCCAATGGGCCCAGCCTTCTGACCGCGACCGTGAGCTAGCCAGACCCCGAGCTCGCGTTAATTTCCAGAACCATTGCCTTCTACCTCGTGTCAATACCAAGGTTCGTCCCAGCCTATCTTCAGGTTGCGTGTGCAATCAGCTCGATGAGGTCACGCCAGACAGATTGTAACAACCTCCACCAGATCCACTCTTAGATGGTCTCAGCTTGCTTCCATGTCAGGCCATCCCAGTATCCCAGCTCGCAGAGACGACCATATCTGTTCTACCTTGTCCCAGACTCCTTCTCAGAGAGCAGTTTCTAGATCTACCTAATCCCCTGATTTTTCGTCGGAACCACCTCAACAGTCCCGAAGAGCATTCAATGTGGCAGTTATGCATTTATTACAAAGGAGACTTTATCTAAAGCAATAAATGAAGGCATGAGATGTCAAGAATAATCATTACTTTAACAATTAATGTGGTATGACCAAAATCAGATTAGGTAAAAATGTTGATGATTATAACGTTTATAACACTCCATTTATATCTCACATTCTCTATAAATAGGAGGGATTTTTTATTGTTAAAAAGAAGTTAATAACATTTATAGTGCCGTTACTCTGTCAGAATTAACCCAGAGTAACCGTGGATGTAGGCGCACTCGCTGAACCACGTAAAAATCCTTGTGTTTGCGTTCATTCTTCCCCATCCTTTCTTTATTAATTGCTCCCATATTGTTATTCATTTGTCACAACCAACATTCCTCTGTTTTATTTACAATATACCAATCTTGAACTCCATTCACTACACATTTATTATAGTAATCACTATTTATTACCACGTTCGCAGTTTGGGCCTTAGAATCTCTGAGTCAATCATTTCCGGACGTCGACAAATGTTTTGTGAAATGATATCTTTAACTCTTATGTTTGTGAGATTTTGGTATTATATGTGTATACCAACTAAGCTATTTTGGCTTAGCGTGTTGGATTTTCTACGTGCAGGTAGTTGATGTGAGCTGAATGAGTTGAGAGAGAGTGTTCGTTGAGAAGAGAGTCCTCAGTGCGCTCCGCAAATCACAGCAAATCTCCAACCTTTTTGGTAGTCGTCTTGACATGTACATATTTTTAGTTAAAATGAAGTTTTACGAACTTGCATTTTGTATATTTAAATGCATATGTGTGTACAACCTTGTAAATTCTAATGTATATGAATTTTGAATTATATTTCTAAATGTTTTCTCAAAAAGATGAGAAAACTAGTCGATGTAGTGCTTTAAAGTAGTTGTGTTTACTTTATTTGGAAAATATAGTTGAGAAAATGTATGTTTTTATGCGAATTTGTGTGTTGAAGTGATTGGAGACAGACGGAGTGTCCGGTGGTGGAAGTTGAGAAAGTGAAAAAATATATATATTTGAAGTGTTTCATTTGAATATGCAAGTTTTAAAATTTTGGGTTTCTCAATAAAACAGAGAAAACTCTGCCAAATTTTCCGTAAATCAAATTAATTAAAAAAAAAGTTTTCGTAAATAAGAAATCGTAACGTCCTCAGCCTCGGCTCCGGCGTTCGGAGGTCAGGGATCGAGGGGGAGGGTGTTACATAGAAACTTGAGCATAATTAAATATATCGAAGTAATATTATACCTTTTCATTCTTTTGCTCAGTACATTCACAAGTAAAATGACGCAACTGGCCACAGATGAAATAGGTCATTTTGGCTTTGTCCTTCTTAGCCCTAGTGCGCTTGCTCTTTTTGCGATTTTCAGTCTCATTCTTCTTAAATTTAGAATTTACATTCTCTTTCTTAAAGTTCCTCTTCCATCCCTTGCACTTAAAGTCTAAGCTTTTGCGCTTACTGGATTCAGCCATGTAAAGCTTACCAAAAGCCTTAGCCGTTTCTAAGCGCTTGTCTTCCAATTCAACATGACGTGCAATGTCATCAAATATCTTGATGTTGTCATTGTGTGTCATGTTGATTTTCATATTCTCCCAATTGGAGGGAAAAGATTGGATCATAGCCTGTACTTGCTGCTCATCAGTGAGATTATACTTAACAGTCTTGAGCTCACGAATTATGTTTGACATCTCCCTAAAGTACTACCTCATGATATGATTCTAGCGCTTCCTATAGGTGTTAAACTTAATAGTGAGCCTCCTCAGCTTAGTAGTTGAAATACCACCATATTTGTCTTTCAAGGCCATTCATATGTCTTGGGCAGTCTCATAATCTTAATACATGCAGATGAGATTATCAACCATGCTGCTTAGGATCATAATCCGAGTAATACTATTCTTTTTTTTTTTTTTTTTTTTTTTTCAGGTCTGATAGATCTTCATGTCTCTTCTGCATTGAGCAGATGTTCCTGAATGGGGTATTACCATAGTGTTTGTTAGGGTCTCAAGAGCATCCTACTCTTCGAGAATATACTGAATTTTTCGGTGCCAGATATCATAATTGTCACCATTTAGTTTCTCTCTATTGTTTAGTTCAGCAATTATATTCTTTGAAGTTGAAGCCATTTCTTGAAATGATATCCATTTTTATTTAGAAACTTACTATCTATATCCTTCTATATCTATATTAGCATATCTACTATCATTTCATTATAATAATGCAGCAACCATACACTCATAAATATGAAAAATGAATCCTTGGATAGGAATCGAAAAGGTAGTCAAGCCACCTATCCTCATCCACTTCTAATTATTCACTAAACCATACTTGTAAATGTATTTGTGTAAAACAATTCTAATGTCATTCATTAATGTGATTAGACACCCACATAGATATCATTATACATGGTGCTATATGAATAAAACAAGATTTTATAAATGATAAATAAAGAAATACACTATCCATAAACTATGCATAATATGAAATATTCAACATAAATAAAAACACTATATACAATACAATAATGATAAAAGAAATACAACATCAATCAGATAGATAAGGGGTACATGAATCAATCTCTTTATGATACTCTCTCATATACTGATCGAAATCAATCGGCATATCCGGATCCTCCTCGTCTAATGAGATGTCTATCACCTCAATCATCTCATCATCAGAAGTATCCATAACATCGATGTCCTCATCATCGTCTGATATCTCTACAATCTCGAAATCATTCTCGTCATCCGAAATAATTATAACATCAGCTGAATATCTAGAAGGCACATAATCTGGAGGCTCAATGCCCTCCTCGTCATCAGATATAATAATAACATCGGTCAGATAATCAAAAGACATATAATCCGGAGGCTCGACACCCTCCTCGTCATCAGATATGACTATAATATCAGTTGGATAATCAGAAGGCACATAATCCGGAGGCTCAACGCCCTTCTCGTCATCAGATATGACTATGCTATCATCTAGATCATCAGGCATATTGATGATGTCAGGACTCTCAACTAGCTCAATGACTTCCTTGACTTTCTAATCAGAATCAGTAAAGTAATGAATAACACGATAGGTCATCTATAAAAATTTATCAAGTCAAACATATTAAATAATATAGTATAACTAACACTAAATATAATGATTAAATTTTATTAATTCAATAGCTTAATAAAAGAAATAAGAATTTAGTTTAATAATTTTTTTTAAAAAAAATTATTTTTCGGTGATCGGAACAGTCGTTGCTAGTGGCGCGTGAGGTTCACGTGTCGGCGACCATCGTGGTCACATGCTAGCAATCGTGGGTCACTGGTTGCGTGTGCAACGCAAATGCCAAACAGCACTTGATCCACTCGCGACATGTGGCTGACTTTAGCGCGTCCACACGTCTTGACATGTGGCTCAACTATATGCTTCCAAGTCAATTGCTACGTGGCACAACTTGGTTAATCCATTCCATGTGTCACGTGGTTGCACCAGATAGTGCCACACCACATACATGTGTCTTTACCAGAGTGTGACACGTGGTGATATGTGGCCGAATCGTATTGTGCCACATATCATACACGTGTCTCACCCCGATTGGTCCATTTGGTTTCCACGTGGCTCCATCAGAGACTGACACATCGCCTATATGACGCGGCCTCTCGCTTGGACGCCACGTGTCAGGACATTGTTCATCTTCTTCATCTGTTTGAATACATTTTTTCAAAAATTTCAGTTTTCAGGAAAAATTTTAAATGCGTTTTTCTCACTCGTTTCTTGTCTAAATTGCTCATATAATATACCATTCGAAAGTTCTTTTCGAGCCCTTTCCAATGGTATAATAATTACACCAAAATAATGAAGCTTACTAACATTAAATACTAGAAACAGTTTCGGGTTCATCCTACTGTTCTTCAAAAACAACATTCTAAATGCCTTAAACTCAACGTATATTTAAGTTTCATGTAATTTAATATCATTCCACTAGCAAACAATACAAACAAAAACTTTGATACCAATGAAAAAGCACATTCATCCATAATGGCAGTATTTCTAATATCTTTGAAAATTGAAAGATAGTGAAATAAATGCACAAAACATACCCGATTTTTGCAGTAGAATATGATCTGATCACTAGTTGTTCAACTAGGGTTGGATTCAATAATGAAATCGAAAAGAAAATACAATCCACAGTATAGTTTGCTTTGCCCTTTTCTTTTTCTCTCTGTTTTCTCTACTCCTCTCGTTGTTTTCATTTTGATACTGGTCTACTTTTGTTATTACGAAAGCCAACTTCTGTATATAGTTTACAAAACATCTCCTTTATATATTTATGAGTGAGAGCAATTTATCAGTTAACTACTAACAACTGCATTAGCCGTTATTTAGTTTCATCCAAAAATAAAAACTGTCTTTTGGGTCTTGGATTTGAGTTTGGGTCATCTTAGGTGGACCCAACCCAACATCTAATTAACCCAATAGATGTCCTTCAAGGAAAGAAATTGTTTGAATGGACAATAAAATGTAAACAGAATTTGAGCAACTCAAGGAGTATTTAGGAAAAGCACATTTGCTTTCCAACCCTTTGGAGAGAGTAAGGTTGATTGTTTATTTGTCAATATCTCAACATGCAATTAGTGTTGTTAGTTTGAGAGGAAGAGAAAGTGTAATGATAAGTTTATTATGTATGCAAAAGATTGCTCGATATTGAAACGCGCTATCCGTAAATGAAAAAGTTTGCATTTTGTCTTGTTGTTGCATCTCAAAAATCGAGCCCTTATTTTCAAGTGCACAACATCAAAATTTTAACTACCCACCCTTTAAGGCAAGTATTGTGGAAACCAGATGTCTCAAGCAAGCTAATGAAATGGGCCAAGAGTTGGACAATTTGACATCTCCTGCAAGCCTTGAGCAACAATAAAGGGACAAGCTTTGGTCGATTTTGTTGCTAAATTATTGAGGATAAAAGAACCAACGGACTAACCAATAGCTTAGCCCATGAGAGAGCTTCCCCTTTGGGAGCTATATGTGGATGGATCCATTATTATCCCCTTTATTCACCATAATCACACTCATTCATTCATTTTCAAGCATTTAATTTGTATCGATTTAAGTATTAATTGATTTTTTAAGTCAACGTTTTGAAATATCGATCATTTTAAAATAAAAATATATATATCAAGGGATATATGGAATGTGATTAGAGATTTAGTTGTTTCTTACTTGGTGCAACTTGGGCATACATATATATATATATATATGTATGTTGACGTTTGGCCCACTATATTTTCACAGTTATGCAAAAACACTTTTCTTGGTCGGACACAGACACTGACGCTGACCCGTTCATTTTGATTTGGATTCGAAAACAGTTTTCATGTTTTTGTATTATATTACTATTTTGACTTTTTGACCACAGGCAAGACGACTCTTTTGACGCAAATAGAAACGAAAAAAAAAAAAAACGACTCTTTCAAAAAAAAAAAAAAAAAGCAGCAAAACGTTCAATTATTTCTCTCTCTTTAAATATATAAATCTGCTTCTTCCATCTCTATCTAATTTCCCTCCAGCCATCCCTGTCTCTCTCTCTCTCTCTCTCTCTCTCTCTCTAAAGCCAAACTCAGACTTTGTTTATGCCGCTAAACGGCTTGTCGTTTTATTCACTGCTCTGAGGAACACACTTTGTTTACGAGGGAGACGAAGTCGAGTGTTTGTTGCTGACACAAACTGATGGACTCTGGTGTTTCGTTGACACGGATTATTTTTTGTGTTTTGGTTTTGAAGTGCTGTTTGGATGTGGGATCTCACGCTCAACTTTTGCCTAATGAAGAAGGTATGCTCCAATCAACTCTTCACTTCCCATTTCATCATTTTTTTTGTTGTTTTGGCTTTTGAGCGTCGGTTATCTCTGTTTACTTCAAAACAGAGAAAATTTATTTTTCTTTTGAGTTATGTAACTTGGTGTGAAAATTTATGTTTATTTAGTGGGAATCTAGAAGGAAGTTTTTCAACAAAATGAAGAATGAAATATATATATTTATATGTCAATAATTGGCTATATGTTTGCTTCTCTCTTTTAGCAAATTAGTGATATGTTTGGATGGCGAGAATCTGCATGTGGGAACATGAAGATAAATTGGAGAAAGTTTGGAGACATACTAATTAATTTTCTCGGGAAAATTAGTGATCTGTCACATGTTTTCTTCTACGATTTCGTTGGTTTTTTTTTTTTTTAAATACTTTTTTTTAATTAATTAAACGGTTACTAAACACTATTTTCTATTTTATTTTAAAAATTCAAAATTTTATTTCACGTTTTAAAGTCTTTTATTTATTTTTTTTACAACCTATCGAATAACTCTAGTATTATTTCTTGTTTATAGATAAACAAACTCTTTGTATCTCTTTGAATTTGTATTTATATGTTTTTTTCAATATAAAAAATCATATGAGGTTTGACTAAATTTGGAAAGTAATTTATTTTTTCAGAAATAAATAAAAATTTCATGTTATTAATAAAAAAATAAGATTTTTTTTAGTAAAAAATAAATAAATAAATAAATCAGATTTTGGCGTCTGTAAGTTGTTACATAAAAACCCGTATTATCTGGGAAGGTTTTGACATAATTTGAAAACTATGTGGCTTTAAATTTTAAGAAAACGAAAAAGTTAAAAAACAATTATGACATTTGTAAAATTGTATATATATTTTTAAATATTGTAAAATTGTATTTTTAAAAATATATTTCTAAGAATAGAAATGCCAATATCATGTTTGGTAGATGATTTTTTTCTTTTTCTTTTAAGAGGTTAAAAATAAGTTTTTGAAAACTACACATACTGCAAATGCGTTTGATATTATCTTTAAAATAAGTGAAATAATTGTTGGCGTGTAAAGTTAGTGAATTATTTTTAAAATATGCTTGGAAGTTGTGAAAAATAATATTTTTTCAATAATTTTAAAAAGTCATTGTCATTGTCAAAAACAGGTTTTTGAAAATGAAATAAGACTATAAGTAGAAACCTGTAAGTTGTTGTTTGTTGCATTATTTTGACTATTCTAAGCTTCTTTTGAAATGACATGGCAGCACATGGTGAGGTCCACACATACTAATAATGTAAATCTGATCTCTTCTAAGCTTCTTTTGAAGTGTCATTGAAATTTGATAATTTAATGCAAAGCATGCATAGCCTTTCTTTTTCGACCACTGATATTTTTATAAAATGTCTCTGGGTTTCTCTTGTTTCTAATACAAGCTGGCTTCAGATATATTCCCTCTGTTTTCACTAACAATGTGACATTTTTAAAGTTTTTTTCAATCTAATACATGTTTTTTTTTAGTTCCAGCCTGCAACTGGCAAATTCATTTTATCTTGTTTGATTAATTGTCATTTTAATAAACCAAATCTTGAGATTGACAAAGACAACTAAACAAGAGTATGTGTGGATCTAGCTAGAAATACATTTATTGACATGTGATGTGAACAAGTTTGACATTTATGTTGGAGGTTGCAATACTCATCTGTCTAGTCAGTATTACTACTATTTATCAAAATTTGAATCTTCAAATCTCCAAAAAAAAAAAAAAGAAAAAATCAATTCCCATCATTAAAAGCATCAATCAATAATTTTTTTTTTTCGATTTTTGTTTTCATTTGTTAGTGATATAATTTATACTTATCACCCAAACAAACAAAAATTATCATGATGGTACTGATTTGATAGTATTTATTCTAATATATTTAAATCTCAATTAGTACTTGTAGCTGTTTTTCAATGATTTAATATTGTTTAAACAATTTTATAAGTAGTTAAGTCTAGTAATTAAAACTTTTGTAATTGATTTAATTCAATTTAAGTGAGATTATTATTTTATAATCAGAATCTGAAATACTCCCAAGTGGGAGTGGCGCACACCTATCTTTGCTTCCTTTCAAGCATAGGGATAGATTTGAGTGCCAAGTCCCACCACAAGTGTGGGTAATTTTCCTACTTTTGTATAGATAACCTTTTTCCATCTTTTAAGAGTAGAGATTTAAATTGTGTTTTAGAATTCTGTCTCAATTGGTTTTAATAATAATCTAACTTGATGCCGGTAAGTCAAAAAAAATAATAATAATAATCAGACTCTGAAATGATAATTTTTTAAGCTATTTATTGTTTTCCAGGTTAAACTTATGGATTTCTTTATGCTTGTATTAACTTTTTTTTATTAATTACTTTACCTCTATTGGTGCAACAGTGGAAACTATCCAAACCATTTTCACAAAACTGCAGCTCAGAAATGCTCAAGCCAGACAATCTTCTTGCACTGATGGTGGATTGAATTTCACTATTTCTTCAGCTCTAAGCAATATCACATGTGATTGTTCTTTCCCCAACAACACTTGTCATATCACTAATATGTATGTTCGTCTCCTTCCCTTAACCTTCACCTTATTTGTATCACATTTACTGTCACTTAGCTGGGAACTATCTTATTACTTGAATTCAACAAAATATTGATTGTTACTTTATTCTGCTGACTATTTATTTATTCTTTTTTTGCATGACAGCGAGCTTAAGCAGTTTAATTTATCAGAACCTATACCTGAAGAATTTGGAAATCTCACTTTTCTGAGAGAAGTGTACGTGCATGTTCCTTCACTCTTCATTAGCATATGCCAAGTGATGAATGACATCGACTTATTATTATTAGTTTGTTAATCTTACTATAAAGGATTACTGGTTTGTAGAGTTTAACACTAAATGGTGTGTCGAAAACTTCAGGAAAATAATTTTGTTTCAAATAAGGATTTGAATCTGTTTATAAACCATTTTTGATAATGTTTGTTAAGAATCATATATAGAAGAGAAATAAGCTTTTCATTGACTGCTGCAATGACACTGAAGGAAGCTGTTGAAAGTGTTTAACTCTAGTTAGTTTGGTGCACTTGTGTAAGTGAAGAATTGTTTTAACTATACAAAGAAGATTGTTGTTTTATTAGTAACACACGAGATACAATATACAATTGTTTTAACGAATCCTTGTCTTTCATCTTATTTCTTGAACATTTGTATCTTTCTAAATATTGTCCTACATTTTACGTGTCATTGTGATATATTGGCACTCTTTATCAGATACTTTGCCAAGATTGAGGACTAAGTGAAGTTGATTTTTGTTTTAAACAGGGATCTTACTCGAAATTATTTCAATGGATCAATCCCTACGTTCTTTTCTCAGCTCAAAAATCTTACAACTCTGTAAGTTGCTTTTTTCTATTTATATTTTGAGGTCTAGTACTTTCAATCCTTGACTACAAGCAAGTCTGAGGGCATTTTACAACATATAAATACTGTTTTGGTCAATTTATCTTTCAAACATTGCAGGTCATTTCTAGGAAATCGTTTTAGTGGTTCGATTCCTCCAGAAATTGGTGACATTTCTACACTTGAAGAGCTGTAAGTTATTTGACAAAGCTCAGTCCTACAGGTAGAAAGATAATGTACAACAATAATGACAACTTAAGTATCACTTTTCAGGGTCTTGGAAGACAATCAGCTTGAAGGACCTCTTCCTGAAAAAATTGGAAATTTGAGGAACTTAAGAAGACTGTAAGGCTTCTGTCCACATCTTCCTGATATTCATTTACTGAAGAATCAGACAGGTTTTTCATTTTGTAGGTTCTTCTATCTTATAATGATCTCATTTGCTCCTGCAGTCTTCTTTCTGCGAACAACTTTTCAGGATCAATACCAGAATCATATGGAAATTTGAAGAACTTAACTTGATTTGTAAGTGATTTAATGTGACAAAATTTTACTGTTCAGAATTCAGAAGTTCCTGATCACTTAATGCTGCTTCCAGTCGGTTAGATGGGAGTAACTTGACAGGAAAGATACCTGATTTTATCGGGAACTGGACTAATCTTGGAAGACTGTGAGTTTTATATTGCATTTTAATTTTCCTTTCTTCATCTTTTTCCTTTACAAACTGTATTGTGTTTTGTTGTTATCTAAGTCATGTTGAATAAATTGCAGGGACTTGCAGGGTACATCGATGGACGGACCAATTCCTATCAGTATTTCTCTGTTGACAAACTTGACGGAATTGTAAGCATTCGATCCCACTTGTATTAAATGATATAAATTTATCTGTCATGAATTATTACGATTTGAAAAAAGTACTTAAAAGATAGAACTATTCATAATTTTTAATATACATTTTTGTTTTTAGGAGGATATCTGATTTGAGTGGAGCAAGTTCGAATTTCCCTAATTTGCAGGCAATGACAAAGATGCAAAGATTGTGAGTTGATATTGACTTAATTTATCGTGATGAAATTTCCTGTGTGGCTCTAACTTATTAATGTGTTGCCTCTATTTCTGTGACTCAGGATACTCAGAAATTGCTCGATTACTGGTACAATTCCATCATACCTTGGGGATATGACAAATTTAAAACTTTTGTAAGTGTTTAGATGGATGTTTTTTCCACGGAGATGCAAAGTTATTTTCTACATTATGATAATGTTTAATAAGGGAAACCTTATGTATGTTGATCTATTTTATTATTGTAGAGACCTGAGCTTCAATCAGTTGACCGGTCAAATTGCAGCAATGCCGGAGACTTTGGATGGCGTAAATTTCATGTAATTTAATGAATAAATTTGTTTAGTCCAAATATGCAGCCCTTGACATCTAATAATTCTTAAGTTAATTGAGCTTACATACTTCTGTGATTGCTTGTTTGCTAGCATTTTGATCTAAATGTGTCTGTTTGTGTTTTTTCTTTTTCATTTAGTTTCTTGACAAACAACTCGCTTACCGGACCAGTGCCTAATTGGATATTGAACAGCAAAAGGAGATTGTAAGTCATTTTTTCAAGCTATGATCATTTTGTAAATAAATTATGAATTTTTATGTTACATTAGTTTGTCACATGTTCCTTATTTTCCTCATCAATAGCAAGACTGAGACTGTCAGTTATGATCTTCATTCATTTTCCATGCATTGTTTTTTGTTCGGTTTTGCAATAATCATTGATTGATTGTGAATTCTGTGTTATTTCTATTGCAGGGATTTATCTTATAACAATTTTACAGGTTCAGCTTCAACTAGTTGCCAACAGTCCAATGTGTAAGCCACTTTATATGACTTATATGTTCATGCCTCCGACAAAATCTATAGATTTTATAATCACCACTATTTCATATATTCTCTTCTGTTGCATATAATCTTGCCTTGGTCATCTTACAGGAACTTAGTGTCCAGTTTTTCATCCTCACAGAGCAACTCGTAAGTTTTACCTCTCGTTTTCCTTTCCTTTCATTTTTTTGAGCTTAGTAAGGTTTTAACTTAGCAATATTTGCTAATTAAATTGTGATCCAAACATAAACGATTAACCAAACTTTAATTGTCAACTGCCAGAAATTCTTGGTGCTTGAAGAAGGACCTTGCCTGCCCCGGAAAAGCTAACCGTAAGCATTATTAGATGTACCTTTATGCTTTTGTGAATTGCAATAGCCCCATGATTTCAATGGATTCATATTTTGATGCAATTTTCTTTACATTTGCAGACCATTCCTTGTTCATTAATTGTGGAGGACCAGCAATCACACATGGGGGAAACGATTATGAAGAAGACCTAAACACAGAGGGCCAATCAAACTTTGCTTCAATAGAAACCAGGTGGGCTTATAGCAGTACAGGGGTCTACATGGGCAACGATGGCGCTAGTAACCTTGCAGGAAACCAATATGGTTTGAATGTGACTGGTGCCGAATATTACAAAACTGCACGCGTCTCTGCACAATCACTCAAGTATTATGGTCTGTGCATGCGAAAAGGTCCTTATAATGTGAAGCTGCACTTCGCTGAAATTATGTTTACTGATGATCAGTCTTATTTTAGCCTTGGAAGGCGTATATTTAATGTATTGATTCAGGTGAGAAAAAACTCTTCATTAGTAGAATTTAGTTCAAAATATCTACTCATCGTAGGGATTAGTTTTGAACTTTCAGATGAGTTTTATAAAGTTTCTAATTCCGATTTTTACACAGGGAAAATTAGTTTGGAGAGACTTTAACATTGCACAGGAAGCTGGAGGTGTCGGAAAAAATTTCACTATAGAAGTTGATAATGTCTGGGTTAATGGTAGCACTTTGGAGGTCCACTTATACTGGGCTGGTAAAGGAACCACTGCCATTCCTGACAGAGGTGTCTATGGACCTCTTATATCTGCTATTACAGTCACACCAAGTATGTTTATCTCCTCTATAAGGGCTTCCTCTCTTTTTTTCTTCAAGCTTGTTCCATAAACTCTCTTCCTTCTTGTAGACTTTACAGTAGATACTGGAGGTTTATCTGCTGGAGTCATTGCTGGCATCGTAATTGCTTCATGTGCTGTTGTGATACTGTTGTTGGTTGGTCTGTGGATGAAAGGTTGTTTTGGAGGAAAAGATCTCGAAAACAAAGGTAAGACTCTTATATATTGTTGATTTCTTGAAGTTGGGATTATCTTGGAAGGGTCAGAGATGTTTGCTCTTCTTGACATGTTTGGTTAAATTTCCTTTTCATTTTTTGGTACAGAACTTCGTGCGTTAGATCTTCAGACTGGTTATTTCACCCTCAGACAAATTAAGGCTGCGACCAATAATTTTGACCCTGCAAACAAGATTGGAGAGGGAGGGTTTGGGCCTGTTTACAAGGTAATTATGATGCACACATTGGAAAACAGTGGCTAGTGGGAAAGAGAATATTAGCTTTACTGAACTCTGAAATGCTTATCTGCTTTGATTCCAGGGTACACTGTCAGATGGGGCAGTAATTGCTGTCAAGCAGCTCTCCTCCAAATCGAAGCAAGGGAACCGTGAATTTGTGAATGAGATAGGAATGATATCAGCCTTACAGCATCCAAATCTTGTGAAGCTTTATGGCTGCTGTATTGAAGGAAACCAATTATTGCTTGTATATGAATACCTTGAAAACAACAGTCTCGCTCGTGCACTCTTCGGTATTGCATCACCGACACCTAATATACCATTTCTTTGAACCTTTAGAATGAACTGTGACTATACTTTTCTCTGCCTCTATTTTCTTCTTATTTTAGGTAATGAGGAACAAAAGCTTAACTTGGACTGGAAAATAAGAAAGAAGATATGCATAGAGATAGCAAGGGGATTAGCTTATCTTCATGAGGAATCAAGATTGAAAATAGTTCACAGAGATATTAAGGCAACCAATGTGCTGCTTGACAAGGATCTAAATGCTAAAATATCTGACTTTGGTTTAGCTAAGCTTGATGAAGAAGAGAACACTCATATCAGCACAAGAATAGCTGGAACAATGTGAGCTCTCTCTCTCTCTCTCTCCCTCATATAGTGAAAGGTTCTAAGACATTCTTCTAAATCTTTATTGGCTGGTGGTATGGTCTTAAGTTTATGTTTTGATATATATTTTCACTCTAGAGGCTATATGGCTCCTGAATACGCGATGAGGGGTTACTTAACCGACAAGGCAGATGTGTATAGCTTTGGAGTTGTTGCATTGGAGATTGTTAGTGGGAAGAGCAACACCAATTACAGGCCAAAGGAGGAGTTTGTTTATCTTCTTGATTGGGTAACTATATTAATTGCATTCTGCACTTCCATACATTTTTTTTAGTTCATCACTATTTTATGAGTACAACAAAGCCAAAAAATATATATATATATTTTCGCTTGGTAAAATTGGATTATGCGAAGAAATTAAAGCTTCATGTAAATTGGATAAAATGAATAGTGTTTACAAGTAGACATTACACTGACATCTATAATTCTTTCTTTGAGATTATGAATAACATTTGTTTCTTTTTATGCACGTTATTGCAGGCGTATGTACTGCAAGAACAAGGGAACCTTCTTGAACTTGTGGATCCAAGTCTTGGTTCGAAATTCTCCAAAGAAGAGGCATTGAGGATGCTTAATGTAGCTCTCTTATGCACCAATCCATCTCCCACTCTCAGACCATTAATGTCTTCTGTAGTTAGCATGCTCGAAGGCAAAACTCCGGTCCAAGCACCAATTATTAAGCGCAGTTTAGACCAGGATGCAAGGTTCAAAGCCTTTGAAATACTATCGCATGACAGCCAAACCCAAGTCACAACATTCTCTCAAGAAAGCCATTCACAGACAAACAGCTCAATGGATGGACCCTGGAGAGATTCCTCAACTTCTCTTCAAATAACAGATGAGACTCAAGAACCTTCTTCATCAAGAATGCTTATTAATACTAGGAATTGATGAGATGATAGTTTGTGATGGATGGTCTATGGAATTATATTGGCGAGTAATATATGATTTAAAATTCTTTTCATTCAAATTTTAATCTTATTTCATGTGACAAAAGTTTGTAGAATAGGGTAAGAAAAATTGTACTGGAAAATATTCTTACGTAACTTGAATTTCAATGTAAAGAGTGTGATTCTGAATTTTGTCATATTGTATTTTATTGGGATTTAGTGGCCTTAGTTGCATTTTGGTTTGTAGGGTTCCTTTATTTGGTATTGGGATGTTTCTTTGAAACAGCTCATGAATCCACCTAACAATTCCATGCTTCAAGAGTCTAAATGTTGACCCATTTTCTTTTATTATTGGTTTAAAATTTTGTAACAATTGTCTAGTTAGTAATATATTTTGTAAAAGAAAGTAATTTAGTATATTTATAGATTGATGTATTTAATTAGCACTGTAATTTTATAGAACCGGTTTTTGGATTAATTTCATATTGGCATCAATGAGAGATGTAGAGAAATTTCATATGAATGTAATTTTACAAACATGAGATAGATTTTAGATTGTTAAAGATGGTGTTTTTAAATTTAGATTTATTCGAAAATATTTTTAGAATAGTTTAATTGAAATAAAGATATTATTTTAGAAAAGTTTATATCCACTTACTAAGCCTTTATTCTTTTATTTTATCTTATTTTATTTCCATCCGATCTTGAGATTTGTACATATTATTTAATATCGTGAGAATGGTCCTATGGTGATATTAGAAAAGTTTATGTATTGTTATTATTATTACTATTTTTGAAAGCAGATTAACTCTTATTTTAAATGTTAGAAGTTTTTGCATTTGTGTATATCTTCAAATAACCAGATTTCTTAAGTAAGTCTTTGTTTTCTACAACTGAAATATTTTTTTAAAGTACATATTTTTGTAAAAAGTGCTAATATTGTCACCCATAAATATGATTCACACCCCAATTATTGATACACTGAGTAATTAAAATTAAAAATGAGCATATTAGTAGAAGCACCCATAAATATACCAATACTAACCATATTTAAACAACATTAGTATATTCATTTAAAGCAAAATTTCTATCTTTATTATTTCCTTATCTCTGTTAAACACAAATTCTTAACACTATCTAATTTTACACATCATTAAGAAGAAGAAGAAGAAGCCAAACTTGAAGGTTGAACCTACCAAATTTTTTACCAAGAAATGAGACATTGTTGAACCCACCAATTTTTTTACTAGGAAATGAGACATTGTTTTGTATTTTAATAAATTTTTACTGTTTAAATGAATAGAAAATAAAATTTGAAAATAGTGTTTCATACTTAAAAACAATATAAAGAATAATTTGATATATGTAAGACTCATACATTTTTTTTTTCGTGTTGTTAGAAATATTTATGGATTTTTGTTTATTTTGTTGACTTAAATTAAAAAAATAAATTGTTTCAATTTTTAGAAGTAAACAAATTGTTTTTGTTTTTATACCAGTAAACAAATTATTTTACTTATATATGTTAGTCATTATTTGTAATTTTATTTAAGAAGCAAATTATAATTTAACTACCTCGTTGAAACATATTTATAGGCGGAACAATAGTTCCAATATTATTACAATTTACACCCCCCCTCCCCCTCCCCCTCCCCCTCCCCCCGCCGTTAACATTCATCCGTTAAAATTAAATATGTGAGGGGTAAATTTGTCTTTTTAATCTTATTTTTAATTTTTAAGATAAATTTTAAAATAACTTAAATAAAAAAAGTTTAACCAGATCTTCACCATCCATCTTGAGATGGACGGTAGAGATCAATTTAAGAAAATAAAAAAAAATAATAAACAAAATAAAAATAAAAATTAAATATTAACCAAAAATCCAACTTCAACCCATCATTCTCATCATCTTCTTCACCAGTTCATAATCAAAAAATCATCCACAATCATCAGTTAAAAAAATAAAATCATCAACTCAAACAATCATCAGTTCAACCCAATCAACAAAAAAATAAAAATTATCATTTCAACTCAAATAATAAAAAAAAAAAAAGAAAAAAAATTGAAAAAAAAAAAATTCTGGGAACCCATAAATCTGGGTTCATGAATGAACCCAGATTGGGTTCATTCGTGAACCTAAATCTGGGTTCATGAACCCAGATTCTGGTTCACAGGAACGCAGAAAGCTGGGTTCACGAACCCAGATTTGGGTTCATCATCCTGATGAACCCAGATCGAGTTTGAGGAGCAAAAAGAAGAAGAAGATGAAGCGGAAGAAGAGAAAAAGAATAATAGCAGAAGAAGAAGATGAAGCGGAAGAAGAGAAGAATAGCAGAAGAGGAGAAGAAGAAGAATATGAACCCAGATCGGGTTCGAATAAGAAGAATAGCAGAAGAAGAAGAAAGGGAAGAAGAGAAGAAAGAAGAAGCAAAAGAAGAGAGAGACTGATAAGAGGAAGAGAGAGACTTTATATATATGATGGTAATTTCGTCTTTTCACTGATTTGATATTGTTTACCGTTAAATATAACGAAATCTTACTAATGGCAAAATGTAAATTGCAATAGTACTGAAATTATTGCTCCGCCTGTAAATGCGTTTCAATGAGGTAGTTAAATTATCATTTGCTCCTTATTCAAGGGTAACTTTGTAATATAAATAATTTTAGAAAAATGGTAGTTAAATTATTTTTGTGGATGATAATAAATCTACCCAATATTATAAAAACCTATGGACTGAGTTAAACATATTAAATAGAAATTTTTATCCAAGAGGACTCCAAATCCATTCACTAGAAGGGTCAAGAAATGGGCTTGATGACTAATTAGTCTTATTTTTATTAGAGTGTTCTTATTTTCACCTCTCTAAAATTGTTTACACACCCCTCCCTTTTGTATGTTCAACTCTTTTTTTTGTTTTTTGTTTTTTAAATTTATTATTATTTTTTTTATATGGGGGGGGGGGGACGTAATGAAGGGAGAAGAAAGCTGGTTTCGAACCTGAGATTTTCTGCTTAGAAAGCAAATGCTCTATCCACTGAGCTATAGGTGCTTTGACTTCAACTCATTTTATTAAGTGAGTTATAATTATGACTGCAAATTATGTAATCACCCTCAAATTTAGGTGTAATTGCTGCTAGATTGGAATTTTGATTATAATTATACAAGTATAACCGATCATAAGTTAACTTCCATAAACTTAAGTTGTTAACCATCATTTTAATATAAAATGACTACAATACTCTTATTAGGGGTAAAAATGCTTTTGGGAGTAAAAAAAAATATGAATCAATTAACAATAAAAATATATTTTTTTCAATAAATTAACACTATTTTAAAAAAAATAAAAAAACATCTCCAATGGGATATCCACTAATCAAACTACTACTCTGATGGAGCATGTTTATATTAGAGATGTGATTTGTACCAGATCTCTAATGGAGATCGGATAATTTTTTTTTTTTTAATTTTATAGAAAAAATAAAAATCACACTTCTAACAAATCCCTAACAAGAAAGTTTTGTTTGTTTTACATACGAATTTTTATTAAAAAATTTAATAAAAATTGCTTTTTTGAGAGATTTAAAAAACTACTTTATATAATTAATTATTTAAATTATTTATAAATTTGTGTGACGTGGCAATTGTGATTGGATAAAGTAATTTTAATATATAAAAATGCTATTGTACTCTTGAAGTGTTAATATTTCCATTAAATTTCTATTAGATAAAGGTATTGTAATAATTTTATATTGAAATAATGGTCAACAGCTAGAGTTTATGAAAGTTATGAAATGGTGGGGGATGTTTGTGTAATTAAAACCAAAATTCTCATTTAGCTGCAATTACACTTAAATTGAAGAGTCTGGACATAGTTTGGTCTTATAGTTGTGATTTATTTAATGAAATAGGGTGAACATATAAAGAGATGTATAAATAATTTTAGAGAGGTGAAAATATCGACACTCTTTTTATTATAAAAGCTAGGCCCAATCTCTTGATTTCTAAAGAGTTAGCGATATTTACACCACTTAAAGTTGGTACGTTAAACTATTTGTTATTTCAAATATAATCCTCTAAGTGAAATTATTCAAAGTTTAAATTAAACCTTAAAGATATGTTTTAAATAATAAATTCATAAACCAAAATTGAATGATTTATTTAAAAATAATTAAAAGAAAATATTTATGAAAAAAAAGGCAAGAAGGTACATCTAATCTACCCTCAACTTATGAGGGCAGATCTCAAAGTTATCTAACACAAAAAATTTGGGGTGTTCTTTGATAAAGAAAGAGATGTAATCCAAAAGACTTAATATATTCTACCATGTGGGAAGGGATGGTTCCTAGTGCTCTCCACCCATCTCTGGAATAAAAAAGAAAGATTGATGAGAGATGGGCTTTCTTGCTCCTCCGTCTTTTCATTATTTTTTTAGTTTTTAATTATGTTAAAATTATTTTGTAAGTTATTAATTATTGATGTGTTGCTCTAAAATTAAGAAAAATGATATATTGGGTATAGAATAAGTGAAGTGTACATGCAAAGTAAATATTTTTAAGGAGTTTTGTGAGATGAAATAATTAAATAGGGGAGTGAATATCGTTACTTAAATTCTAAACAAAATAGAGTTGACTTGATTTTAGTTGGACCAAGCCCAAAGTGAATTCAAATGTCCAAAATAGCCCAACATGTAAAATGAAAGAAAAGAAATGAACAATACATGCACTTACAAAAAAAACCAAATGTGCACTGGGTGCATGGACGACAAGGCACTGATTCAGACCAGTAGAGAAATAAGAATTAAAAGAAAGAAAGAAATGGAGAGCGAGAGAAGGCCGGGAACGAAGAAAGAAGAGAAGAGAAAAAGGAAGAGAAATCAAAGAAGAAAAAGACGAAGATAAAAGAGGGAAGAGAGATCATGCTTCTTTAATTTTCAAAGGTTAGTATTCATGATTTTCTTGCAATTTCAAATGAAGATTTTTGTGTAAGTTTGTGGAATTTTTATCTAAAAAGCTCCCAGACTCTTTGCATGTATTTATTGAGTTCAAATCAAGCTGTATAGTTTGGCATACATTTTCGAATGAAGCAAGAATGAATTAAATTTAAAATGGTTTTTGGAAACTGATAAACAACGTTCCCAAGAATAATAAGTATAATTTTGGTATAAATATATATTGTGGACAACAAGGAATTGACGGATATATAATTCATTTTATAATTAATGATGCTAATTTTCAGTAGGAAACAATAGTTTGTAGTTAATGAATTCTGAGAGCTTAAGAATGGATGGGAGTTAATATTTCAATTGCTATTCATGGTAAGCACTTTGCCTAGTAACATCGCAAGCAGGTCAAAATGGGTTCTCGAGAATAATATTTCAAAAATACGTCCACTGACCCGTGGAAGGTGAATTGGGTTGAGAACTGTATTATAATTGTTCCGTGTTGAGTAATTATTGTTGTAACAATCAAATAATATTCTAATCTTAATGTAAATCTGGAATTAAAAATAATATTAAAAGAAAATGAAAATAATAAACTATAAAAATAGTAGATATAAAATTTACATAGTAAAATCCTAATATGATGGAAACAGATATAAATCAAGATTAGAAAAATTTTTCCAATCCAACAAAAGTGAAGGATAAGAAGCTCTAAAAGGGGAAGTGGATAAACTTCTAGCCATTCCATTCATTAAGAAATCTCATTATCCTATGTGGCTAGCAAATCCGAACTTAGTTAAAAAGTCAAATGAGAAGTGGAGGACCTACATTGACTTCACATAATTGAATAAAACAAGTCTCAAGGACTGTTTCTCAATTGCTCAAATTGACCAAATGATAGATGCAGTTCTAGGTCATGAGCTACCGAGTTTTATGGACGTTTACTTAGGTCATCTCCAATATTTGAACATCAAATTTCACATCATTTTGGTGTTTACACCAAATTTTCTTATACTCTAATGTATTTTACATCAAATTAGTGTAAATGATATCTTTAGATAATGTTCTATATATAATTATTTAATCAATATATATTAAAAATTTAAAATTTATTAAGATATATTCAATATTATACTCATTTTAAAGATCTTAATAAAATATTTAAATGATATATATATTTTTATAATAATTTAATATATATTTTTAATTAAATTAACATTTAAATCAACACCAAATTTGGTGTTATGAATTGGTGTTGCAATGTTTATTAACACAAAAAAATATCTTGAGAGTATAAAATTGATGTACACATTGAAGTGTAAAAATACATCACCATTTTAATGTATTCATTGGAGAGGGTCTTAGGATATAATCAAACCCATTCGATGAAGAACATATTTCCTTCATTAAAGATCGCAATTTATATTGCTACAATCTGATAGTAAAATCTTTGACATAAAAGCTGCTGTTGATTGATGTAGAACATTCAAGATGTAAAACAAAATTGTAATTTACATATTTTATTGAGGTCATATTGAAGTTAGTTTGCATCATAACTAATTTAGATCTATCTCCAAAGTGTAACACCAAATTTTATATCATTTTGATGTTAATATCAAATTTTTTTATATCAAAATTTTTTTACTCTAATATATATAACACTCAATTAGTGTAAATGACATATTCAAAGAATATACTATACATAAATTTTAATCAATATATATTATAGATTTAAATATATATTAAAATATATTCAATATTATACTCATTTTAAAGATCTTAATAAAATATTTTAAATGATATAATTTTTTTATAATAATTTAATATATATTTTTAATTAAATTAATTTATAATAAAATATCAAATTTGATGTTATGAACAAGATAAGTATTGCATTATTTATTAACAGTAAAAAGTTTTGTTGGGACCATAAGTTTAGAGTCGCAAAAGTCAGCACCAAACGATATAAAGCCATCACTTCCTCTGTACTCGTATACTTCGAAAACAGTTAAAAACGAAGCTTCCATACTACTACATCAAAACTCCTCCCATTCCCAATATAAAACAATATATTTTTACCTAACCCGTCGACCATTATTATGGTCTTTGAGTCCTACCTAACGATCCACTCCACTACTATACACACTTTAATCAACAAGCCATCGCAATTATTTCTCATTCTATCTTTAAATATATATGTGTTTCTCCTCCTATCGCTATATCATTCCCCTCCAGCCGCCTCTCTCTCTCTCTCTCTAAAACCAAACTCAGACTTTGTTTATGCCACTAAACGGCTTCTCGTTTTGTCCACTACTCTGAGGAACACACTTTGTTTACGAGGAGGACGAAGTCGAGTGTTTGTTGTTGACACAAACTGATGGGCTCTGGTGTTTCGTTGACACGGATTCTTTTTTGTGTTTTGATTTTGAAGTGCTGTTTGGATGTGGGATCTCGCGCTCAACTTTTGCCGAATGAAGAAGGTATACTCCAATCAACTCTTCACTTCCCATTTCTTCATTTTCTTCTGGAACAACGTTTTCTGTGTTTGGCTGCTGAGAATTTGAAGTCAAATATAACAATTTTTTGGATGTACTTTTATTGATATTTATATGTCAATAATTTGGTTACATTTTTGTTTCTCTCTTTGCGCAAATTAGTGTTATGTTTGGGAGGCAAGAATCTGCATGTGGGAACATGAAGATAATTGGAGAAAGTTTCGACACATATTAGTTAATTTTCTCGGGAAAATTAGTGATCTGTCACAGACTTTTTCGATGTCATAGAAAAATTAATAATTTAATGCAAAGTATGCACGCATAGCCTTTCTTTTTTGACCACCGACATTTTAGTAAATAACTCTGGTTTTCTTGTATTTTCCAATACATTATTTTGTTTAGTTCCAGCCTGTCGCTGGCAAATTATTAATAAACCGAATCTTGAGACCGACAAAGACAACTAGTCAAGATTATCTACCTAGAAAATACATTGATAGAGGGGTGATGTTAACAAGTTTGATATTTATGTTGGAGGTTGCAATACTCACTTGCTGATCATATGCTCATTTATTCAACTCGCCCATATTTTAAATATACCTTTAGCATTTCAATCTTGCAATACTTATCTAGTCAGTATTAATATTATTTTTCAAAATTTGAATCTTCAATTCCCATCATTAATTGAAAGCATCAATCCACACTTTTTTTGGATTTTTTTTTTCATTTGTCGATGATATATTTTATACTTAACAAACCAAACGAATAAATAAATTTCATTCGCTATTTATATGTAATAACCGTAAATCGAATAGTTAAAATTTAAGGTCTAATAATAAAAATATCATGATGATACTAATTTGATAATTTTTATTCTAATATATTTAAATCTTAATTAGTTCCTGTAGTTTTTTTCAATCATTTAATATTGTTTAAACAATTTTATAAATAGTTAAATTCAGTACTTAAAAACTTTGGTAATTGATTTAATTCGATTTAAGTGAGATTATTATTTTATAATCACACTCTGAAATGAGAATTTTATAAGCTATTTATTGTTTTTCATGTTAAACTTATGGACTTATAAACTTTTTGTCTTTTTTTTTTTTTTTTTTTTTTTTATTAATTACTTTACCTCTATTGGATGCAACAGTGGAAACTATCCAAACCATTTTCACAAAACTGCAGCTCAGAAATGCTCAAGCCAAACAATCTTCTTGCACTGGTGGTGGATGGAATTTAACTATGTCTTCAGCTCTAAGCAATATCACATGTGATTGTTCTTTCCCCAACAACACTTGTCATATCACTAATATGTATGTTCGTCTCCTTCCCTTAACCTTCACCTTATTTGTATCACATTTACTGTCACTTAGCTGGTAACTATCTTATTACTTGAATTCAACAAAATATTGATTGTTACTTTATTCTGCTTACTATTTAATTATTCTTTTTTTTTGCATGACAGCCAGCTTATGAAATTTAATTTATCAGCACCTATACCTGAAGAATTTGGAAATCTCACTTTTCTGAGAGAAGTGTAAGTGCATGTTCCTTCTTCATTAGCATATGCCAATTGATGGCTGACATTGACCTATTATTACTAGTTTGTTAATCCTTTTTTTTTTTGAAATATTTAATTTGTTAATCTTACAGTAAAGGATTACTGGTTTGTGGAGCTTAACACTAAATGGTCAAGAAAATCATTTTGTTTCAAATAAGGATTTGAATCTGTTTATAAACCATTTATAATATATTTGTTAAGGATCATATATAGAAGAAAATAAGCTTTTCATTAACTACTGCAATGACCCTGAATGAAGCCCTGAAAGTGTCTAACTCTAATTCGGTGCACTTTGACCTACGCGGACCAGGCGCGGCTACTAGCAAGTGCACTAGGTCGTGTCAAGTAACAAAGTGTGAGTAGAGTATCCATGAGCATCGTGTTGAGCCAAGTACCGATCATAACTAGAATTTAACTTTATTTGGAGAGTCGAAAAGGGGGTTTTGATGGTTAACTAAACTAGGAAAAATCTAAAAAGCCCTCTAAAATGAAAAATAATATCATTGAATCCCATTTTTTTAACATAAAAAAAGATGATTTCACATTAGTTTCATCTTCAGTAGGTATTTGATGATATCCCACATTCCCACTAAAATGAAGCAAATTAAAACTAAAACAAAGTACAACTAAACTTGCAAACAAAGAGAGAATCAATCAATGGAAGATTTTGTTAAGGCATAAGGCTTCTCTTGGTCAATTTTCTATGAATGATACTTAGATTGATTATACCAATAGGTATTGATTTGGTACTGTTGATAGCTGTTTGTCACTTGGATTGATATGCCAATAGGTATTGATTTGGCATTGTTGATAGCTTGTTATCGCTAATGCTATTGAACACTAACTGTTGAGATATGTCCAAACATACCCTTATCTAACCATACCTATCTTTCGATGATCATGCATTAACTAAAGGTTCATTAAGCATAAGATACCATAAAGTGGCTTCAAAGATGAATTAGGATGTGTCTATCTAATTACACCTAGGGTAGACATTTCATTGAACATGGTGTATGCATCTTTTTTCCGTTTCAATACACAAGCTTCAAATCATGCATATGATGGCCAGTCACGTACACACCTTAAGAGCTAAAATATCTACTCAACAACACACAAATAAACCCAAGGCAAAAGCAAACATCAATACATGTATTTATTAACCAAGTTCTCCTGTAACCCTAACCAATAAAATATTTTGTTCATGGCTAGATTTAGAAACAACAAAGTCATTTCATTAATCTCAAATATCAACAACAAATATAATATCCACTTAGATAATACTAAGTAAAAGCAAGAACAGAAAAACTTAGAAAAATAGAGGTTTTTTCATAGACAAGTAAGAAACCTAACTCCTCCCTTAGTAGACTTCCAAGATTTGATGCTTCTTGATGATGGATTCCAAATTTGGTCTATCTATTGGCCACTAGATCTGATGACTCCCCCAAAAAGCCCCCTAAAATGATGTAAAATGATGCTTTAAGTATATAAGCTTCTCCAAATTAGGGTTGCAAGCTCATGGAAAAATGACAAGACTACCCAATTGTTGTAAGGTACAACGCTAGATGCATTTTGTGATTGATCTTGCATTGGTCTTGGCTGAAAGGTTGCTGCTTGCGGCATAGGATGTACCTCACGACACATGTCGCATTTGTCTTAGGTTGAAATTTGCTTGGTTGGATCATTGGATGCACCTTACGTTGCATTTAGCAATGCTTTTGAGCTAGAACTCTTCTTGATGTGTTGCGAAGTACACCTCGCATTGTATTATGCGTTCTCCTTTGAATTTGACTTTTTCAGCTTGAACTTTTCCATTTGACCAGAAAAGCTTCCAAAACCTACTATCTCCTCAAAATTCACTTACTTGCACAAAAAATGACTTGAAAAACTTTAAAACACCCAAAATTTACTCAAGTTATCATCACAAAAAACAAGATTAGAGACATGAAATTGTGCTAAATTTAGGCATGATCAAATATGCCCAAACTTAACTCTTGCTCATTCTCGAGTAGACTTGGAAAACAAAATAACACAAGCACAAACAAATAACTAAAATATACATTCTACTAATCCACTCTCATAGGCTTTACTATGACATTTAGCATATGTCATAAGCCTTTAAGACTCTAGGTGTCCCTAGTGGAGGAATTGTGGCTCCTAAGGGTTTTAAACTAACACCCACAAACAGACTTGTGAGAGAAAAAGGAATTGATACATTGTAGCTCAATTGAAACTCATAGATATAAACTAACCAATCCATCAAATAATGATCACTACATGATCCAAGGAACTAAGCACTTCATGCAAGAAGCCTAGACCACAACTAGGGATGTTATGGACCAACAATGACCATGCACATGGGATGTCAATGATGTAATTTGCCTTCACTTTATTCCTCACAAGGATTTCTCTCATTTAAGCACTTCAAACCTAGACATAAACACTCTTAACAAATGCATGTTAAATTTAGTTTATGCATAAGTAAATTTCATATTATTTATTACATACGAGCATATAATTATAAAAAACACTTAGATGTTATCCAAAGGACCTCATGAACAAAATTGAAGCTCAAAGGCATGTCAAGCATTATTTAACAGTGCAAGTAAGTTTAACTTCTTTAGAGAGATCAACTAAATCTTTTCCAAGGTTGTAACGGGATCAAAGGGTGAATGGGTTAAGAAAAGAATGGTTAAGTAGTTTTTAAAAGAACTTAAAAGCACACAAAGAGATCTAAAGATGTCATTATTTAGGCATTGACCTTTATTGACTTTATTTCTCCTCTTTCTAATCTTCTTTTCTTCTTACTCTTCAACAACTTTATTTTTCTTCAATTATCTTTTCTTTTTCTCTTTTGCTTTTTTTTCTTTTGTATTTTGTGCTTTTACAATTGATTTTTGATCTTTTTTTTTTATTTGAATCAAAGCACTTGAAAACTCATCTTTCATTCACCACACAATTCTTTTCATTTTGCAATTCATTTGTCATCATTTACCTCCCTACTCCAATTGCCTAATTTTTAATCTTTAATGTGTATCCAAACTCTAGAAAGGTATGACTAAATTTCCTTGAACTTTGACTTGGAATTTTGTAGGTTAATAACAAAAACTTAGGCTTATTTTACGTGTCTAGATTTCAAAAGGGCTAGTGGACCACATAAACAAGGATAGGAAAGCGTTTTGGCCTTATACTAGCTTTAAGCAAACATAGCATAGAATCACTTCTCTACAGTTGTCAAATTTTACCAAGCAATGCAAACAAGTTTATTGGATGCAAAGCATACAATTAACTTCCAATGTAAAACTTATAGAGGTCAATCTACTCAATTTAAAAGCAAGAAGAGTGTTTAAGAATAGAAATGGAAACATCCCTCAAAATGAAATGTTATGGCCCAATGACTCGCTTGGGAAGTCTCCACCATTAATCATGTCACTCTATAGCAAGCCATCATCACCATCACATCCAAAACCTAGTTGAGCCATCAAGCATGAAGACAGTATGCTACCTAAAGCAATATTCTACTCACTACCCATGGATGTCACCGACAAAATCATAAGTGTTTCAAAGGATCAGAGCTACAAGTATTCCATGTACACTCACAAAAAAGACCCCTAAGCTAAACCTAAAATTTTTGGAGTTCTTGAAAGATTTTGAAAAATTTTAGTCTAAGAATGATATAAAAAAAGATTACATCCTAAAAAGTTGAAAACAGTCTAACTCTGCCCCCAAATCTAAACCAAACATTGTCCTCAATGATGGTGGGGATAAAAAACCTAAAAAGAATAAACATATTGACAAGACTCAATTTTTAACAAGTCAAAGTAACAAACATGCAAGTCAAAGTGTAATAAAAATGCATAATGTCATATTATAAGCCCTCAAAGATATTCAAAGAATCACAAACATAACAATTGCAAAAATAAACCAAAAGTGCAACACAATCAATAACAAACAAATTATAACCCAAATAATTTTTAGGCAACGAAAACACTTCAATAATTCCATCTCCTAAACCTCTGTAACTACTTTAGTTCATTCACTACCCATCCTCTGCAAGCATCAAATACAACCATGCACACTCTTAATTTCACAATCTAAGCACAATATAACCACAAACACTTCAACAATTTCTCTTCACCCCTAACCTTCATTTATCAATTTAAATTCATAAAATTCAAAACTGAAAAGAAGAAGAAGAAGAAGTGTTGGCATAAGGATTAGAGTGTAGCATACCTTGTTCATAAAGTGTAAGAAATTGGAGGGAAATATTGTTTTGGACTTTAATTTTCAAGTTGTGTTTGGTCCTTGATCGTGAAATCTATCACTTGATGCACCTCATGTTGAATCTCTATTAAACTTTCGGACAGTGTCACAAGGTTCATTGCTTGATGCACTTCGCATTGCATCCTTTCTTGAAAATCCTAAGAGCTTCACTATGTAGGTTGCAACTTACATCTCATGTGGAATCTTCTTTTAATTAACTTATAAGCATCATGCGATGCATTGCTGGATGCACCTTGTGTCTCAACTTACGATTGAATACCCGAGAGTACCGCATGATGCATTGCTAGATGCAATTCTGTGTCGCAAGTCACGAAGCTTTAAATTGGGCGTTTATGTACCTGAACATTTTTGCTTCATTTCATCTGAGAATTTTGGGTGCACACACCCCAAAGCTATCTTTGAAATAAAATTCTTGAAAATCCATAAGGGAAATATTACGAAATCTCCCTTTTGTCCTTAAGGATGGGTACTTGTATTTTCTTTTCCTTTGGCATCATTACCTGAGCACATTAAAACAAAATAAAGTTTAAAAAAACACATAAGAAAGAAATGAATACAAATCAAAGAAAACAAGTATAAGACTTGGTAATCTCCCAAGAAGCGCTTTTTAGAGTCTTAGTTGGACTTTGCTCAATCTGGTTCACTCTAAATTTGTCAATTCATTGAAAGCTTGGAATAGCTAGTCAATTGCCTTCAACTGAACTCTTGTGAGATGCTTGATTAATTGAGGTTGCATATTAAAGCTATCACTGATTAAGAATTTCCTTTCTTCCAACTCGAGCTCTTATTGTTGCCCACCCACATTTCTTTCTTCTTTTCCTTTACCAGTTTCCATTTGGGTTTCCAAGGAACTTTGTTTTTTTTAAGATGGTTCTTGATCACTCGTTTGTTGGAGGGTTGATCACGACATCTTGCTCACACATCTTTTTCGGACTTTTCTCATGCTTCGTCTTGATTGGTTGGTATAAAAAATATTGAACACCATTTCCTCATCTCCAAATCTTAGTATCAATTTCCCCTCATACACGTCTATTAATGCTCTTTTGATCGCTGAGGTAGATCTTCCTAAGATTAAGAGGATCTCAACATCTTCATCGATGTCCAAAACTACAAAGTTAGCAAGTAGGTATGATTCACTAATTTTGACCAACACATCTTCGATCACTCCGTATGGATATCGCAATGATCAATCAACAAGTTTCAGTGTGATATTGCTATGCTTAACTTTTTGAATCCCCAACCATTCAAGGATTGTAAATGGCATTAAATTGACTCTTGCACCTAGATCACAAAGAGAACCATCAAAATTTAAATCACCAATAACACAAGGATAGAGACACTTTCTGGGTCTTTTAGCTTTGAAGGTAGTTTGTTCTCAATTATTGTGTTACATGCTTGTGTCAAAGCCACGGTTTTATAATCCTTCACTCTCCTTTTGTTTGAGAGAATCTCTTTCATGTACTTAGCATTTGAAGGCATTTGAACTAACACGTCCACAAACGGACGATTGATATGTAATTACTTGAGTATCTTAATGAACTTTGCAAATTTCTTCTTGTCTTGATGTTTCTTGAGTCTTTGAGGAAAACAAATTTGAGGAACAAAGGTTTGAGCGAATGTGATGGAGGTCGTGTTTTATCCTCCTCATGAGTAAAGACAACTTTCTTTGGCTGTGCTTCTTCTAAGCTTGGTTCATTTTGCACCTTGCTTTGTGTCTTCTCAACTTTTTTATCGCTCCTCAAGTGCAAAGTCATGCTTTGTTCTTTTGGTTTAATCTCTTTGTTGCTTGGAAGTTTGCCTTGGCTTTAGATGCTTGAGCCTCAACTAATCGATCAACTTGTACTTTGATGTTCTTGATTGATGCTTGAAGATGTTGTGTCACTTAGTCATACTTGGTATCAATCTTCTTCAAAGTGTTATCTTGCTTTTCCATTCTCATCTCTATCTTGGTCATATGTTTTTCAAGCATGTCTTTTAAGTTAGCGATTCTCTTGTTGTCTCATATTTCTCTATGAAAAGTTTGGGTAGCTTTGTCATCCCTGGTTGAAAGTATTGGAGAAGGGATTATTCTATTTTTTGAAATTTTGCACTAATTGAACCTACTCTCTAGAACTTGAAGCAAATGGATTCCTTACTTGACAATTTGTGCTTACGTGTCCTCCTCCACACAACTCACAACCTAGGGTAGATGTTCCAATTGCATTAACTTGATACTTCCTAACTGTCTTGTCAAATGACCTACCTGTGCCATCAAAGCATTGATTTCATCCAAATTCAACACATCTGCCTTGATAGGATTTATCTGTTCTACCGGCCACTGGTAATTATTTGATGCTATCTCTTCTATTAGGTCATAAGCAACTTTCTGAACTTGCTAAGTAGTGCTCCTCGTGCTACGACATCAATTATGCTTAAAATAGAGTGAGTGAGGCTGTTATAAAATGTTTGAACAATCAACCACTTAAGAAGTCCATAGTGTGGGCACTTCCTTAGCAAATCTTTAAAACACCCCCAAGCCTCGTATAGTGACTCCATCTCGAACTAACAAAACTGGATGATGTCATTCCTTAACTTTACTATCATTCATGGTGGAAAGTATTTATCTAGAAAGGCTTGCACTAGCTCATCTCGTGAAGTAATAGTCCTAGCTTGTAAAAAATTTAACCATGTCTTCACTTTGTCCGTTAGTGAGAATGGGAACTAGCAAAGTCTAATTGCATCATCGGACACATTGTTCTGCTTGAAAGGATCACATATCTCCAAAAAATGCTCAATTTGGGTGTTAGGATCTTCATGTGCAAATGACTATAGGTCTTCTACTAGTGCCTATTTGTGTCCCATTGACTGATGGTACAACAAACTCCCTCAAAGGTCTAACGCTTTCACCCCTTGTTGATTTATCTCAATTGTTCTTCTTAGTTATCTTAGCCTATGTCTCAAGGTCCTCTCAATCTTAAGATCGAGGGCTTCCAAATCAAGACTTCTTGTGCAACGACGCATGTAGAAGTAAAAGTGCTTGAAAAACAAAACAAAAACACAAAATAAAAATCCGAAGTAGTGAAGATCCTAATTGATATTGATATCAACCAAAACAATGCCAATCTTAGGCAACCGCTTTAGAAACTTTACGTATATGGACCAGGTGTGCTATTAGCAGGTGTACTAGGTTGTGTCAAGTAACAAAGTGTGAGTAAAGTATCATTCCCACGAGGATCGTGTTGAGCTAAGTACACGTCATAACTAGAATCCAACTCTATTTGGAGAGTTGAAAGGGGTTTGGACAATTAACTTAGCAAAAGCAAATTAAAACTATAATAAATTACTATTAAACTTGCAAACCAAGAGAGAATCAATCAATGGAAGAGATGGTTTGGGCATAACCTCCCTTGATCAATTTTTTATGAATCTTAGATAGATTATGACAATACGTATTGATTTGGTTTTGTTGATAGCCGGTTATCACTAATGCTCTTGAACATTATTGATAATTAATTTCTAATGTGTACCATTTATGCAAAACACACACAAGAAATCCATGCTAGTATATATGGTCCGCAAGTAATACAATGATAAGTAGATGACATTCTCACAAGGATTGCTAACCCAAACTAATGCTATATACTAAAATTGATCAAAACAAACCCTATCCAATCGAACAAAACAATGAAATTTAAGAAAATACTAAAAAGAGAAAAATAAAGAAAACGAATACTAAACTAAGATTTCAACCAATGGATATAAAGCTCTAGAGTTATAATTTCACTCTTCCAATTCACTCAACTTGTATTTTTATTATTATTAGTCCATTCTCACCATGTGATTAATTGAGCAATTCTAATCTATCTACACGTCTCTTCTGATAGTCTAGTGAACATACCCAATTTAAATCAGCATACCATATTCCTATGAAGATTAACTAAACTAGGTTCATTAGGCATCAATTACACATACATGATTACACAAATCACAAAAGTATATTCCTATCCCATGTAATTCATATCATTCTATTCTAAGTCTAAACACACAAAGCCCCTTTCCTAGTTTATCATGGTTACTACATCATCTAATTAGTGGCCAATTAATTAGAAGCATTAAACACAAATAGAATGAAAGGCTTGAATGAGAAAGATGACATTAATAATATCAAGAAAAGGTTGAACTATATGATTGGGCTACATTTTAACCCTAGGGTTTAGTTCTTCATGATACAAGGCAGTCTAATCAAACAATAAACATGCATTACAAAATAAATAACCCTAGAGAGAGAAAGAAATTCTTATGCATTATAAAGTCCCCGTCATTGCCAAGGGCTGACTTCTCCTCTTCAAAGTGTCGAACTCTTTCCTTCAATCTCCTTGCAATTGAATCAAACCAAGATTTGATGGTGAACTCTTTGTTGAATGATGTGGATGCGTCAATCTTTATTCTCTTGCCTCACAATTGATAAGTTGATGATGCATATGGTGACTAGTCATATAAACGCCTTAAGAGCTAAAATATTTACTCAACAACACACAAATAAGCCCAAGGCAAAAGCAAACATCAATCCATGTATCCATTAAGCAAGTTTCACCATAACCCTAACCAATAAAATATTTAATTAGTTCATTGCTAGATTTAGAAACAATAAAGTCATTTCGTTGATCTCTAACATCAACAACACATACAATAGCCACTTAAATAATAAAATAATATTAAGTAAAAACAAGAAAAGAAAAGCTTAGGATAATAGATGTGTTCTCATTGGCAAGTAAACTCCAAGCCTAGCTCCTCCCTTCCTTAGTGGACTTCCAAGATTTAAAGCTTCTTGATGACGGATTCCAAAGTTGCTCTCTTTCTTGGCTGCTAGATCTGATGACTCCCCAAAAAGCCCCATAAATGATGTAAATCGATGCTTTAAATAGGCTTCTCCAAATTTGGGTTGCAAGCTCCAGGAAAAATGACAAAACTGCTCGACTGACGCGGGGTGCACCTTGTGATTGATCCTGCATTGCTTTTGGGTGAAAGGTCACTACATGCAACACAGGGTGTACCTCACGATGCATTTCACCTTCATCTCGGGTTGAAATTTGCTTGGTTGGACCACTGATGCACCTCACGTTGCATCCACCGATGCTCTCGGGCTAGAACTCTTCCTGATATGTGGGTTGCGAGGTGCACCTCAGGTTGCACGTTGTGTTCTCCTTTGCACTATACTTTTCAGGTTGAACTTCTCCAATTTGACCCGAAAAGCTTCCAAAACCTGCTAATTCCTCAAAATTCACTCACCTGCACAAAAATAACTTGAAGAACATTAAAATCACTCAAGTTATCATCATAAAAGAGAGGATTAGAGGCACAAAATCGTGCTAAATTTAGGCACAATCACACTTCTGTAAGCGAAGAATTGTTTTAACTGTATTAAGAAGATTATTGTTTTATTATTAATACAGAAGACACATTATACAATCGTTTTAACGAATCCTTGCCTTTCATCTTATTTCTTGAACATTTATATCTTTTTAAATATTGTACTGCATTTTACATGTCATTGTGATATATTGGCATCAGATACTTTGCCAAGATTGAGGACTAAGTGAAGTTGATTTTTGTTTTAAACAGGGATCTTACTCAAAATTATTTGAATGGATCAATCCCTACGTTCTTTTCTCGGCTCAAAAATCTTACAATTCTGTAAGTTGCTCTTTTATTTTTATATTTTGAGGTCGAGAACTTTCATTCCTTGACTGCAAGCAAGTCTGAGGGAATTTTACAACATATAAATATAGTTTTGGTCAATTTATTGGTCAAACATTGCAGGTCACTTGTAGATAATCATTTAAGTGGTTCAATTCCTCCAGAAATTGGTGACATTGCTACACTCGAAGAGCTGTAAGTTATTTGACAAAGCTCAGTCCTACATGTAGAAAGATAATGTACAACAATAATAACACCTAAAGTATCACTTTTCAGGAAATTGGATGACAATCAGCTTGAAGGACCTCTTCCTGAAAACATTGGAAATTTGAGGAACTTAAGAAGACTGTAAGGCTTCTGTGCATATCTTCCAGATATTCATTTACTTAAGAATCAGGCAGGTTTTTCATTTTATTGGTTCATTCGATCTTATAATGATCTCATTTGCTCCTGCAGTCTTCTTTCTGCAAACAACTTTTCAGGATCAATACCAGAATCATATGGAAATCTGAAGAATTTAACTTATTTGTAAGTGATTTAATATGACAAAAATCTTTATGGAAATTGACTGTTCAGAATTCAGAAGTTCCTGATCTCTTACTATTGCTTGTAGTCTGCTAGATGGGAGTAACTTGACAGGAAAGATACCTGATTTTATCGGGAACTGGACTAATCTTGAAAGACTGTGAGTTTTGTACTGCATTTTCTCTTCATCTTTTTCCTTACAAATTGTATTGTATTTTTTTGTCATCTAAGGCATGTTGAATGAATTGCAGGGACTTGCAGGGTGCATTCATGGAAGGACCCATTCCTTCCAGTATTTCTCTGTTGACAAATTTGGAGCAATTGTAAGCATTCAATTCCACTTGTAGTAAATTATATAAATTTATCTATCATGAATTATTAGGATTTGAAAAAGTACTAGATATATGGAACTATTCACAATTTTTAATGTGCATTTTTTATTTTTAGGAGGATATCTGATTTGAGTGGAGCAAGTGCGAATTTCCCTAATTTGCAGGCCATGAAAAAGATGAGAAGATTGTGAGTTGATATTGACTTAATTTATTGTAATAAAATTTCCCGTGTGGCTCATTTATTGATTGCTCTAACTTATTAATGCGTTGCTTTTATTCCTGTAACTCAGGATACTAAGAAATTGCATGATTAGTGGTACAATTCCATCATACCTTGGGGATATGACAAATTTAAAACTTTTGTAAGTGTTTAGATGGATGTTTATTTCCACAGAGATGCGGTTATGATCATGTTTAACTAGGGAAATTAAACCTTATGTATGTTGATCTATTTTATTATTGTAGAGACCTGAGTTTCAATCAGTTGACAGGTCAAATTCCAGAAACACTTGAGACTTTGGCTGGCTTAAATTTCATGTAAGTTAATGAATAAAATTGTATAGTCCAAATTTGTGACCCTTGACATCTAATAATTCTTAAGTTTATTGTGCTTACATACTTTGATGATTGCTTGTTTGCTAGCGTTTTGATCTAAATGTGTTTGTTTGTGTTTTTTCTTTTTCATTTAGTTTTTTGACAAACAACTCCCTGACCGGATCAGTGCCTAAGTGGGTATTGGACAGCAAAGAGAGATTGTAAGTAATTTTTTCAAGTTATGATCATTTTCCATGTATTGTCTTTTTGTTTGGTTTTGCAATAATTATTGATTGATTTTGAATTATGTGGTATGCTTTGCAGGGATTTATCTTACAACAATTTTACTGATTCAGGTCCTACTAGTTGCCAGCGGTCCAATGTGTAATCCACTTTATCTGACTTACTCATATGTTCATGCCCCCAACAAAATCTATGGATTTTATAATCTTCACTATTTCATATATTCTCTTCTGTTATATATAATCCTGCCTTGGTCATTTTACAGGAACTTAGTGTCCAGTTTTTCATCTTCACAGAGCAACTCGTAAGTTATAACTCTGGTTTTCCTTCTCTTTTATTTTTTGATGTAATTTTGCTTAGCAAGGTTTTAACTTGACTATATTTCCCAATTAATTTGTGATCCTAACATAAACAATTAACCAAACGTTAACGGTCAACTGCCAGAAATTCTTGGTGCTTGAAGAAGGATCTTCCTTGCCCTGCAAAAGCCAACCGTAAGCATTGTTAGATGTAACATTGTGGTTTTGTTAATTGCAATCCCATGATTTCAATGGATTCATATTTTGACATAATATTTTTACATTTGCAGACCATTCGTTGTTCATTAATTGTGGAGGGGGAGCAATCACACAAGGGGGAAACCATTACGAGGATGACCTAAACACAAAGGGCCAATCAAACTTTGCTTCAGTAGGAACCAGGTGGGCTTACAGCAGTACAGGGGTCTACATGGACAATGATGACGCTAGTAACCTTGCAACAAACCAATATGGTTTGAATGTCACTGGTGCTGAATATTACAAAACTGCACGCGTCTCTGCCCAATCACTCAAGTATTATGGTCTGTGCATGCGAAAAGGTCCTTATAATGTGAAGCTGCACTTCGCCGAAATTATGTTTACTGATGATCAGTCTTATGCAAGCCTTGGAAGGCGTATATTTGATGTATTGATTCAGGTGAGGAGAAAAAACTCTTCATTAGTAGAATTTAGTTTGAAATATTTACTCGTTATAAGGATTAGTTTTGAAAGAGGAAGAAAACTAACTTTCAGATGAGTTTTATAAAGTTTCTAATCCTGATTTTAACACAGGGAAAATTAGTTTGGAAAGACTTTAACATTGCACAGGAAGCTGGAGGTGTTGGAAAAAGCTTCACCATAGAAGTTGATAATGTCTGGGTTAATGGTAGCACTTTAGAGGTCCACTTATACTGGGCCGGTAAAGGAACCAATGCCATTCCTGAAAGAGGTGTCCACGGACCTCTTATATCTGCTATTACAGTCACACCAAGTATGCTTATCTCCTCTATAAGACCTTCCTCTTTTCTTTTTCTTCAAGCTTGTTCCATAACTTCTCTTCCTTCTTGTAGACTTTAAGGTAGATACTGGAGGTTTATCTGCTGGAGTCATTGCTGGCATCGTAATTGCTTCATGTGCTGTTGTGATACTGTTGTTGGTTGGCCTGTGGATGAAAGGTTGCTTTGGAGGAAAAGATCTCGAAAACAAAGGTAAGACTGATATATATTAAGTACTTTCTTGTTTGTCTGCAATTGTTGATTTCTTGAAGTTGTGATTATCTTGGAAAAGTCAGCTATGTTTGCTCTTCTTGAAATTAACATGTTTGGTTAAATTTTCTTTTCTTTGTTTCGGTACAGAACTTCGTGCATTGGATCTTCAAACTGGTTATTTCACCCTTAGACAAATTAAGGCTGCTACCAATAATTTTGATCCTGCAAACAAGATTGGAGAAGGAGGGTTTGGGCCTGTTTATAAGGTAATTATGGTTTTCTAGTCTATGCACACATTGGAAAACAGTGGCTAGTGGGAAAAAGAATATTCTCTTTACTGTATTCTGAAATGCTTATCTGCTTGATTCCAGGGTACACTGTCAGATGGGGCAGTAATTGCTGTCAAGCAGCTCTCCTCGAAATCTAAGCAAGGGAACCGTGAATTTGTGAACGAGATAGGAATGATATCAGCCTTACAGCACCCAAATCTTGTGAAGCTTTATGGGTGCTGTATTGAAGGAAACCAATTACTGCTTGTATATGAATACCTTGAAAACAACAGTCTTGCTCGTGCACTCTTCGGTATTGCGTCACTAACACCTAATATGTCATTTCTCTGAACTTTTAGAATGAACTATGACTAGACTTTGTCTACCCCTTATTTTCTTATTTTAGGTAAAGAGGAACAAAAGCTTAACTTGGACTGGAAAATAAGAAAGAAGATATGCATAGAGATAGCACGGGGATTAGCTTATCTTCATGAGGAATCGAGATTGAAAATAGTTCATAGAGATATTAAAGCAACCAATGTACTGCTTGACAAGGATCTAAATGCTAAAATATCTGACTTTGGTTTAGCTAAGCTTGATGAAGAAGAGAACACCCATATCAGCACAAGAATAGCTGGAACAATGTGAGCTCTCTCCCTCTCACTCTCTCTCTCTCTCTTATATAGTGAAAGGTTCTAAGATATTCTTCTAAATCTTTATTCGCTGGTGGTATGGTCTTTAGTTTATGTGTTGATATATATGTTCACTCCAGAGGCTATATGGCTCCTGAATATGCGATGAGGGGTTACTTAACCGACAAGGCAGATGTGTATAGCTTTGGAGTTGTTGCATTGGAGATTGTTAGTGGGAAGAGCAACACTAATTATAGGCCAAAGGAGGAGTTTGTTTATCTTCTTGATTGGGTAACTAAATTAATTGCATTTTGCACTTTCATATATATATATATATATATTTAGTTTATCACTATTTTATAAATACTATTTGATAGTCCCATATTGATTGAATAAGTGAATTTACGTTAATTTAGAAGATAAAAATAAACCTCCATTCATGAACTAGCTTTTGTGATGAAGTTAGACTCAAAACTTTTTTCTGATATGGTATTAGAGCTTGGTTGGCTTGGACTCTATCTAATTTGCATGGCCTAAACTCAGTTGCATGGGTGCAAATACTACCGAGTAGGTACCCTACGCATGAGGAAAAATGTTAGATAGTTCCATATTGATTGAAAAAGTAAATTTATATTGATTCATAAGATAAGCGTAAACATCCACTAATGAGTTAGCTTTTGTGGTGAAGTTAGACCCAATATCCTTTTCTGATATGGTATCAGAGCTTGGGTTGGGCCCCAACTTAATTACATGAGTATAGGTGCTATTGAGTGGGCACGCTGCACCTGAAAAAAGTTGTTTGATAGTTTCACATTAGTTGAAGAAGTGAATTTGTATTGGTTTATAAAATGAGGATAAACCTCCACTTATAAGCTAGTTTTTGTGGTGGAGTTAAGCCCAAGATCATTTTTTGAGAAATACAACAAAGCCAAACTAATTTTTTTAGCTTGGTAAAGTTGGATTGTGTGAAGAAATTAAAGCTTCATTTAAATTGGATAAAATGAGTAGTGTTTACAAGTCTCTAAGTAGACATTACACTAACATTTATAATTCTTTCTTCGAGATCACTAATAACATTTGTTTCTTTTTATGCACGTTATTGCAGGCGTATGTACTGCAAGAACAAGGAAACCTTCTTGAACTTGTGGATCCAAGTCTTGGTTCGAAATTCTCCAAAGAAGAGGCATTGAGGATGCTTAATGTAGCTCTCTTATGCACCAATCCATCTCCCACTCTCAGACCATTAATGACTTCTATAGTTAGCATGCTCGAAGGCAAAGTTCCGGTCCAAGCACCAATTATTAATCGCAGTTTAGACCAGGATGCAAGGTTCAAAGCCTTTGAAATACTATCACATGACAGCCAAACCCAAGTCACAACATACTCTCAAGAAAGCCATTCGCAGACAAATAGCTCAATGGATAGGGGAGATTCCTTAGTTTCTCTTCCAATAACAGATGAGACTCGAGAACCTTCTTCATCAAGCATGGTTATTGATAAGGATCTATGAGATGATAGTTTATGATGGTCCATGGAATTATATTGGAGAGCAATATATGATTTGAAGTTCTTTTCATTCAAATTGTATTCTTATCCATGTGACAAAAGTTTATAGAATAGGGTAAGAAAAATTGTACTGGGAAATATTCTTACGTAGCTTGAATTCCAATGTGAAGAGTGTGATTATGAATTTTGCTCATATTGTATAATATTGGCCTTAATTGAATTTTGGTTTATAGGGTTCCTCTATTTGGTATTAGGATGTTTCTTTGAAACAGCTCATGATTCCAGGTAACAATTCCATGATTCAAGAGTCTAAATTTTAACCCATTTTTCTTTTATTATTGGTTTAAAATTTTGTAAGATATATCTAGTTGTTAAGATATTTTGTAAAAGAAAATAATTTAGTATATTTTTAGATTAATGTATTTTATTTATAGTGAAAATATTATTGTTAATTACTTCTGTAATTTCATAGAATAGTTTCAAATTAATTTCATATTGGCATCGGTAAGAGATATAGAGAAGTTTTATATGAATGTTAGTTTACAAAGATGAGATGGATTTGAGATTGATAAAGATGGTATTTTTAAATTCAGATTTATTCAAAAATATTTTTAGAATAGTTTAATTGAAATAAAGATATTATATTAGAAAAGTTTATAGTTACTTACTTAGCCTTTAGTCTTTTATTTTATCTTATTTTATTTTCATATGATATCATATGGTGATATCATAATAGTTTTATTATTATTATTGTTGTTTTTTTTAAAGCAATTTATTTCTTATTTTAAATATAGAAGTTTTTGCGTTTTTTCATATTTTCAAGTAACTAGATTTTTTTAAATAAGTTTTTGTTTCTAACCATTGAAACATCACTTTAAAGTACATATTTATATAAAGAGTACCGATATTGTCACCCATAAATATGATTTCATATCAAATTTTCTTTTTTAAGATTTTTTTAAGGAGAGAGATTAAATTAATAAAAAATTATCTACACATTATATTTTAGGATATAGATAAGATTTGAATCATTAATCTCTTAGGATCAAGAGAAATATTTTACTTTTCATATTAAGAGTATCTCCAATACTATAATAGACTATCTTTTATAAAAAAAGATATATCATATTATTAATATCAGAAGAATTATATTTCTTGTTAGGGTTCCTCATACAAATAGAATTTTAGATTATAGTAAGGTTAAGCATTTCTTTCCTAGTTTACATCAAATTGCATTGAATATAAAGTATTTGAGTTGAATTACACTTTTCGAAAATTTCTTGTTAAGTAATTTTTTATTTGATGTAGAATTCTTCCTGCTTTTAATATCCTATTATGATGTGGAATGATGCAGTATCCCATCAATCGGGTCGCCTTTAGAAGGCACCAACTGATTCACATTCGAGGCGCTCGTTGCTCGATGTTTGTTGCTTCATTGTTCGCTACGTGGAGCGATGGGCTTCAAGATTTTTTATGCTGAAGTGGCATGTTAACTTGGGTCCCAATAATGATGTCACTATTGGATTTTTAGGCTTTTCAATTCCTTACCGAACACAATTCTCAATCAAAATAGGATAAACGCGTAATGACGAGTTGTCAAAAGCATTTCTTTATTTGTTAAAAAGTTATAGGGTTTCATTCAATCAATAGAAAAACCGAATAGTTTACATCATTTTCAGCTAACTTTAATTGCCTGCTGGAGAAAGACAAAGCACTATGAGATGGAGATGCATTTATTTGATAATTAAAGAGAGAGAGAGAGATAAAGATTTCCTTAACTACCCTTTTACCAAATAAGAATCAAGCACTAGTTTAATTAAAAAGTAGGAGAAAGAGAAAGCACTATGAGATGGAGATGCATTTATTCGATAATTAAAGAGAGAGAGAGAGAGAGATAGAGATTTCCTTAACTACCCTTTTACCAAATAAGAATCAAGCACTAGTTTAATTAAAAAGTAGGGGCAGGCAGGCATTAAACATAGGATATTTCATCGAAACTCCAGTTGATTAGACAAAATTGACCATTAATTAAACACGTTATAGCTTATGCTTTTTAATAATGCAGCAAGCAGCCGTGGCCCGCGCACGCGATATTCCGTTGTGGAAATCAGAGACGGGAGACATGCCCCATTTTAGTGACGTCGCGTAATCCTCTTTGGTGGCATGCAACCCGCCGACCTTTTAATTGCTACTGTTTACCAATCCGTACGTAGTATCAACTTCTAAGGTCTCACGTACGAAATGAAAGCTAATTTACTTTATTTTATATATTTGTTTGAAATGTAACACTGACAGTAAAAGCTTGTAGATGTATTTAAATAAAATATTATATTAATATTTAATATGATACTAATATTACAGGACTTGAACTCATGGAAGTAAAAGTGGAATCCACAACCATTTAATTTATTAGTATGCCTTACAAAGCTATTTTGTTAAAGTTTACAGTGTGAATATGTATACTGAAATCCAGGTGAATTCCGGATGGTTAAAAAAACTTAAATGTACTAATTACTGTATAGCATTACACTACTGATATAGTGATAATTAAAACAATAATTTCCTATTAAAAGTAGATTACAAATATGAAATAAATAATTATTACTTGTGCTAAGGTAGCAAAAGTTTTTCCCTGCTGGTGTCGTATTGATAATTTTTTGAGAAAACTTTATTTTAATCCTTCGTATTTCGAAAAATATCAAAATTTTAAATCTCTTTTAGAAACAACTCTTTTCATCTCTAATTTTTCACAAACTTTTTAAAAAATTCCAAAATGTCAGTCAACTGACATTTAAAGTAAATTTAAATAATTTAAATTGTAATTAACAACTTAAATTCAAAGAGGTTTTAAGAAATTTAACTTACAAATTTATTATTTTATGAGAAAAATCCAATAATTTACTTGTTACTAACAATCATCAAGAGTAAAAATTTTTTTATATGTTTTTTAAATATTGACCATCAATTGATTAACTGTTTTGATTTTTTAAAGAATTTTGAAAAATTAGGGATAAAAAGAATTTTTTTTAAAAAAGTATTAAAAAATTGATATTTTTTTAAACTTCAGAAATTAAATGAATTTTTTCTAATTTTTTTGTTTAGTGGAGAAATTATAGTTAATTAATTAATATGTTTTCACACATATACATATATACACATGTGTGTGTATATATGCTTTCTACTAATTAAAAAACTATTAATTAATTATAGATAATGAGTGAGGTAATAGGAAAAATATTTTAAGAGTAACACATAGATATCGCAAGATTATTAATCCTTCCCTCACCGCCTGTTGACATAATTGGTGCTTGCAAACTATATTTCCAAAACAACATCAATAATTTGAGAATTAGTGGGAAAAAAAAAGATAATTTATATTCTTTATTTGTTAATTATGATTCGTGAACAGAATAATGATAATGTGCTAAAGATAATACTAATTTTACTTTTTAAATAACTCAAAAATTTGTATTTTTGTATGCTATTTTATTAAATTTTACTTTAAAACAAAACTAGTTTTTTTTTTTTTTTGGATAAATACAACAAAACTAGTTATGGTCACTAGTTGGACCGACTACCTTACATTCGTTTTCTCGTCCTTGGATTCCTGAACCCTCCAGGCAAACCCCTTCTGTCTTCTTATTACAATGCACCCTACCCAGTTCTCGTTTTCTAAAACAGCGGCGATTTTTGTCACTTCTTGACCAAATACATGCAAGCGGACACCCTTTTTGAGTCAACATAAAAAAACAAAATAAATTCAATTATTTCTCGTTTAATAGCCCTCTCACTTCTTCTCCTTGCTAACCAGAACCAGTCCTCTCTCTTTCAAAGAAACTCTTTCTTCTTTGCATGTTTATGCAGCTAAAAGGCTTATCGTTTTATCTGCTAAGCTGAGAAACACCTTGTTTACAAGTTCATTCCAAGGAAGACGAATTCGAGTAGTGATTATTGTTGTTGATTCAAAAATATATATGGGGTGGTACTTTGGTGTTTTGTTTACGAGGATTCTTTTTGGGGTCTTGATTTTGGTCTGCTGTTTGGAATTCGGTTCTCATGCCCATACTTTGCCTAATGAAGAAGGTGCGTGCACTTCAATAATCTCTTCAACTTTTCACTTTCCATTTCTTGAATTGTCTTGTTTGGTTCACGAGAAAGTCATTTGCCTTTGATTTTACAAAAAAAAAAAAAAAATTGAAGTAAAATATAACAAAATGATCATTTCAAATATATATACATACATATATATACACATATATATAACAAAATGATATATTTTGGTTGTTGGATGTGGTATTTTTTGTTTTACTTTTGATTTAAGCAATTTGGTGTGAAAATTTATGTTAGCAATATATGCATGCATGTCCACATAAAATAATAAAAACAAATTGAAATTGGAATATTTTAAGGGTTTTTTTTTTGTCACGTGAGACCAGGAGGTCCAGGATACCAACTTGTGTGTGTGTTTTTCTATTTTTCTATGTATATATATATTTGAAATAGATACCAACTTGTGTTTTATATACTTTCTTTCTCAATAATTTGCATGATTTATTTGTTTATTTATGAGGTGTTAAATGCTTTTCTGTCCTTCTCTCTGATCTGTTTGGATGGCTGGAAATTGCGTGTGGGACATGAAAATGTGTTTGAGATATTTTAGACATACACTCATTTTCTCGGGAAAACTACTAAACTGGCATAAAAATAGAAACCATTCCACAACTTCTCTTTGATGTTAGTTCTTTGTTGGCTTTAATTAATGAAATTGTGGTAAAATAATTTCTTATCAATGTTAATTAATTATAACATTCAAATTTTTGTTCTTATATATATGCATTAATTATTAAGGTAAAAATTAAAAATATTTAAAATAAATAATATCTTTTTAACTATTCTGTATAATTACACATTCTACAAATTAGTCTCTAATTTTTTTAAACTTATCCCCTTTTTACAAGAATTAACTTTAACGATCCTCAAATTTTCACATATGCAAGTTACTCTAACAAAAAGCTAATAGGTTAAATTTAGTAAGATGGTAGAAAATACTTATTTACTCTTGGCTTAAAATACTTGACTAAAATAGACTATTTTTGACTGATTATTTTTTTGTATATTTACAATTTTATCATGAGCAAAAAGATTTAAATACCTTTATACATAATTCGTTAAAACAGAATTTCAATTATATTATTAAATTTAATAAATTAAGAATATTTAAACTTTACAATTGAGGCCATGTATATAATTTTTGTAGTGAAAAGAAAGTAAACAACAACAAAGAAGAGAAGAAGAAATAAGCACATAAACCTAAATTAACAACCTACTAATTCACTAAATTCCAACTAAAGCAATTAAAGAAAAGTAGGAGTGATATATATATATATATATATATATATATATATATATAGCCCTATAATATATTGGGCAAACAGCATAAACCTCTCCTATTTAAGTCTAATAGCATTTAGATGAAATTTTCACTTTAATTTATACAAATCACTTTAGCTACCCTCAGTTGTACTACATCAAATCATTTATCAGTTAATGGAGATCAAATCATCATTTTCTCCCTCAAATAAGATAACTATATTATTTATCATGAATTTCTTCTTTGACAATAGAGATCTTTACATGAAGATTTTCTATGAGCAATCTCCTTCAGTTAGGGAGGTCATGGTGAGATAATCTCTTCCAATTGGAGAGATTGTTGTTTGAAGATCTCTTTAATAATGGTTAGATTTTATATATATATATTAGTTTAAAAAATTATAATATCCTTAATCTTTGATTTTTAACGGTACGAATCTAATAACAATAGATATCAAAGCAACATTTTTAAAAGTTGATATAAAATTTGTTAAATATAGATAAAATTGCCATGTGTGTGTAATTGTTATGGCGTGTTTGTACAATTTGCCGTTTATATAGTTATGTGCAATATAATAAGAGACATGGTGCCACCCTTTTAAAAAAGAAGAAGAAAAACAAAAAAAAAATGGCATGGTGCCACAGGTGAGGTCCACACCTACTATAAATGTAGATGCGTGCCACTTTCAACGTCCAATTGCAAATTGATTATTCAATGCCAAGCATAGCCTCCCATTTTTTACTACTGACATTTCAATAATGAATATATTTAAAAATATATATTTTTTGTTATAATCAGTACGCATAACAAAAATGATTAAAAAAATATTTTTAATTATTTAAGAGATATTTCAGATTTCATAATTAATTGGGTTCAATCAGAGAGTCCTATCCATTGATGTTGTCATGTAGCTAGTTTATTTATTATTATTATTTTAAAATAGTGATTTAACAAGTCTTGGTTGTTTATGAAGAAGACGTGTTACTTTCCAGCTTGTCACAGACACTTTTATTTTCTCTTTTTTTTTTTTTTATTATTTTTGTTTGAATGTATGTGGGTTGACAAATATACCCTTTAAAATGTGAACGGTGAACAGCGTCCAATTATCATTTTTGGATAAAATGTTTATTTAATTCTATACAACTTGCCTAAATTTAAATTATACTTTTAGCATGTCAATTATGGAGTGATTATTTGGTCAATACTATTATTATTTTTTAAAATTTAGACCATCAATTCTCATGTTGAATGCGTCTAATTAATAGAATTTATTTATTGATTTGGATGAGACATGTTAATTTATTAAACAACCAAAAAGATAAATAAATTTAAGCTATTCTATGTGTATTATAATTATAAATTAATCGGCTAAAATTAAAAATCTAAGGTTCTATTTGTTGGTCAGAATAGGATGACATTGGACAATGTCCAAGTTCATGTTTGTTGAGTAGGTGGGATTGGATAAAATTTAATCTTGCCTCCTCTTTTATCCTACTTTTTTTTTTTCCTTTAAAAATATCACGTGTTGTAGTACTCAAACTTGAACATTCCTAAGTTAAATGATCCACTCAAACTAAATCATTTCTAAGTTGAATGATCTACTCAAACCTGATCATAGCTAGGTTAAATGAGAGCTCTCTTTTATCATATTTGAGTAGCATAAATTAGTCCCACCTTGAAAGATGAGATTAATAAATCCCCCTTCCCATATCCCATTTAGTTATTTTTATTCTTATTTATTTATTTATCTTACTAATGGTTTGTATTTAAAATATTTATTATATTTAAACTTAAAAAATGTTTATTATATTTAAAAATAAATTTAATATATTTTATTAATATATTTTTAAGAATAATATTTTAATATCAACTAAATAATAAATATTATTTTATTAACATTCATTATTAATAATTTTATTTATTTTTAAAAATATAAATTACATTTTTAATTCAAATATAATTTAAATAATATTTTAATCAATATTAATTTAGAATATTTTATTTATTATAAAATTAATTTAAAACAATTTTATCTTTTTAAAATGCTATTTAATTTACTCTTATATTAAATAGTCTCATACTATATATATATATATATATATATATATATCTAAACCAATATTACACAAAACAAGAGACAAGACAATTATGTTTTTAAATCAATTTTAACTACACCAGACATAACATAATGTTAAAATATTAATTTGATCTAATCTTATTTAATTTAATCTTTTCCAATCTAATCCCTTGAAAATAATTCAATTCAATCCTACACACCAAACAAGTCCTAATAGCAAAAATTGGTTATCTTGGACTGCTATGATAATTTTTATCAACCATTTTTTTCCTTTTATCTCAATCAGCTTCTTTAGTTGTAGTTAGTTTGCTTGGCAATGATTTAATACTGTTGGAAAATTTTTAATTTTTAAATATCACCTATGGTGTAATAATTCGAACTTGAGGTAGTATCGGGTTGAATAAACGTTCTTTACCATTCACCTATATTGAGCGACTTAAATAATGTTTTAAGTAGTTCAAAGAAAATTGGTAACTAATTAAATCAATTTGAATTACCAACAACCACATTATTGGATGGAATATGGTATACTAGTAAGATGCCAAAAAACTGTATGCTTATTGATAATCAGAGCTTATATATTTATTTTTCAAAATGGTAATTTAAATGCTTGTATGAACTATGAACAATTATATTTACTAATTAATTGGCTTTGTTTTGATGTGGGTGCAACAGTGCAAACTCTGCAAGCCATTTTCGCAAAACTGAAGCTTGGAAATGTTGAAGTGAAGCAATCTTCCTGCATTGACCATGGCTGGAATCTTAATATTACTAAAGAACTTAAAAGAAATATCACTTGTGATTGTTCTTTCAGCAACAGCAGTGTTTGTCACATCACTAACATGTATGCATGATTATTTAGTTAATATAGATTTTCTTGATTATTCAGATTGTGCTAGTTTAGATGACTTCTAATGGTTTTAATTTTCCTTCTCTTGTATGACAGTCAGCTTAAGGGTTTTAATCTATCAGCACCTATTCCTCAGGAATTTGTAAACCTCACTTTTCTGCGAGAACTGTGAGTGCATGTTCCTTTCTCTCTTTCATTTGATTTTAATATATCAATTGAATGCCTTGACTCAATTTATTAGTTGTTGGATTTACTAGTTCATAAAGCTTAGTATTAAATGGGGTGTCAAAAGTTTTGAATAAGGATTTGAATATGTTTGTAACACAAATTTGGTGCATTTCTGCAATTAAACTTAGAATCATTGTACTTATGTTATGAACAATATTGTTGATTTATTGTTGTAGAAGATGATGGAAACCGTTTGATCCAAAAGTCTAAGTTGATAAAAATGAGTCCAATTATAGTACTTAAGATAAAACATAACACGTCCATTTGAGTACAACATGGACATATGGCAAACACAATAAATAAGAATTCCAAATAAAATGGGGAGAGGGGATTTGAACTCTAAAACCTCTAGGCTCCAATGCCATGATAGTAACGGCTAGATCTAAAAGATTAAACCACTAAGAAAAAGCCTAACTATAATATTCAATCCTAAAGATGATAGAGTTCATAATACATTAACAGTAATCCATGGCCGCCTTTTGTTTATTTCTTGGGCAATTGTAACCCTTTACATGTCTTACTGCATTAACCTGTCACTATGATTATTGGCATTCTCCATCAGATAGTTCTCCAGGATTGAGGACTAATTCTCCATGATTAAGGACTAAGTGAAGTTGGTTTTTTGTTTTTAAACAGGGACCTTACTCGCAACTACTTTAATGGATCAATCCCCACATTTTTTTCTCAGCTCAACAATCTTTCCATTCTGTAAGTGAAATTGCTCTTTCCATTTTTAATTTAAGGTCCTGAGGGATTTTTAAACGTGCCATTTACATTTAGATCGGGATAAAATAGATAAATAACGTTTTGATCAATTTACATTGCAGGTCCTTTATGGGAAATCGTCTTAGTGGTTCAATTCCTCCGGAAATTGCTGACATTGCTATGCTTGAGGAGCTGTAAGTCATTTGACAAAGTTCAGTCCTAAATGTAGAAAGATAACGTACAACAATAAATGACAACTTAGGTTTCGTTTTCCAGGGTCTTGGAAGACAATCAGCTTGACGGACCTCTTCCTGAAGGCATTGGAAATTTGAGGAACTTAAGAAGCCTGTAAGACTTCTGTCCATATATATCTTACTGATATTCTTTTCCTGGGTTGATATTTCATTATGTTGCTTCATTCGATCTTGTAATGCTCTCATCGTTTTCTCCTGCAGCCGTCTTTCTGCAAACAATTTTTCAGGATCAATACCAGAATCATATGGAAATCTGAAGAACTTAACTGATTTGTAAGTGACTTAATGAGACACAAATTTATGTAAATTTATTGTTCAAAATTCAAATATTCCTGATGTTTTAATACCGCTTGCAGTCGGATAGATGGTAGTAACTTGACAGGCAAGATACCTGATTTTATTGGGAACTGGACTAACCTTATAAGACTGTGAGTTTTGCTCTGCATTCCATTAATTTACCTTTCTTCGTCCTTCCCTTTTACAAACTGCATTGTATTTTGTTGTTTTCTAAGACATGTTGATTCCATTGCAGGGATTTGCAGGGCACATCCATGAAGGGTCCCATTCCTTCCTCTATTTCTCGGTTGACGAACTTAGAGGAGCTGTAAGCATTCGATCCCTAGTGTAGATAATGATTATTTGCCTTATTAATAATTTCTCATGTACATTTTTGTTTTTAGGAGGATATCTGATTTGACTGGAGCAAGTTCAAATTTCCCAAATTTGCAAGCTATGAAAAAGATCAGAAGATTGTGAGTAGATATTGATTTAATTTCCTAATTAAAACATCCCATGTGGCTCATTTAGTGGTTGCTTTAATTTATCGATGAATTGCCTCTATTTCTGTGACTCAGGATACTAAGAAATTGCTTGATTTCTGGTACAATCCCAGAATACCTTGGGAATTTGACAAATTTAAAACATTTGTAAGTATTTTCATTTGTGTTATTTCCACGGAGATGCACATTTTTGTTTAATGTTTAACTTTAACCCTTTATGCTTATATCGCCTTGTTTTATTATTGTAGAGACCTGAGCTTCAATCAACTGAGCGGTCACATTCCAGCACAGCTACAGAGTTTAACTAGCATAAATTTCTTGTAAGTTATTAAATAAATTTATTCAGTTCAAATGCGTAAGCATTTGACGTCTACTCCTATCAAGCATTATATTCATCTTATCATTTGAGATGTTACAAATAATGCCTATTTTCATTGTTTATATCTTCATTCATTGAAAGCTTTATATCTGGTGTTTTGATATAATGCTTTGCTGATTTAGGTTCCTGACAGACAACAAGCTGACTGGAGTTATACCTAATTGGATATTGAACAGCAAACAGAACATGTACGTTTTTTTTCATCCGGTATATGATCTTATTTATTTTCCACATAAAGTTACAAATCACATTTTCCTGAAGCAAGACTCAGTTCGGTTATGATCTCTTATTCATTCATTGTTATATTGTTATTTTTGCTTTTGCAGTAATCATTGATTCATTGATTGCAGGGATTTGTCTTATAACAATTTTACTAATTCAGCTCAACCTAGTTGTCAACAGTCCGATGTGTAAGCCTCTTTATATCATCTACTTATATGTTTCGTACGTCTAACAAAATGTATTGATTCATTATTTTGCCTAGTTCATATATTTTGTTGTGTGTATATAATCCGGCCCTGGTCATTTTACAGGAACTTAGCATCTAGTTTTTCATCCTCACACAACAACTCGTAAGTAACATCTCTCGTTTTCATTTTCTTTTCTTTTCTTTTCCTGTTCAAAATTGTAATTGAAACATAAATGATTAACCAAACATATACTTTTTGTCCACTGCTAGAATTGCTTGGTGCTTGATGAAAGACCTTCCCTGTGATGGAAAAGCCACATGTAAGCATATTTAGGTGCAACATTATGCTTTTGTAAATTGCAATAACCACTTGATCTGACTTATATTTCTCCCAGTGGATTCATGTTATTATTCAATTTCCTTTGCATTCACAGACCATTCCTTATTCATTAATTGCGGAGGAGATAGAATCACACATGAGGGAAATAATTATGAAGCAGACCTGAACAGGGGGGTCAATCAACCTTTGCTTTTATAGACAACAGGTGGGCTTATAGCAGTACAGGGGTTTACATGGACAAAGAAAATGCTAATAACATAGCATCAAATGACTTATAATTTGAATGTGACTGGTGCTGAATATTACAAAACTGCACGCGTCTCTGCGCAATCACTCAAGTATTATGGCCGGTGCATGAGGAAAGGCAGTTATAAAGTGAAGCTGCACTTTGCTGAAATCATGTTCACTGATAATGAGACATTTGCCAGTCTTGGAAGGCGTCTCTTTGATGTATTGATTCAGGTGAGGGAAAAAAACACTCTTTATTGTTAGAATTTAGTACCAAAGATATAGTTTCGGATGAGCTTCGTGAAGTTTCTAACTTTTGACTATGACACAGGGAGAATTAGTTCTGAAAGACTTCAATATCGCGGAGGAGGCTGGAGGTGTTGGAAAAGGCATCACTAAGGAATTTAAAAATGTCTCGGTTAATGGTAGCACTCTGGAGATTCATTTACTCTGGGCAGGAAAAGGAACCACTGCCATTCCTAACAGAGGTGTCTATGGACCTCTTATATCTGCCATTACAGTCACACCAAGTATGTTTATCTTCTCTACAGGGCCTTCCTATTTTCTTTTCTTCCAACTTGTCCCTTAACTTCTTTTTCTGATTGTAGACTTCAAAGTTGATACTGGGGGCTTGTCTGCTGGAGCCATTGTTGGCATCGTAGTTGCTTCATGTGCAGCTGTCATAATGTTGTTGCTTGTACTATGGATGAAAGGTTGCTTTGGCGGAAAAGACCTCAGAGACAAAGGTAAGATCGATGTATATGAACACATACATTAAACACTTTCTTGTTAATTTGCAATTGTTGATTTCTTGAAGTTGGATTATGTTGAAAGAGTTAAATATGTTTGGATCTTCCTGACATTAACATGCTTGTGCACCATACATATATATCCACGTTTTTAACTTTCTTGTTTGATTGAATTTGATTTTCTTTTCTCGGTGCAGAACTTCGCGGGCTAGATCTTCAAACTGGTTTTTTCACCCTTAGGCAAATTAAAGCTGCTACCAATAATTTTGACCCTGCAAATAAGATTGGTGAAGGAGGATTTGGGCCTGTTTACAAGGTAACCGCGATTTTCCATTCTATGCAAATGCTGAAAACAGTGGCTAGTGCGAAAATGAATATTATGTTTACCCTGTTCTGAAATTTTTATCTGCTTGATTCTAGGGTACACTGTCAGATGGTGCAGCAATTGCTGTTAAGCAGCTCTCCTCCAAATCGAAGCAAGGAAACCGTGAATTCGTGAATGAGATAGGAATGATATCAGCCTTACAGCACCCGAATCTTGTGAAGCTTTATGGCTGTTGTATTGAAGGAAACCAATTACTGCTTGTGTATGAATACCTCGAAAACAACTGTCTTGCTCGGGCACTTTTTGGTATTGCATCACTAACATCTAATATACCATTTCTTTGAATTTTTAGACTAAACTATTGACTGAACTGCCTCTACCCTATTTTCTTGTATTTTAGGTGAAGGGGAACAAAAGCTTCACTTGGACTGGAAAACAAGAAAGAAGATATGCATAGAGATAGCAAGGGGATTGGCTTATCTTCATGAGGAATCGAGATTGAAAATAGTTCACAGAGATATTAAGGCAACCAATGTGCTGCTTGACAAGGATCTAAATGCTAAGATATCTGACTTTGGTTTAGCTAAGCTTGATGAGGAAGAGAACACCCATATCAGCACAAGAATAGCTGGAACAATGTGAGTTTTCTCTCTTTTTATATAGAGAAAGGTTCTAATTTTCTTCTAAATCTTCTTTGGATGATGGCATGGTCTTAAGTTACATGTTTTGATCATATCAATTTTTACTCCAGAGGTTATATGGCTCCTGAATACGCAATGAGAGGTTATTTGACTGATAAGGCAGATGTGTATAGCTTTGGAGTCGTTGCATTGGAGATTGTTAGTGGCAAAAGCAACACTAATTACAGACCAAAGGAAGAGTTTGTTTATCTTCTTGATTGGGTAATCTAAATCATTTGCATTCCTTGTCCAAGAGTTTATTTTTTTGTTTATATGTCGTTGATTTAATTGCTTGCTTCTAGATTACGAATAATATTTGTTCCTTCTATGTAGGCATATGTACTTCAAGAACAAGGAAACCTTCTTGAACTTGTTGATCCAAGTCTTGGTTCGAAAGTTCCCAAAGAAGAGGCATTGGGGATGCTTAACATTGCTCTCTCATGCACCAATCCATCTCCCTCTCTCCGACCATCAATGTCTTCTGTAGTTAGCATGCTAGAAGGCAAAGTTCCAGTCCAAGCGCCAATTATTAAGCACAGTTTAGACCAGGATGCAAGATTCAAAGCCTTCGAGATATTGTCACAAGACAGCCAAACCCGTTTCACTTCATTCTCTCAGGAAAGTCAGTCACAGAGTAGCATGTCAATGGATGGACCCTGGAGAGATTCCCAAGTCTCTCTTCAAACTACGGATGAGACTCGAGAGTATTCTTCGTCAAGCATGCTTCTTCAGAAGGATCCATACCGTTAAGTTAGTTATGCAATGGTTTGAAGTTTTTTGCTTTCAAATTTTAAGTTTATTCAAGTAACAAAACTTTGCATACATAATATATAAGGGAGAAGAAGAATTCTGCTAGGATATATTCTTTTTTAACTAAACATATATACTCGAATTCTAACGTAAAGAGAGTGATTGTGAATTTTGCTCATATTGTATGTTGGGATTTAATGGCCTTAATTGCATTTTGGTTTATAGGGTTCATCTATTTGCTATTTGGATGTAATTTCTTTGAAACAACTCATGAATCCGTAGAACAATTCCATGATTCTAGATTCTAAATTTTGTGAAAGTTTAAAGAGGATTGAATGTAGTTTTATCTTTTTTAATTATTGGTTTAAAATTTTAAGTTGAAAATTTAATAGAAAATTTAAGCTAAGGAAATATTGACGTGTGATATTTAACTATAACATTTAAGACTTAAGTTATATGTGACACCTCCTCATGGGTAATATGGACAAATAATAGATGTATTGAAGAATTCGAGATAAAGAGAAGAAAGAGGGTTTGAACAAAGGATTTTTAAGCTCTGATACTATGTTAGTTACCATATGATTCAAAAACTTAAACTGATAAAAAATTGTTAAACTATAATATTTAAGATTTAAGGTTAACACGTGATAGAAAAAATGAGGTAAATAGAACTAATTGTTACATTTAATTTCGAAAATTTTATTACTTTAATAAATTGGATTTTTTTAGCATCACAAATTACACATTTTGACAATCAATAATGGTAGTCTTTTCTCTCTTTCACCTTTATTCCCTCTCTTTTATGTAGTAAAATTTATGTTACCACTAAAGTTGTTATAAACTCTTTATTAATTTTGAGAGTCATTTAATAAACTAGAAAGATGTTAGGGTTGAAGATACTAACTCCTTGAAGATTTGGGATTACTTGTTTTTTCAACTTTATCACTTGATAGATTTGAATTCTACTCATTAAATCATTTTTGTTTTTGTTTTAAGTAGTTAAAACACTTAAAATTGCTAAAACATGACTTAAAATAAAAAGTTAGAAATTCTAACTTATCACTTAACACCTAATCACTCAATCGTAATTAAAATATTTTTTTCTATAACTATTATTCTAAAAAATACATATTTTCAATTTTTTCTTCATCAGTATCCTACAAATTATCACTTTTTATATGTTACTGATGACTTGGATCTTTATATTTGTATAGTAATTTTAACAATCTATATCTTATAACTTAGAAAGAATATATAAGCTATGTAAAATTAACAGTTTCTTAAATTATTAGTGTTTAAAATAATATATATTTATTATTATTAATAAAAAATTAATTTATGTAAATTAGAGATATATAGGTAAATTCGTTACGATTTATTAAATGATTTGTTTTCAACTATCTATATATAATTTCAAATAAAAATACATAACAATTATTAGTTATAAAGATATAAACTTAGAAGTATTTAGTTTTATATATTTTTCTCTTAAAAAAAAAAAAAGATCAACATATATATTGAGATATTTAAAAAAAAAAGAAAAAGCAAACATATCATTTAGGTCTTAGATTTGAGTCAATGTTCATAATCAAGACTATTTAGTCTTTAGATTAAAAAAAAAAGAGCAAATTGCACAAACTCTTTGAGATTTGGTTGAAATTGCATAAATATGACACGTTTGCCCATAATTCAATGAACCCACTTGAGTTTTCAAAAACTTAAATACCACCCCCAACCCACCCCCCCCCCCCCCCCCCCCCCCCCCCCCCCTCCTCCCCCAATTAGAGAGCTATTGTTAAATTTTAATGGTCAATGGTCAAAGATGTTAAAAACTGAAATACCATTTATTTTGGTCAAATTTAAAAAGTCAAATAATTTATTTTAGTTATTTTAATTTTCAAAAAATTAAGAATAATAATTCATTTCAACTTGAAAGAAATAATTTAAAGTGGAAGATGAATAGATCATCTTCTAATTCATCACTGATCATCCAAGATCATCCAATTCATCACTTTGGTTTTACGTAATGAACAAATCATCTTCCAATTCATTTTACTTCTATTACATCACTTAAAAAAAAAAAAAAATTCCAATTAGATCAATTCATTTATCAATCCAATTCATTATCATTAGGGATAATTGCAAAAAACTTAATGTAGTTTGTAAAAATATCAATTTTACCATCTAGATTTCATTTTTGTCCAAAATCTCTCCTACCATTAGTAAGTTAATAGAAAAGTTAGGAAAATTATAGAAAGACAATTTTAACTCTCATAAAAAGATTTCTATTAAATAAATAAAATAATTACAAAATAATATTTTAAAATAAAAAATATAAACTAATAAAAACTTATTTTTATTGTTTATCTCATAGATGGATTGTGGAGATCAACTCACCAAATTAAATAATAATAATAATAAAAAGGAAAGGTCATCAGCTATGGACCATCTTCATCTTCAACTTTTAACCTCTATCTTCATCATCAACCTTCAACACACCAACCATGGACTCCATTAGACCAGCCCTTTTTTGTTCTTCTCCCTTCTCTCTCCTCTCTTTCTTCTCCTTCCTTATTTTTAGGTTTCCAATCATTGGAAACCTAGAATTTTTTGGGTTTCTAGTGATTGGAAACTCAAAATTCTTGCACAGGTATCATCAATTGAAGAAAAACTCCCACATTAACCCAGTCATCTATCATCAATCATCAACACTATTATCATCAATCATCAACAAAAACCAACCAAATTAAAATCAATTAAAATTAGCAACCAAAATCAACCAAGAAGAAGCACGACACCAGTGAGGAGAAGCATGACACCAATGAGGAGAGGCACAAGGAGGGGAGAGCGAGAGGGAGAAAGTGTGTCCAAGTGAGGAATTGGCGAGGGGAGAGCGAGAGGGAGGGAGTCGTCCGCGTGAGGGACTGACGATGGTGAAAAGAGATTCTAGAGAACGATGGCAACCTAATGAGAGGATGATGAGGTCTAGTCTGGTTATGAGAGAGAAGTGTGTTAGCTCGACGGTGGTGGAGATGGGTGTGCTACATTCATCGGTGGTGAAGATGGGAACAGAAATGATAAAATAAGTGGAAGAAGAAGAGGAAGAACAAGAACAAGAAGAAACGATAAGGGAAGAAGAAGACAATTGGTGGTAGCGGTGGCGATGAGGAGGAGAAAAAGAAAAAGAAAATAAAATCTGGGTTCAGTTTTTTTTTTTTTTTTTTGAAATAATCTCGTTCCTTTCTTTCTTCTTTTGTTTTTCTTTTTCTTTTTTAATGTTTTGTTTTTTGAGATAAGAAATAGTTTGGATTTTTTTGACATTAAATAATTTGGTTTCAGTTTTGGTTTTCTTATTTTTATTTTTTAAATATAATATAATATGATATATTTATTTCATTGATTTTTGTATTATATTTTCATATTTTAAAATTTTATTGATTTTCAATTAAAATATTATATTTTAATATTTTAATATTATTTATTTTTATTAATTTATTTTAATAAAATTTAATTAATTTTTTATTGCATTTTCCTTTTTTCCATTGAAGTTAAACGGTCAGCCAAGTCAATCTAATAAAATTTATGATCGTCAGAGGTATTGTCGTCTTTTCACACATACTTATAGGGAGTATTTTAAGTGCTTTTATTAGCATCGAATGGGATTTTGGACCAAAAAAAAAAAAAAACTAGGTGGTAAAATGAATATTTTTGCAAACTATAGCAGATTATTTAAGATTATCCCTTATCATTATTTCGTTTATCATCATCAATTTATCACCAACATTATCATCTCCAGACTTTAAACACATCCTTAATCTTTATCTTCATCCAACCGGAGAGGAGATCCAACCGAAAGAGATTGATCTCTTCTCCGATTGGAAGAGATTTGCCATGATCTCTTCCTCCAATGATTTCGACAAATCTCAGGTTAAAGAGATCATAATAGATGCCATGAAAGATAAGATAGACTCGCTAATGTTAAATCAAACATATGAACTAACTAAACTACCAAAAGGGAAGAATGATTTACATAACAAGTGAGTTTTTATGATCAAAGAAGAGCATGATAGAAGCAAACCTAACAAAGCTAGGTTAGTGGTCAAAGGATTTTAATAGAAAATAGACATAAACTATACTAAGATTTTTTCTTCAGTAGTGAAACTGACAACAATCAGGTTGATGTTAAAAATAGTAGCTGTAGAGAAATTACATTTTTAGTAGTTAGATGTAAAGATAGCAATCCTTTATGGCTATTTGGAGAAAGAGATTTATATGAAGCAACCAGAAAGCTATATGATAGCAGGCAAAGAAAGCATAGTGTACAAGCTGAGGAAAAGTTTGTATGGTTTAAGACAAGCTCCAAGACAGTGGTACAATAAGTTAGATAACTTCATATGATGTCAAACATATTATTGCTGTTATCTTAAGATGTTTGGCAATAACTTTATTATTTTTCTTTGTATGTAGATGATATGATCATTGCAAATTCTGATACACAAGAGATAAATAACTTAAAGGGGGAATTCTCAAAGTAGTTTACAATGAAAGATCTTAGTGCTTTGAAGCAGATTCTTGGAATAAGGATTATAAGAGACAGAGTAGCAAGAACTTTGATATTGTTATAGGCAATATATGTCAACAAAATACTCTCCAAATTCAACATGTTAAATGTTAAACCAGTGAGCACTCCTTTAGGTGCCCATTTCAAACTTTCCGAGGAGAATTCATTGAAGACCGATGAAGAACGTGATCACATGAAGAAAGTTTCTTAAACCTCAGCCATTAGAAGTATGATGTATGTCATGGTTTGTACCAGACCAAATATTGTACAAGAGTAGAGTAGTGAGTAGGTATATGAACAATTATGGCAAGACACTAGAGTGCAATTAAATGAATCCTCAAGTATCTACGAAGTACCACAAAAATGGCATTTTGTTTTAAAAGTGGGATACAAAACTAGAAGGCTTTGTTGACGTTGAACTAGATAGAGATGTCAAAAATAGAAAGAGCACTACTGATTATGTGTATACTTTTTGAGAAACTACGGTGAGTCAAGTTTCTTAACTGCAAAAAGTAATAGCTCTCTCTACTACCGAGGCGGAATATATTGCAGTTACAAAAGCTAGTAAGGAGATGATTTGGTTTCAAGGTTTCTTCGAAAAACTGAGAAAGAAATAAGAGGACAATGTTTTTTTATTCTAACAGTCAGAGTGCAATCCACATGGCAAATAACCTGTCTTTCCATGCTAGAACAAAACATATTCAAATGAATTATCATTTTATTCAATCTCTTTTGGAGGACAAAGCTCTAAGGATTGAGAAGATTTATGAAAATGAAAACCCTACAGATATGCTAACGAAAACAACAACGATTGATAGACAAAAGTTATGTTCAGCTTCAATTGGCCTACAAGAGTGAAAAAGGAGAGATGAGCTGTTGTATTGATTTTGTGTGAAAACATGACTGAAGTGACTCTTCAAGTGGGAGATTGTTGTTTGTGGATTCCTAATATCAAGTAATTGATTTCTAATTTCAAGGAATTGATTCATAAAATCAAATAATTTAATGCACTGAATCAATTATATGCAAAATCAAGAAACTCAATAATTATCCGTTTTGATAGTGAAGAAATTTGAGGCAGTATGATGTGTGATTAAAAGGGAAACCAATTAATGGTAATTAATGAGAGGTTGACTAGAGGTGCCTTATAAAGACCTCTCTTCTAATTGTTTTATGCATCCCAGAATTGAGAGAAAAAGAGTGAAGTAACTCTTTGAGTGAAAAGTTAGATTCTTTTGAGCATTAGAAAATTATTATTCTTTCAAGTGTAATCGGAATCTGGGTTATGAGGAATTGAATGTTTGTAGTTGTTATTTTTTCTCCTTATACTGAACATCTACAATAGTTTCGTGGACATAGCCAACTTTAGGTAAACCATGTAAATTTTATGTGTTGTTTTATTTGCTTTTTATTGTTTTGTTTGTTTTTTATTTCATTATTATCTTTAAATTATTTTATCATTTCATTAATCTGGTGTTTTAGAAGGTTCATTTCCTAACAAAAAAGGGTAGTTGATTTGTCTTAGAGCAGTCGTAGAAAACTTTTGAGCAATTCTTTTTTTCCTTTTTCCTAAAAAGTCATTTCATTGACTTCTTAGAGCAGTCGTGGAAAACTTTTGATCATTGTTTTTCCTAAAAAGTCATTTTATTGACTTCTCTTAAAGACAGCAGCTGCATCTTCTTAATCTTAATTTATAATGTCTTGAACGAGTCTAAAATGATTTAATAGCAGCAGTTTGCAATGTATTCATTTTTGGTTTAACACTGAAAATTGTTCTATTGAAAAATTGATTTGGGACTGTTTTTATCCAAATTAAGTGCTGATTTGTTTAATTTAATTCTAGACTATTTTGATAATATTAGGGAGTATTTTGAGTGCTGGTTTATTTATTAAAGGTGATACATCGAAAGGTGCATATATGTTGTTTGGGTTAGAAAACTGAAAGTAATGATATTGGTAAGATTGTTATTTTTATTTAGGCTCTAAAGAAAGGGACTTCTTATATTTTACATTCAGTGCATTATCACTGTAATTCATTTGTAGGGAAGATAGTCTAGAATTAAATTAAAGGTAACTGCCAATGGACGCATTACCCTTTGCTACTTTATAAAGGCAAGAAAACAAATGGGATAGATGGTTATCTAAATATGGAGAGAGTGCCAGGGATAATGACCAGAGACAGAACAAAAGAAGTCTAGCAAAACAATCTACCATGATCATAGAGTCTAGCAAGGCCAAAATCTCCTAATCTTCCATTTAGATCAGCATCTAAAAGAATATTATACGGCTTTATATCTCTATGAAGAACTACTTGCTCCCATTCTTCATGGATTTGAAGAAGGCCACAAGCTATTCATTAGAAGGAAGTACACCTTTATAAACCTTTCCAAAACCGCCTTGCCCTATAACCTCTTTGTCCTTGAAACCTTTAGTTGCTTTGTAGAGATTCTTGTAAGAAAATCTATGAGGACTGTATTCTTTTTCCCAGTCTTCATATACTTCTGCATATTTCTTCTTCCTCACAGAGTAAACAGCTCCAACAACTATTATAAACATCAGCACCACAACTACAGCCAAAACAATCATCATTGGATCATTTTTCTTACTTGTTTTTCTTCTTGGGGGAGGTGGAGGAAGCTTTGAAATATCGAGATCTTGTGCTTCTCCACTTCTGCTGAAGCTCCATTCGAGAACATAATGGTCTATGGATGTTGACAGGAGAGAATCCAACATACATAGAGTCGAAGAAAATCTTAGAAAGATCTATGGATGTTGATAGGAGAGGCCTGCTTGGTTTTGGAAATCCGATCGGAGCTAGTGTCACGTTAAGTAACTTTTCTGCTCCATTGTAGTCTACCCACGTCTGTATTGGATCTCCACTTGCTAGCATCAAGCTTTTGTTCTTCCTTTCACTATCAGAAAAATAAGCTGCTGTAGCAGAATCATTGGAAATCAAGCTGTTCACATCAATCCCCACATGATTTCCATCAATATCTTCAAACTCGAGAGTTTCTACAGTATCAAGCTCAACAGCTAAGATGTGGTTTGTAGGCTGGCCATTGTTTCTCAAATGAAAGAGTCCAAGATATTGACTTGCAATAGCTGTATTGGTGAAGTCTAAAGATGGTGAGAAGACAAAAGCCATGTCGTTGCCACCAAAATTATGCGTTGCTGAAACCAATGCAAACATAAACCGTGTTGAAAAAGAAAGAGATTGAGGAGAAGACGTATTGAACTTGATCGGATATGGATAGAAACCATAACCACTTTTCAGCTCAGAGATGTCAGTTAGCTGCAACAGGCCATCGGGAAGGACTTTTGCTGGTCCATCCAGATGCAGTTTGATTCCATTGAAGCCATTGTAGATGAATCGGTTTCGATCTTGTGCAAAGGTTATGGAAATCAAATATGGAGATAAAACTAAACAAAAACAAGGTGTTCTAAGAGCTGCAGCCATGGAAGAAAGCACATAGGAGTATGCTTTTGTAAAATAGAGATGTTTAGGCCTCTTTACCAATCTGAGACTCTTGATTTATTAACTTTCCAACTCTTTAAGTCTCTAAATCTTTGTTCAGAATCTTTATATAAAGAGCATAATTAATCAAGTTGATCATCAAACAAAGGGTCAAGTTGTGACATAAGATATTAACTAAAACAACCAGTTAAAATTTCTGACTATTGATACCCTTTTGCAAGAACAGTAAAAATAATTACCAGGTAAACACATGATGATGGGGATCAATAATTTAACATAGATTCAACACTTTCCTATACCATAGGATACCAAAAGTTGAAATATGGTATTTCAACAAAAAAAAAAAAAAAGTTGAAATGTAGTCTTTCCACCTTTTTGGCACCAATTAGATTCATGAACGAAGAAGATATGTTAAACGTGAAGATTGTTTCATTTCACAAATGGTTACAACTGCGGCCTGCCACTGCTCCTCCATGTACGTATAAATAGATATATATATATATATATATATACATACATATATATAATGCTTTTGAAATGAGGACTCTCTTACTTTTTAAAGTAAAAACCAACTAATAAAATTTATCATTTACATTTGAATTAAATAGGAGAGAACATTTGTTTTAGAAAAGAGAATGCAATCGATAAATTTAATTGGTTGATCCTTACCTTTTAAAGTAAGGAAATCCTCATTTTAAAAGCATTATATATATATATATATATATATATATGCACAATGTTTTTAAAATGAGAACCCCCTGATTTTAAAAAGTAACGACCAACCAATTAAATTCATCTATTACGTTTTCTCTTCTAAAACAAAAACTCTCTTCTATTTAATTTAAATACAATGGATGAATTTGATTGTTTGTTCCTTATTTTTTAAAATTAGATATACATTATTTTAAAAGCATTCACACACACATATATATGTATATATATATATACATATATATAATATGAATGGCTATAGATGGTTCCATTATAATATAGGCATAATCCCACTTTTCTCCTTGTAATTTGACATAATCGTTAATTACCTCTGCAGTTTCGAGAATCCTGTTTTATCCCCTATCGTTATTGAAATGACCGAAATAATCAAAGTGTCTTTATAGTTTTGTTCATTCACATTAATAGTCAAACTTTAATTTTTAACATCAACTTTAATAGTAAGGAGTTTTTTTTTGGATATTTTCATACACTACAAGGAGTATTTGATATATTTCATAAATCAACAAAAATGATATTAGTGATTTTTAAAAATACTAGAGAATTTTGGTATTATGTCAAACTATAGGGGGGTTAGGGAAGGGAAATAGGATTATCCTGATAATATATGCATGATCCAGGAGTTGACAAAAGCCAAGCAGGATGTCCAGGCATAAAGGTTATATTTTATGCAATATTTTGATATAATATCCTTATCAATAACTGATACGGAGTAAGTATTATCTGTCTTGGTCATGGAAGAAGTCACTTTAATTTTGTACATATTATAGATCACATCAAATTTAAATTAAGATCCGGGAACTCAGCTTTGATTATTTCCAGGATTTAGACTACTGTACAGACACTAGACTAGATACATAAGATGGATTTGCATAGCACTGTCTGATTATTTAATTTTTTTCAAATTTAAAAATGTTAATAATAGGCTTGTCAAAAATATGCTATTAGTAGAACTCATACATCATAATCTTGGGTTATGGTCCATCTTTCTTACCATGGTGGATCTAGCTCACCAGTTTGTATGTTTGATTGGTGTTAAGATAACAATTCTCAAACAATACCTATCTAGCTAACTAACAAAACAAAAGATAATTTTCAAACTTATTAAATAGATGTTGACAATCTGTTTGAGGAGAAAATTCAAGAATGGTGTGTACCAGTTTGATTGATGTTAAAATAACAATTCTCACATAGTACGTATCTAGCTAATTAATAAAACAACAGATTATTTCAAACATATCAAATAGATATTGAAAATCTGTTTGAACATTTATTGTTGGAGAAAATTCAAGAATGGTGTGTACCTGCTTGATTGATGTTAAGATAACCATTCTCAAATAGCACCTATCTAGCTAATTAACAAAACACTGATGAAGTTTTCAATGAGGTCTTCTATAGGGTTTGATTTGCAATGGTTTGGTTTTGGCTAAATCATTTGTTGTCATTCCCTTTTCATGACCTAACTTTATTCCTTTACATATTGATTTTTGTTTCTTTTTGGCTTTATGTATTTCTTTTCCTTGTATTTTTCTTTTCTCTTTGTAATATAATGTTGGTTTTAACCAACAACCTTCTTATAGAAAACTCAAATATACCAAGTGATTTCAAGCAAAAACAGAGCAAATATGATAGGTTATGACTGTAGAAAATAGAAAATAGACAAGAGATTTATAGTGGTTCGATCAATTTGATCTACATCCACTTTGTGAGCTACTGCTGAGATTTCATTTATGAAACAATGGCAAGATAATACAACTTCTTCTCATTACAAGATCTCTATATCAGACTCTCAGAAAATGGCAAGCTTTTCTATAGAACAGTAAGTTGTATGTCTCCTATTCTCTCAAGCCTCACCTCTCTCACACGTTAGAGTCACTCCCTCTAATCTTTTTTGCTTTCTCAGAACTTGTAGCCACTATTGCCACATGCCCTGTCCCACAAGCAGACTTGCTTTAAGCCAATTAGAATTACATAGCTTGCCTGACACCTGAAGAGAGTTACACAACTTGCACAACAACATTAGAGAATTGCATAGCTTGCATGACAGTTGTAGTAATAAACAAATTGCATACCAAATCAAGAGAGGCATCATTTCATTACATTTGTAACTTTCACAAAGAAGTCTCCAATCCCTTTGTGCCATGTCATTAAGTGAGTTTTTGAGTCATGGACACCACGAACCTTATATCAAAAAATAAAATAAATATTATTTCAAACATGAAATAATTTGTTTACTATGCCATATCTAATTTTTGCGATTGTTATGTCAAGTTAACAAGGGTTATGATAATTACCTAAATATTGTATAAGAATGGAACATGTCATACAAACAAACTACATGTTGCAATGTCATAAAAGCACAAGCTGTAATAAAGTAAAATGAACACAACAATATTTTTAAATTGTTTTGATTTTATCCTACCTCCACAACGCCTTGGCTAAAATAATTAATTTATTAATGAACTTCAACACAGTGCAACTTGATCTAGACTTATTCAAACTAATACTCCCTCCTAAAGTTGACACAAGAAAAGTATATATTCATCAATCAAGTTGCAACAAGCTTTTTTCGCCTTCAATGGTTGTTAGCTATTTGAACTTGCTTCAACAACTAAAACATGTCTTATCCTGAAGACCTAATAGCTTGTCATCCCAACATGCTTTTAAAATAAGACCTAGACTTAGTCTACTTACACTTCTTAAGTCTAGGAAAACGGCTTAGAGAACAGACTCTTTAAGAGTACACAAGCATTCACTCAATCTTTCAAGAACTCTCTACTGCTTGGTTATGATTACATGATGGTGTCTTGCATTTATCTCGTTGCATGTAGCTCTAAACTTGTGAAAGAAAAAAAAAATTATCAGTTGAAATAATAGATAATTATCATAAGATATATGTCATGGAAAAAGAAAAATAAAACCAGCTAAAAAATAGTATGATAAGTCTTATTTTTAAGCGATAACCATATCATCTTATCTTTTGGCTTCTTGCTCATTTGAACTATGTCAAGAGGCTGTCTTGATTCATTAAACTTTTGTACATCAGCTGACAAGATTATCTTTTACATAAGATACTTAGAGATAAATTACAACTACAGAATGTTTTTGCCACAAGATAAATCTCAATAATCTTTAAAGGAAAAAAATAAACTTTTATCCTTAGAAAATAATCACACATTTATTTTGGCAAATAATCACAAAAGAGCTTAGTCAAATAATCACTAAAAAGATTGGTCAATGAGAATCAAACCAATTCTCGAAAAGAACTCTGAATTCTGTACTGAGTCCTATAAGCATGTATGTTGATGCAGCTCATCAGCTATTGCAACAACACTTCAGATGTTGTAACAACACCTCAAATGTTATAAGTATGCTTTAGATGTAGTAACAAGCAAATATTAGCAGTCCATGAATTTTGTTGCACTGAGTCTGCTGTCTTAATGCCATAAGATGGTAACACCTGTGAACTTCCAACACTTGTGCACTAACAAAATTTATTAAATAGATATTGAAAATCTGTTTGAACATTTATTGTTGGAGAAAATTCAAGAATGGTGTGTATCTTACATTGAGAGCTGTCAAGTTGAATCAAAATCTTCATTGTACTTTCATCTGCATCTAACGGAATACCTACAAAATAAAAATTACTGTAGTGCTAGTTTTGTGACTCCAAGACACATTACAAATGGTACTTTCCTCAAAACACTATTTGCCCTCTACCAATCAAGTGTTGCACCGGGTTAAGCAAATATGCCTCCAAGATACAATGAAACCAAGTGTTTAATATTGTTGTGCACTAATGACTTAAACCATAGACACCTTTGATGATATGTAACAGAATTTTTTTTAGAAATTTTTCATCAATTAATTAATTAAATTTAGGCTACAATTAAGAGAGTGATTGATGGAAGTAAATTTGGCAAAACATATATTTCCTAATCACTACAATTAGGATTTGAAGCCACACACACACACACACACATATATATATATATATATTCTTTATTCACTGCAGCCAACTCTCCCCCTTGAAAACATATATACATTATTCAAAATTTTCTTATTCATTAATAGATTTAAACCCTTAACCATAGCAACATCGGAGATCAAGATTGATTTTGAAAGTGTTTGGGAATCAAGTAGGTTTTCTTCCCTTTCTTTCATTTTCTTTTTATTAATATTAGAATTTATGGTGTGATAGGCTTGTGGTGTCATATTGTTTAGGTTTTGAGTTATTTCAAAGTTAGATTAAAATTGTATGGATTATTTTAGAAGAATTAGATATTGTAGGAAATTTTGCTTTCTAGTAGACCTGTTTGATTTGTTCGATTGTTTGAATAGACAAATCGAGGTATAAAATTATGAAATTTGGTATGAATGTTTTGTAGGATGTTAGGTTGTAGTCTAGAAAATTTTGTTGTCCTATGACAAGTATACAATTAATTAGGAATTTTTGTTTATCTTTGACTCACTAAAATAAAAATCTAGACATCACTAAACTAGACTGAAACTCGATTTTTTTGGACATGAATTGATGTTCTTTTCATATCATTAAATTTCTATAGGAACCATTATGAGTCGTCTTTAATCCATTAAAGCTTCAAGGATTTTTAAGGAGAGATTTAATTTAAGAATTCATATATTTAAGCCTATTCAATTTCGAAACTGATGTCTATGTAGCTTTGGCTTGGAATTGGAGGTTTAAATTGATAGATCAATAGAGGCATCTAAGGTTGGAAATTTTTATGACATATATTATGGGTCTTTAAAACATATATATATATATATATATATATATGTGTGTGTGTGTGTGTGTGTGTGTTTCTAGGATGATTAGTTTTATATGCAATTTTTTAAAAATGAAGAAAGTGAACCGCATCTGTAGAGACAGTATTGATAGTAGTGAATCTTAATGGTATTTGAAATTAGATTAATCTAGTAAAGTGTGATTTGTGTTAAGCTAATGTCAATTTGACATAACATTTATAAGATGATGTGCTAAGATTCAATATACCTTTGACTAGTTTAGTTTAGAGTAATTTATAAAGTTGTGCATTCCTATAACTTTATATAAATGAGTTTCGTTATGTGATTTTAGGTTGATAAGTAAGACTATTTCTTAAAGTTATTTTCTTTATTGGGATAAACAAAAGAGGTAAGTAAACTTATACATTACCTTAATATATTATGTGTTTAACTTCAAATAAACTTGATCGATTCTTTTAAACAATCAAATGAAACATTGTTTCAACATTACTTTTCATTATATTATATTTAAATGAGTTTGCATCATTAAAATTATGTCTTTTGTATATTATTCGATTGTATTAAAATTATTATTTTCCTATTTGAAAAGTGTGATATGTTCTATCAAAAGTATTCGTCCATATTTGAAAAGTATGATATGTGTTATAATCATGATTGTAGTAAAAACATTTTGCCTCATTTGTCTATAATTCATTTAATTATATTGGCCTAGACACCGGGATTACAAGTGTCATATTTATATCATATTGGTCCAATTGGAATATTTATTGTTGCGCAACATTAATTAAATTGGCCTTACATCAGAATTACAAATGTCATGATTGGATCATATTGTCTACATCACCGAAATTGTGAATGATATCATATGACAGGAGTCACTTCTGATCTAGGAAAAAAAAAATCGTATATGGAATGTTGTTCATTATTTTTTAATTGGTATATAAGTTGTTTTGTAGATGACTATCTATTAGGATTATTATATGTCTAATTCTAACGATTAGGTTCATGAGGTTATCAACATAGTAGAGAACCCTAAGATCATTAAGATATCTAATGATGAGGATTGCATCGAGGTCGTTGACATATCTTCTGAATAAGATAGTGATGATCAAATTGAGATCATCGACGTGTGTTCAAACGAATATGGTGATGATCAGATCGAGGTCATCAGGATATCTAATGATGAGGATGATTATATGTCTGATGATGTGGACATCATTTACATATCATTTGACGAGGAAGATCCTAAGATGGATGACCTGTTGGACTATTATGATTCAGATTTTGATGATTACTATGACTAGTTTCATTTATTTGACACTCAATATGTATTTGTTTTTTTTTTTTTTGGCATTATTTCGTTATATTGCATTCAACTCAAATTCAACATAAACAACCAAAAAATGTTTTTTTTTTTTTTTAAAAAAAAAAGAAAAGAAAAGAAATACATGTTGAATGTCAAATAAATGAAACTAGTCATCAAAATTTGAATCATAATAGTCCAATAGGTCATTTATCTTAGGATGCTCCTCATTAGATGATATGTAAATAATGTCCACATCATCAAGCACATAATCATCCTTATCATCAGATATCTTTATGACCTCGATCTGATCATTACCATTTTTGTTTGAAGACATGTCGATGATCTCATTCTAATCATCATTATATTTGATCATCACTATCTCAAAAATGTGAAAAGGTGTAGAAAGTTTCTTATTCCAGTCCCATTAAGAGTCTTATGTGTGCACTAAGATGTATACAAGACCAGATATCTATTATGCAATTGGACTTGTAAGCAAATATTTATCCAACTCTTGTCAAAAACATTAAATTGCTGTCAAAAGAATTTGGACATATCTCAAGAGTACTATTGATTACTCCATTTGTTATCAAGAAGTTAGACCACCTCTTTTTTTTTTCCCCCTTCTTCTCCCTCCCTCTCTCTCTGCTCTCTTTCTTCTTCCTCCCTATTTTTGGGTTTCCAATCACTAGAAACCTAGAATTTTCTAGGTTTCCAACGATTGAAAACTCAAAAATTATGGGTTTCCATTCCTGGAAACCCAGTTATCATCAACCCAAGAAAAACTCCCACATTAACCCAATCATCCATCATCAATCATCAACATCATTATCATCAATCATAAACTAAATTACCAATCAAAATCAAAATAAATCAAAATTAGTAACCAAAATCAACCAAGAAGAAGCACAGCACCAGTGAGGAAAAGCATGACACCAATGAGAAAAAGCACACGAGGGGAGAGCGAGAGGGAAAGAGTGCATCCAAGTGAGGGACCAACGATAAGAGAGCGAAAGGGAAGGAGTAGTCCATATGAGGGATTGACGATGGCAAATGGAGACTTTGAACAATGACGACAACCCAGTGAGGGGACGTTGAGGCTTGGTTGGTTGTGAAAAATGAGTGTGTTGACTCAATGGTGGTAAAGATGGGTGCACCACAATTATCGATGGTAGAGATGGATGCTGCAACAATGAGGTAGGTGGAAGAAGAAGAAGAAAGGAAGGAAGAAGAAGACAAGTGGAGATAGGTGGCAGTGACGATGAGGAGGAGAACAAGTAGAAGAAAATAAAATTTGGATTCATTTTTTTTTTAAAATAATCTAGTTTTTTTTTTTTTCTAAGATAACAAATAATTTGGTTTTTTTTTTTTGACATGGTTTTAGTTTTGGTTTTCTTATTTTTATTTTTTAATTATAATATTATTTTATTTATTTTTATTGATTTTAGTATTATATTTTTATATTTTAAAATTTTTATTTATTTTCAATTATAATATTATATTTTTATTAATTTATTTTAATCAATTTTAATTAATTTTTTTTATCGTATTTCCATTTTTGTCTTTAAAATCAAACGGTCAATCAAATCAATCTAATAGAATTTATGACAGTCAGGGGTATTGTCGTCTTTTCACACACCTCCAGAGTGTATTTTGAGTGTTTTTATTAAGGTCATGCGGAATTTTGGACAAAAACGAAACCATATATGGCAAAATAAATATTTTTTGGAAACTACAGTAGGTTTTTTGAGATTATCCCTTATCATTGTTTTCTTTATCATCATTAGTTCATCACCAACATTATCATCTCCAGACTTTAAACACATACTTAATCTTCATCTTCATCAACATTATCAAAGACAAGACCGAATCATCAATTCAACTAAAAATCCCAAAAAATAACCATACAAAAAATAATAATAATTTTTTTCTGCACTTCTATAAATCTCTCCTCTAACCGGAGTGGAGATCCAATTGGAGGAGAAGGATCTCCTCTTCGATTGGAAAGATTTGTCATGATCTCCTCCTCCAACGATTTCCGTAGATCTCAAGTTGAAGAGATCATAGCAGATGCCATGAAAGATAAAATGGACTCATTAATATCAAATCAGACATGGGGACTGACTAAACTACAAAAAGGGAAGAATGCTTTACATAACAAGTGATTTTTTATGATAAAAAAAGTACATGATGGAAGCTAACTTTACAAAGCTAGGTTAGTGGTCAAAGGATTTTAGCAGAAAGTAGGCATCAACTATACTAAGATTTTCTCTCTAGTAGTGAAACTAACAATGATCAAGTTGGCGCTCAAAATGGTAAATATAGAGAATTTACATCTTGAGCAGTTAGATGTAAATACAACAATCCTTTATGGCTATATAGAGGAAGAGATTTATATGAAGCAACTAGAAGGCTTTATGATAGCAAGCAAAGAAAGCATGGTGTACAAGCTGAAGAAGAGTTTGTATGGTATAAAATAGGCTCCAAAACAATGGTATAAGAAGTTAGATAATTTCATGGGTAGCAACGATTTCACAAAATGTCAAACAAATCATTACTATTATATTAAGGTGTTTGATAATAACTTTATCATTTTACAAGTTCTGACATGTAAGAGATAAATAACTTAAAATGGGTATTCTTAAAGTAGTTTGCAATAAAAGATCTTAGTGCTATGAAGTAGATTCTTGAAATGAGGATTATAAAAGATAGAGCAGCAGGAACTTTAATGTTGTCATAGGCAAAGTATGTCAATAAAGTACTCTTTAGATTCAACATGAAAAATGCTAAACCAGTGAGTACTCCTTTAAGTGTCCATTTCAAACTTTTTGAGGAGAATTCACTGAAGATTGATGAAGAACGTGATCATATGAAGAAAGTTCCTTACACCTCAGCCATTAAAAGTTTGATATATGTCATGGTTTGTACCAGACAAGATATTGCACAAACAGTAGGAGTAGTGAGTAGGTATGAACAATCCTGGCAAGATGCATTGAGGAACAGTTAAATGGATCCTCAAATATCTGCAAAGTATGACAAAAATGGCACTATGTTTTAAAAGTAGAGACATGAAACTAGAAAGCTTTATTGATGTTGACCTAGATGGAGGTGTCAATAATAGAAACAGCAATACTAGGCATATGTGCACTCTTTGAGGAACTACAGTGAGTTAGGTTTCTCAATTGTAAAAAGTTATAGCTTTCTCCACTACTTAGGTGGAATATATTAAAGTCACAAAAGTTAATAAGGAGATGATTTGGTTTCAAGGTTTCTTAGAAAAACTGAGCAAGAAACAAGAAGACAATGTTCTTTATTCTAATAGTCAGAGTGCAATCCACATGGCGAAGAATTCATATTTCCATGCCAAAACGAAACATATTCAAATGAAGTATCATTTTATTTGGTCTCTTTTAGATGAGGACAATGCTTTAAGACTCGAAAAGATTCAAGGAAATGAAAACCTTGCAGATATGCTAACGAAAATGGTGACAATTGACAAACAGAAGCTATGTTCAAATTTAGTTGGCTTGCAAGAGTGAAAAAGGAAAGATAAAGATGTTGTATTGATCTTGTGTGAAGGCACGACTGAAGTAACTCTTCAAGTGGGAGATTATTGTTGATGGATTCCTAACATCAAGTAATTGATTCCTAATTTCAAGGAATTGATTCCTAAAATCAAGAATTTAATGCACTGAATCAATTATATACAAAATCAAGAAGCTCAATAATTCTCCATTTTGGTAGTGAAGAAATTTGAGGCAGTATGATGTGTGATTAAAAGGAAAACCAATTAAAGGTAATTAATGAGGGGTTGACTAGAGGTGCCATATAAAGACCTCTGTTCTAATTGTTTTATGCATCCCATAATTGAGAGAAAAAATTGATATAACTCTTTAAGTAAAAAGTTAGATTTTTTTTAGTATTGGAAAATTGTTATTCTTTCAAGTGCAATCAGTATCTGGTTTGCAAGGAATTAAATGTTTGTAAACACTTGTTGTTATTTTTTCTCCCTCTACTGAACATCTACATCAGCTTCGTGGATGTAGCCTACCTTAGGTAAACCACGTAAATTTCATGTGTTGTTTTATTTTATTTTTCTTTCGTTGTTATTTCTAAAGTATTTTATTGTTTCATTAATCTAGTATTTTAGAAGATTTATTTCCTAACAAAAAAGGGTAGTTGATTTGTCTTAGAGCAGTCATGGAAAACTTTTGTGGAGTTTTGTTTCCTAAAAAGTCATTTTATTGAGTTCTCTTAAAGACAACAATTGTATCTTCTTAATCTTAATTTATAATGTCTTGAACGACTCTAAAATGATTTAATAACAACAGTTTGCAATGTATTTATCTTTGGTTTAACACTGAAAATTGTTCTATTGAAAAATTGATTTGGGACTATTTTTATCCAAATTAAGTGCCGATTTGTTTAATTTAATTCTAGACTATTTTGATAATATTAGGGAGTATTTTGAGTGTTGGTTTATTTATTAAACGTGGTACATCGAAAAGTCCTTATAACTTGTTTGAGTTAGAAAACTGAAAGTTGTAATATTGTTTGTCCCTTTTATTGAATTCCTTGGGCTCTAAAGAAAGGAACTTCTTATCGTAAGAAGGCTATACAAGGATGTCGATGTAACAAGGATAGCAAACACATTCTCAAAGTGACTAAAATAAATCTCATGATCAACTACAAATTCATTTCTTCATGCGTTAACTTTCAAGATAAATTCTCACTTTCTAAAAGCACCATTTGTACCCCTAAATGCTCTAACCACACAACGACTAAATTAATGTCGCAAAATGTGATATGTCACGTGGCGATTTTTCAACTGACACCAACTGTGACGCTTCTGAGACCACTCAACAACTACGTGCGGAATTTTTCTACGTCGCAAATCGTAGCGTGAGATAATATCCCAAGGCTTTGGCTTACTATGCGGGATATCCCTGTTGGGTCTAAATCTGTGAATATGAGGGTATACTCATGGCCTTTGAAAAATCATCTTTCGCTAAGTACATTATGCACCAAATAACTTATTTGTCAAAACTTTGGACTCTAAGCTTTCAATTTCAATTTTTCATCAAAGTTGCTTTGTTCACAATTTACATTATAACAAATATGATGATCTTCTCAACTAAAAACTTGCATAATAATAATTCCTTCATGGTCTAATAACAATAATACTTTGCCTATTATAATACAACATACATAAACCGAGTTTTAGCACGTACCTGGATTCAAGGCTTATGAAAAGGCTTTATTGGGCTTCTCTTGCTCCATTTGCTTGCTCCACACCTACACATCACATTCTCATTTAGAATGTGTTCAAAAGAACTACACAAAACCACAAATAGAGTTTCCAATGCGACTACACAATACAAGGCCCCTTTTTCACTACAACTCCCCCATCTGGATTCTAACTTAACCAGAGCTTTAAAGTTTCGATTTCTTTTCATGGATCTCATTTATTATCACCTAGGAACACCTCCATATGCTCGAAATATTTTTATGAAATTCAAAATAAAAATTGGTCTTTTTAGACCCCCTTTGGGCGAACCTATGCTAGAGAGAAATCCCTAGCTTTTCTTTCATCCAATCATCTCCCTAATTGTCATTTAGGTCAACCCATAAGCCAATTCAAAAAGAAATAGCTGCCGAATGGAGGTTCTTAGCCAAAAACCCCTATTTTTCACTACTTTTTCATGCCACACTTTACCACTTTCACATTCTCTACTCAATCCTAGACTCATGTATGCTTAATTATGATCATACACCATATGAAAAATGCAAGGAGGAAGTGGCATTGCATGATAGTCACCAATACCCTTCATCTAGCCTAAAGCAACACATTGGGTTCTTTCTCTTTCTTTTCAAATCCTAACATTTCCATATGATTTTCTAATCTCTAACATGCATAAATTCAAGCTCATTCGTATCAAAACTTAATGGTGTCACACACCTCTAGTGTTGCGTGAACTACACACACCCACACAATACATTGCTCCTTCCACTTCTGAAGCTATCCTCTTTATTATTCTCTCAAATATTTCATCAAACACCTTAAATGCAACCAAATTGCTTAAAACAATCTTAAATCAAATTCTAGGGTTTTGCTCACATAAACCCCAACTCTAATCTCTTATGTGATTTCATCTAAGTCAAGCTTCCTTTTGGGTGATCTAGGGTTCAAATCTTAGTTTTAGATCAACACCCCCATCAATTACTCAACGAGAATTCAATCTAACAATTAACACTTCGCACAACCTATCTATCACCATTTTAAAGCAAAGTCATAGAAACTTACATTAATCTTGCTCAAATCTTGATTCTCTAGTATAATCTAACCCAAAATCTTGATTTGAAGCTTGGAATGGCTTGGAGTGGCTTTGGGTTTTCTCCTCCCCTTCTTCTTCTCTTTGTCGTCCTTCTCACTCTCTCTCAAAATCTATTTTGTTTCAAATTTTGAATAAGTGTTGGAATATATAGATAACTCTTGATTGGAGAAATTACTACAATGCCCTTTATCTAGTTTATATCACTATTAGTTCCCCATTTTACTCCTAAGGTTTTTCTAATTACTCATAATGGTACTAAAAATATAATACTTATGGAAGTTCATCTTTTACCTCATAATTCATCTATTAGTACTAAGAAATTTATACTTAGGGATGAGGGCTTACATACACGATGAGGAATTAGAGATAAATTTACTCATTTTCCATGTCGGTTACAATAAGCACACGCGGTATAAAACGCATGTTACAATGAATCTTGCTCCTTACTAGGGACGCTTATGTCTATTATATTTAAATTATTCACTGTACAGATCTTAGTTCAGATGCTCTCCTAACGTCTAACCTGAGTTTCTAAAAGGCTCACTTTCTAAGCGCCTCTTGTTAAGAAACTCACATCTGGCTTAATCAGGTTCTCATGATGGTGAGAATACATCACGAGTGGTTCTATTATTGATATTTAGTGTAGAACCTTATCTTGGCTATGGCCAAGACGACATTTCATATATTTTAAGTCATTGAGAGAACAAACTCCAATTTATTCTTTAAAATATATGTGTCTCATCTTGGCTTGCTTTCCTAGCAACCAAGGTGACTGTACGTGTAAGAATACCAGTTTTCGACCTGATGACATACTTTATATAATTCAAGTGAAATGAATATGTGCTAGTATTATGTAATAAATCTAATGTATTTATTCACAAATGGATATAGTTCAAAGTGACAATTACAACACTATAATCTACGCAGACCTAAAGACCTAGCATGTGACTTAAAAACATCTCTCATCATAGCTTTGTAAGCGGGTCAGCAACCATCTCATGAGTAGATATATATTTGATTGTTACATTTTTTTTTGTCATTATATCTCTAACAAAATTGTATTTAGTCTCTATATGCTTCGATTTACTGTGATATTTCGCATTTTTAGTATAGGCAATGGCTGCCTGACCATCATAGTAAATGGTAACTGGATTCCCCGCATCAGCTTCTAAAATCATATCTTCAAAAAATCTCTTAAGTCACACTGCTTCTTGAACTGTTGCTGAACATGCTATAAATTCAGCTTCCATGGTGGACAATGCAATACATGACTGTTTCTTGCTACTCCAAGAGATAACACCTTGGCTGAGCAAAAATGCATAACTTGAAGTAGATTTTTGCTCATCCAAGTCACCTCCCCAGTTAGAGTCAGTAAACCCAACTAAATGCATGTTACCACCTTCGTAGCATAAAAGTAGTCTACAGTTCCTTTCAGATATGCTAATATTCTTTTCATGACGATCCAATGTTTCTTACCAGGATTGGATTGATATCTACTAACTAACCCAACTGCATATCAGATATCAGGTCTCGTGCACATCATAGCGTACATGAGACTTCCTATAGCATTAGAATAAGGAACTTTTTACATTCTTTCACTTTCTTGTGAAGTCTTAAGACACATTTCGAGACTAAGAGTTTGTCCTTTCAAGATGGGAGTATCTATAGGCTTACAATCAGCCATATAGAATCGTTCAAGAATCTTTTTAATGTAAGGCTCATGTGATAAAGCCAAATTCTCCTTGAACGATCTCTATTAATTTTAACTCCTAAAATATAGGCAGCTTCTCCCATGTCTTTCATCTCGAAAGTTGAGGATAACCATCCCTTTATAGTCATCATAAACTCTTTGTCATTCGCGGCTAATAAAATATTGTCCACGTATAAAAACAAAATTATGAATTTGTCTTTTACCCGTTTAACATACACACAATAGTCCTCTTCAATCATCTGGAATCTATAAGATATTATTGCCTCATGGAAACGAATGTACCATTGTCTGGAGGATTGTTTTAAACCATAAATAGATCTTTTAAGCTTACAAACCTTTTCCTCTTGACCTTTTGAAATAAAATTTACTGGCTATTCAATGTAAATTTCTTCCTTCAGTTCTATACCCTCCTGTTGAGTATATCCTTTTGCTACTAATCTTGCCTGATATCTTTCTATTGAGTTGTCTCCCCTACGCTTGATATGGAGAACCCATTTGTTTCTAATGGCTTTCCGATCAGGTGGTAAATTAACCAAGTCCCAGACGTGGTTGCATTTCATTGACTCCATCTCTTCTTGCATAGCTTTAATCCAAAATTCTTTAGCAAGTGAGTTGAAAGCCTCATTTACATTCTTTGGCTCATCACTATCATGTGAAGCAAGTATAAAAGCTTCCCCTTCAATCTTAAATCGACGATGAGGAACAACTTTACGGTCGTTTCTACGAATTGATGATTTCGAGGGTATTAACTCATTAGTCCCTATGCTCCCACTGGGAACAAATGAAGGAGCTCTTTCAACAGCTTTATCACTCCCACTAGGGACAGAGTGTTCAGACAAGTCTCTATCTACCTTTAGTTGAGTGTTCGAATGCACATCATCATAAGATTCATTCAATTTATAAAATTAAAAATCTTTTTCAACTTCATCCCTGTTAGGAAATTCATTCTCTAAGAAATTCACGTCACGTGATTCCAATTCAATTATGCTTCCATATGAATTTTCTCCTATAAATACATATCCTTTCGAGTATTCAGAGTATTTAATAAAGCTGCATTTCTTTCCTCTAACACCTAACTTTTCATATTTACTGAACAAGTCATGTATGTATCCAGCACACCCTCAAGGTCACATGTGGGTGAGATCAGGTTTCCTACCTGTCCACAATCCATAGGGTGTAGAAGATACTGACTTTGTAGGGACTCTATTCAGAATATAAGCAATTGTTAGTAGTGCATCTCCCCAATAAGATATTGGGAGGTTCGTTTATGCCATCATAGATCTTACCATCTCTAATAAAGTTCTATTCCTTCTTTCTGCTACACCATTTTGTTGTAGAGTCCTAGGAATGGTCAATTGCTAACAATACCTTTCTCTTGACACAATGGCTCAAATTGTTTAGAGAGGTATTCTCGTCCTCCATCAGTTTTAAAACTTTGACAGTTCTATCTAACTGATTCTCCACCATATTTAGATATAATCTAAAACAATCCAATGCTTCAGATTTGTGGGAGATCAGATAAACATGACCATAACGAGTGTAATCATCTATGAAAGTTATAAAATACGAAGCACCACTTCTAGCTCTAACATTCATAGGTCCACAAATATCAAAATGAACTAACTGTAATGGATTCTCAGCCCTAATTCCTTTTCCAAATGATTTTCTAGTTGTTTTTCCTGCTAGATAATTTTCACATAGAGACAAATCTATCTTATTGAGAGAACCTAAAAATCCCTCTTTGACCAATCTATTCATTTGATCTTGGCCAATATGCCCTAGTCTAGCATGCCAAGTATTAACATCGACATTTGCAATGTCAGAAGAAGCAATTAATGAAAAACATCCATTATCATCATGATAATCGTTTATCTCGGTATTCAATATAATAAAACCATCCAATAAATATCCAGTGCCAATCTTAACAGAATCTAAATAAATGTTCATATAATCATCCTGAAAGTTTAAAACATATCCTAATTTAAGAAGTACTGGTACAGAAACCAAATTTTGTCGAATATCAGGAGCAAATAATACATCATGGAGATAGAGTATTTGGTCTCCATACAAAACAAACTTGCAAATGCCAATACCTTTCACCTCAACACATGAGTTATTCCTCACATATATCCATCTTGATCCTTGACTTATTTGATGATACTCCACAAACGCTCCTCGATCTTTAACTACATGATCGGTCGCTCATGAGTCTACAATTTACAGAGGACGAGATTCAATGAGTAATACTGAGGTAGAAACATAAGCATGATTAAATATATCGGAGTAATATTGTACCTTTTCCTTTTTTTGCTCAGTACATTCACGAGCAAAATAGCACAACTAGCCGCAGTTAAAACAGGTCATTTTGGCTTTGTTCTTCTTAGCCCTAGCGCACTTGCCCTTATTACTCTTTTCGGTCTCATTCTTCTTAAACTTAGAATTTATATTTCCTTTCTTGAAGTTCCTCTTCCATCCTTTGCGCTTAAAGCCTAAGTCTTTGCTCTTACTGGATTCAGCCACGTAAAGCTACCGGAAGCTTTAGCCGCTTCTAAGCTCTCGTTTTCCAATTCAACATAACGTGCAATATCATCAAATGTCTTGATGTTGTCATTATGAGTCATGTTGATCTTCGTATTCTCCCAGCAAGAGGGAAGAACCAGATCACAGCCTGTGCTTACTGCTAATCAGTGAGATTATGCCCAGCAGTTTGAGCTCACGAATCATGTTTGACATCTCCCTAAGGTGCTACCTCATGGTATGATTCTGGCACTTCCTATAGGTGTCAAACTTAATAGTGAGCCTCCTCAGCTCTGTGGTTGAAGTACTACCATACTTATCTTTCAAGGTCATCCACATGTCTTGGGCAGTCTCATAATCTTCATACATGCACATGAGATCATCATCCATGCTGCTCAGGATTGTAATCCAAGCAACGCTATTCTTCTTTTTCCAAGTTTGATAGATCTCCATCTCTCTTTTGCATTGAGCATGTGTACCTGATTGGGGCATTACCATAGTGTTTGTCAGGATCTCAAGAGCATCCTGCTCTTCGAGAATATACTGAATTTTCCGATGCCAAATATCATAATTGTCACCATTCAGTTTCTCTCCCTTGTTTAGTTCAACAATAATATTCTTTGAAGTTAAAGCCATTTCCTGAAATGATATCCATTTCTATTTAGAGACTTACTTTCTATATCCTTCTATATCTATACTAGCACATCTACTATCATTTCACTATGATAATGCAGTAACCATACACTCATAAATATGAAAAAGGAATCCTTGGATAGGAATCGAAAAGGTAGTCAAGCCACCTATCATTATCCACTTCCAATTATTCACTAAGCCATACTTATAAGTGTATTTGCGCAAAACAGTCCTAATGTCATTCCTTAATGTGATTCATACACCCACATAGATATCATTATACATGGTGCAATATGAATAAAATAAGATTTTATAAAAGATAAATAAAGAAATTGCACTATCCATAAACTATGCATAATCTGAAATATTCAACAAATAAAAACACTATATACAATGCAATAATGATAAAAGAAATACATCATCAATCAGACATATAAGGGATATGTGAATCAATCTCGTCATGATACTCTCTTATATACTGATCGAAATCAATCGTCATCTCAGGATCCTCCTCGTCTGATGAGATGTCTATGACCTTAATCATCTGATCATCAGAAGCATCCATAACATCGACGTCCTCATCATCGTCTAGTGTCTCTACAATTTTGATATCATCCTCATCATCTGAAATGACTATAACATCAACCGAATATCCAGAAGGCACATAATCTGGAGGCTCGATGCTCTCTTCGTCATCAGATATGATAATAACATCGGTCGGATAATCAAAAGGCACATAATCCAGAGGCTCGATGCCCTCTTCGTCATAAGATATGACTATAACATCAGCTGGATAGTCATAAGGCATATAGTCCGAAGGCTCGACGCCCTCCTCGTCATCAAATATGACTATCATATCATTTGAATCATCAGGAATATCGATGATGTTGAGACTCTCAACTATCTCGATGACTTCCTCGACTTCCTCATCAAAATCAGTAAAGTAATGAATAACATGATATGTCATCTACAAAAATTTATCATGTTAAACATATTAAATAATTTAGTACAACTAATACTAAATATAATAATTAAATTTTATTAATTCAATAGATTAATAAAAGAAATAAGAATTTAATAAAAAATTTATTATTTTTTCCTTTTTTTTAAAATTTTTCCATGACCGGAACCATCTTCGCCAGTGGAGCGTGAGGTTCACGTGCTGGTGACTATCGTGGTCACACGCCAGTGGGTACGGGTCACCGGCCGCGCGTGCAGCACAAACGCCAGCAGCACCTGATCCACTCGAGACACGTGGCGACTGTGGCGTGCCCACACGTCCTGACACGTGGCTCCTCCATATGCTTTCACGTCATGTGCTACATGGCATAACCTGGTTCATCCATTCAACGTGACACGATGCTGTATTAGATAGTGCCACACTATTCACACGTGTCTTTACCAGAATGTGACACGTGGAGATACTTGGCTGAATAGTATTGCGCCACATGTTGTATGCATGGCTTGCTCTGACTGGTCCATTTGTTCTCCACATGGCACAATTAGAGACTAACACGTCACCTATATGACGCGGCCTCTCCCTCAGACGCCATGTGGAAACACATTGTTCATCTTCTTCATTTGAACGATAACATTTTTTCAGAAGTTTCAGTTTTCAGCGGTGATCTTTAAAATCGTTTTTCTCACTCGTTTCTCATCCAAATCACTCATATAATATACCGTTGGAAAGCTCTTTTCGAGCCGTTTCCAATGGTATAAAAATTATATTAAAATAATGAAACTTAATAACATTAAATAATAGGAATAGTTTCAAGTTCATCTTACTATTCTTCAAAAAATTACATTCTAAATGCCCTAAACTCAATGTATAATTAAATTTCATGTAATTTAACATCATTTCACCAGCAAACAACACAAACAAAAGCTCTGACACCAATAATAAACACATTCATCATAATAACAGTTTACATATATGAGTAAAAAGATTAGAAAAGCAGTAAAAAAATGTACAAAATATACTTGAATTGTAGCAGAATTTGATGTGGACACTGGTTGTTCAACTGGGTCGGATTTCAATCACGAATTTGGAAGAAAATCTCAGTTTACGATATAATTTACCTTGCCCTTTCCTCCTTTTTCTATTTTCTCTACTACCCTGTCTATTATTTGTTTTTAATGCAAATCTCTTTTTTCTTTTTACGAAGACCAACATGCATCCTTCGATTTTACAGCAGTTTTTTATATGTATGAGTGAAAGTAGTTATCTTCAACAACTACTAATAACTGCATTGGCAGTTATTCAGTTTCATCCAAAAGAAACTGTATTCTGGGTTTTGGATTCGGGTTTGGGTCATCTTGGGTAGACCCAGCCTGATATCTAATTAACCCAACACTACATAACTAGTTTAACATTGATTCAGAACTATCTAACCTTGTCTTTGCAAACTGTTATAGTAGAATAGATGTATATGAGCCCTAAAAATTAAAAAACTTTATAGAAATACAGTGTCAAATCTAATTGGAATACAAAGTACAAACCAGTGTTCTAAATTTACAGCTAGTTATAGGAACAATACATGTCAAATTCCTAGGAACGTTTAACTTAGATCTCCTATCATAATGGATAGACTTTTTTTTTTTCATTTAGCGACCTAAAATGAGTATTGAATCAATGGTGGACATGGTTTGCAAAGAAGTTTTTTCGAACAATGAAGAAAATGAAACCGCATTATCATAAGCTTCATTAGTTGCTATGAATGAGCCAATCACATTGTTATCCAGTGAAATATCTAGAAACTTAGCATTACCATCTAGTTACTGCATCACTTGCCTGATACTAGGCCACGTTGTTGGGTTAGGGTGTGAACAAAACAAGCCTAGTTTCAAAATCAACTCCATTTGCTCCTCTGTGTATTTACCTTCCAATCTCAGATCACTAGCATCAAGGATAAATCCTTTTTTCCAGTAGTCAAACACCCAATCGACCAAATCTAACTCTCCAGGCACCATAGGCCTCTGTCCACAAGCTATTTCAAGCATAAAAACCCCGAAAGCAAACACATATGTGCCAGTAGTCGCTTTTCCAATTCTATGAAGCTCTGGAGCCAGATAACCTATAGTTCCCACCAGGTTGGTGGTGTGTAGATCACTACCATGATCATAGAGTCTAGCAAGGCCAAAATCTCCTAATCTTCGATTTAGATCAGCATCTAAAAAATATTAGCAGGCTTTATATCTCTAAGAAGAACCACTTGCTCCCATTCTTTATGGAGGTAAAGCCATAAGCTACTCCTCGAAGAATTCTTGTTCACTGAAACCAATTTAGATTTCTCATACTACCATATTAAATTTTAGCAAGGCTACCATTAGGCATGTAATCATATATCAATATAAGCTTTTTGTTTCGCCGACAGTAGCCCCGGCATCGCACAAAGTTCATATGACTTACCCTTATTATGCTTACAATCTCAGCCACAAACTGCTTCATCCATGGTCCCGAAGCATGAGTGACCCTTTTGATCGCGATTTGTTCATTAGAAGGAAGTACACCTTTATAAACCTTTCCAAAACCGCCTTGCCCTATAACCTCTTTGTCCTTGAAACCTTTCGTTGCTTTGTAGAGATTCTTGTAAGAGAATCTATGAGGATCGTATTCTTTTTGCCAGTCTTCATAGATTTCTATATATTTCTTCTTCCTCACAAAGTAAATAGCTCCAACAACTACTATAAACATCACCACCACAAGTACAACCAAAACAATCATCATTGGATCATGTTTCTTACTTGTTTTTCTTCTTAGGGGAGGTGGAGGAAGCTTTGAAATATTGAGATCTTGTGCTTCTCCACTTCTGTTGAAGCTCTATCTGAGAACATAATGGTCACTCTTATGTGTACCGGTAGCTGCAGAGAATCCAACATACATAGAGTCCATGAAAATCTTAGAAAGATCTATGGATGCTGATAAGAGAAGCTTGCTTGGTTTTGGAAATCCGATTGAAGCTAGTGTCATGTTAAGTAACTTTTCTGCTCCATTGTAGTCTACCTACATCTGTATTGGATCTCCACTTGCTAGCATCAAACTTTTGTTCTTCCTTTCACTATCAGAAAAATAAGTTGCTATAGCATAATCATTAGAAATCAAGTTGTTTACATCAGTCCCCACATGATTTCCATCAATATCTTCAAACTCAAGAGTTTCTAAAGTATCAAGCTCAACAGCTAAGATGTGATTTGTAGGCTGGCCATTATTTCTCAAATTAAAGAGTCCAAGACATTGACTTGCAATAGCTGTATTCGTGAAGTCCAAAAATGGTGAGAAGACAAAAGCCATACCGTTGCCACCAAAATTAGGCATTGCTGGAACCAATGCAAACATAAATTGTGTTGAAAAAAAGAGAGATTGAGAAGAAGATGTATTGAACTTGATCGGAAATGGATGGAAACCATAACCACTTTTCAGCTCAAAGATGTCAGTTAGCTGCAATAGACCATTGGGAAGGACTTGTGCTAGTCCATCCAAATGCAGTTTGATTCCATTGAAGCCATTGTAGATGAATCAGTTTCAATCTTGTGTAAAGGTTATGGAAATAAAATATAGAGATAAAACTAAACAAAAACAAGGTGTTCTAAGAACTGCAGCCATGGAAGAAAGCATATAGTAGTATGCTTTTGTAACTCTTTACTAGTATGAGACTCTTGATTTATTGACATTCCAACCCTTTAAGTCTCTAAATCTTTGTTCAGAATCTTTGTATAAAGAATATAATTAATCAAGTTGACCCTCAAACAAAGGGTCAAGTCGTGGCCTAAGATATTAACTAAAACAACCAGTTAAATTTCTGGCTATTGATCCCCTTTTGCAGGAACAATAAAAATAATTACTAGGTAAACACATAATGAAGGGGATCAATAATTTAACATGGATTCAATAATTTCCTATATTATAGGATACCAAAAGTTGCAATGAGGTCTTTCCAAAAAAAAAAAGAAGTTGAAATGTGGTCTTTCCACCTTTTTGGCACCAATTAGATTCATGAACGAAGAAAATCATATTAAACATGAAAGTTGTTTCATTTCACGAAAGGTTACAAAATGTAGCTTACTACTGCTCCTCCATGAACATATATATATATATATATATATAGATTGATTAATTAACAACAGTGGAATATGTTATTCTGCTTTGGTTTTTCACTCAACATTGTGAAGATACCCTCTCTTTGCTCTTTCTTTAGGTCTCCTTCTTTTACTCAACACTTGCTTGTGAGTTAGCTCTCTCCTAATTCTGGGAGTAGATTTCGGGGCTGCTCTCTAAACAGACTCTATCAGTAGATCTTGATAAATATCTTACCTAGTACTAGGAGACGTAATATCCAAAAAATAAATAAATAAAGAGGAGGCTGTTACTGATATGTGTTTTTGTTTGAATGATGTAGGAAAATCCAACTCCTTTTGCTTTCAACATGAATTGAAGTATCAAGATGATAAGAAAATTAGGGATTAAAAAATTGACATACTTGCCAGGCTTATTATTCTTCTTAGAGAGTATATTCTACGGTATACTTGAATATCGATATATTTGACAACTACAAACGAGTGATTGCATTCTAAAATTATTGATCGTATTTTATTATATTTTATTATGCATTTATTATATCTGATTACAACTGAATGAGTCTGATCACATTTATAACAATTGATCATGTTTAGTTACAATCAGACATCTTCAAGTGTAATCAAATATAATGAAATATAGTCAGTAACTTTAGAATGTAATCAATTCAAGTATATAAATATTCAAGTATTTTATAGACAATCTATATATATATATATATATGTATATATATATGTGTGTGTGTGTGTGTGTGTTAGAATTGTGAAGCCTGAAGGAATCTTGAATTAGAAAGAATTCAGAATTGGAAGTTTGAAAGAATTCGAATTTGTGAAGCCTGCAGGAATTCGGATTCAATTCTGCGTCAAACTTTATCTGATTCGAAAGTAGATCAAACGAAGTTCGATTTAAGCGAATGAGATTTCGTTGGAAAGATAATTTTGATATGAATCCAACGCCGCAAGAATCACAGCAAAATAAGGCTGGACGCGCCTTCACGCGCCCCAAGAAGAGTCGGGGTCAGTTTGCTGCGGATTTTTCGGAATTCGATTTTAATTCGACTTTTAAGTCCGAATAAGCTATGTATGCTTCCTAAACTATAAATACCCACCTTGAACGTCACATATGTGAGTTTTATGATGTATAAAGGGGTCTCTAAGGGTTTTAGGCTTAGATTGACGTGTTTGGGAAGGTGAGAGAAGATTTGTAAGCGAGATTCGTGATTGAGAGTGAGAGAAATAGAGGCTTGAGTTTGTAATCATCAATTTGATAGTGGAAGAAGTGCTGGTGCACTCCATGGACGTAGGGAATTTCCCGAACCACGTAAAACTCTTGTGTTTCTTTTATTTTCTGTTTTGTGGTGTGTGTGTGCTTGATTGTGCTTTGCGTATTTGTTTCGCGTGTCTACTTTCCTAACAACTGGTATCAGAGCCTGGTTCGTCAGTGGTTGGTTTTGTCAGTTTAGGCGAAAGATCATGGGATCAGAGAAGGACCATTACAAGGTTGAGAAGTTCGATGGGTCGAATTTCAGTTTCTGGAAGATGCAGATGGAGGATTACCTGTACCAGAAAGACTTGTACTTGCCGCTCAAAGAAAAGCCAGCAGACGTGAAAGATGAACATTGGAAAGTGTTAGATCGCAAAGCCTTAGGTGCAATTCGATTGAGTCTATCGAGATCAGTAGCCGTTAATGTGAAAAATCAAGACACAACGGCGTCTCTCATGAAAGCCTTATCAAATCTCTATGAACAACCTTCTGCGGCAAACAAGGTACATCTAATAAAGAAACTCTTTTCTCTCCGAATGTCAGAAAATAGAAACTTCAAGGATCACCTTAATGCTTTTAATGAAATTACAGATCAACTAATGTCCATAAAGATCGAGTTTGATGATGAAGTACAAGCCTTACTCATTCTCGGTCAGTTACCTGAAAGCTGGAAGGGTATAGTCCAGTCAATCAGTGGTGCGTTTGGAAAAGAAAAATTGAAGCTTTCAGAAGTTGTGGATATGATCATGACTGAAGAGATTTGTAGGCGTGAAGATGGGTTCTTTAATTCAAATTCAGCCTTAAATGTGGAGAGTAGAGGAAGAAGCAACACTAGAGGTGGGCAGCGTGGTAGATCCAAGTCGAAGCATGGTAAGTCTAAATCTAGGAAGCGTCAGAACAATTCGCAAGGTGGTAAGAAAGACATCGAGTGTTGGAATTGCCATAAGACAGGGCATTACCAGTCAGAATGTAAAGCTTTAAAGAAAGAAAGCGATGGTCAGACTAGTGCGAATTATGTTTCAGAAGGTTCAGATGATGCTTTAATTTGCTCTTTGGAGGATAATACTGAGTCATGGATATTGGACTCAGGAGCATCGTTTCATGCTACCTCTAGGAAGGAATTATTTGAAGAATATGTAGCAAGCAATCTGGGTAAGATTTATCTTGGTGATGACAAAGCTTGTGACATTGTGGGTAAAGGAAAGGTGAAGATCAATTTGAATGGATCTATTTGGAAACTGGATAATGTAAGACACGTACCTAATTTAAAGAAAAATATGATTTCAATTGGGCAGTTAGCTACAAATGGTTATGTGACAACTTTTTCAGGAGATGCCTGGAAGATTTCGAAGGGAGCTATGACTATTGCTAGAGGAAAGAAGAATGGAACTCTTTACACAACCATAGATGGACGTGGTTTATTTACTGCAGTTGAAAGTAGAGATGATCCCAACCTATGGCATCAAAGGCTTGGGCATATGAGTGTCAAGGGACTACGAGTCATGCATTCGAATGGCAAGTTGTTAGATTTGAAATCGATTGACCTAGACATGTGTGAAAGTTATGTTTTTGGAAAGCAGAAAAGGGTGAGCTTTAAGAAAATCGGGAGAACTCTGAAGGCAATGAAATTGGAGTTAGTTCACACAGATGTTTGGGGACCTGCACCAGTTTCCTTAATTGGTGGAAAATACTATTTTGTCACTTTCATAGATGATCACTCAATGAAGGTTTGGGTTTATTTTTTGAGGCAGAAATCTGAGGTATTTGATGCCTTCAAGAAGTGGAAGGCAATGGTTGAAAATGAAAATGGTTTGAAGATCAAGAAATTGCGATCAGATAATGGATGTGAATATGAAGATTCTGAGTTCAAAAAGTTCTGCTTCGAGAGTGGGATTCGTCTCGAGAGGACTGTGCCTGGTACTCCACAACAGAATGGTGTTGCAGAACGTATGAACCGAACATTGACTGAGAGAGCCAGAAGCATGAGGCTACACATTGGTTTGCCAAAGCAGTTCTGGGCAGAAGCAATCAATACCGCAGCTTATTTGATCAATCGTGGTCCATCAACACCTTTAGATTTCAAACTACCCGAAGAAATTTGGAGTGGTCAAGAGGTAAAACTTTCTCATACTAGAGTTTTTGGCTGTGTAGCATATGTCCATGTTAGTGATAATGCTAGAAACAAACTTGACCTAAAATCTATTAAATGTATTTTTATTGGCTATGGAAATGATGAATTTGGGTACAAGTTTTGGGATGAAAATGGTAGGAAGATGATTAGGAGCAGAGATGTTATCTTCAATGAGAAAGTTATGTATAAAGATAGGAAATCTATAGAGTCTTCTAGTAGAGGGATATCTGAACCTAACTATTTTAATCATGATGATGTGCCTATTTGTAAGAATTCTAAGTTAGGTACGGAATCAAAAGCCAAGGAGACTATAGAAAAAGAACCAGTCACTACTTCAAGTTCGACGTTTGGAGGTGTAGACTCAAAACCACTAGAAAAGGGAGTTGCAGATTTATACCCTGTTGAGTCAGAAGATCCAGCAAATGCATTACGAAGGTCCAAGCGACGTCGAATACCAAACAAAAAGTATGACCTGAACTATCTGCTACTGACTGATGGTGGGGAGCCTGAATGTTATGCTGAGGCATGTCAGGTAGATGATTCTAGCAAGTGGGAGCTAGCGATGGAGGATGAGATGAAGTCTCTGAATTCGAACCGTACATGGGAGTTGACAGAGTTACTAGAGGGTAAAAAGGCACTCCAGAATAAATGGGTCTTCAGAATTAAGGAAGAACATGATGGCTCCAAGAGTTATAAGGTTAGATTGGTGGTCAAGGGTTTTCAACAAAAAGAAGGCATTGACTATACAGAGATATTTTCCCCTGTTGTGAAGTTGAGTACAATTCGGTCAGTTTTGAGCATTGTGGTAGCAGAAGATTTACATCTAGAGCAATTAGATGTAAAGATCGCTTTTTTGCATGGTGATCTCGAGGAGGAGATATACATGATGCAACCAGAAGGTTTCGCGGAAAAAGGAAAAGAAAATCTGGTATGTAGGTTGACTAAAAGCTTGTATGGCCTCAAGCAAGCTCCTCATCAATGGTACAAGAAATTTGATGGTTTTATGCAAAAGAAAGGATACTTGAGATGCAATGCTGACCATTGTTGTTACTTCAAGAAGGTTGGTACTAGTTACATTATTTTATTACTCTATGTTGATGACATATTAGTAGCTGGAGCAAATTTGGAAGAAATAAAAAAGTTGAAGAAACAACTGTCGAGCGAGTTTGAGATAAAGGATTTGGGGGCAGCAAAGCAGATTCTTGGAATGAGAATTAACAGAGATAAGAAGAGAGGTACATTACAATTGTCTCAGGCAGAGTACATTCGTAAGGTTCTTCAGCGTTTTAGCATGAGTGATGCTAAACCAGTTAAAATTCCCATAGCCAGTCACTTTAGACTTTCTAAGGATCAGTGTCCAGAGACAGATGAAGAAAAGGCATACATGGATAAAGTTCCATATGCATCTGCAATTGGAAGCTTAATGTATGCTATGGTTTGCACGAGGCCAGATATTGCTCATGCAGTGGGAGCAATCGGTAGATTTATGTCTAATCCAGGCAGGCAGCATTGGGAGGCAGTTAAATGGATTTTGAGGTATCTACGAGGTACAACAGAAAAATGTTTATGCTTCAAAAAAGGTGATTTGAAGCTATAAGGATATGTTGATGCTGACTTTGCTGGAGAGGTGGATCATAGGAGAAGCACTACATGATACGTTTTTACTTTAGGAGCGACAGCCATTAGTTGGGTCTCTAAGTTACAGAAGATTGTGACTTTGTCTAGACTGAGACAGAGTATGTAGCTGTGATAGAGGCAAGCAAAGAACTGATTTGGTTACAAGGTCTGTTAGCAGAATTGGGGTTTAAACAAGTGTTAAATGTGTTGCACAGTGATAGCCAAAGTGCGATACACTTAGCCAAGAATTCAGCATTTCATTCAAGGACTAAGCATATAAGTTTGAGATATCATTTCATTCGTACTTTTTTGGATGAAGGAGTGTTGACACTTGTGAAAATTCTTGGGAATAAGAATCCAGCTGACATGTTGACCAAGCCAATGACTATCGAGAAACTGGAGCTGTGTTCAGCTTCAGTTGGTCTTTAAGGTTAAAAAAGAGGATGTTGAGTGCACCGATTTCACTAGTCAGAAGAGTTGATGATTGCATGTATTTCAGTCTTCAAGTGGGAGATTGTTAGAATTGTGAAGCCTGAAGGAATCTTGAATTAGAAAGAATTCAGAAGTGGAAGTTTGAAAGAATTCGGATTTGTGAAGCCTGCAGGAATTCGGATTCAATTCTGCGTCAAACTTTATCTGATTCGAAAGTAGACCAAACGAAGTCCGATTTAAGCGAATGAGGTGTCGTTGGAAAGATAATTTTGATAGGAATCCAAAGCCGCAAGAATCACAGAAAAATAAGCCTGGACGCGCCTTCAAGCGCCCCAAGAAGAGTCGGTGGTTAGTCTACTACGGATTTTTCAGAATTCGATTTTAATTCGACTTTTAAGTCCGAATAAGCTATGTATGCTTCCTAAACTATAAATACCCACCTTGAACGTCACATATGTGAGTTTTATGATGTACAAAAGGGTCTCTAAGGGTTTTAGGCTTATATTGACGTGTTTGGGAAGGTGAGAGAAGATTTGTAAGTGAGATTCATGATTGAAAGTGAGAGAGATAGAGGCTTGAGTTTGTAATCATTAATTTGATAGTGGAAGAAGTGCTGGTACACTCCGTGGACGTAGGGAATTTCCCGAACCACGTAAAACTCTTGTGTCTCTTTTATTTTCTGTTTTGTGGTGTGTGTATGCTTGATTGTGCTTTGCGTATTTGTTTCGTGTGTCTACTTTCCTAACAGTGTGTAGGGATACTATGAGAAACCCACATGAAAATTAAATTATCAGTGATCAACACTCGGTTTTTTCTTGGTTTTTAGGTGAACTGCCCTTTATCATTAACTTTAGATCTAAATGTTAACGTTTTCCTTCCAAAATGATGAAATGACCAAAATACCTTTTCTAAGATTCTATAAAATCCTTATTATATCCTCCAAACTTATGTAATGACTAAAATACCTTTAAATTATTAATTAATAATAATAAATAAATAAATAACACAAAAATAAAAATAAAAATAAAAATAAATATAAAAACTAACTTGGTTTCAGGTTTATGGGTTTCCAACAACCTAAAACCCTATAGAAAACACACACCAAAAAAAAAAAAAAAAGCCCTAATTGTTTCATCAAATTCATCACCATCATCAACAAAACCCACCATTATCACCTTCGCCAATCTCCTCCTCCCTTTCCATTCCCTCTTCTTTTTCCGTTTCCCAAATAAAACACAACTCAGATCTGTAATTTTCAAACAAAACACAACTCTAAAATCAACTAAAACACAACCTAAACGGGGTTCAAATTGAACCTAGATTTCTAGGTTCGATTCAAACCCTGATGTTTGAATCTAACCCACCTTGATGGATTTGCATAGCACCTATTTGAATATCTAAATTTTTTCAAATTTAAAAATCTTAATGATATGTTTGTCAAAAAAATGTTATTAATGGAACTCATACATTAGAATCTTGGGTTATGGTCCATCTTTCTTACCATGGTGGATCTAACTCACTAGTTAGTATGTTTGATTGGTGATAAGATAACAATTCCCAAACAATACCTATCTAGCTAACTAACAAAACAAAAGATTATTTCAAACTTATTAAATAGATATTGAAAATCTGTTTGAACATTTATTGTTGGAGAAAATTCAAGAATGGTGTGTAACTATTTGATTGGTGTTAAAATAACAATTCTCAAATAGTACCCATCTAGCTAATTAACAAAACAATAGATTATTTCAAACATATTAAATAGATATAGAAAATTTGTTTGAACATTTATTACTGGAGAAAATTCAAGGATGGTGTGTACCTATTTGATTGTTGTTAAGATAACAATTCTGGAATAGTACCTATCTAGCTAATTAACAAAACAAAAGATTACTTCAAACATGAAATAATTTGTTTATTGTATAATACCTAATTTTTGTGATTGTTATGTCAAGTTAACAAGTGTTATGGCAATTACCTAAATGTTGTATAAGAATGGAACATGTCATAACAAACAAACTACATGTTGCAACATCATAAAAACACAAGTGGTAATAAAGTAAAATGAATACAACATTTTTAATGTAGTTCGACTTTACCTTACCTCCACGCCGCGAGGCAAGCATAGAGAGTCAAGGCCGTTAATGTATAGACACTTATCCATGGGAGCCAGGTTGATAATGTGGTAGAAGCATGTCTAGCCAAGACATTAATTGAGGCGTTTAATGGAAGGTAACCCATCTGAGTAATTCTGTTCCTTTTCTTTGTTTTTATTTTTGTTTTTAACTCTTCTCTTACTTATGTTTCATATTTGAAGCATTGAAGACAATGTTTAATTTAGGTTTGGGGGTGGTGAAAAACGTTTTTTTAGTTTTTGTAAAAATTTTCAAAAATTTTAAAATTTTCATTAAATTTTTCGTTTTTAGTTTTTGAATTCTACTCACAACAAATTGGCTAATTACTTTATGTTTGTCAATAGAGTCTTAATGCATGTTTTTTATTGGATATCTTTACTAGGGAATAGCCATGAACATCTTTACATGATTTGAGACTTTTGAATGTCATGATTTTAGTCGATTGAATAGATAAATACCATGTTTTTATGAATTATGAACTATTAGTAGAGACTATCCTTGGTGAGGATTTGAGTCCTCTGAGCATTTCTTTCTGAGGTATTTATTTGTTTCTACTCTTTAAATACTCTTTACTTTTTGTTCTTAATAGATGATCTCTAATAGGTTTTGCATTGGATACTAATGAACAATCATCATTATAGACAACATGAGTTGCTTTGATTTGAGAATTGGATGGATTTCTTAGAAGTGATATAGGCAATTTTACCTATAAATGCCTACTTCCTTATCTTGTATTAAAATATATCATAAACCCTTTGAAGCCGAACACTTTTAGTCTTTTTCTTTGTATACCGATAGTAAATGATCCTATTGAGCCTTATATTCAGCCATACCTTTATGAGTTTGGGATCATACTACATGGTGAAAAAGGAGCAGGAAATTAAAGTGTTAACATTGATATGATGTATACATGAGCATATGCTTTGAAAGAAATGTGCTCTAAATAGCATTATGATAAAAAAGTAAAAAAAAAAAGCATGAAAATGAAAAATATATATATAGAAAAAAATGAGAAAAAAAATGAGAGAAGCACAAGTTTTATGATGCCTAGATGTACGAAGGAAAGGGGAAGTGAATAAAGAAAGAAGAAGTGGAATAAAATAAGAGAGGTGATAGTGAAAAAAAGAAAAGAAAAGATTGTGATGAATAAGAGACTGAATAAAGTGTTTTGGTATGATCCTAAGTTCTTTTGAATTGAGAACTTTCATTGTTTACCTATTAATCAACCATATTTATACAACTTCGAATAAAGACCTATTGATCTTTGGGGGTGAGTCCAGTTTAAAGGTTGAAGTATGTCATCACACTTTATCTACGTTCTTAGAATCAGGTAGGTTTTTCATTTTGTTGGTTCATTCGATCTTATAATGATCTCATTTGCTCCTGCGGTCTTCTTTCTGCAAACAACTTTTCAGGATCAATACCATAATCATATGGAAATATGAAGAATTTAACTTATTTGTAAGTGATTTAATATGAAAAAAAAAATCATTATGGAAATAGATTGTTTAGAATTCAGAAGTTCCTGATCTCTTACTATTGCTTGCAGTCTGCTAGATGAGAGTAACTTGACAGGAAAGATACCTGATTTTATTGGGAACTGGACTAATCTTGAAAGACTGTGAGTTCTGTACTGCATTTTAATTTTCTTTTCTTCGTCTTTTTCCTTACAAACTGTATTGTATTTTTTTGTTATCTAAGGCATGTTGAATGAATTGCAGGGACTTGCAGGGTGCATCCATGGAAGGAGCCATTCCTTCCAGTATTTCTCTGTTGACAATTTTGGAGCAATTGTATGCATTCAATTCCGCTTGTGTTAAATGATATAAATTTATCTATCATGAATTATTAAGATTTGAAAGAAGTACTAGAAAGATGGAACTATTCACAATTTTTAATATACACATTTTATTTTTAGGAGGATCTCTGATTTGAGTGGAGCAAGTTCGAATTTCCCTAATTTGCAGGCCATGAAAAACATGAAAAGATTGTGAGTTGATATTGACTTAATTTATTATAATAAAATTTCCTGTGTGGCTCATTTATTGATTGCTCTAACTTACTAATGTGTTGCTTCTATTCCTGTAACCCAAGATACTCAGAAATTGCATGATTACTGGTACAATTCCATCATACCTTGGGGCTATGACAAATTTTAAATTTTTGTAAGTGTTTATATGGATGTTTATTTCCTCATAGATGCGATTATGATAACGTTTAACTGGGGAAACCTTATGTATGTTGATCTATTTTATTATTGTAGAGACCGAAGTTTCAATCAGTTGACCGGTCAAATACCAGCAACACTTGAGACTTTGGCTGGCATAGATTTCATGTAAGTTAATGAATACATTTGTTTAGTCCAAATTTGTAGCCCTTGACATCTAATAATTCTTAAGTTAATTGTGCTTACATACTTCTATGATTGCCTGTTTGCTAGCATTTTGATCTAAATGTGTTTGTTTGTGTTTTACTTTTTCATTTAGTTTTTTGACAAACAACTCGCTGACCAGATCAGTGCCTAATTGGATATTGAACAGCAAAAGGAGATTGTAAGTAATTTTTTCAAGCTATGATCATTTTCCATGCGTTGTTTTTTGTTTGGTTTTGCAATAATTATTGATTGTTTTTGAATTATGTGGTATAATCTATTGCAGGGATTTATCTTACAACAATTTTACTGATTCAACTCCAACTAGTTGCCAACAGTCCGATGTGTAATCCACTTTATCTGACCTACTCATATGTTCATACCTCCAACAAAATCTATTGATTTTATAATCTTCACTATTTCATATATTCTCTTCTGTTATATATAATCCTGCCTTGGTCATTTTACAGGAACTTAGTGTCCAATTTTTCATCTTCACAGAGCAACTCGTAAGTTATACCTCTAGTTTCCCTTTTCCTTGACTATATTTCCTAATTAATTTGTGATCCTAACATAAACGATTAACCAAACGTTAACGGTCAACTGCCAGAAATTCTTGGTGCTTGAAGAAGGACCTTCCCTGCCCTGCAAAAGCCAACCGTAAGCATTGTTAGATGTAACATTGTGGTTTTGTGAATTGCAATAACCCCATGATTTCAATGGATTCATATTTTGACATAATATTTTTACATTTGCAGACCATTCGTTGTTCATTAATTGTGGAGAAGGAGCAATCAGACAAGGGGGAAACCATTACGAGGAAGACCTAAACACAAAGGGCCAATCAAACTTTGCTTCAGTAGGAACTAGGTGGGCTTATAGCAGTTCAGGGGTCTACATGGACAATGACGACGCTAATAACCTTGCAGCAAACCAATATGGTTTGAATGTGACTGGTGCTGAATATTACAAAACTGCACGCGTCTCTGCCCAATCACTCAAGTATTATGGTCTGTGCATGCGAAAATGTCCTTATAATGTGAAGCTGCGCTTCGCTGAAATTATGTTTACTGATGATCAGTCTTATGCGAGCCTTGGAAGGCGTATATTTGATGTGTTGATTCAGGTGAGGAGAAAAAACTCTTCATTAGTAGAATTTAGTCAGAAATATTTACTCGTTATAAGGATCAGTTTTGAAAGAGGAAGAAAACTAACTTTCAGATGAGTTTTATAAAGTTTCTATTCGAATCCCGATTTTTACACAGGAAAAATTAGTTTGGAAAGACTTTAACATTGCACAGGAAGCTGGAGGTGTTGGAAAAAACTTCACCATAGAAGTTGATAATGTCTGGGTTAATGGTAGCACTTTAGAGGTCCACTTATACTGGGCTGGTAAAGGGACCAATGCCATTCCTGACACAGGTGTTTATGGACCTCTTATATCTGCTATTACAGTCACACCAAGTATGTTTATCTCCTCTATAAGGCCTTCCTCTCTTTTTTCCTTCAAGCTTGTTCCATAAACTCTCTTCCTTCTTGTAGACTTTAAGGTAGATACTGGAGGTTTATCTGCTGGAGTCATTGCTGGTATCGTAATTGCTTCATGTGCTGTTGTGATTCTGTTGTTGGTTGGCCTGTGGATGAAAGGTTGCTTCGGGGGAAAAGATCTCGAAAACAAAGGTAAGACTGATATATATTAAGTACTTTCTTGTTTGTCTGCAATTGTTGATTTCTTGAAGTTGTGATTATCTTGGAAGAGTCAGATATGTTTGCTCTTCTTGACATTAACATGTTTGGTTAAATTTTCTTTTCTTTGTTTTGGTGCAGAACTTCGTGCATTAGATCTTCAAACTGGTTATTTCACCCTTAGACATATTAAGGCTGCTACCAATAATTTTGACCCTGCAAACAAGATTGGAGAAGGAGGGTTTGGGCCTGTTTATAAGGTAATTATGGTTTTCTAGTCTACGCACACATTGGAAAACAGTGGCTAGTGGGAAAAAGAATATTCTCTTTACTGTATTCTGAAATGCTTATCTGCTTGACTCCAGGGTACACTGTCAGATGGGCTAGTAATTGCTGTCAAGCAGCTCTCCTCAAAATCTAAGCAGGGGAACCGTGAATTTGTGAACGAGATAGGAATGATATCAGCCTTACAGCACCCAAATCTTGTGAAGCATTATGGCTGCTGTATTGAAGGAAACCAATTACCGCTTGTATATGAATACCTGGAAAACAACAGTCTTGCTCGTGCACTCTTCGGCATTGTGTCACTAACACCTAATATGTCATTTCTCTGAACTTTTAGAATGAACTATGACTAGACTTTGTCTACCCCTTATTTTCTTATTTTAGGTAAAGAAGAACAAAAGCTTAACTTGGATTGGAAAATAAGAAAGAAGATATGCATAGAAATAGCACGGGGATTAGCTTATCTTCATGAGGAATCAAGATTGAAAATAGTTCATAGAGATATTAAGGCAACCAATGTACTGCTTGACAAGGATCTAAATGCTAAAATATCTGACTTTGGTTTAACTAAGCTTGACGAAAAAGAGAACACCCATATCAGCACAAGAATAGCTGGAACAATGTGAGCTCTCTCTTTCTCTCTCTCTCTCTCCCTCTCTCTCTCTCTCTCTCTCTCTTATATAGTGAAAGGTTCTAAGTTATTCTTCTAAATCTTTATTCGCTGGTGGTATGGTCTTTAGTTTATGTGTTGATATATATGTTCACTCCAGAGGCTATATGGTTTCTGAATACGCGATGAGAGGTTAATTAACTGACAAGGCAGATGTGTATAGTTTTGAAGTTGTTGCATTAGAGATTGTTAGTGGGAAGAGCAACACTAATTATAGGCCAAAGGAGGAGTTTGTTTATCTTCTTGATTGGGTAACTAAATTAATTGCATTTTGCACTTTCATATATATTTTTTAGTTTATTACTGTTTTATAAATACTGTTTGATAATCTCACATTGGTTGAAAAAATAAATTTGTATTGGTTTATAAGGTGAGAGTAAACTTTCACTTATGAGTTAGCTTTTGTGGTAGAGTTAACCTCAAGACCTTTTTCTGACATGGTATTAGAGCTTGGTTGGGTTGGACTCTACCTAGTTTGCGTGGCCCAAAGTCCGTTGCATGGGTGCAGATGCTGCTGAATAGGCATGCTATGGGTGAGAGGGGATGTTAAATATTCCCACATTGGTTAAAAAAATGAATTTATATTAGTTTTTAAGATAAGTATAAACATCCACTAATGAGCTAGCTTTTGCGGTGAAATTAGACCTAAAATCATTTTCTGACATGATATCAAAACTTGGGTTGGGCCCAAACTCAATTACATGGGTGTAGGCGCTACCAAGTGAGTACGCTGCATGTGAGAGAGGGAGTTAAGCCTAAGAATATTTTTTGACATGGTATCAAAGCTTGGGTTGGGCTCAAACTCAATTACATGGGTGTAGGTACAGTCGAGTGGGCATGCTGCATGTGACAAAGAGTGTTTGATAGTTTTATATTGGTTGAAGAAGTGAATTTACATTGATTTATAAAATGAGGGTAAACCTCTACTCATAAGCTAGCTTTTGTAATAGAGTTAAGCCCAAGATTTTTTTTGACAAACACAACAAAGCCAAAATAATTTTTTTAGCTTGGTAAAGTTGGATTGTGTGAAGAAATTAAAGCTTCATTTAAATTGGATAAAATGAGTAGTGTTTACAAGTCTCTAAGTAGACCTTACACTAACATTTATAATTCTTTCTTCGAGATTACTAATAACATTTGTTTCTTTTTATGCACGTTATTGCAGGCGTATGTGCTACAAGAACAAGGAAGCCTTCTAGAACTTGTGGATCCAAGTCTTGGTTGAAATTCTCCAAAGAAGAGGCGTTGAGGATGCTTAATGTAGCCCTCTTATGCACCAATCCATTTCCCACTCTCAGACCATTAATGTCATCTGTAGTTAGCATGCTCGAAGGCAAAGTTCCGGTCCAAGCACCAATTATTAACTGCAGTTTAGACCAGGATGCAAGGTTCAAAGCCTTTGAAATAATATCACATGACAGCCAAACCCAAGTCACAACATGCTCTCAAGAAAGCCATTCGCAGACGAATAGCTCAATGGATGGACCCTAGGGAGATTCCTTAGTTTCTTTTCAAATAATAGATGAGACTCAAGAACCTTCTTCATCAAGCATGGTTATTGATAAGGATCTATAAGATGATAGTTTATGATGGTCTATGGAATTATATTAGAGAGCAATATATGATTTGAAGTTCTTTTCATTCAAATTGTATTCTTATCCATGTGACAAAAGTTTATAGAATAGGGTAAGAAAAATTGTACTGGGAAATATTCTTATGTAACTTGAATTCCAATGTAAAGAGTGTGATTCTGAAATTTGCTCATGTTGTATAATATTGGCCTTAATTGAATTTTGGTTTATAGGGTTCCTCTATTTGGTATTAGGATGTTTCTTTGAAACAGCTCATGATTCTAGATAACAATTCCATGATTCAAGAGTCTAAATTTTAACCCATTTTTCTTTTATTATTGGTTTAAAATTTTGTAAGATATATCTAGTTAGTAAGATATTTTGTAAAAGAAAATAATTTAGTTTATTTTTAGATTAATATATTTTATTTATAGTGAAAATATTATTGTTAATTACCTTTGTAATTTCATATAACCGGTTTCTGATTAATTTCATATTGGCATCGGTAAGAGATATAGAGAAGTTTTATATGAATGTTAGTTTACAGAGATGAGATGGATTTGAGATTGATAAAGTGGTATTTTTAAATTCAGATTTATTCAAAAATATTTTTAGAATAGTTTAATTGAAATAAAGATATTATATTAGAAAAGTTTATAGTTACTTTGTAAAACCTTAAATTTTTTTTAGGATAAAATTGAAAAATTTTATGAAAATTATATAAAAGTGCAAGGGTCAAAAAGTTAGACTTTTAGAGTTTTAGTTTAAAATCGTAATTTATAAATAGTTGAGGGGTCAAATGATAATTTTTTGGGATTATATAGTCAGTCTTCTTCTTCCTATCGCGGATGAGAGCACTATTTCTCTCTCTGTCTGGATTTTTATTTTTAGATTTCCATTTTCGCGAGCTCCACTTTGACTTCTCATTCCGACCACATCCGACCTCCATTCCGGCCAAATTTGGTACCGTTGGAAAGCTTGTGCGACGTAGATTCTATAGATCTCGACGAAACCAAGTGATTTTGACTCCGGTTAACCTCATTTTTGTGACGAGCTTGTCGAGGACAACAAAACTCACCTAGCTGCACCTCTCACCACCGTGGTCGTCGGAATCCGCCGTCGGAACGTTGCCGTTGGCCACCGCGTCCGACGAAAATTTGGTTTAAGATAGTGATAATTACATTGAGAACCAAGGCTTTGGAAAAGTTAATAGCTCATATTGAGGTAGGAGCTCAACCCTAATCTTTTAGAAATTTTTATGTTAAAGTTGGTGTTTATTTGAATTTTTATAATTTTGAAAGTGTAGTAATTATTTATGGAAATATATTGTGGATTGCTTTGGAAGTATATTGTGGTTTATTACAGGTTTGCAAAAGGTTTGGTTTATCGAATTAGTAGCTGTTATGCTGCCGAAATTTTTTTAAATGAAAGAAAGGTTTTCAAAATACCAATTTCTATAAATATTGTAATGATTGCTTGATGAATTTATTCAAATTGTTTTGTGACTTGAATAAGGTAAAAATCCACCGTCCTAGTCATTATGTGAGCTTATCATGAACTATTCGTATTATACGACTTTATGTTGGGGTCACTGCGTAGGGTATTATTGTGCAGGGTATTTTCTGGTATGGTTACCAGGGTCACGGTGGGCCAAACGTTGTTTTCTTCTTCAAAAATAATTTATTGAAATTACAGGCCACCGGGTATATGACTAGGGGACAAGATCTACCTTGATTCAGGAAATGCTATGACTTGACTTAAAAATTTAGATGTTTGATTTCTATTTTATTTCTATCTTGGAAGCATGTATGTAGATATATATATATATATCTTTTTTATGAAATGTTTTATGAGATTTGTTTAGACAGTCGACCATTCAGGTTTTTTTTTTTTTTTTTTATCATGATTCTAGAAAATGGTTTTCGAAACCATATCGGGATTTAAATCCTACTGAGCATTGGCTCACCCTTCCTTTATTCTTCTCCCTCCAGGAAATGTACATGGTGATTTAAGTGGCCACCCGACTGAGTAGATAGACGACCAAAGAAATCAAGTGCTTGGCTTGTGATGTATTTCTTTAGTTATTTCTTTTCCCATTTAGATATTTATGGATGAATGTTTTGAAACCAAATTGAGAGGACTCTTATTGATGTATTTAAAACTTTGTATTCTAGACACCAGAGTTGAAGATTTTTATTTGGAAATCTAAGTAGATGTAAAAGCTTAAATGTGATAAGCTGATTGCATGGCTAAGTGTTCATAAATTTTATTGTGGCTTTGAATCCATGATTTCTAACAGGTGTTCACATATCTGTGGGGATGAGTTTTCACTGGAATTATTTTAGATTGTTTGAAGTTTTTCATTATACTTTTCTCAATATTTTAGATTTGATACTCCGGAGTATCTAAACAGAGGAAAATTTTTTATAAATTAATAATCACAATTCTGCCACGGCCTAGGGCCCAAGTCATGACATACTTACTTAGCCTTTAGTCTTTTATTTTATCTTATTTGATTTTCACATGATATCATATGGTGATATCAGAATAGTTTTATTATTATTATTATTTTTTTTTTAAAGCAATTTAATTCTTATTTTAAATATAGAAGTTTTTGCGTTTTTTCATATTTTCAAATAACTAGATTTTTTTAAATAAGTCTTTGTTTCCTACAATTGAAATATCTTTTTAAGTACATATTTATATAAAGAGTACCGATATTGTCACCTATAAATATGATTTTATATCAAATTTTTTTTTTTTTTTTTTTAAGAAGAGAGATTAAATTAATAGAAAATTATCCACACATTATATTTTAGGACATGGATGAGACTTGGACCATTAACCTCAAGAGAAATGTTATGTCACTCATATTAAAAATATCTCTAATACTATAATAGATTACCTTTCATAAAAAGAAAAATCATGTTATTAATACCAAGAGAATTGTATTACTTGTTAGGGTTCCTCATACAAAAAGAATTTTAGATTATAGTAAGGTTAAGCATTTCTTTCCTAGTTTACGTCGAATTGCATTGAATATAAAGTATCTGAGTTGAATTACACTTTTCGAAAATTTCTTGTTAAGTAATTTTTTATTTGATGTAGAATTCATTCCGTTTTTAAGATGCTATTATGATATGGAATGATACAGTATCCCATCAATCGGGCTACCTTTAGAATGCACCAACTGGTTCACATTCGAGCTACTCGTTGCTCGCTGTTTGTTGCTTCATTGTTCGCAACGTGGAGCGATGGGCTTCAAGATTTTTTATGCTGAAGTGGCATGTTAACGTGGGTCCCAATAATAAAGTCACTATTCGATTTTTAGGCTTTTCAATTCCTTACCGAACCACAATTCTCAATCAAAATAGGATAAACGCGTAATGACTGAGTTGTCAAAAGCATTTCTTTATTTGTTAAAAAGTTATAGGGTTTCATTCAATCAATAGAAAAACCAGAATAGTTTACATCATTTTCAGCTAACTTTAATTGCCTGCTGGAGAAAGGGAAGCACTGTGAGGTGGAGATGCATTTATTTGATAATTAAAGAGAGAGAGAGAGAGATAGAGATTTCCTTAACTACCCTTTTACCAAATAAGAATCAAGCACTAGTTTAATTAAAAAGTAGGGGCAGGCAGGCATTAAACATAGGATATTTCATCGAAACTCCAGTCGATTAGACAAAATTGACCATTAATTAAACACGTTATAGCTTATGCTTTTTAATAATGCAGAGACGACGCGACATGCCCCATTTTAGTGACGTCGCGTGATCCTCTTTGGTGGCATGCAACCCGCCGACCTTTCAATTGCTACTGTTTACCAATCCGTACGTAGTATCAACTTCTAAGGTCTCACGTACGAAATGAAAGCTAATTTACTTTATTTTATATATTTGTTTGAAATGTAACACTGACCGTAAAAGCTTGTAGATGTATTTAAATTAAATATTATATTAATATTTAATATGATACTAATATTACAGGACTTGAACTCATGGAAGTAAAAGTGGAATCCACAACCATTTAATTTATTAGTATGCCTTACAAAGCTATTTTGTTAAAGTTTACTGTGTGAAATATGTATACTGAAATCCAGGTGAATTCTGGATGGTTAAAAAAACTTAAATGTACTAATTACTGTATAGCATTACACTCTTGATATAGTGATATTAAAACAATAATTTCCTATTAAAAGTAGATTACAAATATGAAATAAATAATTATTACTTGTGCTAAGGTAGCAAAAGTTTTTCCCTGCTGGTGTCGTATTGATAATTTTTTGGAAAAACTTTATTTTAATCTTTCGTATTTCAAAAAATATCAAATTTTTAAAACTCTTTTAGAAACAACTATTTTCATCTCTAATTTTTTCAAAACTCTTTAAAAAAATCCAAAACGTCAGTCAACTGACATTTAAAGTAAATTTAATAATTTAAGTTGTAATTAACAACTTAAATTCAAAGAAATTTTAAGAAATTTAACTTACAAATTTATTATTTTATGAGAAAAATCCAATAATTTACTTGTTACTAACAATCATCAAGGGTAAAAATATTTTTCTATATGTTTTTTTAAATATTGACCATCAATTGATTAACTGTTTTGATATTTTTAAAAAGTTTTGAAAAAGTTAGGGATAAAAAGAATTGTTTTTAAAAAAGTATTAAAAAATTGATATTTTTTTAAACTTCAGAAATTAAAATAAAGTTTTTTCTAATTTTTTTGTTCAGTGGAGAAATTATAGTTAATTAATTAATATGTTTTCACACATATACATATATACACGTGTGTGTATATATATCCTTTCTAATAATTAAAAAACTATTAATTAATTATAGATAATGAGTGAGGTAATAGGAAAAATATTTTAAGAGTAACACATAGATATCGCAAGATTATTAATCCTTCCCTCACCGCCTGTTGGCATAATTGGTGCTTGCAAACTATATTTCCAAAACAACACAATAATTTAAGAATTAGAGAAAAAAAAAAGATAATTTATATTCTTTATTTGTTAATTATGATTCGTGAACAGAATAATGATAATGTGCTAAAGATACTACTAATTTTACTTTTTAAATAACTCAAAAATTTGTATTTTTGTATGCTATTTTATGAAATTTTTACTTTAAAACAAAACTAGTTTTTTTTTTTTTTGGATAAATACAACAAAACTAGTTATGGTCACTAGTTGGACCTACCACCTTATGTTCGTTTTCTCGTCCTTGGATTCCTGAACCCTCCAGGCAAACCCCTTCTGTCTTCTTATTACAATGCACCCTACCCCAGTTCTCGTTTTCTAAAACAGTTGCGATTTTTGTCAGTTTTTGACCAAATGCATGCAAGCGGACGCCCTTTTTGAGTCAACATAAAAAAACAAAATAAATTCAATTATTTCTCGTTTAATAGCCCTCTCACTTCTTCTCCTTGCTAACCAGAACCAGTCCTCTCTCTTTCAAAGAAACTCTTTCTTCTTTGCATGTTTATGCAGCTAAAAGGCTTATCGTTTTATCTGCTAAGCTGAGAAACACCTTGTTTACAAGTTCATTGCAAGGAAGACGAATTCGAGTAGTGATTATTGTTGTTGATTCAAAAATATATATGGGGTGGTACTTTGGTGTTTTGTTTACGAGGATTCTTTTTGGGGTCTTGATTTTGGTCTGCTGTTTGGAATTCGGTTCTCATGCCCATACTTTGCCTAATGAAGAAGGTACGTGCACTTCAATAATCTCTTCAACTTTTCACTTTCCATTTCTTGAATTGTCTTGTTTGGTTCACGAGAAAGTCATTTGCCTTTGATTTTGAAAAAAAAAAAAAAATTGAAGTAAAATATAACAAAATGATCATTTCAAATATATATACATACAAATATATATATATATATATAACAAAATGATATATTTTGGTTGTTGGATGTGGTATTTTTTGTTTTACTTTTGATTTAAGCAATTTGGTGTGAAAATTTATGTTAGCAATATATGCATGCATGTCCACATAAAATAATAAAAACAAATTGAAATTGGAATATTTTAAGGGTTTTTTTTTTTTGTCACGTGAGACCAGGAGGTCCAGGATACCAACTTGTGTGTGTTTTTCTATTTTTCTATGTATATATATTTTTGAAATAGATACCAACTTGTGTTTTATATACTTTCTTTCTCAATAATTTGCATGATTTATTTGTTTATTTATGAGGTGTTAAATGCTTTTCTGTCCTTCTCTCTGATCTGTTTGGATGGCTGGAAATTGCGTGTGGGACATGAAAATGTGTTTGAGATATTTTAGACATACACTCATTTTCTCGGGAAAACTACTAAACTGGCATAAAAATAGAAACCATTCCACAACTTCTCTTTGATGTTAGTTCTTTGTTGGCTTTAATTAATGAAATTGTGGTAAAATAATTTCTTATCAATGTTAATTAATTATAACATTCAAATTTTTGTTCTTATATATATGCATTAATTATTAAGGTAAAAATTAAAAATATTTAAAATAAATAATATCTTTTTAACTATTCTGTATAATTACACATTCTACAAATTAGTCTCTAATTTTTTTAAACTTATCCCCTTTTTACAAGAATTAACTTTAACGATCCTCAAATTTTCACATATGCAAGTTACTCTAACAAAAAGCTAATAGGTTAAATTTAGTAAGATGGTAGAAAATACTTATTTACTCTTGGCTTAAAATACTTGACTAAAATAGACTATTTTTGACTGATTATTTTTTGTATATTTACAATTTTATCATGAGCAAAAAGATTTAAATACCTTTATACATAATTCGTTAAAACAGAATTTCAATTATATTATTAAATTTAATAAATTAAGAATATTTAAACTTTACAATTGAGGCCATGTATATAATTTTTGTAGTGAAAAGAAAGTAATCAACAACAAAGAAGAGAAGAAGAAATAAGCACATAAACCTAAATTAACAACCTACTAATTCACTAAATTCCAACTAAAGCAATTAAAGAAAAGTAGGAGTGATATATATAATATATATATATATATATATATATAAGCCCTATAATATATTGGACAAACTGCATAAACCTCTCCTATTTAAGTCTAATAGCATTTAGATGAAATTTTCACTTTAATTTATACAAATCACTTTAGCTATCCTCAATTGTACTACATCAAATCATTTATCAGTTAATGGAGATCAAATCATCATTTTCTCCCTCAAATAAGATAACTATATTATTTATCATGAATTTCTTCTTTGACAATAGAGATCTTTACATGAAGATTTTCTATGGATGATCTCCTTAGTTAGGGAAGGTCGTGGTGAAATAATCTCTTCCAATTGGAGAGATTGCTGTTTGAAGATCTCTGTTAATAATACTTAGATTTTATACATATATTAGTTTAAAAAATTATAATATCCTTAATCTTTGATTTTTAATGGTACGAATCTAATAACAATAGATATCAAAGCAACATTTTTAAAAGTTGATGTAAAATTTGTTAAATATAGATAAAATTGCCATGTGTGTGTAATTGTTATGGCGTGTTTGTACAATTTGCCGTTTATATATTTATGTGCAATATAATAAGAGACATGGTGCCTTTTTATTTAAAAAAAAAAAAAAACATGGTGCCGCAGGTGAGGTCCACACCTACTATAAATGTAGATGCGTGCCACTTTCAACGTCCAATTGCAAATTGATTATTCAATGCCAAGCATAGCCTCCCATTTTTTACTACTGACATTTCAATAATGAATATATTTAAAAAATATATTTTTTGTTATATATCCGTACGCATAACAAAAATGATTAAAAAATATTTTTAATTATTTAAGAGATATTTCAGATTTCATAATTAATTGGTTTCAATCAGAGAGTCCTATCCATTGATGTTGTCATGTAGCTAGTTTATTATTATTATTATTTTAAAATAGTGATTTAACAAGTCTTGGTTGTTTATGAAGAAGACGTGTTACTTTCCAGCTTGTCACCGACACTTCTATTTTCTCTTTTTTTTTTTTTTAATTATTTTTGTTTGAATGTATGTGGGTTGACAAATATACCCTTTAAAATGTGAACGGTGAACAGCGTCCAATTATCATTTTTGGATAAAATGTTTATTTAATTCTATACAACTTGCCTAAATTTAAATTATACTTTTAGCATGTCAATTATGGAGTGATTATTTGGTCAATACTATTATTATTTTTTAAAATTTAGACCATCAATTCTCATGTTGAATGCGTCTAATTAATAGAATTTATTTATTGATTTGGATGAGACACGTTAATTTATTAAACAACAAAAAAAAAAAAAATTTAAGCTATTCTATGTGTATTATAATTATAAATTAATCGGCTAAAATTAAAATCTAAGGTTCTATTTGTTGGTCAGAATAGGATGACATTGGACAATGTCCAAGTTCATGTTTGTTGAGTAGGTGGGATTGGACAAAATTTAATCACATCTCCTCTTCTATCTACTTTTTTTTTTTTTAAATATCATGTGTTGTAACTATTCAAACTTGAATCATTCCTAAGTTAAATGATCCACTCAAACCTAAATCATTTCTAAGTTGAATGATCTACTCAAACCTGATCATAGCTAGGTTAAATGAGAGCTCTCTTTTATCATATTTGAGTAGCATAAATTAGTCCCACCTTGAAAGATGAGATTAATAAATCCCCCCTTCCCGTATCCCATTTAGTTATTTTATTCTTATTCATTTATTTATTTATCTTACTAATGGTTTGTATTTAAAATATTTATTATATTTAAATTTAAAAAATGTTTATTATATTTAAAAATAAATTTAATATATTTTATTAATAGTATTTTTAAGAATAATATTTTAATATCAACTAAATAAATATTATTTTATTAACATTCATTATTAATAATTTTTTTTTTTAAAATATAAATTACATTTTAATTCAAAATATAATTTAAATAATATTTTAATCAATATTAATTTAGAATATTTAATTTATTATAAAATTAATTTAAAACAATTTTATCTTTTTAAAATGCTATTTAATTTACTCTTATATTAAATAGTCTCATACTATATATATATATATATATATATATATATATAAACCAATATTACACAAAACAAGAGACAAGACAATTATGTTTTTAAATCAATTTTAACTACACCAGACACAACATAATGTTAAAATATTAATTTGATCTAATCTTATTTAATTTAATCTTTTCCAATCTAATCCCTTGAAAATAATTCAATTCAATCCTACACACCAAACAAGTCCTAATAGCAAAAATTGGTTATCTTGGACTGCTATGATAATTTTTTATCAACCATTTTTTTTTTTTCCTTTTATCTCAATCAGCTTCTTTAGTTGTAGTTAGTTTGCTTGGCAATGATTTAATACTGTTGGAAAATTTTTAATTTTTAAATATCACCTATGGTGTAATAATTCGAACTTGAGGTAGTATCAGGTTGAATGAACGTTCTTTACCATTCACCTATATTGAGCGACTTATATAATGTTTTAAGTAGTTCAAAGAAAATTGGTAACTAATTAAATCAATTTGAATTACCAACAACCACATTATTGGATGGAATATGGTATACTAGTAAGATGCAAAAAAACTGTATGATAATTAGAGCTTATATATTTATTTTTCAAAATGGTAATTTAAATGCTTGTATGAACTATGAACAATTATATTTACTAATTAATTGGCTTTGTTTTGATGTGGGTGCAACAGTGCAAACTCTGCAAGCCATTTTCGCAAAACTGAAGCTTGGAAATGTTAAAGTGAAGCAATCTTCCTGCATTGACCATGGCTGGAATCTTAATATTACTAAAGAACTTAAAAGAAATATCACTTGTGATTGTTCTTTCAGCAACAGCAGTGTTTGTCACATCACTAACATGTATGCATGATTATTTAGTTAATATAGATTTTCTTGATTATTCAGATTGTGCTAGTTTAGATGACTTCTAATGGTTTTAATTTTCCTTCTCTTGTATGACAGTCAGCTTAAGGGTTTTAATCTATCAGCACCTATTCCTCAGGAATTTGTAAACCTCACTTTTCTGCGAGAACTGTGAGTGCATGTTCCTTTCTCTCTTTCATTTGATTTTAATACATCAATTGAATGCCTTGACTCAATTTATTAGTTGTTGGATTTACTATAAAGGATTTACTAGTTCATAAAGCTTAGTATTAAATGGGGTGTCAAAAGTTTTGAATAAGGATTTGAATATGTTTGTAACACAAATTTGGTGCATTTCTGCAATTAAACTTAGAATCATTGTACTTATGTTATGAACAATATTGTTGATTTATTGTTGCAGAAGATGATGGAAACCATTTGATCCAAAAGTCTAAGTTGATAAAAATGAGTCCAATTATAGTACTTAAAATAAAACATAACACGTCCATTTGAGTACAACATGGACATATGGCAAACACAATAAACAAGAATTCCAAATAAAATGGGGAGAGGGGATTTGAACTCTAAAACCTCTAGGCTCCAATGCCATGATAGTAACGGCTAGATCTAAAAGATTAAACCACTAAGAAAAAGTCTAACTATAATATTCAATCCTGAAGATGATGGAGTTCATAATACATTAACAGTAATCCATGGCCGCCTTTTGTTTATTTCTTGGGCAATTGTAACCCTTTACATGTCTTACTGCATTAACTTGTCACTATGATTATTGGCATTCTCCATCAGATAGTTCTCCAGGATTGAGGACTAAGTGAAGTTGGTTTTTTGTTTTTAAACAGGGACCTTACTCGCAACTACTTTAATGGATCAATCCCTCAGTTTTTTTCTCAGCTCAAAAATCTTTCCATTCTGTAAGTGAAATTGCTCTTTCCATTTTTAATTTGAGGTCCCGAGGGATTTTTATACGTGCCATTTACATTTAGATCAGGATAAAATAGATAACTAACGTTTTCATCAATTTATATTGCAGGTGCTTTCTGGGAAATCGTCTTAGTGGTTCAATTCCTCCAGAAATTGCTGACATTGCTACACTTGAGGAGCTGTAAGTCATTTGACAAAGTTCAGTCCTAAATGTAGAAAGATAATGTACAACAATAAACGACAACTTAGGTTTCATTTTCCAGGGTCTTGGAAGACAATCAGCTTGACGGACCTCTTCCTGAAAGCATTGGAAATTTGAGGAACTTAAGAAGACTGTAAGGCTTCTGTCCATATATATCTTACTGATATTCTTTTCCTGAAGAATCCAGGCAGATCTTTCATTATGTTGCTTCATTTGATCTTCTAATGCTCTCATCGTTTTCTCCTGCAGCTCTCTTTCTGCAAACAATTTTTCAGGATCAATACCAGAATCATATGGAAATCTGAAGAACTTAACTGAGTTGTAAGTGACTTAACGAGAGGAAAATTTATGTAAAAATTTATTGTTCAAAATTCAAATATTCCTGATCTTTTAATACCGCTTGCAGTCGGATAGATGGGAGTAACTTGACAGGCAAGATACCTGATTTTATTGGGAACTGGACTAAACTTGTAATCCTGTGAGTTTTGCACTGCATTCCATTAATTTACCTTTCTTCGACCTTCCCTTTTACAAACTGCATTGTATTTTGTTGTTTTCTAAGACATGTTGATTCTATTGCAGAGATTTGCAGGGCACATCCATGAAGGGTCCCATTCCTTTCTCTATTTCTCGGTTGACGAACTTAGTGGAGCTGTAAGCTTTCAATCCCTAGTGTAGTTGATGATATATTTGCCTTATGAATAATTACAATTTGAAAAACATACTTGAAAGATTAAACAGTCAATAATTTTCTATTTACATCTTCGTTTTTAGGAGGATAACTGATTTGACTGGAGCAAGTTCAAATTTCCCTAATTTGCAGGCTATGAAAAAGATGAGAAGATTGTGAGTAGATATTGATTTAATTTCCTATATAAAACATTCCATGTGGCTCATTTAGTGGTTGCTTTAATTTATCGATGAATTGTCTCTATGTCTATGACTCAGGATACTAAGAAATTGCTTGGTTACTGGTACAATCCCACGATTCCTTGGGGATTTGACAAATTTAAAACTTTTGTAAGTATTTTCATTTGTGTTATTTCCACGGAGATGCACATTTTTGTGCTATGTCATAATAATGTTTAACTAGGGAAACCTTTTATGCTTATGTCGCCTTATTTTATTATTGCAGAGACCTGAGCTTCAATCAACTAAGTGGTCAAATTCCAGCACAGCTAGAGAGTTTAAAAAGCATAGATTTCTTGTAAGTTATTAAATAAATTTATTCAGTTCAAATGTGTAAGCATTTGACATCTACTCGTATCAAGCATCATATTTATCTTATCATTTGAAATGTTACAAATAATGCCTATTTTCATTGTTTATATCTTCAATCATTGAAAGCTTTATAGCTGGTGCTTTGATATAATGCTTTTCTCATTTAGGTTCCTGACAAACAACAAGCTGACTGGAGTTATACCTGATTGGATATTGAACAGCAAACGGAACATGTAAGTTTTTTTTTTTCCATCCGTTTATGATCTTTATGTATTTTGGACGAAAAGTTACAAATCACATTTTCCTGAAGCAAGACTCAGTTTGGTTATGTTCTCTTATTCATTCATTTCTTATATTGTTATTTTTGCTTTTGCAATAACCGTTGATTCATTGTCAATTCCATGAAAAAATCAATTGCAGGGATTTGTCTTACAACAATTTTACTGATTCAGCTCAAGCTAGTTGTCAACAGTCCGATGTGTACGCCTCTTTATATCATCTACTTATATGTTTCATACCTCTAACAAAATGTATTGATTCATTATTTCACCTAGTTCATATATTTTGTTGTGTGTATATAATCCGGCCCTGGTCATTTTACAGGAACTTAGCATCCAGTCTTTCATCCTCACAGAGCAACTCGTAAGTGACGTCTCTCGTTTTCATTTTATTTTCTTTTCCTGTTCAAAATTGTAATTGAAACATAAATGATTAACCAAACATATATATTTTGTCCACTGCTAGAAATGATTGGTGCTTGATGAAAGGCCTTCCCTGTGATGGAAAAGCCACACGTAAGCGTAATTAGATGTAACATTATGCTTCTGTAAATTGCAATAACCACATTATTTGACTTATATTTCTCCCAGTGGATTCATGTTATTATTCAATTTCCTTTGCATTCACAGACCATTCCTTATTCATTAATTGCGGAGGAGATAGGATCACACATGAGGGAAATAATTATGAAGCAGACCTGAACAGAAAGGGTCAATCAAACTTTGCTTTTATAGACAACAGGTGGGCTTATAGCAGTACTGGGGTTTACATGGGCAAAGAAGATACTAATAACATAGCATCAAATGACTTTAATTTGAATGTGACTGGTGCTGAATATTACAAAACTGCACGCGTCTCTGCGCAATCACTCAAGTATTATGGCCGGTGCATGAGGAAAGGCAGTTATAAAGTGAAGCTGCACTTTGCTGAAATCATGTTCACTGATAATGAGACATTTGCCAGTCTCGGAAGGCGTCTCTTTGACGTATTGATTCAGGTGAGGGAAAAATAACTCTTTATTGTTAGAATTTAGTACCAAAGATATAGCTTCAGATGAGCTTCGTGAAGTTTCTAATTTTTGACTATGACACAGGGAGAATTAGTTCTGAAAGACTTCAATATTGCGGAGGAGGCTGGAGGCGTTGGAAGAGGCATCACTAAGGAATTTAAAAATGTATCGGTTAATGGTAGCACTCTGGAGATTCATTTACTCTGGGCAGGAAAAGGAACCACTGCCATTCCTAACAAAGGTGTCTATGGACCTCTTATATCTGCCATTACAGTCACACCGAGTATGTTTATCTTCTCTATAAAGCCTTCCTCTTTTCTTTTCTTCCAACTAGTCCCTTGACTTCTTCTTCTGCTTGTAGACTTTAAAGTTGATACTGGCGGCTTATCTGCTGGAGCCATTGTTGGCATTGTAGTTGCTTCATGTGCAGCTGTCATAATGTTGTTGGTTGTACTATGGATGAAAGGTTGTTTTGGAGGAAAAGACCTCGAAAACAAAGGTAAGATATATATATATATATATATATATATAACACATACATTAAATGCTTTTTTTTTGGTTTGCAATTGTTGATTTCTTGAAGTTGGATTATCATGGAAGAGTTAAATATGTTTGTATCTTCATGACATTAACATGCTTGTGAACCATATGTATATATCGACATTTTTGAGTTTCTTGTTTGATTAAATTTCTTTTCTTTTCTTGGTGCAGAACTTCGTGGACTAGATCTTCAAACTGGTTTTTTCACCCTCAAGCAAATTAAAGCTGCTACCAATAATTTTGACTCTGCAAATAAGATTGGTGAAGGAGGATTTGGGCCTGTTTACAAGGTAACTGCGATTTTCCATTCTATGCAAATGCTGAAAACAGTGGCTAGTGTGAAAATGAATATTATGTTTACCCTGTTCTGAAATTTTTATCTGCTTGATTCCAGGGTACACTGTCAGATGGTGCAGCAATTGCTGTTAAGCAGCTCTCCTCCAAATCGAAGCAAGGAAACCGTGAATTCGTGAATGAGATAGGAATGATATCAGCCTTACAGCACCCGAATCTTGTGAAGCTTTATGGCTGTTGTATTGAAGGAAACCAATTACTGCTTGTGTATGAATACCTCGAAAACAACTGTCTTGCTCGGGCACTTTTTGGTATTGCATCACTAACATCTAATATACCATTTCTTTGAATTTTTAGACTAAACTATTGACTGAACTGCCTCTACCCTATTTTCTTGTATTTTAGGTGAAGGGGAACAAAAGCTTCACTTGGACTGGAAAACAAGAAAGAAGATATGCATAGAGATAGCAAGGGGATTGGCTTATCTTCATGAGGAATCGAGATTGAAAATAGTTCACAGAGATATTAAGGCAACCAATGTGCTGCTTGACAAGGATCTAAATGCTAAGATATCTGACTTTGGTTTAGCTAAGCTTGATGAAGAAGAGAACACCCATATCAGCACAAGAATAGCTGGAACAATGTGAGTTTTCTCTCTTTTTGTGTAGAGAAAGGTTCTAATTTTCTTCTAAATCTTCTTTGGATGATGGCATGGTCTTAAGTTACATGTTTTGATCATATCAACTTTTATTCCAGAGGTTATATGGCGCCTGAATACGCAATGAGAGGTTACTTGACTGATAAGGCAGATGTGTATAGCTTTGGAGTCGTTGCATTGGAGATTGTTAGTGGCAAAAACAACGCTAATTACAGACCAAAGGAAGAGTTTGTTTATCTTCTTGATTGGGTAATCTAAATCATTTCCATTCTTTGTCCAAGAGTTTATTTTTTTGTTTATGCGTTGTTAATTTACATTGCTTGCTTCTAGATTACGAGTAATATTTGTTCCTTCTATGTAGGCATATGTACTTCAAGAACAAGGAAACCTTCTTGAACTTGTTGATCCAAGTCTTGGTTCGAAAGTTCCCAAAGAAGAGGCATTGGGGATCCTTAACATTGCTCTCTCATGCACCAATCCATCTCCCTCTCTCCGACCATCCATGTCTTCTGTAGTTAGCATGCTAGAAGGCAAAGTTCCGGTCCAAGCGCCAATTATTAAGCACAGTTTAGACCAGGATGCAAGATTCAAAGCCTTCGAGATATTGTCACAAGACAGCCAAACCCGTTTCACTTCATTCTCTCAGGAAAGTCAGTCACAGAGTAGCATGTCAATGGATGGACCCTGGAGAGATTCCCAAGTCTCTCTTCAAACTACGGATGAGACTCAAGAGTATTCTTCCTCAAGCATGCTTCTTCAGAAGGATCCATACCGTTAAGTTAGTTATGCAATGGTTTGAAGTTTTTTGCTCTCAAATTTTAAGTTTATTGAAGTACCAAAACTTTGCATACATAATATTATAAGGGAGAAGAAGAATTCTGCTAGGATATATTCTTTTTTGTAACTAAACATATATACTCGAATTCTAACGTAAAGAGAGTGATTGTGAATTTTGCTCATATTGTATGTCGGGATTTAATGGCCTTAATTGCATTTTGGTTTATAGGGTTCATCTATTTGCTATTTGGATGTCATTTCTTTGAAACAACTCATGAATCCGTAGAACAATTCCATGATTTTAGATTCTAAATTTTGTGAAAGTTTAAAGAAGATTGAATGTAGTTTTATCTTTTTTAATTATTGGTTTAAAATTTTTAAGTTGAAAATTTAATAGAAAATTTAAGCTAAGGACGGTATGTTTTAGTAAAATATAATGCTACACTTCTCAAAAATTTTCCCAAATGTTTTATTCAAATAATGTGGTAAAATGATTTATAACAAACAAGATGATGTATTGATGATGTGTTGATGATGTGGTAGCACGTATAAGTTTATCATATCATTTGGACAATAAACTTAAATAAAATCAAATTTTAGGTAGTATAACGATACTTTTTAATCAACGCAAGCTATTTAAATCTAAAAAAATTATATATTCAACTTTAACAAATCATGACACCTATGACATGACCAATGACATTTTTAGTTCTTTAACATAGTTAACAATCCGGTTGAAAGGGAGACAATTTTCACCAAATTTTAATATTTTTCTCCATATGAAGTCCAAGATTGTAAGAAAAATTAAGAATGGTAATTACCATCGACCCAAAACTTTAAGCTAATAGGAAATATTGATATGTGACATTCAATTATAACATTTAAGACTTGAAATTACATGTGACATGTCCCTCATGTGTAACATGGATAAATAATAGATATAATGAAAAATTCGAGATAAGGGAAAAAAAAGAGTTTGAACCAAAGATCTTTAAGCTCTAATATCATATTAATTATCATATGATTCAAAAACTTAAATTGATGGAAAATTATTAAACTATAGTATTTAAGACTTAAGGTTAACACGTGATATAAAAAATGAGGTAAATATAACTAATTGTTACATTTAATTTTGAAAATTTTATTACTTTAATAAATTGGATTTTTTTAGCATCACAAATTACACATTTTGACAATCAATAATGATAGTGTTTTCTCTCTCTCACCTTTATTCCCCCTCTTTTATGAAGTAAAATTTACGTAACCACTATAGTTTTCATAAACTCTTTATTAATTTTGAGAGTCATTTAATAAACTAGAAAGATGTTAGGGTTGAAGATACTAACTCCTTGAAGATTTGGGATTACTTGTTTTTTCAACTTTATCACTTAATAGATCTGAATTCTACATTATTAAATCATTTTTGTTTTTGTTTTAAGTAGTTAAAACACTTAAAATTGCTTAAACATAATTTAAAATAAAAAGTTAGAAATTCTAACTTATCACTTAACATCTAATCACTCAATCGTAATTAAAATATTTCTTATATAACTATCATTCTAAAAAATACATATTTCCAATTTTTTCTTCATCAGTATCCTACAAATTATCACTTTTTATATGTTACCAATGACTTGGATCTTTATATTTGTATAGTAATTTTAACAATCTATATCTTATAACTTAGAAAGAATATATAAGCTATGTAAAATTAACAGTTTCTTAAAATATTAGTGTTTAAAATAATATATATTTATTATTATTAATAAAAAAATTAATTTATGTAAATTAGAGATATATAGGTAAATTTCGTTATGATTTATTAAATGATTTGTTTTCAGCTATCTATATATATTTTAAAATAAAAATACATAACAATTATTAGTTATAAGGATATAAACTTAAAAGTATTTAGTTTTATATTTTTCTCTTTTTTTTTTTTAAAAAAAAAGATCAACATGTATATTGAGATATTAAAAAAAAAAATAATGCAAACATATTATTTAGGTATTAGATTTTAGTCAATGTTCAGTTTACAGTAATAATCAAGACTATTTATTCTTTAGATTAAAAAAAAGAGCAAACTGTGCAAACTCCTTGGGATTTGGTTGAAATTGCATAAATATGACATGTTTGCCCATAATTGAATGAACCCACTTGAGTTCTCAAAAACTTAACATAAATACATCCCTCCCCCTCTCCCGAACCAACCAATTAGAGAGCTATTGTTAAATTTTAATGGTCAATGGTAAAAAATGTTAAAAGAATGAAATACCATTTATTTTGGTCAAATTTAAAAAGTCAAATAATTTATTTTAATTACTTTAATTTTCAAAAAATTAAGAATAATAATTCATTTCAACCTGAAGGAAATAACTTGAAGTGGAAGATGAACAGATCATCTTCTAATTCATCACTGATCATCCAATTCATCACTATGGTTTTACCTAATGAACAGATCATCTTCCAATTCATTTTACTTCTATAACATCACTTTAAAAAAAAAAAAAAATCTAATTAGATCAATTCATTTATCAATCTAATTCATTATTATTAGGGATAATCGCAAAAAATCTATTGTAGTTTGTAAAAATATCCATTTTACTATCTAAGTCTCATTTTTGTCCAAAATCTCTCCTACCATTAGTAAGTTAACAAAAAAGTTAGGAAAATTATAGAAAGACAATTTTAACCCTCATAAAAAGATTTCTATTTAATAAATAAAATAATTATAAAATAATATTTTAAAATAAAAAATATAAACTAATAAAAACCTATCTCTACTATTTATCTCATAAATGGATTGTGGAGATCAACTCACCAATTTAAAAAAAAAAAAAAAAAAAAAAAAAAAAGAAAGATCCATTAGCTACGGACCATCTTCATCTTTAACCTTTAACCTCTATTTTCATCATCAATCTTCAACACACCAACCATGGACTCCATTAGACTATCTTTTTTATTTTTTTTTCCCCTTCTTCTCCCTTCTCTCTCTCTCTCATTCTCTTTCTTCTCCTTCCTTATTTTTAGGTTTCCAATCACTGGAAACTTAGAGTTTTTTGGTTTTTAGTGATTGGAAACTCAAAATTATTGCCCAATCATCATCAATCGAGGAAAAATTCCCACATTAACCCAATCATCTATCATTAATCATTAACACCATTATCATCAATCATCAACAAAAACAAAAATCAAAATCAATCAAAATTAGCAACCAAAATCAACCAAGAAGAAGCACAACACCAGCGAGGAGAGGCATAACACCAATGAGGAGAGGCACGATGAGGGGAGAGCGAGAGGGAGAGAGTGTGTCCAAGTAAGGAACCGACAAGAGGAAAGCATGAGGGAGGGAGTTGTCCGCGTAAGGGACCGACGATGGTGAAAGGAGACTCTAAAGAACGATGGCAACTCAGTAAGAGGACAATGAGGTCTAGTCTGGTTATAAAAGAAGAGTGTGCTAGCTAGATGGTAGTGGAGATGCGTGCACCACATTCATCAATAGTGAAGATGGGTACAACAATGATAAGATAAGTGGAATAAGAAGAAGAAGAAGAAGAAGAAAAGATAAGGGAAGAAGAAGACAATTGGTGGTAGCAGTGGCGATGTGGAGGAGAAAAAGGAAAAGAAAATAAAATTTGGATTCATTTTTTTTTTCTTTCTTTCTTTTTTTTTTTTTTTTTTTTTTTTAAATAATTGGTTTTTTTTTTTTTTTAAAGTTTTTATTTTTTGAGATAAGATATAATCTGGATTTTTTTTTTTGACATAAAATAATCTTTTTTTTTTTTTTTTTTATTTTTTTATTTAATTTTTTAAATATAATATAATTTTATTTATTTATTTCATTGATTTTAGTATTATATTTTCATATTTTAAAATTTTTATTTATTTTCAATAGTATGTATTTTTATTAATTTATTTTAATCAATTTTCATTAATTTTTTATCGTATTTTCCTTTTTTCCCTTGAAGTCAAACAGTCAACCTAACAGAATCTATAATCGTCAAAGGTATTGTCGTCTTTTCGCACACCTCAAGGAGATATTTTGAGTGCTTTTATTAATATTGGGTAAGATTTTGGACAAAAAAGAAACTATAGGTGGTAAAATGAATATTTTTGCAAACTACAACATATTATTTAAGATTATCCCTTATCATTATTACGTTTATCATCATCAATTCATCACCAACATTATCATCACCAAACTTTAAACACATCCTTAATCTTCATCTTCATCTTCATCCAACCGAAGAGGAGATCCAACCAAAAGAGATCGATCTCCTCTTCGGTTGGAAGAGATCTGCTATGATCTCCTCCTCCAATGATTTTCATAAATCCCAGGTTGAGGAGATCATAGCAGATGCCATGAAAGATAAGAGGGACTCGCTAATGTCAAATTAAATATGAGAACTGATTGAACTACCAAAAGGGAAGAATGCTTTACATAACAAATGAATTTTTATGATCAAAGAAGAGCATGATAGAAGCAAACCTGACAAAGATAGGTTAGTGGTAAAAGGATTTTGATAGAAAGCAGACATAAACTATACTAAGATTTTCTCTTCAGTAATGAAACTGACAACAATCAGGTTGGTGCTAAAAATGATAGTTGTAGGGAATTTACATTTTGAGCAGTTAGATTTAAAGATAACAATCCTTTATGGCTATTTGGAGAAAGAGATTTATATGAAGCAACTAGAAGGCATGGAGTGCAAGCTGATAAAAAGTTTGTATGGTCTAAAACAAACTCCAAGACAGTGATACAATAAGTTAGATAACTTCATAAGATGTCAAACATATCATTGCTATTATATTAAGGTGTTTGGCAATAACTTTATTATTTTGCTTTTGTATGTAGATGATACGCTTATTGCAAGTTCTGATACGCAAGAGATAAATAACTTAAAGGGGGAATTCCCAAAGTAGTTTACAATGAAAGATCTTAGTGCTTTGAAGCAAATTCTTGGAATGAGGATTATAAGAGATAGAGTAGCATGAACTTTGATGTTGTTATAGGCAATGTATGTCAACAAAGTACTCTTCAAATTTAACATGTTAAATGTTAAACCAGTGAGCACTCTTTTAGTTGCTCGTTTCAAACTTTTCGAGGAGAATTCATTGAAGACCAATGAAGAACGTGATCACATAAAGAAAGTTTCTTATGCCTTAGCCATTAGAAGTATGATGTATGTCATGGTTTGTACCAGACCAGATAATGCACAAGCAGTAGGAGTAGTGAGTAGGTATATAAACAATTGTGGCAAGACGTTGGGGTGCAATTAAATGAATCCTTAAATATCTGCGAAACACCACAAAAATAGCATTCTGTTTAAAAGTGGGAAACAAAACTAGAAGGCTTTGTTGACGTTGAACTAGATAGAGATGTCAAAAATAGAAAGAGCACTACCAGTTATGTGTATACTCTTTGAGAAACTGTGGTGAGTTAAGTTTCTCAACTACAAAAAGTAGTAGCTTTCTCTATTACCGAGGCGGAATATATTGTAGTTACAAAAGCCAGTAACGAGATGATTTGGTTTCAAGGTTTCTTGAAAAAACTGAGAAAGAAACAGGAGGATAATGTTTTTTATTATGATAGTCAGAGTGCAATCCACATGGCAATGAATCTGTCTTTTCATGCCAAAATGAAACATATTCAAATGAATTATCATTTTATTCAGTCTCTTTTGGAGGACAAAGCTCTAAGACTTGAGAAGATTTATGGAAATGAAAACCCTACAGATGTGCTAACGAAAACAACAACGATTGACAAACAGTAGTTATGTTCAACTTCAATTGGCCTGCAAGAGTGAAAAAGGAGAGATGAGCTGTTGTATTGATTTTGTGTGAAGACATGACTGAAATGACTCTTCAAGTGGGAGATTGTTGTTTGTGGATTCCTAATATCAAGTAATTGATTCTTAATTTCAAGGAATTGATTCATAAAATCAAAGAATTTAATGCACTGAATCAATTATATGCAAAATCAGGAAACTCAATAATTCTCCGTTTTGATAGTGAAAAAATTTGAGGCAATATGATGTGTGATTAAAAAGGAAACCAATTAATGGTAATTGATGAGAGGTTGACTAAAGGTGCCTTATAAAGACCTCTCTTCTAATTGTTTTATGCATCCCAGAATTGAGAGAAAAAGAGTGGAGTAACTCTTTGAGTGAAAAGTTAGATTCTTTTAAGTATTAGAAAATTGTTATTCTTTTAAGTGTAATCAGAATCTAGGTTGCAAGAAATTGAATGTTTGTAAACACTTGTTGTTATTTTTTCTCCTTATACTGAACATCTATAACAGCTTCATGGACGTGGCCTACTTTGGGTAAACCACGTAAAATTTATATGTTGTTTTATATGTTTTTTATTTTGCTATTATTTTTAAATTATTTTATCACTTCATTAATCTAGTGTTTTATAAGGTTCATTTCCTAACAAAAAAGGGTAGACAATCTATTTGAGCATTTATTGTTGGAGAAAATTCAAGAATGGTGCGTAACTATTTGATTGGTGTTAAAATAAGAATTCTCAAATAGTGCCCATCTAGCTAATTAACAAAACAATAGATTATTTCAAACATATTAAATAGACATAGAAAATCTATTTGAACATTTATTGTTGGAGAAAATTCAATGATGGTGTGTACTACTTGATTGGTGTTAAGATAACAATTCTCGAATAGTACCTATCTAGCTAATTAACAAAACAAAAGATTATTTCAAACATGAAATAATTTGTTTACTGTCTAATACCTAATTCTTGTGATTGTTATGTCAAGTTAACAAGTGTTATGACAATTACCTAAATGTTGTTTAAGAATGGAACATGTCATTACAAACAAACTACATGTTGCAACATCATAAAAACACAAGTAGTAATAAAGTAAAATGAATACAACAACATTTTTAATGTGGTTCAGCTTTACACTACCTCCACACCACGAGGCAAGCATAGAGAGTCAAGACCGTTAATGTATAGACACTTATCCATGGGAGCCAGGTTGATAATGTGGTAGAAGCAAGTCGAGCCAAGACATTAACTAAGGCATTTAATGGGAGGCAACCCATCTAAGTAATTCTGTTCCTTTTCTTTGTTTTTTTTTTTTTTTGGTTTTTAACTCTTCTCTTACTTATGTTTTATATTTGAAGCATAGAAGACAATGTTTAATTTAGGTTTGGGGGTGGTGAAAAACGTTTTTTTTTAGTTTTTGCAAAAATTTTCAAAAATTTTTGAAATTTTCATTAAAATTGTCATTTTTAGTTTTTGAATTCTACTCACAACAAATTGGCTAATTACTTTATGTTTGTCAATAGAGTCTTAATGCATGTTTTTTATTAGATATCTTTACTAAGGAATGGCCATGAACATCCTTACATGATTTGAGACTTTTGAATGTCATGATTTTAGTCGATTGAATAGATGAATACCATGTTTTTATGAATTATGGATTGTTACTAGAGACTACCCTTGGTGAGGATTTGAGTCATTTGAGAATTTCTTTTTGAGGTATTTATTTGTTTCTACTCTTTAAATACTCTTTACTTTTTGTTCTTAATAGATGATCTCTAATAGGTTTTGTATTATATACTAATGAACAATCATCATTATAGATAACATGAGTTGCTTTAATTTGAGAATTGGATGGACTTCTCAGAAGTGATATAGGCAATTTACCTATAAGTGCCTACTTCCTTATCTTGTATTAAAATATATCATAAACCCTTTGAAGCCAAACACTTTTAGTCTTTTTCTTTGTATACCTTTATTAAATGATCTTATTAAGCCATATATTTAGCCATACCCTTATGAGCTTGAGATCATGCTACATGGTGAAAAAGGAGAACGAAATTAAAGTGTTAACATTGATATGATGTAGACATGAGCATATGCTTTGAAAGAAATGTGCTCTAAATAGCATTATAATGAAAAAAAAAAAAAAAAAAGAAAAAAAAGCATGAAAATGAAAAAAAAAAAAAGAAATGTCAACAGATGACACTTTCAATTATTAGATTGACAATTTTATCCCATTTCAATAAAGTTAACAATTGAGTCTCAAGCCCTATTTTTTTGGACATAAATACCCTTTCTAAAAATTAAAACTGGTGACTTTCTTATTATATTTTCTCTCTTCTGTTGCTCTTTTCTCTTTCATTTTCTTGTCTTTTATCTTTCATTTTTTTCTCTTCATTTTCTGCACTACGAATCCCAGTCACCATCCACCGTCCACCTTCCTTCTCTTCTGCACTACGAATTCCAGCCACCATTCACCATTCAGTTTGCTTCTCTTCTGCACTACGAATTCTAGCCACCATTCATCTTCATTTTCTTCTTCACAGCCACCATCCACCATCCATCTTCATTTTCTTCTTCACAGCCACCATCCACCATTCTCTTTCATTTTCTTCTTTTCACTTTCGTCTTCACAGCCACCATCCACCATCGATCTTCATTCTCTTCTGCACTACGAATTCCAGCCACCATCCATCTTCATTTTCTTCTTCACAACCACCATCCGCCATCTATCGTCATTCTCTTCTGTGCGAAGAATCAATTTGTTCATTTTCTTCTTCACAGCCACCATCCATCATTCTCTTTCATTTTCTTCTTTTCACTTTCGTCTTCACAGCCACCATCCACCATCGATCTTCATTCTCTTCTGCACTATGAATTCCAGCCACCATCCATCTTCATTTTCTTCTTCACAACCACCATCCGCCATCTATCGTCATTCTCTTCTGTGCAAAGAATCAATTTGTTCCTCACTATCCAACCACTTCCATTCTTTCCATCCACTATCCATAATCTTCTTTTGCACTACAACTAATGCATTTTAACATTTGAACACTTATTTTTCAGTTGTTATTAATTATTGTGGTTAGTTATGCTGATATTGAGTTGTAGAAATTAACTCTAGGGTTTACGAACTTAGTATTTCTTTGTATGTTGATGCAAACAGCACACATGTACGATGTTATTAATGCAAGTTATCTTGGTTTGATTAGTGATGACAAGACTTAGTTAAAAAACCAAAGACGAAAACAATAGTCATGCCAAGATGACTTGCATTATTAACACAAGTCAACTTAGTGTGACTAATGGTGACATGAGTTTATGAAAAAAAAAAAAAACAGTAGTCAAAACACTAGTCACACCAAGGTGACGAGTGTTAATAATGCTAGTTACCTTGGTGTGAGTAATAGTGCCATGACTTGATGGAAAAAACCAGTAGCTAAAACACTAGTCATACCAAGATGATGAGTGTGAATAATTCTTGTTACATCGGTGTGACTAGTGGAATCATAGGTTATGGAAAAAAAAAAAAAAAACAACAACAGTAGCTAAGACACTAGTCATACCAAGGTGACGAGTGTGAATAACGCTTGTTACCTTAGTGTGACTAGTGGTGTTATAGGTTTATGGAAAAAAAAAAAAAACTTGGCGTGACTATTAGTGTATATTATGAGCATTTATTTAGTAGTTTAATTACTTAATTATATCAAAGTATGAGTAATGATATATTGCTAGTCTTGATTTAGAGCTTAATTAATAAATTCGATCATTTATTTGTGTACAGTGATATGGACGAAACTAGAATTATAGTCACCCATGGTGGACAATGGATTGGTTATAAGTATGAGGGTGGTGAATCAGAAATAGCATTTGTTTCGATGAAGGCGACACTTGATAAGTTAAAGAAGACCATTGAGAATATTGTTCGAGTTGATATAATAAAGAGTACATTTGACTTACACATATTGGTACAGACTTCTGGTAGGCCTGCCATTCCAAAATTAACAACTGATAAAACTGTGTTTTTCTGGCTACATGAGAAAAATCCTGAAGTTTGCGTAACTGTTGTTCCAAACAAAATAAATGACTGTTCGAAAGATAAGGGAAATGTTCAATTACTAATCCAACAACAAATTCAATCACCAATCTTCATAGAGCTACCAATCCAACCGCAAATCCAATTATCAAGCCAATCACAAATCCAATTAATGAACCAGCCACAACACCGAAGATTTGTTCAATTAGTTTCTCAATTCAAGTCTGTTTCGTCAAGCAACGAAGTTCCAGTTCGTGAGGACCGTAACATTGAAGATGAATATGAAGATATAGATGAAGAAGAAGATGAAGATGATGATGATGATGATGACAATGATGATTATGACGAAGAAAAAGAAGATAATATTGACTCACACGGTGAGTATTGCTTAAATGACAGTGAGTATAATCCTTCTACAGAACATTGGTTGGATGACATTGATTCAGACGAGTTTTCTGACTACTATTGTCTAGCTAAAAGTATTCCTATAGCCACTAATATTTTCAGAGGAGATGGAGGAAGTCGACATATAGTTATGGCAGACGATTTAGGTGGTAATGGTGACAGTGGTGGTGGATTTAATCATGATGTTCGTGATGAGGATTATGATATAGATAATGATAATGTTTGCCATGTTAGGGATGATGGTGGTGGGTGTTCTCGTCAAGCCAATGATGATAATAACACGCAATAAAGAGTAACTACTGAATGGTGCATCCTTGGAATAGATCTTTCCGCATTTCGTACAATCGCCATTAAAGAGTTAGAAAGAGAAGACCATCATTTCTTCAGAGGGAAAATATTTCATTCAAAGCATGATATGAGTAAAGCTATAGAGATGTATGCATTGAAGGAAGGTTTTCGTAAAAAAGTCAAGAAATCGAACAACATCCATTATGACGTTAGGTGCAAGGATAAGAACTGTAAATTTCAGCTTGTAGCCATCAAAACCAAGATTGGAGACCAATGGGAGGTGCGAAAATTCCAAAAACAACATTGTTGTTCGCTTGATAGTGTACATCAACGGTGCAAGAAAGTGAGTGCAAAATTAATTGGAGACCTCATCACTCCGAAATTGCAAGTCAGTGGTCAAAGCATGAAACCTAAAGAAATCCATGCAGAAATTTAAGTTAATTATGGAGTTAATTTGCCATATAATCAATGTCGGAGAGCCAAAGATCATGCTGAAAAAAACGTTTTTGGGTCTGCAGAGTTGTCATTTGAATAGTTGTCTGCGTATTGTTATCAGTTAGAGTTAGCTAACCCAGGTACAGTCACAAACATTGAGACAAATGACAGCAACCAATTTCTGTACATGTTTATTGCTTATGGTGTTAGTATATCTGGGTTTCGTAAAGTGATTAGACTAGTTATTGCTATTGATGGAACACATTTGAAAGGAAAATTTGGTGGGATTATGTTCATTGTGGCATGTAAAGATGCAAACGAGCAAGTGTATCTATTAGCATTTGGGTTTGGGGATATTGAAGATGAGAAATCATGGTCATGGTTTTTGACAAAGTTGAGAAATATAATTGAGTATCCAGAGAATTGCATGTTCATATCCGACCGGCATCTTAGAATTAAAGTAGCCATGGAAAAAGTGCATCCTGATGTATATCATGGCCTTTGCATGTATCACATAACACAAAATGTGAAAAATTTATACAAAAATAAGACTGTCACCGGATTATTCCATCGTGCATCAAGGTGTTATCGTCAATCCAAGTTTTGGGGCATGATGGAAGACCTTAGTAAAATACACCCAATGGTGCATAGAGAATTAATCGAACTTAGACCATATAGATGGGCATTGGCAATGACTCTAGTAAGGCGCTACTAGATTTTAACTTCCAACATTGTTGAATGTATGAACTTATGCTTGCTTAAAGCTCGCCAATATCCAATAACGACTTTGGTTGAATATATAAGAGGTATGATGTAAAGATGGTTTTATGACCGCCAGAAGAATGCAGAAAAAATGTCAGCAGAGATAACACAATGGGCAGAGAAAAAAATTACAGAGTATACTAGAGACTCACAAACTTACACGGTCACACCAATCGATGATACCAAGTATGTAGTAAAGGCTGGGAGTAGGAAGACCGTTGTTAATCTAACTGAAAGGACGTGTACTTGTGTGGCATTCCAGATGGATCTTTTACCATGTTCGTATGCACTTGCGGTGTTAAGGTAAGACCATAATATTTGCGAGGTTTTGCTCTAACTGTAGAATAAAAGTTTAATATTGTTTTCGATGGTACAAGTATTGTAATAGGTCATTCATCCCTACATATCCGACTGTTACAAAACACCTAATCTATTGGCTGCATATGCTGGTGCTATCTTTTCGATTTCTGACTCGGACGAATGGACAGTTCCAGAAGACATTCGAAACATGATTGTTCTACTACCAGCATGGCGTCCGCAGGCTGGTAGACCTAAAAAGAAAAGGATTCCATCTGCTGGTAGAGAATGTGCTCCCATTGTGTGCAAAAAGGCCATTATCAACAAAACTGTCGTAATCCACATCCATCTCAATGCCTCCCTATGAACAATAGTGAAGGCTCTGTTACCCAAGTAAGAAGACGACGAAAGTGTCGGACTTGCCACTAAGTAGGACACAATAGCAAGACTTGTAACAATGCTCCCCGACCCACTGTACCAGAACAATCTCAAACATAACTTATATTTTGTTTGTTGAAATATCGTTGCTTTTATTTGTAACAAATGTAAAACTATCTTCATTTACTGTAATAAATTAGTTTGTGTCTGTGTTCAGTGATCTTTTTATTAAAGAGAGTCACATTTTTAAGGCTTTGTATTAAAACAGTGACCCAACCACTAGTCACACCACATCATGAGGAGTGTTAGTAATACTAGTGGCCTCGGTGTGAATAGTGGTGCCATGAGTAGATGGAAAAAACCAGTAACGAAAACACTAGTTATACCAAGGTATTGAGTGTTATAATACCAGTGGCCTCGGTGTGACTAGTGGTGCCATGGGTAGATGGAAAAAACCAGTAGCGAAAACACTAGTCACACTAAGATAACTAGTATTACTAATACTCGTCACCTTGGTGCGACTAGTGTTTTCGCTACTGGTTTTTTCCATCAGCCTATGACACCACTAGTCACACCAAGGCCATTGGTATTACTAACACTCAATACCTTGGTGTGACTAGTGTTTTCGCTACTGGTTTTTCCCATCTACCCATGGCACCACTAGTCACACCGAGGTAACTGGTATTATTAACACTCAATACCTTGGTGTAACTAGTGTTTTCGCTACTGGTTTTATCCATCTACCCATGACACCATTAGTCACACCGAGGCCACTGGTATTATTAACACTCAATACCTTGGTGTGACTAGTATTTTCGCTATTGGTTTTTTCCAACTACCCATGGCACCACTAGTCACACCGAGGCTACTAGTATTACTAACACTCCTCACCTAGGTGTGACTAGTGTTTTTGCTACTGGTTTTATTCAAGATTATAAAACATAGCACAGCTTTAACATAACACCTCAAAATAACGCAAAATATTTAGGCAACAAACACAAAGGTAACATAGGATCTGCAAATAACTTTATATATATATATATATATACATGTTGATATATAAATATGCTAATGTAAACCCCAATTACATGTCATTTCCCTCAACAGCATTGCAAAATATGGTGAAGGCATATTCCTTTCTCATTTTGTGAACTTCTGGTAGCCCCCAATTCCATGATACACCTTTCCTAATGATATAGTCGACATACTTACATACAAAGCCATCACAACTACTGCTATCTTTTTGAGTTGGTATGCTTGTATGGTTCAAGGTTTGTATAGTAAATCAATCCCCTCTCCTCTCCATGTGTTTCTTCTCAAAATAACTTGACTTTGCCAACATAGAAGGCAACAAGTACTACAAAGGTGACACCTGGTTCTCTCTATATGTTGAATCGACTAGGATCTTATGTGACAATGAATCATATATAACAATACTCCACTGTGATAAATCTACCTTACATAAGATCTAATGACCATAAGGAGATCCAACAACACACGGAATTAACAACTGCATAACAAACAACAAAAAATTACAAGAAACCATGGTCACACAACATTGTCAAATATCATTAAGTTATACTTACTGTGTTTACAAATGTCTATCTCTTCCCCTATGTTGGCTTTTCACCTGTACCGTATAGTATCCAATCATCAGGGGCGTTGAATGACAATGGATCAAATTGACCAGTAAATAGTTCTTGCATATGTGGATGAATTTCCTTCCAAGCCCCTGATAACTTTGACTACAAATTATACCACAACATGTGACAAACAATTGGATTATACAGCAATGTCAAAATAAATTCTAATTAAATGTAATAAGACCCTAAACTTACAAAGAAATCCACGCATAACACTGCAATATCATCATGAAATAGACTGGGGTGCTCATTTCTGCGCTTGCCAAAAAGTGCTAGAATCCCATCAATGTGCTGTATTCAAACGATAAAAATTCTACACAAATTAACAGAAGAAAACTTATACATAGAAGTTGGTAACTTTTTTCAAATATAAAGTCAATGCTGACATAGTTGGTAACTTTTTTCAAATATAAAGCCAATGCTGACATATTCAACGAGTTACTCACTTCATTTGACATCCAAACTGAAGTATTCTCTAACTCGATAAAAAACTTCCAATCCGCAAACAACTCAGTGCCAATATTTAGTGTAAAATGAATAGAAATCATTAATAATCAAACCTTCAAATTGACTTGTATTTAACATAAATCATAAATATACTCATAGGGTTACACTATTTTGGCTTTCTTAAATGCTCTATATTCCTTTTTCTTCTGTGAGAGTATTGCATCCTCTGTTGTCCAAGGATTGATGTACGAAGAAGCACAATATTTTGATGCAATCTTTATTCTAACTGTTCGATCAACATGTGTCTCTGGACGGGGAGCATCCCCAAATATGACATCGACATCGACATCATCATCATTACCCACTTGGACATCCTCAGCCATTATATTAATAATACTGTTAAGATTAAACCTTTCACTATACAATTCCTCAAACTGAGAAGCCAACAACCCTTGACTATCCTTGTCCTTACTTTTCCCTTTTTCTGATAAACATACAGCCCCTTTTTATTTCAGACCTGTGGTAGCCCTCCTGATTGTGTCTCTTTAGTAGAATCACATGCGTCATGTGATTTTCTAAATGGACTTGGTCTACGTGTCACAACAGTAGGTGGTGGAGTCACCGCTACATTCATAGGAACTAATTGTGCAACAAAGGATGCCCTATGGGCAGGCTGGACATCATCTTCCATCCCATGTGTAGAGAATGTATAATTATGATACCCCTAATTCAACGAAATTTAGTTACATTCGACAAACATGCGAGCATTACAAAATTGAAGTTTCTACAATATTGTGCACATACCTGATCAGCTAAATATTGTTGATGATTTTCAAATACTTTATCAATATGATCATTTAATCGACCCTCTAATGCCTCCAACTTTTTATCGATATAGTCCTCCATACGTTGCGGGATTTCCTCCATCGCATTCTTGACTAACTCTATTAATTTCTCCAATCCTTACATAGAGGAACAATTATATTCATCCAAAAAAAAAAAACCTGAGGTTTTACATAATAATGCTTTTATGAAGCGTACTAAGTTCTGTAGAGGTATTTGATGGTATTGAGTCCTTTGCTGCTGGGGGGGTGGGGGGAGATGGATCTGAAGTGCACGACCGTTTATTCTATCTCCCACAACGACCTATTGGATTACTTACACCGGCATCATTATCACCTTCATCAGTATCCACTACTGTGAGTGGAACGAATTCCACACCTTCATTCAAATTGGTGTTAATACCATTCCAGTAATCCTAGCTTGCCTCCTGCTTCGTTGGTCTTAAGAACTCACGAGCTGGATAAAACTATAACGAATATATTCAAATGTTAGAAACAATCAAAGCTGCTAAAATATAATAACCGTTTTTCAAACTTACATCTCCACGCTCCTCTATTTGTTTAAGGCTCTGGTGAAAAGTTTTTGGGCGCTGATTGAAACTTTATCTCAACATTCTCAGGCATCTAACACTAGGTATCCAAGTAGCTAACATTTCTCTCATTGATCAGATGTTCTTCATCGCTAATATCTGTAAATACAAAAATGACAGCGAAGTTCAATATTATAATAAAAAATATACATCAACACATGAAACAAAACAAATAAAAACCAACCTGTAAAGCATAAGGAAACCCATAATAATTATTTTTTTCAACCGCTGTTCTCAAATAGTACAACATTAACTTGCATACATAATGTCTCCAAGGAAATGCATTCATCTAGATTCTCTACCAACATTAGCAACCAAAATGTCGTTTTGCCTTTCGAAAGTTGCCCAAATAATACGATGTTTGCTAGCAACACAAGGGCCATCTTCAAACAATCTCCTTGTTGCTGAAATTCCTTGGTGGCAAGATGGTTATGTATCTCGGAAAGCCGCAATGGTATTTTCCCATCAAAATATCGATCGTGTATCCCCTCAGGTACCATCACATATGGCCGTTGAATGATATCAGGTAATGGACCAAAAGGTAATCCAGTCATTATACAGAACTTAACATGGGAAAACCTAGTCTTCATGCCCCCGATGGAAAACCACATCTCATGCGAACTTGCTTCTAGCAAATTAATCTCTCTTTGAAGCAATTGATGAATCAACCGTGCAACAAACATGTGTTTAGTAGGTATTTTTAATAAATACTTGAAAACTGTTTGTTCAGCTAGTTCGTACTCCCTTTCTCGACGCAATATTTTTTCAATCAACCCTATCACGTCGAACTTGGAGTACATGTTTATCGACCTCTTTGATACCCATTCTGATCTAGGTATTTTCAAAAACTGATCATACTCAATATCTTCCATCTGCAAACAAATAAAAATATATATGTAATTAATTGCAAGCTCTTTACGTTAATTGATAACATAGAAAGTAAACTATATTAGCCAAAATCTCTTTAGTGTTTATCTTTTCATTATAGAAAGTAGAAAGGGAGCTAGAAGAGAAGACAAAAGAAAAGAGTGTTAATAATGCTTGTTACCTCGGTGTGATTAGTAGTGTCATGGGTTTATGATAAAAACCAGTAACCAAAACACTAGTCACACCAAGATAGTGTTAATAATACTAGTTATGTTGGTGTGACTAGTGGTGGCGTGAGTTTATGCAAAAAACCAGTAGTCAAAACACTAGTCACACCAAGGTGACGAGCGTTAATAATGCAAGTCACCTCAGTGTAACTAGTGGTGCCATGAATTGATGGTAAAAAAATAAATAGCCAAAACACTAGTCACACCTAGGTAACTAGTGTTAATAACACCCGTCACTTTAGTGTGACTAGTGTTTTGTCTACTGATTTTTTTCCATCAACTTATGGCACCACTAGTCACACCAAGGTGACTAGCATTATTAACGCTAGTCACTTCGGTCTGACTAGTGTTTTGACTACTGGCTTTTTGCATAAACCCACAGCACCACTAATCACATCGACATAACTAGTATTATTAACACTCGTACCTTGGTGTGCCTAATGTTTTGGATACTGGTTTTCTCCATAAACCCATGACACCACTTGTGTTAGAAACTGAGACGACATACAAAAAGGCAAGAAAGAATCAAGCAAAACAAGAAAAGAATTGTTATATATATTTTTGCATTTCCAGTACGGGTGATAGTCATGTTCAATGTTTTAACATCAATTTTCTTAGATTATTCCACAAACATAACCTTGTCTATGGACATGCTCATTAAAGAACATAGTCCGTATGTGTAACTCATAGATCAATGGACACAAAAAGTGCTAAGTAACTCAAATACTAGCAACACATTAGCAACCATATTCCACATCAAATAAAATGAATACTCCATTTGTCAATTTCCATCACTACTTCAAACACATAAATCAATTTCATTCAACAAAGGCAAAGCTAACATCTTTAGGCACTTTCATCACTCATTTTTACAAATCATTGATCACAAAAGAGTAAAGCACCAAACTTTCATATTACAAGCAAAATCCATCATAAATCACAAGCAAAGTTCGAAACATGAAGCAAAGCCAAATTTGGACAGCAATGTAAAACTCAAGCAAAACTAAGCTTCAAAAATCTGAAATAGAAGTTGTGGGGTGTACTAGTTTCTATGTGAGGAAGGGAGAGACAGTTGCGGCCAACAGAGGGGGAGGCAAGGGGCTTCACGTTTCGTAGCAACCAAAAAAGTCGAGTGTCGTTCATGTGCGAGTGACCAAACGAAGTCAGGGGTACAGCGACTCCGCTTGAGGAAGGGAACGACAAAAGCAACCAACAGTAGGGGAGGCAACGACTTCGACTTTCACAGCGATAAAACCTTGTTCGGTGCTGTACATGTAAGACTGACATAGAAAACTCGATGGCGAAGGGGAGTGGAGGAACGGCGTTGCGTGGCTCTGTGAACGGAACGGACAGAAGACGACAACATGGGCAGGCAAAGGTTGTTGATTTTAGGGGAGGCAAAGGCTGTTGATTTTGGGAGAGAATAGGTTTTTTTCAAGGTTTCAAAATGCAGAGCCTTTTTTTTTTGGGGGGAACAGGTTTTTTTCAAAACCTAACTATTATTACACATTTTTACTGGAAGGGTATATTAGTACTTTTACATATTATTTGGGACTCAATTGTTATATTTTCTCAAAAGGGACGTAAATGTTAACTCAATACTTAACTATGCTACTTTTGTCCCTCCCCCCAAAATATATATATATATATATAAAAAAATGAGAAAAAATTTGAGAGAAACACAAGTTTTATGATGCCTAGATGTACGAAGGAAAGGGGAAGTGAATAAAGAAAGAAGAAGTGGAAGAAAATAAGGGAGGTGATAGTGAAATAAAGAAAAGAAAAGAAAATATTGTGATGAATAAGAGAATGAATAAAGTGCTTTGGTATGATCCTAAGTTCTTTTGAACCGAGACCTTTCATTGTTTACCTATTAATCAATCATATCCTTAATACAACTTCAAATAAAGACCTATTGATCTTTGGGGGCAAGTCCAGTTTAAAGGTTGAAGTATGTCATCACACTTTATCTATGTTCTTAGAATCAGGTAGGTTTTTCATTTTGTTGGTTCATTTGATCTTATAATGATCTCATTTGCTCCAACAGTCTTCTTTCTGCAAATAACTTTTCAGGATCAATACCAGAATCATATGAAAATCTGAATAATTTAACTTATTTATAAGTGATTTAAGATGAAAAAAAATCATTATGGAAATTGATTGTTCATAATTCAGAAGCTCTAAGTCTCTTACTATTGCTTGTAGTCTGCTAGATGGGAGTAACTTGACAGGAAAGATATCTGATTTTATCGGGAATTGGACTAATCTTGAAAGACTGTGAGTTTTATACTGCATTTTAATTTTCTTTTCTTCGTCTTTTTCCTTACAAACTGTATTGTACTTTTTTGTTATCTATGGCATGCTGAATGAATTGCAGGGACTTGTAGGGTGCATCCATGGAAGGAGCCATTCCTTCTAGTATTTCTCTGTTGACAAATTTGGAGCAATTGTATGCATTCAATTCCACTTGTATTAAATGATATAAATTTATCTATCATGAATTACTAAGATTTGAAAGAAGTATTAGAAAGATGGAACTATTCACAATTTTTAATATATACATTTTATTTTTAGGAGGATCGTTGATTTGAGTGGAGCAAGTTCGGATTTCCCTAATTTGCAGGCCATGAAAACATGAAAAGATTGTGAGTTGATATTGACTTAATTTATTGTAACAAAATTTCCTGTGTGGCTCATTTATTGATTGCTCTAACTTACTAATGTGTTGCTTCTATTCCTATAACCCAGGATACTCAGAAATTGCATGATTACAATTCCATCATAGCGGTACAATTCCATCATTCCTTAGGGCTATGACAAATTTAAAATTTTTGTAAGTGTTTAGATGGATGTTTGTTTCCTCAGAGATGCGATTATGATAACATTTAACTGGGGAAACCTTATGTATGTTGATCTATTTTATTATTGTAGAGACCTGAGTTTCAATCAGTTGACTGGTCAAATACCAGCAACACTTGAGACTTTGGCTGGCATAGATTTCATGTAAGTTAATGAATAAATTTGTTTAGTCCAAATTTGTAGCCCTTGACATCTAATAATTCACATCTGATGGAGCTGCATCTGAATGCTAGCTCATTCATTCATTTAGGGAGGATTTTTCAGAAAACATAAAAACTAGAGTGGTGAGTATATAACTCAGTGAGTGGATAAACTTTTTGAACAATGATTTGCTTTCTAAATATAGTAATATTCTCCCAAAATAATTTTTGAAAATTAATAATTTCTCATTAAACTTTATAAAATTGAAAATTAATATAACAAACTATTTATAGCTTTACTATGAATATATAATAATAACTTTAGTAGAGTATAAAATGTTTTACTTTATAAACTTCTTTTATTTCTCAACTTTGCGTCTATGAACGCATTTTTCTTTTGAAACTAGCTAAGACAACCCAGGGAAAACTTAGCTCCATCGTGACGGAATTTCTCATCGCCACTAAAGCTCGAGAATGCTACCATGTGTAGTCGCAGATGTGGAAAACTTTGGGGTCATGATCCCCTCCAACATCAGACAGATCTACATTACCCCACATGTGCAAAGAGCAACTCATTGACTCAACCCCCCAGTTAGTAACTCTTCCAACCATTTTGTAGTACACGTTGGGGTATTTCGGCTAGGTATACTAGGGATTAGGGTAAACCTTGCCTTTAAAATCTTTTTAAGCTATTGAAAATCTTCTTTTCTCTTTATCTCAGAAACACATTGACTTAGCTCCAAAAAAATATTCTCTAGCATGGCTATTATTGGCATGTAAGTAAACATAAATAAATTACTTTGTTTCTAAAGTATGTAACCATTTATAATATGAACTTAAACTAAAGACATACTAAAATACTCAATCAATATAATAATTTGTATACTAAAATAAACAAGTGCAAATATCTAAAATCAATTTATGAATTTGTAAAAACTTTAAAATTTAACCACACTCACGACTTTCTTGAACTAGAACACCACTCCTCTGAGCCCTTCTTTGGTTTTTAAGCTATTAATGTGGTGTATCTATAAATTCTAAATAAATATTGTGGTTTACAGGCATGAAACCATTCGACAAAAGCGGCAATCCAAAGAGCGCCCTGGCTTGGTTAGAATGGGTTACTAAGATTTATAGAGTGATGGGGTGCACGAATGATCAACGAGTGCTATTCTCCTCCTTCCTCTAGAAAGATAGAGCGAAAGACTGGTGGGAGGCCTTAGAGAGACAACACCCAGGTAAGGTGTCATGGACACAGTTTCAAAAAGAATTTACGGACATGTTTTATCCAAAATTTTTATAACCTTGTTTTTTATTTACCCTAAAAGAAAATTTTTTATTTATTTCCAGCAGAAAAGAGTTTTAAAGTAAGATGGGTACCTCTACGGGACCCTTTTATTCCAAAGTGAGGGTTCGATTGAGTTCCGTCAAGGTGCTTCATAGAGACCCCGTCGTGTCCAGTAAAGGGATTTGGGGTAAGTCCTTATAGTTTATCTGTTGGAGTCATTGCTAGCATCGTAATTGCTTCATGTGCTATTGTGATACTGTTGTTGGTTGGTTTGTGGATGAAAGGTTGCTTTGGGGGAAAAGATCTCGAAAACAAAGGTAAGACTGATATATATTTAAGTACTTTCTTGTTTGTCTGCAATTGTTGGTTTCTTGAAGTTGTGATTATCTTGGAAGAGTCAGATATGTTTGCTCTTCTTAACATTAACATGTATGGTTAAATTTTCTTTTCTTTGTTTTGGTACAGAACTTTGTGCATTTTATCTTCAAACTAGTTATTTCACTTTTAGACAAATTAAGGCTGCTACCAATAATTTTGACCTTACAAACAAGATTGGAGAACGAGGGTTTGGGCCTGTTTATAAGATAATTATGGTTTTCTAGTCTATGCACACATTGGAGAACAGTGGCTAGTGGGAAAAAGAATATTCTCTTTACTGTATTCTAAAAGGCTTATCTGCTTGATTCCAATGTATGCTGTCAGATCAGGCAGTAATTGTTGCCAAGTAGCTCTCCTCGAAATCTAAGCAAGGGAACCATGAATTTGTGAATGACATAGCAATGATATCAGCCTTACAGCACCCAAATCTTGTGAAGTTTTATGGTTGTTGTATTAAAGGAAACCAATTACTGCTTGTATATGAATACCTTGAAAACAACAGTCTTGCCCGTGCACTTTTCGGTATTTGAATCACTAACACCTAATATATCAATTCTCTGAACTTTTAGAATGAACTATGACTAGACTTTGTCTACCCCTTATTTTCTTATTTTAGGTAAAGAGGAACAAAAGCTTAACTTGGACTAGAAAATAAGAAAGAAGATATGCATAGAAATAGCACGGGGATTAGCTTATCTTCATGAGGAATCGAGATTGAAAATAGTTCACAGAGATATTAAAGCAACCAATGTACTGCTTGACAAGGATCTAAATGCTAAAATATCTTACTTTGGTTTAACTAAGCTTGACGATGAAAAGAACACCCATATCAGCATAAGAATAATTGGAACAATGTGAGCTCTCTCTCTCTCTCTCTATATAGTGAAAGGTTCTAAGATATTCTTCTAAATCTTTATTCGTTGGTGGTATGGTTTTTAGTTTATGTGTTGATATATATGTTCACTGCAGAAGCTATATGGCTCCTGAATATGCGATGAGAGGTTACTTAACCGACAAGGCAGATGTGTATAGCTTTGGATTTGTTGCATTGGAGATTGTTAGTGGGAAGAGCAACACTAATTATAGGCCAAAGGAGGAGTTTGCTTATCTTCTTGATTGGGTAACTAAATTAATTGCATTTTGCACTTATATATATATTTTAGTTTATTATTATTTTATAAACACTGTTTGATAGTCCTACATTGGTTGAAGAAATAAATTTGTATTGGTTTTTAAAGTGAGGATAAATTTTCACTTATGAGCTAGCTTTTGTGATAAAGTTAGCCTCAAGACCTTTTTCTGACGTGGTATCAGAGCTTGATTGGGTTGGACTCTACCTAGTTTGCATGGCCCAAACTTCGTTGCATGGGTGCATATGCTACTGAGTGGACACGCTACGCGTGAGCGGAGATATTAAATAATCTCACATTGATTAAAAAAGTGAATTTGTATTGGTTTCTAAGATGAGCATAAACATCCACTAATAAGCTAACTTTTGTGGTGAAGTTAGGTCTAAGATCATTTTCTGACATGGTATCAAAGCTTGGATCGGGCTCAAACTCAATTATATAGGTGTAGGCACTGCCAAGTGGGCACGCTATGCATGAGAGAGGGAGTTAGGCCTAAGAACATTTTTTAACATGATATCAAAGCTTGGGTTGGGCTCAAACTCAATTACATGGGTGTAGGTGCAATCGAGTGGACATGTTGCACATGATAAAAGATGTTTGATAGTTCCACATTGGTTAAAGAAGTGAATTTGTATTGGTTTATAAAGTGAAGGTAAACCTTCACTCATGAGCTAGTTTTTATAGTAGAGTTAAGCTTAAGATCCTTTTTTGACAAATACAACAAAGCCAAAATAATTTTTTTAGCTTGGTAAAGTTGGATTGTGTGAAGAAATTAAAGCTTCATTTAAATTGGATAAAATGAGTAGTGTTTACAAGTCTCTAAGCAGACCTTACACTAACATTTATAATTCTTTCTTTGAGATTACTAATAACATTTGTTTCTTTTTATGCACGTTATTGCAGGCGTATGTGCTGCAAGAACAAGGAAACCTTCTAGAACTTGTGGATCCAAGTCTTGGTTCGAAATTCTCCAAAGAAGAGGCGTTGAGAATGCTTAATGTCTCTCTCTTATGCACCAATCCATCGTCCACTCTCAGACCATTAATGTCTTCTGTAGTTAGCATATGCTTGAAGGCAAAGTTCCGGTCCAAGCACCAATTATTAACTCCAGTTTAGATCAGGATGCAAGGTTCAAAGCCTTTGAAATACTATCACAAGACAGCCAAACCCAAGTCACAACATGCTCTCAAGAAAGCCATTCGCAGACAAATTCCTTAGTTTCTCTTCAAATGATAGATGAGACTTGAGAACCTTCTTCATCAAGCATGCTTATGGATAAGGATCTATAAGATGATAGTTTATGATGGTCTATGGAATTATATTGAAGAGCAATATATGATTTGAACTTCTTTTCATTCAAATTGTATTATTATCCATGTGACAAAAGTTTATAGAATAGGGTAAGAAAAATTGTACTGGGAAATATTCTTATGTAACTTGAATTCCAATGTAAAGAGTGTGATTCTGAATTTTGCTCATACTGTATAATATTGGCCTTAATTGAATTTTGGTTTATAGGGTTCCGCTATTTGGTATTAGGATGTTTCTTTGAAACAGCTCATGATTCCAAATAACAATTCCATAATTCAAGAGTCTAAATTTTAATCCATTTTTCTTTTATTGTTGGTTTAAAAGTTTGCAAGATATATCCAGTTAGTAAGATATTTGTAAAAGAAAATAATTTAGTATATTTGTAGATTAATGTATTTTATTTATAGTGAAAATATTATTGTTAATTACCTCAATAATTTAATAGAATCGGTTTCAGATTAATTTCATATTGGCATTGGTAAGAGATATATAGAGAAGTTTTATATGAATGTTAGTTTACAAAGATGAGATGGATTTGAGATTGATAAAGATAGTGATTTTAAATTCAGATTTATTCAAAAATATTTTTAGAATAGTTTAATTGAAATAAAGATATTATCTTAGAAAAGTTCATAGTTGCTTACTTAGCCTTTAGTCTTTTATTTTATCTTATTTTATTTTCATGTGATATCATGAGAAATGCTATACGGTGATATTAGAATGGTTTTATTATTTATTATTATTATTATTATTTCAAAGCAGTTTAATTCTTATTTTAAATATGAAATTTTTTGCATTAGTTCATATTTTCAAATAACTAGATTTTTTTAAGTGGAAATTGTGAAAAATACCATTTAAAAAGAGTAAAATTTGTTTTCACCCACTATTTTTAAAAAAATTATTTTTAACCCCTCAAACAAATATATTTGATGATATACCCAAATTACTCAAATACCTCTGGACATTTTTACAAAAAAACCCTGAACAGTTAAAAATTTACGAAAAACCGAAACGTGAAATTACGATAAAGCCCCTGTATATATATACACCTCAAAACTGATAATGGAAATCACTTCCATCGATTTCTCACTCAAAAGCACACCGGTTTTTGCCAAACTCGAACCCGATCGCGACCCGACGGTGAGATTGACGTTTCCAACCATTCGCGCGACGTTGCCGACCTTCCTCGAGGAGCTTCTACCGCTGGCGAACCTGCAGAAAGTGTGAAGGTTAGATTTTGAAATGTTTGTTGTAGTTTTTGATTGAGATTTGGGATTTTGAAATGTTTGTTGTGTTATGGATGTTAGTTTAGGATTATTAGGTTTAGAATAGGTTGGATTTGATTGTGTTTGGTTGTTTTTGGGTTAAAAATGGCCGATTTCAACGAGAGAAGAGTCGTTGGGATCGGATCGATTTTTGAGATCAGTTTTCCATGATCAGTTTTTCGTTTCGGTTTTCCACGATTTGTTTTTCATTTCGGTTTTCCACGATCGGTTTTTCATTTCGGTTTTTCATGATCGGTTTTCAAGTTTGGTTTTTTAGGTAACCAAAGTGAAAAACCGATCATCAAAACTGATAATGGAAAACCGAGATTGAAAACCGATCTGGAAAACCGATCATGAAAACTGAAGTGAAAAACCGATCATGGAAAACCGAAGTGAAAAACTGATCGATTTCATTAACCGATTTTTAAGATGCCTTCAAAAACCGATCGCTTTCATTAACCGGTTTTTCAGATGCCTTCAAAAACCGATTCAGTTTATATATCCCTACTGATGATTTCTTTGTTGTTTTTCTTTCTTACAGATGGATTTCAACTATAAATATAGTTCACAAACAATTGACACACATACGAGCGGGAACACACATATTGGTCAAAGATTGGTTAATAAGATAATTGCCGTTATTAATAGAAGAAATCTATATGACCGGTTCATGGCAGAATGTCCGTTCAGACATATTTTGAAGATAACCAATAATACGGCTGCTGGTTCTATTATTTTGTGGGTGCTTGCTAGAGAGTTAAAGGTCACAAATGCACGCCATGATGAGAGGTGGTTTGAAATTGGGGAGAGAAGATATAGGTTTGGGAAACAGGAGTTTCTGTTGGTGATCAGACTTTCTTTTGGGGACATCGACCGTAAAATCTACCAAATAGTGCCAAATAATCAAAACGGTCTCCTATGGCGAATGTTTAATGGAGTGTCGCCGAAGGTGAGTGAGTTGGTCACATTTCTTGAGGCAAGAAGTCATAGTGGGCAGCGAGACCGTGCAAAGTAGGATCCGATAGATGATAAAGATTTTTTGAAGTTGGCGAATGTAGGGATTGCTTTCCATCTCTTTATGGGACTAGATGATAGGGCTAGGATTTATCCATTTATGTGGGTCCTAATTGAGAATACAGAGAGGTGGAAGACATTCCCTTGGGGCACATTATACTATAGTGTCCTGTTGCACTGTCTCGACATGACACTTAATGAAGAGCGGATCAGAAATCCACCAAGAACCATTAATATTTATGACTATGTGTTGGCGTTTCAGGTATAACTAATACTTTCAATATTTATTGCTTCCTTCTGTTACGGTTAATATATAGAGTTATATGTATGTTTTTAGTTTAATCAATTTTGTATTATATATTATCTTACCATTACTAACTATATGTATGTTTTTTGTTTAATCATTTTTACATTATAGTGGTGGTTAGTGGAGGTGTTCCCAGTGTTACGGGAGAAGATATCAAAAAAGAACCCGAACCTCCAAAATGATCTACCAAGATGTATGAGACGATCACTGAAGAGAACACCGACAAATATACACAACCTAGATAATTTCTCCCTTGTAAGTGGCAAACATAACCTAAATTTGTGTCAATTATTTGTTTGTTATAACTATCGTTATTTATATTAAGTATATAATTGTAGTATAACTAAATATATTTATATAATACAGATAGTTAGCATTGGGCCAACCTTGGAGCCTACTGATGTCGAGAGGGAGATGGATTATTGGAAATCTTTTAATCCGAATCATATGGTTCATGAAGAAGTACATAAATATGGCGGCTGGGAGAGTGATGATAATGATGATGATGACCATGCCGTCGATGACGATGGTTTGGATGACGGTGTAGGGGATGGGATGAGGATGAGGATGGAGGGAGAGGATGATGATGAGGTGGAGGGTGATGATGAACCAAATAAAGACGTCCGAAGCGTGCAATCTGAATCAGAGGATACCTTATCAGAGTTTTGGGCAAAGAAGGCATACGATGTACAACACGTAGATTATGAGGTATGAATATTCTATTTATATAATAATATTATTCAATTAATTTCCATTGTAGTAAATGCAAAAGATGTGGACATGTTGTGTAGTAGTACGGAGTGTGAAAGAGAGACGGAGTCTCTAAAAATGATAGACGAAGTGTAATTTGTTTAAATATGCAGGTTGTATTTCTCTGGATACTCAAAAAACAGGGGAGACTCTATCAATTTTTTTTTTTTTTTTAAAATTTAGGGTAGTATGTAAAATGATATATATATGATTCTATGAAACAGGTGAAGTGGTTATTTGAGTTTATCGTGGATTTACAGAAGACAACCCATAAGAAGTTAAGTAGGATGGATAGAAGGCAGAAGACAACCTTTCAGATTATAAGGGAGATGGATAGGAGGTTGAGACGGGTGGAAGAGCATTTAAAAATTCCCAGGTCTCTGGTTGGTGGGCATGATCCAGACGACGACGACGACGATGATGATGATGATGATGATGGTGGGAGCTTTGTCCGAGATGAACACATGTATTACCCATCACCACCACCACCACCACCATCAGGACGAGGGTGTCCGTCAGTCGCCTATCGATGTAGGCCAGTCAGCCATCCATTAGGAGGAGTAAGGTGACCATCAGCCACCTCATCAGTCACCTCATCAGGAGGAGGAGCAGGGTGACCATCAGCCACCTCAGCAGTCACCCCATCAGGAGGAGGAGCAGGAGGTCCTTCTGACACAAGGTGTCCACCAGTCACCTCATCAGGAAGAGCAGGAGGTCCGTCATGCACGGGGTGTCCATCAGTCATCCCATCAGTAGGAGGAGAAGGTGGTCCACCACTCCTAGACGGACTTAGGAGGTGTATCAGGTGCAGACACTGAGCGTGAGCATGACCAAGTAGACTTTGTATCTCTATTGTATTGCATTATGAAATATAATTGTAAATATTAATATTATAAATGTTTTTAATTTACTTACAATTGCAGGATGAGAACATCTAGGAACGGGGCAAACAAAAGACCAAGCCAGCAGCACCTCTACGGACGCCGTACACGGATCTGGGCCAACGAAAAAGAAAAAGAAAGTGGCCCAACAGCAAGCGGAGGAAGTGGTAGAGTCTACAGACCCCGTAGAAGCGGTCTATAATGAATATAAAGCTGCAACCACTTTGGATCTCAGGTATATTTATAAAAAAATGGTACTAATTCCTGCATCCTAAAAATCCATAATGATATCATTTATAATAATGCTTAATACTTTTTTTGTTTTTTAAAATATAGGCGTTCGGTTGATCATTGTGGGTGGTGTGTGATACCGACCACATTGGTCACCCTCGAGAACGAAAACATGTGGTTGACTAATGAGCACATCGATTCTTATTTAATGTGCCTACGAAGAAAATGGTGGAATGAGGTGGATGACCATAGATATGCTGTCCATGACAGTTCTTTATTTGTAAGTATTTACATTTAAGTTAGTTATGCATTTATAATTTCATGTTGCGTTCGGTTGATCGGTAGTAACATGTTTAATTTTTATCATGCAGGCTTTGATGACACATTATTACAAGCAGCATTACGTGGACAAAGGTGTAAAATTTGATCTGGTTACAGCTGATGTACCCTCAGAGTGGCTTGCGTATGGTCGTGGGCAGATAGACGCATCAGTCTCGTGGTGACGGGTTGATAGTGTAAGTGTAGTTCGAAGGTTAATATTTATTATATCATTATCCGAACTAGTCCTATAGCACTAACGTTTTGAAATGCAGGTGTTACTACCGTGTAGCCTGAATCAACAACACTGGGTCCTATGTCAGGTGTGTCTTAGAGAGCAGAAAATCATAATATATGATCCCATGGCGAATGTTGACATAGCCAAACGGCTACAGCCACTTGAGCCGTTGGTATGTTTTATGTCTATTTTATTGCGGTTCCTAGGATTTTATGAGTAGACCCAGGTAGATATGCCACCCGTGGATGAGCGGTGGAAAGTTCAGCGTCTTTATAGATCAGTTGTGCCCCAGTAACCTGATGGGTGAGTAAGTTTATAACTGAATTAATATATATAGTCTATATGTTATGATATTTAATTAATTTATTACTGATACAGGGCGAGTTACGGAGCATATGTGACCATGTACGTACGCGACCTTTTGCAGTCACAGACGAGTACATGGAAATCAAGAAAATGTGAGACCGTTGCAGATGTCATTACACTAAGGGCAGAGATTGCCAGAGACATATATATGTACTCGAAGCCGATGTATAAAGTTAATAAATTTGGAAAATGGTTTGTAGACTCTGATGGAGAAATTGTATATAAATAAATTTAATTATATATTTAATGTGTTCATTATTTATTTGATTTAATTACATTTTATATTTTTTAATTGCCAACAAATCATTTTAATTAAACATTTTAAGTGACATTATATTTCCCTAAATTTAATTATATATATATGATCATAACATGGAAAAAATAAATAATTATTAATATTATAACTTTATGTATATGAATACACAATTATACATGTATAAAATATACATCCTAAATAATATAAACGTTATGATATAATTAGTGCATATTAATAAGTGTTATACATTTAATATATTATATGGGCATGCTATGATAGTTAATTACATGCAGTAAAGTATAAAATATATTAATATTAATTTATTTACTTAAATATAAATGTATACATTAAATTGATATCATAATAATATAATAATTAATATCTAGATTAGTATTATATATCTGATTAACATTACTTATTAGTTGTATTATACAGTGTGATAACACAATAGTTAATCCTAAATAATATAAACATAATGATACAATATACTATAACATAAAATATACTATAATGGGATGGTATAACATAAATATTAATACTATAACATTATATTAATCCCAAATAATATAAACATAATGATACTAATATTCACAATAGTTAATTATACAATGTTAATTATACATGTAAAATATATAATATATGAATATTAATTTATTTACTTAAATATATTATAAAATTAAACTGATATCATGCAATTTAACACTATAATACTATAATTATTAGTTATATTAAATATAAATGTATTTATAACATTATATTAATCCCAAATAATATAAACATAATGATACTAATATTCACAATAGTTAATTATACATGTAAAATATATAATATATGAAAATTAATTTATTTACTTAAATATATTATAAACATTAAACTGATATCATTATATTTAACAATATAATACTATAACATAATACTATAATTATTAGTTATATTAAATATACATGTATTTATAACATTATATTAATCCCAAATAATATAAACATAATGATACTAATATTCACAATAGTTAATTATACATGTAAAATAAATAATATATTATAAACACTAAATTGATATCATTGTAATATAATAATTAATATCTAAATTGGTATTATATATATTATTAACATTACATCCATATAAGTTATAAGCCAGATTAAGATTATAGTTATAATAATTGTAAAATTATGTGATATAAATAACCATATTAATATGATATATTAATATGGTTATCAATATTAAGATTGTATCTATAGTATTAAGTGGTATATAATAAAGAGTATAATTAAATTCCTATATTGATATTACAAATTAATTAAATCAACATTTCAAAAATATAAATTATAGTACTTAAAAACTAATATGTAAAGGTATATTTATTATTACTAATATCATATGAATATTAATAAATGATAAAATTAATATATAATGTTTATAGTCTAAATATTGATATCGTTTGTAATAAAATTATACTCTCCCTAATCTATATAACATATTTAAATACATCCGTATATAATGATTTGTAAAAATAATTCACTTAAAGGGAAATAAAATGAACATACAGCTAGAAATAAATTCAACCCAAGTAAAGATCGATTTTTAGGGGCACATGAAAAACCGATACCGATTTTTGAAGTCCCCTTAAAAACTGATCCACACTTGGCGTGCTGGAAGAATAAAAGGCAAGTGGATCGGTTTTTGAGTAAGCCTGAAAAATCGGTATCGGTTTTCTAGGCTTACTCAAAAACCGATCTATGTACCTCTACGATAGGGGAAATCAAAGGCAAGTTGATCAGTTTTTCACCGAGCCTAGGTTTTCCAGGCTCTCTTAAAAACCGATTTTTGTGGTTTTGAGCAAATGTAAAATGATACAAAAACAATAGAAATGAATTAATAATTTATACAGCTGTATTAGTACATAATTGAGTAATTAACATAAAAACGTTTTACATAAAACATGCATGAACAAAATATCAATATATTGCTAATCATCATTTTCGTCAGTAGCCACTTCTGGATCGGGAGTAGGAAACCGTAGTAGACATCGACGTTGGTTGTGTCCAGTCTCATGACACAAGCGGCATCTTCGAGAGCGTGGCTCATTTTTAGTAGCATTTGAACTCGTTCCAACATCCGCACCCACGTCTGCGCTTGTCCCTTCGCTGATAGAAGTTGGGGGGTTAGGGCAACGAAGACGGTTGTGTCCCCTTTGACCACATCTTCTACACTTTTTTCGACGAGGATCTTCCCCAGCTGAAGGAATCCAAACCTCCTTCGGCCTACCTGCTTGTCTTTTACCTTTCGGTGGTAATACAACCATACTTCTAACTTCCGCTGAAACATTCCAACTGGCCAATTTTGGGACGGGATTAATCGGACGTGCATATGGGGCTTTTAGCCACTCCACGCTATAGTACTGACTGCAAAGTGTATCACAACTGACGCCCTTGAACCTGACATATATCAACAATTTAAGTGTCACGCTATGACATGTAATACCGAAAAAAACAATGTATAATTACCATATCTGGCCACAGCACATGCATGAACACATGACAACTGATCAAGGTTCCACTGCTTACACGTACATGTGTGCTGTTGAATGTCAATCATCGTATCTCCTTTGCTATAATGTATGACACTGTAATGATACGGTTTTGTAATGGGATGTATGCTACCTTCCGTGGATAAATCTTTTGCCAACATGATACGATCATATGCAGCGGTAGTAACATACGTTGTGAGCTTCTCAGCGGCAACACGTCTATTATTAAACCATCTCTGCAATACATTTCTTACATATTCATGTGCAGTTGTTATTGGCAAATGACGTGCTTGCATCATGCAATTGTTAAGTGACTTTGCAATGTTGGTAGTCATCATTTCATATCTTCTTCTTGGACAATGTGCTCGTGACCACCTGCTCAGTCTAACCTTAACCAAAGCTCTATGTGTGGTCGGATGTAATGCACGTATTTTTTCCAATATTCTGTTGCATTCATCAGACACATAACAATATGCTGCATTGTAAAATGCATTTTCCACATCCGAACGCTTTTTACACTGTTGCTTAAGGTTTTGCCACAAGTGGAAAAAACATAACACATGTGGGACTTCAGGAAAAACTGCTTTCATCCCATTCGATATGCTCTTATGATGATCCGATACGATTAGCAAATCATCTGACACCCTGATTGCTCCTCTCAACTTTTTTAGGAACCAAGTCCATGAATTGTCTGACTCTTCATCAGTAAATCCAAAGGCGATGGGATAAATAATCTCCGAACCATCTTTGCATGCAGCAAAAAAAATCACCCCTTTATATTCACCTTTCAAATGAGTGGCATCAATAGCAACAACCAGTCTCATGTAAGACCGAAAACCTTTAATGGAAGCTCCAAGTGCAATAAAGGAATACAAGAACCGGTTGTTTTCATCTCTCTTAATTGCCGTCATTGTGCCGGGGTTTGAAAGTTTTAACATCTCAAAATAGGACGGAAGCTGTTGATATGATTCATCCGCTTGCCCATATGTTAGTTTCTTTGCATATTGTAAAGCCTTCCAAGTTTTACTATATAAGATCTGTACTCCATACTGCTCTAGCATTTCTCCAACCAAACGATTAGGTGTATAAAGATCTCTTCCCACCTTTCCTGCATACAATTTTCAATCACAATAGCCTTCACACTCTTCATGTGTGATTCCATGGCTGTCTGTCGACACGTGTGTTCGCTACATACTTCAACACAAACCACATTGAACAACCCTTTCTGCATCTTGCATGAACAATGAAACTACAAGTTTTATCTTTACAACCGGCTTCAAATCGCTCCATGTCCGAATGTCTAACCCGATATTCAAACTTAGCTTTCAGAGCATATTCGCCAATAGCTATAGTCATTTCTTCTTTACTAGTAAAGAATGCTCCTTTATACAACGTACCACGTTGGTAGACGGTTGACGTAGCGCTTGAAGTAGCCTCAATGTCCCCCAATTCTACACTAGGAACAATCCAGTATGGTTGTGAAGGATTGTTCTGAAATTATAAACCTGAAAATCTTATTTCTGGAAACTCTTCTTCTTCAGCGACATAATCAAATCGAGTTTTCTCTTCATCACTATCTTCAGTTTGCTCTTCATCACTATACCGTATTCCATCACTATCCGTATTCCATCACCATTATCATCTGTGTCCCGATCTTCATCATCAGTACCATAATTCATATAGTCATCATTAAAGTCACGAATGGGACTTTCAACTGATGTAAATGGGGTGACAGAAGTACCAACTTGATTACTCCCAATACCTAAAGTGAGATAAAAATGACTTTCAACCGTATGTGGATTTACAGGTCTATCCATATTTACCTCGTCATGTCTTATGTCTGGTATTGAATCAGTGACAAATGGATGAACGGTACGCCTACTAACCCCAGCTCCAAAATCTCTTGCAATCTTATCGATATAAATATCTTTAACATCAATATTTTTTATCGCCAGCAAACCAACAATACCAAGATCGGACATGATACGTATCTTTTTAACTTGACAATTTGTTGTACTTTGTAATAAATAATATATATGGATATCCCACATTCTTCTATCAATATCAGCCTCTCTGTATACAACGTCCACTAATGATGAAAAACTACTATTTTTGTGGACCCCACACATGATCGACTCCCCTCCAATGTAATTACATCCATTCCACTCTCCGTCAAAGTTGATTACAACTGTCTCTTGAGCCATTCCTGTAACATTCAAATCAAATAATACTATTAAATCTCATTTCAATCGGGCAATATTACAAAATACAATCATATCGAATCATATTCAATACATAGCAACACAAACATATAAAAAACTATGAAAAAGGTGGTAAATTCAGTTTTTCAGTGAAGTTATCGGTTTTTCATTCTCTCAAAAACCGAAAAAATCATAAAAAACTGTTCAATTAGTTTTTCAGTGGCTGGATCGGTTTTTCAGCCACGGACCGATTTTTCAGTGGATGAAAAACCGATCCTGATTTTTTAGCCACTGAAAAACCGATCCCACTGAAAAACTATCACAACTCTTCAATCGGTTTTCCACTCTGGAAAACTGATTGTCGGTCATGAAAAACCGATTTCGTCGCAGATTTTGCAGATTCCGTCGCAAATTTCAAAAAAATTTAAATCTCAGAACCAAATCATTCTTATAGTCTTTTAGCTAGCAATATGAACAAAACAACCCAAAAACCAACAAAAAAAACTCATACATTACCTCAAACTCAAATGGAAGAAGAATCTTCAAAACCTTCAATGGTGTAAACTTGAATGGATCCAAAAACTTCAATGGATGAAGAAGCTCGAATGAATAATTCCCTTAATAGATTGTTTCTCAGCTACAATGGATCTCAAAAATCATTGATAACCATTGATGGAGAAGAGAGAAAATGGAGGATATTGTTGGGATGAAGAAAGTTATTTTCATAATTTCATATTTGGGCATTTTAATGATTTTAAACTTAAGGGTATTTTGGTAATCTTGGATATACAATGGAAATAGTTTATTTGAGAGGTCAAAAACAAATTTTTTTAAATATCTGGGTAAAAACAAAAATTTCCTTTTGATTTGGATAAAAACTATAAATTCCCTTTTTTTTTAAATAAGTCTTTGTCTTCTACAATTGAAATATCCTTTCGAAGTACATATTTTTGTAAAGAGTACTGATATTGTCACTCATAAATATGATTTTCACGTTTAATTTTTTTCACAAGTTTTTTTTTTTTTTAGAAATGATGATTAAATTAATAGAAAACTATTCATATATCGTATTTTAAAATATGAATGAGACTTAAACCATTGATATCTTAAGATCAAGAAAAATGTCCAGTCACTCATATTAAAAGCATCTTCAATACTATAATGGATTGTTTTTTATAAAAAAAATGTCATGTTATCAATATCAAAATAATTGCATTTCTTGTTAGGGTTTCTGTTATGTGTATTTTTCGGACTCAATAATTGGGCTGGTAAAAGTCCAATTTATGCCCATTTAAGACCCAATGAGAAGGCCCAATGAGGTCAACATAGTCAAAGCCCATCAGACGAGGCCTAGTATTGACTCAAAGACCATCAAGACTTCCAGCTGGCATCAACAGACTCATAAATACAGGCAAGTCGCAGCTCGACGCCTGCGCAGCTCGTTTCTCAGCGAGCTCGAGATGAGGACCACTATGACACGTCAGCTTGCTCAGATACGTGATAAGTATCATATCTTCCAGAACAGGCAGTCACCAAGTTCAATAGTGATTCTCTCTCTCCGAATATGGTAGTTGCCCAATCAAACCATGATTTCCTCATCAGATATGGAGATTAATTCAAATTCAAATTCAAGTCATCATTATTTCAAGATAATTATAGCAATTTCCTGATATCACCTAAATATGTTAGGAAGCATGATTAATTTATAATTCTTTTCCTTATTTTTCCCAATTGTTTAGGGAATGTAATTAATTCAGGATTCTCTTCCTGATTTGCTACAACCAGAATTGTAACTCTTCTTTCCCTATAAATAGGGATTGAAACCATTGTAACAACGGCAGACAATATTCAATAATATACTGTCACTCTGCAGAGATTAAGAGTTGGACAGTCGTGGACGTAGGCCTTTTTATTGCCGAACCACGTAAAATTTGGTGTTCTTCGTTTGATCATCTGATTTCTGTCTTTGTCTTTTCTAGATTTTTGTGCTTTCTCACATTGATTGCAGGTATTGGGCATTGATTTCTCGTCGACTGAATTCCAACGTCGACAGTTTCTCATACAAATAGAATTTTAGATTATAGTAAGGTTAAGCATTTCTTTCCTATTTTACATCAAATTGTATTGAATATAAAGTATCCGAGTTAAATAACACTTTCCAAAAATTTCTTGTTAATTAAATTTCTATTTGATATAGAATTTTTTTTTTTGCTTGTAGTATCCTATTATGATGAGGAATGATGCAGTATTCTATCATTCGAGCTGCCTTTAAAAAGCACGAACTGGTTCACATTCGAGCTACTCGTTGCTTGCTGTTTGTTGCTTCGTTGCTCGCTACTTGGAGTGATGGGCTTCAAGATTTTTTTATGCTCAAGTGGTATGTTAACGTGTGTCCCGATAATGATCTAATTCTTTGGACTTCTATGCTTTTCGATTTCTTACGTATCCACAATTCTTAATCAAAATAGATCAAACGCATAATGACGAGCTGTCAAAAGCATTTCTTTATTTGTTCAAAAGATACAGGGTTTCATTCAATCAATAGAAAAACCAGAATAATTTACATCATTTTCAGCTAACTTTAATTGCACGCTGGGCAAAGGGGAGGCACTATGTGATGGAGATGCATTTATTTGATAATTAGAGAGAGAGATTTCCTTAACTACCCTTCTACCAAATAAGAAGCCATTAATTAAAGTAACAGTCTAATCAAGCACTAGTTTAATTAAAAAGCAGGGGACAGGCATTAAATATTGGATATATATGTTTTTGAATACAAAACCTGTAACTGGGACAGATTCAAAGAACTGTTGGAATCAATCGAAATAGAATATTGATAGCACGATCTGAACATTTGTTCTAAATTAAAAGGGATCTATCCATTCGAAGATTAAGAATGGTCCATACGAAGATAGAAGATCAACCCATATAAATAATAAAATTATTATTATTATTATTATTATTTAGATGATACGGGAGGGGTGTCGAATCTATACCTGACATAATAGGAGGTTGGCACCAGTAACAAGGACAATATTGGATATTTAATCGAAACCCCAGTTGATTGAGACAAAATTGACCATTAATTAAACACGTTATAGCTTATGCTTTTTAATAATGCAGCAAGCAACCGTGGCCCGCGCACGCGATATTCCGTTGTGGAAAATCAGAGACAAGAGACATGCTCCGTTTTAGTGACGTCGCGTAATCCTCTTTGGCTGACTTTTTAAATGTTACTGTTTACCATCCGTACGTATATTATTTTTTTGAGAAATATCCGTACGTAGTATTAACTACTAAGATCTCACATAGGAAATGAAAGCTAATTTACTTTATTTTATATGTTTATTTAAAATCTAACACTAACGGTTAAAGATTGTAGATGGATTTAAATTAAATATTATATCAATATTTAATATGATACTAGTATTACAGGACTTGAACTCATAGAAGTTGTTATGAATATATTTGGGATTGTATAAATTGGTTGGTAAAAACCTAATAAATTGGTTTAGTGGATTGATCCAATAGACCAAGCCTAAGATCCAATAGATGAGCTCAATGGTAAGAGACTCAGGAAGTCCAGTACTTCTTCAACTCGTGTCTTAAACCAAGACTACATTCATTCATCTTCAGCTCACGAGAATGTTGTATCAGCTCGCTAAGCTCACGTAAGATAATCTTCTAGAAGCTTGTAGTAATCAAATCCGAGAGGGATTCAAACTTCCTGATTTTGTGCAAATCAAATCTCTACAATCCTGGATTTAATTTCGGAAATTTTTCCTGATTCAAAGGAGATTGTTATGAAAATGCAGTTGATGTAAAAGTTTATTTTCTAATTTGTGTTGTACTCAAATTATAAATCTCTACACTATAAATAGGGGTAAAATTTTTTATATTATGAATCACTCTTATTAGTGATACTGTTACTCTGCTGAATTATTCAAAGTGACATCTGTGGATGTATGTATACTTGCTGAACCACGTAAAATTTTTTTTTCTTTGCATTGTTCTTCCTCTCTCCCTTTCACTCTTGGTTGTTTTTATCTGCTTTTATTGTTTCTTATTATTAGAATTGTAGTCTGGGCCGAGAATATTTGGGTCGATTAAATTTTAATGTCGACATTTTGGCATTAGAATGAGAGGTCAACTACGATTCTGAGATTTTTCAGTCACCATTACTTGAATTTTGATCAACTATCATGACTAAAGAAAGAACAAACAGAAGCTCTGATCTGGTGGCTGAATAATCTGAGGGTTATTGTGGAGTAACAAAACACTCTGCCAGTCGAAGATGTCGCGGTGGGTACTTCCACAACCATGAATACAGGAGCTGCTGCCTTTCTGCATCCACTTCCCCTACGCCAAGCGCGGGTGTTACTGCTGTCAAAGGAGATGCCATACAGATTTGACAATAATGCCAGAAAGCCCTGGAGAACACTGTAATGCAATTGGTGGATATGGTTAGGGCATTGGCGTAGGTTCAAGTCCAGACTATGTAGAGACAAGTAGAAGTTGCACCCCTTGGAGAAGCCCACCAGCAACTAATTAATGAAGTTCTGACTTCAAAAGAGGGAGCGGTTACAGAAAGGTTGCTGTCAGAAGGTTCGGTCCGCTCCTCAAACTTGAACTTAAAGGGAGATAGACGACGAGCTTGTGAGGGGGAAGTGGCACCTCGCCCTGCAGGCTTGAGAGTGAGGGTAAGCCATGATGGTAGCCGTCACGTGGAAGCTAGTCGTATGCATGAGCGAGCTCGCGCACGTCATGATGATGACGAGTATAAGCCACGATGGGTTCACACCAGGTGGAAAGTTCTCACAAGAGGCACAGATCGTAAGATCGCTACTTGGTCAAGCAAGAGAGCATAAGGAGTAGGCAGTCTCCTACAAGGCAATTTGAGCCCCAAGACCTAATGGTGGAAGAACTGTTACAGAGGGTTCAGTAGCTGGAGGTGTGACCTGAACCCCAAAATCAGAGAAAGTAGCATGAGGAAAGGACCTCGTTTATTAGGGAGATCGAGACAAAGCCCTTACCTCCTAGGTTCAAACTCCCTAACATTCCACCTTATAATTGGGATAGTGAACCCTACGACTATTTGGATGATTGCAATGTACAGATGGACCTGTAAACATCCAATCCTTTGGTGAAGTGCCATCTGTTCCCAGTGATGCTAGGGGAAATTCTCAGAACTTGGTTGAGAAGTCTCCCAACTCGTAGTATAAACAACTGGGAAGAATGCCAGAGAAGGTTTAGAAATCAGTATAGGGCGTTAAGGAGACAGCTCATACCATCATGTCACCTTACTACAATTTTCAATAGCAGAACGAGTCCCTGAAAGATTAGATCACCAGGTTCAGACATGAGGTCACTAATGTGGAGAATCCTTTAGATGAAAACATCCTAATTGTAATTTTAGCTGGACTTCATAAGAATGGAAAACTATATGAGAGCATTTACAAATCTCCAATGAGAGACCTGGGCGAGTTCTACGAATGAGCTGCTAAGGAAATTAGATAGGATGAGACCTTCGGGCCCAAATAATCTAGCTAGAAAAGTGAAACGGGTAGTTCCAACCAACCAAAGAAAAGAAATAATGGTGGGGATGAAAGTGAAGGTAAGAATAATAGCTTGAATAATCAGGTTGCCAAGAAGGCTAAGAAACGAACGACCTCAGCATCAAGGTCATCATGACAGCTACAACATCTTATCAGGTACACTGGACAGTATCTTTGTAACAGAAAGGGGTAGCAAAGACTTTAGGAAACCCAATCCCATTAAGACCCCCACTAAGTTCAGAAACAAGAACAAGTTTTGTGTTTCTCATGATGAAATCGAGTACAATACTTCAGAATGCTGGGAATTAAAGGATGCCATTAAAGATCTAGTCAAGAAAGGTCGCTTGAGAAACTATGTGGTACGACTAGCGAACTAATGACCTCAATAGCCTCCACAACCAGCATAATAGCTGCCTTAGTGGGCTTCTAAACAAGACATGAATCTGCAGTGCATTCACATCGTAGTTGCACCCAATAGGTCATGTCTCTAACTTGTAATTCAATTTGTGAAATCAATAAAATCTATGAATTTCCTTTATTGCTTTACTCTATGACTGCTTTATTGATTTCTTAATCAAATGCTAAGTATGGAGGTGAACAACGACCTCTCCATTAAGTTTCTCTTTATTGAGGTTTTATTAAATTATGCTGTTAGCTGATGTTATAACCTACTGGATAGCTCAATCAATTACGTTGTTAGCTGAAGTTGTGACCTACTGGATAGCTCAATCAATTATGCTGTTAGCTAGGGTTATGACCTACTGGACAGTTCAATTAATTACGCTGTTAGCTGAGGTTATGACCTACTCGATAGTTCATAAATTATGCTGCTAGTGAGGTTACGACCTATTGGACAGCTAAATTAATTACGCTGTTAGCTGAGGTTCCAACCTACTATATAGCTCAACATCGCTATGTTAAGCAAAGTTCCGACCCATTACATAGCTCGACAAAATTATGATAGAATGCTAATAGGTCCCGACCTTTTGGCTCGTCAGAATGCTAACAGGTCCCAACTTTCTAGCTCGCCAGAATGCTAATAGGTTCCGACTTACTAGCTCCAAATTACGATATAATAGGCGAGGTTCCGACCCCCTACATAGCTCAACCAAATCATGCTATATCAATTGAGGAAATTTGAAGATTCAGAAAGCATAAGATCGCATAGAAACGAAGTAAATCAATTCCATATAAACCTCGTAATGAGGTAAAATAGTTCAACATCCTCGAAACGAGGGCGAAATATTTGATATAAATGACCTTATAAAGCGAGGTGAATGAAGTACAGTCATGAAGAGCTTAAAGAAAAAAATTCAACTTGGCAAGTAGTTTACTTGAAGCCTTGGTCTTGGGGGGCTACATCTGGAGGCACTGCAACCTCCCTTTTAGTCTCCTTTACTCTCTTCTTAGCAGCCTCAACAAAGTCGCCATAAGATGGGACAAAATTTGGAAGGGCCAAGATAGGTCGAGACACATCGACTTTTATAAGCGAGTTTTAGCTCCCAATCCGAAGATCGTATTGAGAGTTGGGGGTTAATGTTGTGAATATATTTAGGGCTGCATAAATGAGTTGGTAAAAACCTAATAAACTGATCCAGTGGGTTGATCCAATAGACTAAGCCTAAGATCTAATAGATAAGCCCAATGGTAAGAAGCCTAGGAAGGCTAGTGTCAGGTCATAGTATTGACTCGTTTCCTTTTTCTTCAGCTCGTGTTTTAAACCAAAACTACCTTGATTCATCTTCAGCTCACAAGAATAATGTGTCAGCTCGCTAAGCTTAAGCCAGATAATCTTCTAGAAGCTTGTAGCAATCAAATCCGAGAGGGATTCAAACTTCCTGATTTTGTGCAGATCAAATCTCTACAATCCCGAATTCAATTTCGAAGTCTTTCCTGATTCAAAAGAGATTATTACAGAAATGCAGTTAATGTAAAATTTTACTTCCTATTTTGTATTGCACTTAAATTGTAAATTCCCACACTATCAATAAGGGTGAAATTCTTTATATTACGGACAACTCTCATTAGTGATGTCGTTACTCTGTCGAATTATTCAAAGTGACGTTTGTAGACATAGGCATGTTTGCTGAACTATGTAAAAAATTCTCTTCTTTGCATTGTTCTTCCTCTCCCTCTTTCACTCTTGGTTGTTTTTATTTGCTTTCATTACTTCTTATTATCAGAATTATAGTTTGGGTTTAGAATCTTTAGGTCGACTAAATTCCAATGTCGACAGAAGTAAAAGTGGAATCCACAACCATTTAATTTATTAGTATGCCTTACAAAGCTATTTTGTTAAAGTTTACTATGTAAAATATATATACTGAAATCCATGTGAGTTCTGGATGGTTAAAAAAACTTAAATGTTCTAATTACTGTATAGCATCACACTCTTGATATAGTGATATTAAAACAATAATTTTTTGATTAAAAGTAGATTACAAATATGAAATAAATAAGTTTTGCTTGTGCTAAGGTAGCAAAAGTTTTTCCCTGCTAGTGTCCTATTGAAATTTTTTTTGGAAAAACTTTATTTTATTCATTGAAGTTTCTAAAAATATCAAGTTTTTAAAGCCCTTTTAAAAATAGTTATTTTCATCTCTAACTTTCCAAAACTCTTCAAAAAAGTTTAAAACATTAGTCAACTAATGTTCAATAGTGAATTTAGATAATTTAAATTATCTCAAATTTAACTTATAAATTCATTATTTTATGAGAAAAATATGATATTTTACTTGTTACTAACATCCATTAAGGGCAAAATATTTTTTTTTGTATTCTGTTAATTGATTGTCAATTGACTAATGGTTTGATTTTTATTTTTTATTTTTAAAGAGTTTTGGAAAAGTTAGGAATGAAAATAGTTGTTTTCAAAAGAGCATTAAAAATTGATATTTTTCAAACTTCAAGGATTAAAATAAATTTTTTTCTAATTTTTTTGGGGCAAATTATAATTTATTAATAATATGCTTTCTCACACACATATACACGCACGCATGTGTGTATATATATATATATATATATATATCCTTTGTAATAATTAAAAAACTATTAATTAATTATAGATAATGAGTGAGGTAATAGGAAAAATATTTTAAGAGTAACACATAGATATCACAAGATTATTAATCCTTCCCTCACCGCCTGTTGGCATAATTGGTGCTTTGCAAACTATATTTCCAAAACAATGACAATAATTTAAGAATTAGAGAAAAAAATAATTTATATTCTTTATCTGTTAATTATGATTCGTGAACAGAATAATGATAATGTGCTAAAGATACTACTAATTTTACTTTTTAAATAACTCAAAAATTTGTATTTTTGTATGCTATTGTATGTAATTTTTACTTTAAAACGAAACTAGTTTTTTTTTTCCTTTTTTTTAATATATATATAGGTTTTTGATAAATAAAACAAAACTAGTTATGGTCACTAGGTGGACATACCACCTTATGTTCGTTTTCTCATCCTCGGATTCCTGAACCCTACAGGCAAACCCCACTACTCGTTTTCCAAAACATTTGCCCTTTTTATCACTTCTTGACCAAATGCATGCAAGTGGACACCCTTTTTGAGTCAACATAAAAAAAAAATAAATTCAATTATTTCTCGTTTAATAGCCCCCAGACTTCCTCTCCTCGCTAACGAGAACCAGTCCTCTCTCTTTCAAAGAAACTCTTTCTTCTTTGCATGTTTAGGCAGCTAAAAGGCTTATCGTTTTATCTGCTAAGCTGAGAAACACCTTGTTCACAAGTTCATTGCAAGGAAGACGAATTCGAGTAGTGATTATTGTTGTTGATTCAAAAATATATATGGGGTGGTACTTTGGTGTTTTGTTTACGAGGATTCTTTTTGGGGTCTTGATTTTGGTCTGCTGTTTGGAATTCGGTTCTCATGCCCATACTTTGCCTAATGAAGAAGGTACGTGCACTTCAATAATCTCTTCAACTTTTCACTTTCCATTTCTTGAATTGTCTTGTTTGGTTCCCGAGAAAGTCATTTGCCTTTGATTTTGGAAAAAAAAAATTGAAGTAAAATATAACAAAATGATCATTTCAAATATGTATATATATATATATATATATATATATAAAACAAAACGATATATTTTGGTTGTTGGATGTGGTTTTTATGTTTTACTTTTGATTTAAGCAATTTGGTGTGAAAATTTATGTTTGCACTATATGCATCCATGTCCACATAAAATAATAAAAACAAATTGAAACTGGAATATTTTAAGGGTTTTTTTTTAGGTCACGTGGGACCAGGAGGTCAAGGCTACAAACTTGTGTGTGTGTGTGTTTTTTCTTTTTTTGAAATAGATACCAACTTGTGTTTTATATACTTTCTTTCTCAATAATTTGCATGATTTATTTGTTTATTTATGAGGTGTTAAATTCTTTTCTGTCCTTCTGTCTGATCTGTTTGGATGGCTGGAACTTGCTTGCGGGACATGAAAATGTGTTTGAGATATTCCACAACTTCTCTTTGATGTTAGTTCTTTGTTGGCTTTAATTAATGAAGTTGTGGTAAAATAATTTCTTATCAATGTTAATTAATCATAACATTCAAATTTTTGTTCTTATATATATGTATTAATTATTAAGGTAAAAATTAAAAATATTTAAAATATATAATGTCTTTTTAACTATTCTGTATAATTACACATTCTACAAATTGGTCTCTAAATTTTTTAAACTTATCCCCTTTTCACAAGAATTAACTTTAACGATCCTCAAATTTTCACATATGGAAGTTACTCTAACAAAAAGCTAATAGGTTAAATTTAGTAAGATGGTAGAAAATACTTATTTACTCTTGGCTTAAAATACTTGACTAAAATAGACTATTTTTGACTGATTATTTTTTTGTATATTTACAATTTTATCATGAGCAAAAAGATTTAAATACCTTTATACATAATTCGTTAAAACAGAATTTCAATTAATTATTAAATTTAATAAATTAAGAATATTTAAACTTTACAATTGAGGCCATGTATATAATTTTTGTAGTGAAAAGAAAGTAAACAACAACAAAGAAGAGAAGAAGAAATAAGCACATAAACCTAAATTAACAACCTACTAATTCACTAAATTCCAACTAAAGCAATTAAAGAAAAGTAGGAGTGTATATATATACATATATATATATATAGATATATATATATATATATATAACCTTTAATATATTGGACAAATTGCATAAACCTCTCCTATTTAAGTCTAATAGCATTTAGATGAAATTTTCACTTTAATTTATACAAATCACTTTAGCTATCCTCAATTGTACTACATCAAGTCATTAACTTTTAACGGTTAATGGAGATCAAATCATCATTTTCTCCCTCAAATAAGATAACTACATTATTTATTATGAATTTTTTCTTTGACAAAAGAGATCTTCACACTCAGATTTTCTACGAGTAATCTCCTTCAACTGGAGGGATCGTGGTGAGGTAATCTCTTTTGATTGGGAGATTTTTGTTTGAAGATCTCTGTTAGTAATGCTTAGATTTTATATATATATATATATATATATAAAAAATGATAATATCCTTAATCTTTGATTTTTAATGGTACGAATCTAATAACAATAGATATCAAAGCAACATTTTTAAAAGTTGATATAAAATTTGTTAAATATAGATAAAATTGCCATGTGTGTGTAATTGTTATGGCGTGTTTGTACAATTTGCCGTTTATATAGTTATGTGCAATATAATAAGAGACATGGTGCCACAGGTGAGGTCCACACCTACTATAAATGTAGATGCGTGGCACTTTCCACGACCAATTGCGAATTGATTATTCAATGCCAGGCATAACTTCCCATTTTTCACTACTGACATTTCAATAATTTATATATTTGAAAAAATATATATTTTTTTTTTAAAAATTTTTTATACCAGTATAAATAAAAAAATATTTTTAATTATTTAAGAGATATTTTAGATTTCATAATTAATTGGGTTCAATCAGAGAGTCCTATCCATTGCTGTTGTCATGTAGCCAGTTTATTTTTATTATTATTTTAAAACAGTGATCTTGATTATTTATGAAAAAGACGTGTTGCTTTCCAGCTTGCCACCGACACTTTTATTTTCTCATTTTTTTCTTGTTTGAATGTATGCGGGTTGACAAATATATCCTTTAAAATGTGAACGGTAAACAGTGTCCAATTATCACTTTAGGTTAAAATGCTCAATTTAATTCTATACAACTTGCCTAAATTTAAATTATACTTTTAGCATGTCAATTATGGAGTGATTATTTGGTCAATACTATTATTATTTTTAAAATTAGATCATCAATTCTCATGTTGAATGCGTCTAATTAATAGAATTTATTTATTGATTTGGATGAGACACATTAATTTATTAAACAACAAAAATGATAAATAAATTTAAGCTATTCTATGTGTATTATAATTATAAATTAATCGGCTAAAATTAAAAATCTAAGGTTCTATTTATTGGTTGGTCAGAATAGGATGAGATTGGACAATGTCCAAGCTCATGTTTGTTGAGTAGGTGGGATTGGACAAAATTTAATCACACCTCCTCTTTTATCCTATATTTTGCTTCTTTTTTTTTTCTTTTGAAATATCACATGTGTTGTAATTATTCAAACTTGAATCATTCCTAAGTTAAATGATCCACTCAAAACTAAATCATTTCTAAGTTGAATGATCTACTCAAACCTGATCATAGCTAGGTTAAATGAGAGCTCTCTTTTATCATATTTGAGTAGCATAAATTAGTCCCACCTTGAAAGATGAGATTAATAAATCCCCACTTCCCATATCCCACTTTGTTATTTTTATTCCTTTTTATTTATTTATCTTGCTAATGGTTTGTATTTAAAATATTTATTATATTTAAATTTAAATTTTTTATTATATTTAAAAATAAGTTTATATTTATTTTATTAATACTATTTTTAAGAATAATATTATAATATAAACTAAATAATAAATATTATTTTATTAACATTCATTATTAATAATTTTAGTTTTTTTTAAAATTATAAATTATATTTTTAATTCAAAATATAATTTAGATAATATTTTAATCAATATTAATTTAGAATATTTTATTTATTACAAAATTAATTTAAAATAATTTTATCTTTTTAAAATGCTATTTAATTTACTCTTATATTAAATAGTCTCATACTATATATATATATATATATATAAACCAATATTACAAAAACAAGAGACAAGACAATTATAATTTTAAATCAATTTTAACTACACCAAACACGTTATAATATTATACTATTAATTTAATCCAATCTTATTTAATTTAATTTTTTCCAATCTAATCTCTTGAAAATAATTCAATTCAATCATATATACCAAACAAGTTCTAATAGCAAAAATTGGTTATCTTGGACTGCTATGATAATTTTTTATCAACTTTTTTTTTTTTTAATCTCAATCAGCTTCTTTAGTTGTAGTTAGTTAGCTTGGCAATGATTTAATACTGTTGGAACAATTTTTAATTTTTAAATACCACCTATGGTGTAAATAATTCGAACTTGAAGTAATATCAGGTTGAATAAACGTTCTTTACCATTCACCTATGTTGAGCAATTTATATAATGTTGTAAGTAGTTAAAAAAACATTGGTAACTAATTAAATCAATTTGAATTACCAATAACCACATTATTGGATGGAATATGGTATACTAGTAAGATGCAAAAAAACTGGATGGTTATTGATAATTAGAGCTTATATATTTAATTTTTCAAAATGGTAATTTAAATGCTTGTATGAACTATGAACAATTATATTTAATTGATTTTGTTTTGATGTGGATGCAACAGTGCAAACTCTGCAAGCTATTTTCACAAAACTGAAGCTTGGAAATGTTGAAGTGAAGCAATCTTCCTGCATTGACCTTGGCTGGAATCTTATATTACTGAAGACATTAAAAGAAATATCACTTGTGATTGTTCTTTCAGCAACAGCAGTGTTTGTCACATCACTAACATGTATGCATGATTATTTAGTTAATATTTTCTTGATTATTCAGATTGTGCTAGTTTAGATGACTTCTAATGGTTTTAATTTTCCTTCTCTTGTATGACAGTCAGCTTAAGGGTTTTAATCTATCAGCACCTATTCCTCAGGAATTTGTAAACCTCACTTTTCTGCGAGAACTGTGAGTGCATGTTCCTTTCTCTCTTTCATTAGATTTTAATATATCAATTGAATGCCTTGACTCAATTTATTAGTTGTTGGATTTACTATAAAGGATTTACTAGTTCATAAAGCTTAGTATTAAATGGGGTGTCAAAAGTTTTGAATGAGGATTTGAATCTGTGTGTAACACAAATTTGGTGCATTTCTGCAATTAAACTTAGAATCGTTGTACTTATGTTATGAACAATATTGTTGATTTATTGTTGTAGAAGATGATGGAAACCATTTGATCCAAAAGTCTAAGTTGATAAAAATGAGTCCAATTATACTACTTAAGATAAAACATAACATGTCCATTTGAGTACAACATGGACAGATGGTAAACGCAATAAACAAGAATTCCAAATAAAATGGGGAAGAGGGGATTTGAACACTTTAGGCTTCGATGCCATGATAGTAACTGCTAGATCTAAAAGATTAAAGCAATAGGAAAAAGCCTAACTATAATATTCAATCTTGAAGATGATGGAGTTCATAATACATTAACAGTAATCCATGGTTGCCTTTTGTTTTATTTCTTGGGCAATTGTAACCCTTTACATGTCTTACTGCATTAACCTGTGACTGTGATTATTGGCATTCTCCATCAGATAGTTCTCCAGGATTGAGGACTAAGTAAAGTTGGGTTTTTGTTTTTAAACAGGCACCTTACTCGCAACTACTTTAATGGATCAATCCCCACATTTTTTTCTCAGCTCAACAATCTTTCCATTCTGTAAGTGAAATTGCTCTTTCCATTTTTAATTTGAGCCATTTACATTTAGATCGGGATAAAATAGATAAATAACGTTTTGATCAATTTACATTGCAGGTCCTTTACAGGAAATCGTCTTAGTGGTTCAATTCCTCAGGAAATTGCTGACATTGCTATGCTTGAGGAGCTGTAAGTCATTTGACAAAGTTCAGTCCTAAATGTAGAAAGATAACGTACAACAATAAATGACAACTTAGGTTTCATTTTCTAGGGCCTTGGAAGACAATCAGCTTGACGGACCTCTTCCTGAAGGCATTGGAAATTTGAGGAACTTAAGAAGCCTGTAAGACTTCTGTCCATATATATCTTACTGATATTCTTTTCCTGGGCTGATATTTCATTATGTTGCTTCATTCGATCTTGTAATGCTCTCATTGTTTTCTCCTGCAGCCGTCTTTCTGCAAACAATTTTTCAGGATCAATACCAGAATCATATGGAAATCTGAAGAACTTAACTGATTTGTAAGTGACTTAATGAGGCACAAATTTATGTAAATTTATTGTTCAAAATTCAAATATTCCTGATGTTTTAATACCGCTTGCAGTCGGATAGATGGTAGTAACTTGACAGGCAAGATACCTGATTTTATTGGGAACTGGACTAACCTTATAAGACTGTGAGTTTTGCTCTGCATTCCATTAATTTACCTTTCTTCGTCCTTCCCTTCCACAAACTGCATTGTATTTTGTTGTTTTCTAAGACATGTTGATTCCATTGCAGGGATTTGCAGGGCACATCAATGAAGGGTCCCATTCCTTCCTCTATTTCTCGGTTGATGAACTTAGAGGAGCTGTAAGCATTCGATCCCTAGTGTAGATAATGATTATTTGCCTTATTAATAATTTTGATGTACATTTTTGTTTTTAGGAGGATATCTGATTTGACTGGAGCAAGTTCAAATTTCCCAAATTTGCAAGCTATGAAAAAGATCAGAAGATTGTGAGTAGATATTGATTTAATTTCCTAATTAAAACATCCCATGTGGCTCATTTAGTGGTTGCTTTAATTTATCGATGAATTGCCTCTATTTCTGTGACTCAGGATACTAAGAAATTGCTTGATTTCTGGTACAATCCCAGAATACCTTGGGAATTTGACAAATTTAAAACATTTGTAAGTATTTTCATTTGCGTTATTTCCACGGAGATGCACATTTTTGTGCTATGTCATAATAATGTTTAACTTTAACCCTTTATGCTTATATCGCCTTGTTTTATTATTGTAGAGACCTGAGCTTCAATCAACTGAGCGGTCACATTCCAGCACAGCTCAGAGAGTTTAAATAGCATAAATTTCTTGTAAGTTATTAAATAAATTTATTCAGTTCAAATGCGTAAGCATTTGACGTCTACTCCTATCAAGCATTATATTTATCTTATCATTTGAGATGTTACAAATAATGCCTATTTTCATTGTTTATATCTTCATTCATTGAAAGCTTTATATCTGGTGTTTTGATATAATGCTTTGCTGATTTAGGTTCCTGACAGACAACAAGCTGACTGGAGTTATACCTAATTGGATATTGAACAGCAAACAGAACATGTACGTTTTTTTTCATCCGGTATATGATCTTATTTATTTTGCACATAAAGTTACAAATCACATTTTCCTGAAGCAAGACTCAGTTCGGTTATGATCTCTTATTCATTCATTTTTATATTTTTATTTTTGCTTTTGCAATAATCATTGATTCATTGATTGCAGGGATTTGTCTTATAACAATTTTACTAATTCAGCTCAACCTAGTTGTCAACAGTCCGATGTGTAAGCCTCTTTATATCATCTACTTATATGTTTCGTACGTCTAACAAAATGTATTGATTCATTAATTTGCCTAGTTCATATATTTTGTTGTGTGTATGTAATCCGGCCCTGGTCATTTTACAGGAACTTAGCATCTAGTTTTTCATCCTCACACAACAACTCGTAAGTAACATCTCTCGTTTTCATTTTCTTTTCTTTTCTTTTCCTGTTCAAAATTGTAATTGAAACATAAATGATTAACCAAACATATACTTTTTGTCCACTGCTAGAATTGCTTGGTGCTTGATGAAAGACCTTCCCTGTGATGGAAAAGCCACATGTAAGCATATTTAGGTGCAACATTATGCTTTTGTGAATTGCAATAACCACTTGATCTGACTTATATTTCTCCCACTGGATTCATGTTATTATTTCAATTTCCTTTGCATTCACAGACCATTCCTTATTCATTAATTGCGGAGGAGATAGAATCACACATGAGGGAAATAATTATGAAGCAGACCTGAACCCGGGGGGTCAATCAACCTTTGCTTTTACGGACAACAGGTGGGCTTATAGCAGTACAGGGGTTTACATGGACAAAGAAAATGCTAACAACAGAGCATCAAATGATTATAACTTGACTGTGACTGGTGCTGAATATTACAAAACTGCACGCGTCTCCGCGCAATCACTCAAGTATTATGGCCGGTGCATGAGGAAAGGCAGTTATAAAGTGAAGCTGCACTTTGCTGAAATCATGTTCACTGATAATGAGACATTTGCCAGTCTTGGAAAGCGTCTCTTTGATGTATTGATTCAGGTGAGGGAAAAAAACACTCTGTATTGTTAGAATTTAGTACTAATGATATAGTTTCGGATGAGCTTAGGGAAGTCTCTAACTTTTGACTATGACACAGGGAGAATTAGTTCTGAAAGACTTCAATATCGCGGAGGAGGCTGGAGGTGTTGGAAAAGGCATCACTAAGGAATTTAAAAATGTCTTCGTTAATGGTAGCACTCTGGAGATTCATTTACTCTGGGCAGGAAAAGGAACCACTGCCATTCCTAAAAGAGGTGTCTATGGACCTCTTATATCTGCCATTACAGTCACACCAAGTATGTTTTATCTTCTCTACAGGGCCTTCCTATTTTCTTTTCTTCCAACTTGTCCGTTAACTTCTTTTTCTGATTGTAGACTTCAAAGTTGATACTGGGGGCTTGTCTGCTGGAGCCATTGTTGGCATCGTAGTTGCTTCATGTGCAGCTGTCACAATGTTGTTGCTTGTACTATGGATGAAAGGTTGCTTTGGCGGAAAAGACCTCAGAGACAAAGGTAAGATCGATGTATATGAACACATACATTAAACGCTTTCTTGTTAATTTGCAATTGTTGATTTCTTGAAGTTGGATTATGTTGAAAGAGTCAAATATGTTTGGATCTTCCTGACATTAACATGCTTGTGCACCATACATATATATCCACGTTTTTAACTTTCTTCTTTGATTGAATTTGATTTTCTTTTCTCGGTGCAGAACTTCGCGGGCTAGATCTTCAAACTGGTTTTTTCACCCTTAGGCAAATTAAAGCTGCTACCAATGATTTTGACCCTGCAAATAAGATTGGTGAAGGAGGATTTGGGCCTGTTTACAGGGTAACCGCAATTTTCCATTCTATGCAAATGCTGAAAACAGTGGCTAGTGCGAAAATGAATATTATGTTTACCCTGTTCTGAAATTTTTATCTGCTTGATTCTAGGGTACACTGTCAGATGGTACAGCAATTGCTGTTAAGCAGCTCTCCTCCAAATCGAAGCAAGGAAACCGTGAATTCGTGAATGAGATAGGAATGATATCAGCCTTACAGCACCCGAATCTTGTGAAGCTTTACGGCTGTTGTATTGAAGGAAACCAATTACTGCTTGTGTATGAATACCTCGAAAACAACTGTCTTGCTCGGGCACTTTTTGGTATTGCATCACTAACATCTAATATGCCATTTCTTTGAATTTTTAGACTAAACTATTGACTGAACTGCCTCTACCCTATTTTCTTGTATTTTAGGTGAAGGGGAACAAAAGCTTCACTTGGACTGGAAAACAAGAAAGAAGATATGCATAGAGATAGCAAGGGGATTGGCTTATCTTCATGAGGAATCGAGATTGAAAATAGTTCACAGAGATATTAAGGCAACCAATGTGCTGCTTGACAAGGATCTAAATGCTAAGATATCCGACTTTGGTTTAGCTAAGCTTGATGAGGAAGAGAACACCCATATCAGCACAAGAATAGCTGGAACAATGTGAGTTTTCTCTCATTTTATATAGAGAAAGGTTCTAATTTTCTTCTAAATCTTCTTTGGATGATGGCATGGTCTTAAGTTACATGTTTTGATCATATCAATTTTTACTTCAGAGGTTATATGGCTCCTGAATACGCAACGAGAGGTTATTTAACTGATAAGGCAGATGTGTATAGTTTTGGAGTCGTTGCATTGGAGATTGTTAGTGGCAAAAGCAACACTAATTACAGACCAAAGGAAGAGTTTGTTTATCTTCTTGATTGGGTAATCTAAATCATTTGCATCCCTTGTCCAAGAGTTTATTTTTTTGTTTATATGTCGTTGATTTAAGCTTGCTTCTAGGTTACGAATAATATTTGTTCCTTCTATGTAGGCATATGTACTTCAAGAACAAGGAAACCTTCTTGAACTTGTAGATCCAAGTCTGGGTTCAAAAGTTCCCAAAGAAGAGGCATTGGGGATGCTTAACATTGCTCTCTCATGCACCAATCCATCTCCCTCTCTCCGACCATCAATGTCTTCTGTAGTTAGCATGCTAGAAGGCAAAGTTCCGGTCCAAGCGCCAATTATTAAGCACAGTTTAGACGAGAATGCAAGATTCAAAGCCTCAGAGACATTGTCACAAGACAGCCAAACCCGTTTCACTTCATTCTCTCAAGAAAGTCAGTCATAGAGTAGCATGTCAATGGATGGACCCTGGAGAGATTCTCAAGTCTCTCCTCAAACTACAGATGAGACTCGAGCGTATTCTTCATCAAGCACGCTTCTTCAGAAGGATCCATACTGTTAAGTTAGTTATGCAATGGTTTGAAGTTTTTTGCTTTCAAATTTTAAGTTTATTCAAGTAACAAAACTTTGCATGTATAATAGTATAAGGAAGAAGAAGAATTCTGCTAGGATATATTCTTTTTTAACTAAACATATATACTCGAATTCTAACGTATAGAGAATGATTGTGAATTTTGCTCATATTGTATGTTGGGATTTAATGGCCTTAATTGCATTTTGGTTTATAGGGTTCATCTATTTGCTATTTGGATGTAATTTCTTTGAAACAACTCATGAATCCGTAGAACAATTTCATGATTCTAGATTCTAAATTTTGTGAAAGTTTAAAGAGGATTGAATGTAGTTTTATCTATTTTAATTATTGGTTTAAAATTTTTAAGTTGAAAATTTAATAGAAAATTTAAGCTAAGGACGGTATGTTTTAGTAAAATATAATGCCACACTTCTCAAAAATTTTTCCAAATGTTTTATTCAAATGATGTGGTAAGATGATTTGTAACAAACAAGATGATGTATTAATGATGTGGTGGTACACACAAGTTTATCACATCATTTGGACAATAAATTTAAATAAAATCAAATTTTGGGTAGTGTAACGATACTCTTTAGTCAACGCAAGCTATTTAATTCTAAACAAATTATACATTCAACTTTAGCAAATCACGACACTTATGACATAACCAATGACATTTTCAGTTCTTTGACATAGTTAACAATCAAGTTGAAGGGGAGACAATTTTCACCAAAATTTAATGTTTTTCTCCATATGGAGTCCAAGATTGTAAGAAAAATTGAGAATAGTAATTATTATCAAACCCAAAACTTTAAGCTAATAGAAAATATTGACATGTGATATTCAACTATAACATTTAAGACTTGAAGTTACATGTGACACACCCTTCACGGGTAACATGGACAAATGATAGATGTAATGAAGAATTCGAGATAAAGGGAAGAAAGAGGGTTTAAACCAAGGATCTTTAAGCTCTGATACCATGTTAGTTACCATATGATTCAAAAACTTAAACTAATAGAAAATTATTAAACTATAATATTTAAGACTTAAAGTTAACACGTGATAGAAAAAATGAGGTAAATAGAGCTAATTGTTACATTTAATTTTGAAAATTTTATTACTTTAATAAATTGGATTTTTTTAGCATCACAAATTACACATTTTGACAATCAATAATGGTATTCTTTTCTCTCTCTCACCTTTATTCCCTCTCTTTTATGTAGTAAAATTTACGTTACCACTAAAGTTGTCATAAACTCTTTATTAATTTTGAGGGTCATTTAATAAACTAGAAAGATGTTAGGGTTGAAGATACTAACTCCTTGAAGATTTGGGATTACTTGTTTTTCCAACTTTATCACTTGATACATTTGAATTCTACTCATTAAATCATTTTTGTTTTTGTTTTAAGTAGTTAAAACACTTAAAATTGCTAAAACACAACTTAAAATAAAAAGTTAGAAATTCTAACTTATCACTTAACACCTAATCACTCAATCATAATTAAAATATTTTTTTCTATAACTATTATTCTAAATAAATACATATTTTCAATTTTTTCTTTATCAGTATCCTACAAATTATCACTTTTTATATGTTACTGATTACTTGGATCTTTATATTTGTATAGTAATTTTAACAATCTATATCTTGTGACTTAGAAAGAATATATAAGCTATGTAAAATTAACAGTTTCTTAAATTATTAGTGTTTAAAATAATATATATTTATTATTATTAATAAAAAATTAATTTATGTAAATTAGAGATATATAGGTGAAATTCGTCATGATTTATTAAATGATTTGTTTTTTGCTATCTATATATAATTTCAAATAAAAATACATAACAATTATTAGTTATAAGGATATAAACTTAGAAGTATTTAGTTTTAAATATTTTTCTCTTAAAAAAAAAAAAAGAAAAAAAGATCAACATATATATTGAGATATTTAAAAATATATATATAAAAGAAGCAAACATATTGAATGAACCCACTTGAGTTCTCAAAAACTTAAAATATCACCCCTAAACCAACCCCCACCCCCCCCCCTCCCCCTCACCCCCAATTAGAGAGCTATTGTTAAATTTTAATGGTCAATGGTCAAAGATGTTAAAAGATTGAAATACCATTTATTTTGGTCAAATTTAAAAAGTCAAATAATTTATTTTAGTTATTTTAAAAATTAAGAATAATAATTCATTTCAACCTGAAAGAAATAACTTAAAGTGGAAGATGAACAGATCATCTTCTAATTCATCACTGATCATCCAATTCATCACTTTGGTTTTACCTAATGAATAGATCATCTTCCAATTCATTTTACTTCTATTACATCACTTTAAAAAAAAAAAAAAAAAATCCAATTAGATCAATTCATTTATCAATCCAATTCATTATCATTAGGGATAATCGCAAAAAACTTGTTGTAGTTTGTAAAAATGTCAATTTTATCATCTAGATTTCATTTTTGTCCAAAATCTCTCCTACCATTAGTAAGTTAACAGAAAAGTTAGGAAAATTATAGAAAGACAATTTTAACTCTCATAAAAAGATTTCTATTAAATAAACAAAATAATTATAAAATAATATTTTAAAATAGAAAATATAAACTAATAAAAACTTATTTCTACTGTTTATCTCATAGATGGATTGTGGAGATCAACTCACCAAATTAAAAATAATAATAATAATAATAATAATAAAAGAAAGGTCCATCAGCTATGGACCATCTTCATCTTCAACTTTTAACTTCTATCTTCATCATCAACCTTCAACACACCAACCATGGACTCCATTAGACCATATTTTTTTTTCTTTTTTTTTTTTTTTTCTCCCTTCTCTCTCTCTCTCTCTCTCTCTCTCTTCTTCTTCTTCCTTATTTATTGGAAACCTAGAATTTTCTGGGTTTCTAGTGATTGGAAACTCAAAATTCTTGCACTGTTATCATCAATTGAAGAAAAACTCTCACATTAACCTAATCATCTATCATCAATCATCAATCATCAACACTATTATCATCAATCATCAATAAAAACCAACCAAAATCAAAATCAATTAAAATTAGCAACCAAAATCAACCAAGAAGAAGCACGACACCAGCGAGGAGAAGCACGAGACCAATGAGGAGAGGCACAAGGAGGGGAGAGCGAGAGGGAGAAAGTGTGTCCAAGTGAGGAACTGGCAAGGGGAGAGCGAAAGGGAGGGAGTCGTCCGCATGAGGGACTGACGATGGCGAAAGAAGATTCTGGAGAACGATGGCAACCTAATGAGAGGATGATGAGGTCTAGTCTGGTTATGAGAGAGAAATGTGCTAGCTTGATGGTGGTAGAGATGGGTGTGCCACATTCATCGGTGGTGAAGATGGGAACAAAAATGATAAGATAAGTGGAAGAACAAGAACAAGAACAAGAAGAAACGATAAGGGAAGAGAAAGACAATTGGTGGTAGCGGTGGAAATGAGGAGAAGAAGAAAAAGAAAATAAAATCTGGGTTCAGTTTTCTTTTTTTCTTTTTTTTTTTTGAAATAATCTCGTTCCTTTCTTTCTTCTTTTTTTTTTTTTTTCCTTTTTTCTTTTTTTTAATGTTTTTGTTTTTTGAGATAAGAAATAATTTGGATTTTTTTGACATTAAATAATTTGGTGATTATGCTCAAAATATCACCTTCGGCTAAGCAGTTATCATAGCAAGTTTTAAGGTATCGATCCCACAAAGAAGTTAACAACAAAAAGAATTCAAAACAGTAAAACTTTATAAAATAAAATAAAATAATAGAGAACAATTGAAGAGAAAATTATTTGAGAATTTTCAATTGGAGAATGAATAAAAATATAAATATGACAACCAATAGAGAAAATAGCAAGGTTTTGAGGATCACTTAATTGTTTAATTATCTGTTATCAAGTTTGATTTTAAATTGCTACTCAATTGCATGTTTCACATCCCAAACAAACAATTGGAAAATATGAATTTGAAGATCAAATAAAAACATAGAGATAATTGCATAACTCTTTACATTTACGAACAAACTAGGATATAATTTATAAATTATTTAAGAACGACAATATGTCAAATTGACAATACTGCAGTAAAAAATCAACTTATAAATTTATCAATCCAAAAACTATGATTTTAACATGAACCACATAAAAAAGTTTGACTGAATTTATATGAAACTGTAAAATATATTTTATAAATTAAAACTTCAAAAAGAGTTTAACATAGACGTTGAAAAGCTTGAAAATAAACAAACTTGAATAACAGTAATCTTACAATTAAGATCACCTCTCAGTCTCACTCTGATTTTAGTCTAACTTGCTCATTATTTCACACATTCCACAAAGAAAGTATGAAAATAATTTAGCAAGACATTTTCTTCCTGAAATGCTGGTTTTCTCCTTCAAATTGGTTGCCTTGTTGTGCTGCCAGATGCCCTATTTATAGAAGCAAAAAGTCTCTCCATAAGATCTTCACTTCACCGAAAAAGGAAGGCTTTCAAAATTCAAATTTAATTTCAAAATTCAAATAAACAAAATTTGTTCAAAATCTTTCCATCTTGGTCACAAGTTTGACCCAATCCATCACCATAAATCACTACTACTTCCAAAATTTGAGAGACAAATTAAATTCAAATTCATTTCCACAAATCACTCCATCAATCATATCTCATCCAACTTTTTTCAAATTTGAAAGTCAAATTTTTTCCTCCATCATCTCCACAAATCACTTGACTATTTTTCAAATTTGAAAATCAAATCTGGTGGGAGTGTATAGGCCATGAAGCTTGGGACTGGAGAAATTTGGGGTCTGACTGTATTTATGTTTAACTGCTGAACCCTAGTAACATTTAGGTCTTGTGCACTTGAGCTGATATCCTTTAAATTGAGCTTTTTTATTTTATTTCTGAAAAACACCATAAGCCCAAAATAAGTACTTATAAATTATGTCACAATTATCAATTTTATGGGTATAAAAACACATTAAATCAAATGATCAAACCAAATGCATTCGTAAAAATAATCAAATAAAAATGTTTAATTAAATAACATATTTTTGACAAATGCAATCAATTTCCTAATATTAAAATTGTATTTTTATGCTCTAATCATTTGGTTTCAGTTTTGGTTTTCTTATTTTTATTTTTTAAATATAATATAATATAATATATTTATTTCATTGATTTTTGTATTATATTTTCATATTTTAAAATTTTATTTATTTTCAATTAAAATATTATATTTTTATATTTTAAATTATTTATTTTTATTAATTTATTTTAATAAATTTTAATTAATTTTTTATTGCATTTTTCTTTTTTCCATTGAACTCAAACGGTCAACCAAGTCAATCTAACAAAATTTATGATCGTCAAAGGTATTATCGTTTTTTCACACACCTATAAAGAGTATTTTAAGTGCTTTTATTAGCATCGGGTGTGATTTTGGACAAAAGAGAAATTATAGGTGGTAAAATGAATATTTTTGCAAACTACAACATATTATTTAAGATTATCCCTTATCATTATTTCGTTTATCATCATCAATTCATCACCAACATTATCATCTCCAAACTTTAAGCACATCCTTAATCTTCATCTTCATCCAACTGAAGAGGAGATCCAACCGAAAGAGATTGATCTCTTTTTCGGTTGGAAGAGATTTGCCATGATCTCTTCCTCCAATGATTTTGACAAATCTCATGTTAAGGAGATCATAATAGATGCCATGAAAGATAAGATGGACTCGCTAATGTTAAATCAAACATAGGAACTAACTAAACTATCGAAAGGAAAGAATGTTTTACATAACAAGTGAGTTTTTATGATAAAAAAAGAGCATGTTAGAAGCAAACCTGACAAAGCTAGGTTAGTGGTCAAAGGATTTTAATAGAAAGCAGACATAAACTATACTAAGATTTTCTCTTCAGTAGTGAAACTGACAACAATCAGGTTGATGCTAAAAATAGTAGCTATAAAGAAATTACATTTTTAGCAGTTAGATGTAAAGATAGCAATCCTTTATGGCTATTTGGAGAAAGAGATTTATATGAAGCAACCAGAAAGCTTTATGATAGCAAGCAAAGAAAGCATAGTGTACAAGCTTAGGAAACGTTTGTATGGCCTAAGATAAGCTCTAAGACAGTGGTACAATAAGTTAGATAACTTCATAAGATGTCAAACATATCATTGTTGTTATATTAAGGTGTTTGGCAATAACTTTATTATTTTGCTTTTGTATGTAGATGATACGATCATTGCAAGTTCCTATACGCAAGAGATAAATAACTTAAAGGGGGAATTCTTAAAGTAGTTTACAATGAAAGATCTTAGTGCTAAGAAGCAAATCCTTGGAATAAGGATTATAAGAGACAGAGTAGCAAGAACTTTGATATTGTTATAGGTAATATATGTCAACAAAGTATTCTCCAAATTTAACATGTTCAATGTTAAACCAATGAGCACTCCTTTAAGTGCCCATTTCAAACTTTTTGAGGAGAATTCACTAAACCAATGAAGAACGTGATCACATGAAGAAAGTTTCTTAAGCCTCAGCCATTAGAAGTATAATGTATGTCATGGTTTGTACCAGACCAAATATTGCACAAACAGTAAGAGTAGTGAGTAGGTATATGAACAATCATGGCAAGACACCGGGGTGCAATTAAATGAATCCTCAAATATCTGCGAAGTACCACAAAAATGACATTTTGTTTTAAAAGTGGGATACAAAACGAGAAGGCTTTGTTGACGTTGAACTAGATAAAGATATCTAAAATAGAAAGAGCACTGCCGGTTATGTGTATACTTTTTGAGAAGCTATGGTGAGTTAAGTTTCTTAACTGCAAAAAGTAATAGCTCTCTCCATTACCGAGGCGGAATATATTGCAGTTACAAAAGCCAGTAAGGAGATGATTTGGTTTCAAGGTTTCTTCGAAAAACTGAGAAAGAAATAGGAGGACAATGTTTTTTTATTCTGACAGTCAGAGTGCAATTCACATGGCAAATAACTTGTCTTTCTAAGCCAGAACAAAACATATTCAAATGAATTATCATTTTATTCAGTCTCTTTTGGAGGACAAAGCTCTAAGGATTGAGAAGATTTATGGAAATGAAAACCCTACAGATATGCTAACGAAAACAACAACGATTGACAGACAAAAGTTATGTTCAGCTTCAATTGGCCTACAAGAGTGAAAAAGGAGAGATGAGCTGTTGTATTGATTTTGTGTGAAAACATAACTGAAGTGACTCTTCAAGTGGGAGATTGTTGTTTGTGGATTCCTAATATCAAGTAATTGATTTCTAATTTCAAGGAATTGATTCTTAAAATCAAGAAATTTAATGCACTGAATCAATTATATGCAAAATCAGGAAACTCAATAATTTTCTATTTTGGTAGTGAAGAAATTTGAGACAGTATAATGTGTGATTAAAAAGGAAACCAATTAATGGTAATTAATGAGGGGTTGACTAGAGTGCCTTATAAAGATCTCTCTTCTAATTGTTTTATGCACCAAAATTTAGAGAAAAAGAGTGATTTAACTCTTTGAGTGAAAAGTTAGATTTTTTTTAATATTAGAAATTTGTTATTCTTTCAAGTGCAATCAGGATCTGGGTTGCGACGAATTGAATGTTTATAAACCTTTGTTACTTTTTCTCCCTATACTGAACGTCTATAGCAGCTTCATGGACGTAACTTACTTTGGATAAACCACGTCAATTTTATCTGTTGTTTTGTTTGTTTTTTATTTCGTTATTATTTCTAAATTATTTTATCGCTTCATTAATCTAGTGTTTTAGAAGGTTTATTTCCTAACAAAAAAAAAAGTGTAATTGATTTGTCTTAGAGCAGTCATGGAAAACTTTTGTGCAGTTTTGTTTCCTAAAAAGTCATCTTATTGAGTTCTCTTAAAGGCAGCGGCACATCTTCTAACGTGTGATTAAAAAGGAAACCAATTAATGGTAATTTGAGACAGTATAATGTGTGATTAAAAAGGAAACCAATTAATGGTAATTAATGAGGGGTTGACTAGAGTGCCTTGGAAAGATCTCTCTTCTAATTGTTTTATGCACCAAAATTTAGAGAAAAAGAGTGATTTAACTCTTTGAGTGAAAAGTTAGATTTTTTTGAATATTAGAAATTTGTTATTCTTTCAAGTGCAATCAGGATCTGGGTTGCGACGAATTGAATGTTTATAAACATTTGTTACTTTTTCTCCCTATACTGAACGTCTACAGCAGCTTCATGGACGTAACTTACTTTGGATAAACCATGTCAATTTTATCTGTTGTTTTGTTTGTTTTTTATTTCGTTATTATTTCTAAATTATTTTATCGCTTCATTAATCTAGTGTTTTAGAAGGTTTATTTCCTAACAAAAAAGAAGTGTAATTGATTTGTCTTAGAGCAGTCATGGAAAGCTTTTGTGCAGTTTTGTTTCCTAAAAAGTCATCTTATTGAGTTCTCTTAAAGGCAGCAGCACATCTTCTTAATCTTAATTTATAATGTCTTGAATGAATCTAAAATGATTTGGTTTAACATTGAAAATTGTTCTATTGAAAAATTGATTTGGGACTGTTTTTATCCAGATTAAGTGCCGATTTGTTTAATTTAATTTTAGACTATTTTGATAATATTAGGATTACTTTGAGTGTTGGTTTATTTATTAAAGGTGATACATCGAAAGATCCTTATAAGTTGTTTGAGTTAGAAAACTGAAAGTAATAATATTGGTAGGATTGTTTGTTCTTTTTATTGAAATCCTTAGGCTCTAAAGAAAGGGACTTCTTATATTTTACATTCAGTGCATTATCACTGTAATTCATTTGTAGGGAAGATAGTCTAGAATTAAATTAAAGGTAACTGCCAATGGACGCATTACCCTTTGCTACTTTATAAAGGCAAGAAAACAAACGAGATAGATGGTTATCAATACATGGAGAGAGTGCAAGGGATAATGACCAGAGATAGGACAAAAGAAGTCGAGCATTGGTATGCAAGTTACTAAGTTCTTCCAATATTATATGTTGAACCGGGAAACTTTATTTTAGTTTTTGATGTTTCGAAAAATATCAAATTTTTAAACATCTTTTGGAAATAGTTTTTTTTTCATTCCTACCTTTTTTAAAACTCTTCAAAATAATTCAAATTGTCGGTCAATTGACGTTCAACTTAATAGTAACAAATAGTTTAGGTAAAATGGTCTTTTTTTGTGAAGGCTAAAATTGTGACATGTGGATGACTAAGATTTTAAAAATGAAAAAAAAGGTAATTTGGTCAATAAATCATCTTAACAGTTTATGCACTTACACCCATGTGACTAAAAAATCAGATAGAAAGGAGGGTATTTTGGTAAAAATATCTTCATAATAAATAAAGTGATTCGGATTAAATCGTAATTTAACAACTCAAAGTTAGAGACATTTTAGATTTTCGCTTGTAACTTCATTGTTTAATGAGGGTAATCTGATAATTTTAGTGTCACTAACAACCATCAAGGATAAAAATATATTTTTATACATTATGTCACTATTGACCATCAGCTAACTGATGGTTTGAATTATTTTGAAAAGTTTTAGAAAAGTTAAGAATAAAAGGAGTTGTATCCAAAAGATATTTAAATTTTTGATATTTTCCAAAATCTTAAGGATTAAAATGAAGTTTTTCCTATACTAAACCATTACAACATAGCTATTTCTTGATCATGACTCATGAGCAATTGAGTTACAGCATTTCTACAGAGCTACTTTAACATTGATATAGAACTATCTAACCTTGTTTTTGCAAACTGTTATAGTAGAATACATGTATATGAGCCCTGAAAATTAAATAACTTCACAGAAATACTGTGTCAAGTCTAATTGGAATACAAAGTACAAATCGGTGTTCTAAATTTACGGCTAGTTATAGAAACAATACATGTCATATTCCTAGAAACGTTTAACTTAAATCTCCTATCATAATGGATAGACTGTTTTTATTATTTAGCGACCTGAAATGAGTATTGAATCAATGGTGGACATGGTTTGCAGAGGAGTTTTTTCGAACAAGGAAGAAAATGAAACCGCATTATCAGAAGCTTCATTAGTTGCTGTGAATGCCCCAATCACATTGTTATCCGGGGAAATATCTGGAAACTTAGCATCACCGTCTAGGTACTGCATCACTTGCCTCATACTAGGCCTCATTATTGGGTTAGGGTGTGAACAAAACAAGCCTAGTTTCAGAATCAACTCCATTTGCTCCTCTGTGTATATACCTTCCAATCTCGGATCACTAGCATCAAGGATAGATCCTTTTTTCCAGTACTCAATCACCCAATCAACCAAATCTAACTCTCCAGGCTCCACAGGCCTCCGTCCACAAGCTATTTCAAGCATAAAAACCCCGAAAGCAAACACATCTGTGCTGGTAGTCCCTTTTCCGGTTCTAAGAATCTCTGGAGCCAGATAACCTATAGTTCCCACCAGGTTGGTGGTGTGTAGATCACTACCATGATCATAGAGTCTAGCAAGGCCAAAATCTCCTAATCTTCCATTTAGATCAGCATCTAAAAGAATATTAGCAGGCTTTATATCTCTATGAAGAACCACTTGCTCCCATTCTTCATGGAGGTAAAGAAGGCCACAAGCTACTCCTCGAAGAATTCCTGTTCGCTGAAACCAATTCAGATTTGGTCTCATACTACCATATAAAATTTTATCAAGGCTACCGTTAGGCATGTAATCATATATCAACATAAGCTCTCCTTTTCGCCTGCAGTAGCCCCGGAGTCGCACCAAGTTCCTATGCCTTAGCCTTCCCATGCTTACAATCTCAGCCACAAACTGCTTCATCCATGGTCCCGAAGTATGAGTGAGCCTTTTGATCGCGATTTGTTCATTAGAAGGAAGTACACCTTTATAAACCTTTCCAAAACCGCCTTGCCCTATAACCTCTTTGTCCTTGAAACCTTTAGTCGCTTTGTAGAGATTCTTGTAAGAGAATCTATGAGGACCGTATTCTTTTTCCCAGTCTTCATATATTTCTGCATATTTCTTCTTCCTCACAAAGTAAACAGCTCCAACAACTACTACAAACATTACCACCACAACTACAACCAAAACAAGCATCGTTGGATCATGTTTCTTACTTGTTTTTCTTCGTGGGGGAGGTGGAGGAAGCCTTGAAATATCGAGATCTTGTGCTTCTCCACTTCTGCTGAAGCTCCATCCAAGAACATAATGGTCACTCTTAAATATACCAGTAGCTGCAGAGAATCCAACATACATAGAGTCCAAGAAAATCTTAGAAAGATCTATGGATGTTGACAGGAGAGGCCTGCTTGGTTTTGGAAATCCGATCGGAGCTAGTGTCACGTTAAGTAACTTCTCTGCTCCATTGTAGTCTACCCACATCTGTATTGGATCTCCACTTGCTAGCATCAAGCTTTTGTTCTTCCTTTCACTATCAGAAAAATAAGCTGCTGTAGCAGAATCATTGGAAATCAAACTGTTCACATCAATCCCCACATGATTTCCATCAATATCTTCAAACTCGTGAGATTCAAAAGTATCAAGCTCAACAGCTAAGATGTGATTTGTAGGCTGGCCATTGTTTCTCAAATTAAAGAGTCCAAGATATTGACCTGCAAAAGCTGTATTGGTGAAGTCCAAAGATGGTGAGAAGACAAAAGCCATACCGTTGCCACCAAAATTAGGCGTTGCTGGAACCAATGCAAACATAAACCGTGTTGAAAAAGAAAGAGATTGAGAAGAAGACGTATTGAACTTGATCGGATATGGATGGAAACCATAACCACTTTCCGGGCCAGAGATGTCAGTTAGCTGCAACAGGCCATTGGGAAGGACTTTTGCTAGTCCATCCAAATGCAGTTTGATTCCATTGAAGCCATTGTAGATGAATCGGTTTCCATCTTGTGCAAAGGTTATGGAAATCAAATATAGAGATAAAACTAAACAAAAACAAAGTGTTCTGAGAGCTGCAGCCATGGAAGAAAGCATAGAGTAGTATGCTTCTGTAAATAGAGATGTTTAGGCCTCTTTACCAACCTGAGACTCTTGATTTATTAACGTTCCAACTCTTTAAATCTCTAAATCTTTGTTCAGGATCTTTGTATAAAGAATATAATTAATCAAGTTGACCCTAAAACAAAGGGTCAACTTGTGGCCTAAGATATTAACTAAAACAACCAGTTAAAATTTCTGACTATTGATACCCTTTTGCAAGAACAGTGAAAATAATTACCAGGTAAACACATGATGATGTGGATCAATAATTTAAAATGGATTCAATACTTTCGTATATTATAGGACACCAAAAGTTGAAATGTGGTATTTCAATAAAACAGTTGAAATATGGTCTTTCCACCTTGTTGGTACCAGTTAGACTCTTGAACAAAGAATATCATGTTAAACGTGAAGGTTGTTTCATTTAACGAAAGGTTACAAAATGCAGCCTACTACTGCTCCTCCATGAACATATATACATATACATATATATATATATATATATATCGATTTATTAACAGCAGTTGAAAATGTTATTCTGCTCTGATTTTTTACTCAATATTGTGAAGATACCCTCTCTTTGCTCTTTCTTTAGGTCTCCTTTCTTAACTCAACACTTGCTTGTGAGTAGCCCTCTCTTGATTCTGGGAGTAGATTTCAAGGCCACTCACTAAGCAGTTTCCATCGGTAAGTCCCAATAGATATTTTACCTAGTATCAGGAGATACAATATTCAAAAAAAAGAAAAAAAGAAACTGTTACTGATATGTGTTTTTGTTTGAATAATGCAGGAAAATCCAACTCCATTTGCTTTTAACATGAATTGAGGTATCAAGATGATAAGAAAATTGGGGATTAAAAAATTGACATACTTGCCAGGCTTACTATTCTTCTCACGTGATATATATTTTTCCAACTCCTTTTGCTTTCAACATGAATTGAAGTATCGAGATAACTGGGGATTAAAAAATTGACATAATTGCCAGGCTTACTATTCTTCTCACGTGATATATATTTTTCCAACTCCTTTTGCTTTCAACATGAGTTGGAATATCAAGATGATAAGAAAATTGGGGATGAAAAATTTGACAAACTTGCCAAGCTTATTGTCCTTCTCACCTTATATATATTTTTCCAACTCCTTTTGCTTTCAACATGAATTGAAGTATCCAGGCAATGGGGGATTAGAAAATTGACATAGTTGCCAGGTTTATTATTCTTCTCACCTTATACATATTTTTCCAACCCCTTTCGCTTTCAACATGAATTGAAGTATCAAGATGATAAGAAAATTGGGGATTAAAAAATTGAAATACTTGCTAGGCTTATTATTCTTCTCACCTTATATATATTTTTCCAACCCCTTTCGCTTTCAACATGAATTGAAGTATCAGATGATAAGAAAATTGGGGATTAGAAAATTGACATAGTTGCCAGGCTTATTATTCTTCTCCCTTTATATATATATATATATATATATAATATTTATTTATATATATAGGTGGAGCACATTCTTCACTATACTTGGATATCGACACTTCTAACAACTACGAATAAATTATTATATCCTAAAATTATTGATCGTATTTTGTTATATTTGATTACAACTAAATGAATTTGATCACATTATAATAAATGACCATATTTAGTTATAATAAGACATCTTCAATTATAATCAAATATAATAAAATAGTTAGCAATTCAAGTATATCGATGTCTAAGTGTATTATAGACAATATATATATAGGGATAATATGAAAAAACCCTAAAGAAAAGTAAACTATTGGTGATCAACACCTAGTTCTTTTTATTAGATGAATTATCCCCTACCGTTAACTTTCCATCCAAAATATTAACATTTTCCATCAAAAGAGTGAAATGATCAAAATACCCTTATTAAGATTCTATAAAATCCCTATTATACCGTTTAAACTTATATAATGACTAAAATATCATTTAAATTATTAATAATTAATATATTATAAATAAAGAAAATACAATACAAAAAAAAAAAAAAAATTACTCAGTTTCAAGTTTATGGGTTTCCAGCAACTTGAAACCCTGAAGAAAACACCAAAAAAAAGAGAAAAAGAAAAAAGAAAAAAAAAACCCAATTTTTTTCCAGATCATCACCATCCCCTCACCAATCCCCTCTTCCATTTCCATTCTCGTTTCTTTTTTTCGTTTCTAAAACAAAAACAACCCAAATCTGTAATTTTCAAACAAAACACAACTCTAAAATTAACAAAACACAACCTAAATGGGGTTCAAATCAAACCAAGATTTTTCGATTCAATTCAAACCCCAATGTTTGAATGTGACCAACCTCGATGTTTGAATCGAACCAAAGAAGAAAAGAAGAGAAGAAGAGAAGATGACAAAGAGAGAGAAAAGGACGACGACGATGAAAAGATGGGAGGTTTGAGGAAGCGAGTGAATGAGCGAGCGAGAGAGAGAGAGAGAGAGAGGCTAAGAGAGAAGATTTAATTTTTAATTTTTTTAAAATTAATCTCTATCGTCCATATCTGATTAAAAATTTTCTATTAATTATTATTTTTATTTAATTTTTAAATTTTTTCCAAATTAATATTTTCGTCATATGGACGATAGAGATATGATTAAAAAGTTTTTATTTAATTATTTATTTTTAAAATTAATCTCAAATGTCTATCTTAAGATTGATATGGAAATAATGAATTAAATTTTTATTTAAATATTCAATTTATTAGTTTTTTTTTTAATTTTTACTTAATTTTATTAAAACAAATAAAATTACTCATTCAATTATCATTATGCTTTCAAATTTAACACCAATCAACTTTTTTAACTGGTAAGGGGCGAGCATCTCATCTAATAAAAAAAAAAATCAGTTGCTAATCACCAATAGTTTACTTTTCAAGGGGTGTTTCATAATATTCATATATATATATATATATATATAATGCTTTTAAAATGAAGACTTCTTAACTTTAAATGTTAGAAAAAAACAATCAAATTCATCCATTGTATTCTCTCTTCTAAAACAAATTCTTTCTTCTATTTAATTTAAATACAATTAATGAATTTAATTAGTTTTCCCTAATTTTTTAAAATTGGAGAGTCCTTATTTTAAAAACATCATATATATATATATATATATATATATAATGAATTTGATTGGTTTTTTCTAATTAACTTTTTAAAGTTAGAGAGTCCTTATTTTAAAAACATCATGTATATATATATATATATAATTAATAAATTTAATTGGTTTTCTTTAACTTTTTAAAGTTGGAGAGTCCTTATTTTAAAAACACCATATATATATATATATATATATATATATATGAATGGTTGTAAATGGTTCCATTATAATATAGAGATAATCCCACTTTTCCTTTTGTAGTTTGATGTAATTACTAATTATCCTTTATAGTTTCGAAAAATCCGATTTTGCACTCTACCATTACTGAAATGATCAAAATAACCAAAATGCCTTTGTAGTTTTCCCTTTTAACATTAATGATCAAACTTTGATTTTAATGTCAACTTTAACAACAAGAGTTTTTTTGGGCATTTTCATACACTATAAGGGATATTTATTTGATTCCATAAATCAACAAGAGTGATATTAGTGATTTTAAAAATACTTGAGAATTTTGGTATTATGTCAAACTACAGGGAAGAAATAGGATTATCCCGATAGTATATGCATGATCCAGGAGTTGACAAAAGCCGACCGAATGTCCAAGCATAAAGGTCATATTTTATGCAGTAGTTTGACATAATATCTTTTTTTTTAGAAAAAAGTTATATATTAACCAACAAAAACAGAACATCCAACAGGGGAAGAAAAAAGAGCATCCAGCTCTATAAATTTTAGCAACCAATGAGGAAAAGAATGCCTCTAGATAGTTGAACTATTGAAACCCAACGTGACGGGACCCTTCCCGAATCCCTTCTCTAAACCCGAAAAAGACCTCGTAGCACCCAAAAGAATTCCCACGAACCCTATACTCAGCCCGAAGGAACCCCGTCAAGGCACCGGAACTCATCTATCTAGATATTTTAACTTCTTTTACAAGGTGACAATGATAATAATTTTTCGCTTTTTAATAAAAATTTTGACAGCATGCCGTCTGTTTTCTAAACTATGCCACCCTGCAAGTTTCGAATACAATTTATAAAAACACTTCTATGAAATCAACTTCTCAACCCAGGAGCCTCCGGCTCTTTTCTCACAACACAATCACAAACAAGTAAATAAAATCTGAAAACTAAATTTCATAAAACTTTAATAAAACATTTTTTTTTAACTAATGCATCCACTATCTCTTTAAAATATTTACAACTATATACATAAACATATACGTGGTCAAAATAACAAAATATATATATGTAGTAAGTGACGTCCTATCCGTCTGCCTGTACGTCTGACTGAACCTCGTCAGCTGGATGATTAGCTCCTGCGCTTGTGAGAAAATTTTTAAGAAAAACATTTAAAGAAAACTATGAGTATAACTCAGTGAGTAGTTAATTTGTATCAACTAAAACTCATTTCTGTGTAAAGTATTCTCTCAAAACAGTTTTTAAAAAAAACTATAATACTTTCTAAAATTCTTTTCTAAAACACTTTTTTGAATCTTTTTTAAAATTTTTTCTAATGCTCGCCTAAATGGTAACCCAGGGAATAACTACTCCTGGCGTGGTAGCATATAAAATCCAGCTAACCACTAGGAGTGAGAATCTACCATGTGTAGTCGCCGAAAGCGGGCCCACGCTGCGGATCGACTACACTACCTTATACGTGTATACGGATCACTCATGCCTCTCTCACACAAGAGTCGACTAGACTCAAATTTCACTAACTGACTTCCTCTCATCTACCGTATCATGCATAGGGCATTCGGCCGGGTACTAAACTGGGGCTAGGGTAAACCATAGACTATTAAAATCTCTTTTTCTTAATACATTAAAATATTCTAAATCTCAAGGTCGTAAGCCTAAAATCTTTAATTCTAGTACATTCTCATATACATAAATGATAAACTAAAATCTTTATTCTAGAATTATAATATAAATTCAATTAATAAATGAATAACTATTTATAATAAATTCTTTTAACTTTACAATAAACTTTAAAAAATATAAATTTTAAAAACTCGTAGTTCCACTCACAACACGTCCTCGGATAGAATCCGATTCTTCTCCGTATGCCTCCGGAACTCTCCGCTTTTATCCTAAAACATCAAATATCCATTTAGGATCACTTAACTCATTCAAATAACATTCAAAATCAATAAAAATCTCATTTAATTCTATTAATACCCTTTAACGTCTAAACTTTCGGATCTCAATTTCTATTCAATCGGGGTTTTCGAAATCCGTTTTCTCTACATGAATCCTACTTATTCTTTCCTAGAAATACCTCAGTATACTCAATTTTATCGTCGGAAGCTCGGAACGAAATTCGCTCGATTTCGCTTACTAATAAAAATCATTTTTCGCTTCGGACATCCGACAACTTCAACAATCAATTCTCTAGTGTTCTAACACCCAACTATGATTAAATAAACGGTTTCGAATGTTAAACGAACGCATTTAGAAAGATTTCGGAAAACACCCTTCAACTCGTCCGTTTAGCTCCGAAATCGATCCTAAACTTTTCGTTTTCGAAATCTAACTTCATAAGATTATTTTCTAACCTCTAAAACATCTATCTAATACTTTAGAATCGAAAACTAAGTCGGATCTCACAAACACCCATTTTGACCGCAACTCTCTCTCTCTCTCTCTTTTTCACCTATTTTTCTTCCACCAAATCACTCACAAATCACACCAAAATCATCCTCACAAGTCCCTCTTATCATCTCTAAGCTTAAATTTGAAAAAGAAACAAGAGATGAGATGAGTTTTCATATAAAATATCAAACTTTAAACTGAAATAACTCACCAAATAGGCAATCTTTTCGCTTCAAATTTGTTGGGTTAGCTAGAGAAGATGACAAGGAACAACTTTCGTGAAGAAACCGCGACGAAATTCAAATCGGATCTTCCTCTTTCTCCCTCTCTCTCTCTCTCCCGCTCTCTCGGGTCTCTCTTTCTCACCCAATTTCTCTTTCCTTTTTCTTTCGTTTCCATGACCCAAAATGTCTCCAAATGAGACCAAATCAACTTATATATATATATATATTCAATTACAATTTAGTCCCTCAAGAAAATTTCATTTAATTATCTCAAACTTTTAATAATTTTACTAGTGCCCACAAATATGTAATTTTTAATTCTATTGGTCCACTTGGCACATTCTAATCCATTTATCTCTTCAACCATTCACTTGATGACACGTGGCACATCCATAGCCACTACTTTTCAAAAGCACTTATCTCTTTTCTTATTGGTTGATTTAAAATATCTTTTACTTTATCCCGTGAGCTCACCTCGTTTGATTAACATATAATTAATTCTTAATCACTTTGTAATCTTACCGGGGTCAACCAAACGACATCCGACTTGTGATACAAAAATATAACAAACTTCAGATAACACTACTGGAGGCATACGATTCGACTGTAACTCAATTCGAAGATTTCTAATACCATAAAATAATAAATCTAGGTGAGAGCTAAATCGATTTCGAATTCTCATTTCAATAAAACTTTCAATACCTAATCCTTTCGAAAAATATTCCATAAATATTCTACACATATCTTATGGCCAATTTAACTTTATAAGCTTCAATTTCGGCCTAATACCTCTCATATATACTTGATAAAAAAAATATTCCTAACTGAAATCCTGTCGAATAAACCGATAACTTTTTTATACGTATCTATAGCTTAAATACTCGATTTTTATGCCTATTCTCTTTAACTCATTCTCATTCACTTGGGTTACACTCTTTGAAACTTCCGCATATTATGCTCATGCGTGATCCATGCATACTTAACTTAAAATGTCCATTTTGCCTTTTTATAATCTAATTTCACTTCAATCGGAAAATATTCTGAAAATATTCCATGGTCATCTAATCTTCAAATTGACCATGAAATACTTTAATTGGGTATCTTATCTATCAATCTCATGCTTCGAAAAAAATTTCAATTGGTTTAAACTCATTAAAACCCATTAATCTCTCAAAAGGGTAATATCGTAATTTTCTTCGGATCGCTTAAAACTGACTCAAATGGTCTTCTTTTTTATCCGTTTCTGTTTCTCTATACTCTCCTGCTATTTTCGGACCTTTTCGACCGTTAAGGTCAATTTTCAAAAATTTTATTATTCATCCAAAAATTTCGGTCCAAAAAATACTATTCACTAAAAACTTATGTTTCCCACTGAATCTCAATTTATGACTCTGGACAATATAACCGAGTCCAAATTCGATCTTAAACACCAATTTTGAATCTTTTTCAAAAAAATCAGTATTCGTTCTGGATCCGAACATTATTCACTGAAAATTCTCATTTCTTCCTGACATGACACTCAGGATCTTATAAATATAATCGAATTCTAACCGAGCCCCTTGCACTATTTCTAGACTCTTTATTCTCTATCTGATCGCCGAAAATGAATTCTCCGAGGAAACTAGGATCGGGGTTTATCACAAAGCCCATTGTGCAATACTATGAGCAACTTTGTTGCATTCCCTATATACAAAAGCAATACATTCATGATAGTTCTGATGTCAAAGATGATGTTTGCTATGTCCAAACGAGAGGAGCTTACCCCACTACAAAGATTTACTACAGTGGGAGCATTTGATTCCAAGTAAAGAGGAAGGAAATGATGATGTATTGCAATTGATAAACCTTTCAGAATAGCATGAATTTCAACAATATCAACCCTAGAAACATGATAAAGGAAGAAAGCTGCAGTGAAATAGATGAACCCCAACTGGTCTCGGATAACCACACCTAAACCAACCTTCTTTTTTACCTTATTCACAGCTGCATCACATGGTCATGGAGGAAGTCACTTTTGTACATATTATAGGTCACTTCAAACTTAAAGTAAGATCCAAGAACTCAGCTTTGATTATTTATAGGGTTTAGATTAGTGTACAGACACTAGACTAGATACATAAGATGGATATTTGCATAGCATCTATCTGAATATCTAAATTTTTCAAATTTAAAATGTTAATCATAGGTTTGTCAAAAAAAATGTTATTAATAGAACTCACACTTCAAAATCATGGGTTGTGGTCCATCTGTCTTACCATGGTGGATCTAGCTCACCACTTAGTATGTTTGATTGGTGTTAAGATAACAATTCTCAATCAATACCTATCTAGCCAACTAACAAAACAAAAGATTATTTCATACTTATTAAATAGATATTTACAATCTGTTTGAACATTTATTATTGAAGAAAATCCAAGAATGGTGTGCACCTACTTGATTGGTGTTAAGATAACAATTCTTAAATGGTACCCATCTAGCTAATTAACAAAACAACATATTATTTCAAACATGAAATAATCTGTTTATTGTATAATACTAATTTTTGCAATTATTATGTCAAGTTAACAAGTGTTATGATAATTACCTGAATGTTGTACAAGAATGGAACATGTCATAACAAACGTACTACATGTTGCAACATCATAAAAACACAAGCAGTAATAAAGTAAACTAAACACAACGACATTTTTAACGTGGTTTGATTTTACCATACCTCCATAAGGTAAGCATAGAAGATCAATGTCATTAATGTGCAGATACACTTACCCATGGGAGCCAGATTGATAAACTGGTAGAAGTCTAGCCAAGATGTAACTAAGGCATTTGATGAGAGGAAACTCATCTGAGTAATTCTATTCCTTTTCTTTGTTTTTATTTTTGTTTTTTACTTTTTTCTTACTTATGCTTTACATTTAAAGCACTGAAGACAATGTTTAGTTTAGATTTAAAGGTGGTGGAAAATGTTTTTTTTTTTTTTTTGCATAAATTTTCAAAATTTTTTGAGTATTTCATTAAATTCTTCATTCTTAGTTTTTGAATTTTACCTATAGCAAGTTGGCTATTTACTTTGTGTTTATCAATAGAGTCTTAGTGCATGTTTTTTAGTGGATATCTTTACTAAGGAATAGCCATGAGCACTTTTATATGATATGAGACTTTTGAATGTCTAAATTTTGGTTAATTGAGTAGATGAATACCATGTTTAAATGAATTGTGGACTATCAATGGAGACTACCTACCCTTGGTGAGGATTTGAGCCTTTTTAGCATTTCTTTCTAAGGGATTTATTTGTTTCTATTCTTTAAACAATCTTCACTTTTTGTTCTTAATAGATGATCTCTAATAGGTTTTGCATTGAACACTAATGAACAATCATCATTGTAAAGAATATGAGTTGCTTTGATTTGAGAATTGAATGGACTTCTTAGAAGTGATATAGGCAATTTTTACCTTATAAATGTCTACTTTTCTATCTTGAATTAAAATACATCATAAACCCTTTGAAGCGAAATATTTTTAGTTTTTTTCTTTGTATACCTTTATTAAATGATCATATTGAGCCTTAGATTCAGTCATGCCTTTATGAGTTTGGGATCATGGTAGATGGTGAAAAAAGAGAAGAAAATTAAAGTGTTAGCGTTGATATGATGTGTACATTAGCATATTTGTTGAAAGAAATGTGCTCTAGACAGCATTGTGATGAAAAAAAAAGGAAAAAAAAAGCATGAAAATGAAAAATATATATATAGAAAAAAAAAAGAAAAAAAAATGTGAGAAACACAAGTTTTATGATCTCTAGATGTACAAAGGAAAGGAGAAGTGGATAAAGGGAAAGGGATTGGAAGAAAAGAAGAGAGGTGATAGTGAAAGAAAAAAAGAGAGAGAGATTGCGATGAATAAGAGAATGAATGAAGTGCTTTGGTATGATCCTAAGTTCTTTTGAACCTAGACCTTGCATTTTTTTACCTATTAATCAACCATAGCCCCAATACAACCTCGAATAAAGACCTATTGATCTTTAGGGGGAAGTCCAGTTTGAGGGTTGAAGTATGTCATCATGTTTTATCTACATTTTTAGTATTTGATTCCATCCATGAGATCTATCCACTTAAAAGTGCGGTTTTTTTTTAACGTCTATATTCAAATGTGATGTAAAAGACACTTGCTAAGCCTTTACATAATTTCTGTCATATACGATTGCATGAGTGTTTGTCTCAAGACTCTTGAGAGTTATGAGTGATATCTTATGAGAATTAAAGTCAAAGCGAAATAAGTCTATGACATATGAATATAGTATTTTGAAACAAGATTGCTTTGAGAGTGGTATGAGACTGTTGATGCTTATGTCTTAAATTATTAGTGACTTATCTTCATCTTGATACAAGATCATGTATGTATGAGATTTCTACTTATTTACATTTAGTAACATGTTGATGAGTTATGGGTGGAACATCTTAACATTTATGAGTATCGCTACTAGTAAACCCTCAGGAGATAACTTCTTCTACTAGAGACATCTAGGGGTTTAAAGGTTTGTGATATACGCTCAATGTCATTGTATTTATCTAAGAAAATAGATTGTTTTTCCATTTTCCATGTTTTTTTAGATTGTTTTAAGGTTCTAGTTTTGCTCAAGGGCTAGTAAAGTATAGGTTTTGGTGTATTTGTTGGGTTATTAATTATCATTATTTTATTCCTAAATTACCTATTATTTATGTTATGTTTTTGAGTGAAATTGGTATTTTTATTTCGATTAGTGTTTTTGTGTTTAATTTTAGGTTTTAAGAAGAAAATAATGGAAACAATGTGTTTTCAGAATTAATTTCAGTGGAAGAAAAACCAAAGATCTGGCCTAAGAATGATTTGTGAGAAGATTTTAAAGATAAGGGGCTTAATTATAATATTTGAAGAATTTGTGGGTTAAAGAACAATTAACGAAAAGTTGAAGAGCTTAATTGAAGTTCACCAATTGCACTGTGGATGCACTGCATGTAATCCGCAAACGAGCCTAGCCCAATTGGCAAGGTGGGGACGCTAAGAAGTGGAGTGCACTGTGTGAAACAAGCCCGCGTTTTGGAGAAACAGATCTATGTGGCATAAGAGCGGGTCATACCCACATATTTTTTAAGCACCTTTAGTCGCCATTTCAGAGCAGGCTGCGCTTGACCCGCGTGTCCTTGAGTCGCCGTTCCTGGTCAGGTTTGACCCCCACCCGTGCCCATGGATCTACGTTTGACCTCGCATTTTTATGATGTATTGAGCTACCGCCACATGTCCAGAGCATTAATCATGTCAATTATAGACATGATTTTGTACATTTAATCCTGGCTTTTATGAGGAATAGTTAAGTAAATTCTGTTATTTTAATGTGTTTTTCTAGTGTTTTTGCTTGTAAGGTTTATTTATAAGAAAATGGTGGAAAAAGTAAGTTTTAAAGAGAGTTTGGAGTTTTTTACGAAGAACGTTTGCTAAATATGAATTGTGTGCTCGAGTTGTGAAAAACTGATAAAAGATTCTCACTGAACGTAGCTCACCAAACGTCGGTCGCTAAAACTTTTTAGGGATTTTCGCTAAACACGATCGCGAAACGCAAGTCACAATCGTCAATCGCGATTTTGGTGTTAGATGTGCATGAAAAAAACTCTTAAACTCTTTAACCCTATGTTGAACCAACAATATAATCCTCATTTTCTCAATTGCAGAAGACGAGCAACAAACCCTAGAGCAATTCTAAGTCAGTTTTATTTCATTTTAGTTTAGGTTTTTATTGTTTCAAGCCAAAGATTCATTGGAAGTTCATACAACAACTTGTTGGAGTCATTCAAGAGCAACAAAGGAGTGGTTTGGAGTGATTTCAGAGCAAGGGTAGTAGTCATTTCGTAATGTTTACTTCTGCATTTGTTTTATTTATTATGTTGTTCAATTTTGCTTTATATTTTGGCTTGATTTTGTGTAGATCTATGGAGAACTAAACTTGTTTCTAGGGGATTCAATGTAATTTAATATGGATGTATTTTTGTGGATGATTTATGATGCATAAATGGAATGATTTCATATGTTTCTATTATGTTTTACTATTTCTTTAGGCTTTCAATTGATTTGAGGCCTAGTCAATTGATTGATTTTGTGATGTTAATATGCTTGAAAAGATATTGATATTTAGAACTGGGTAAAATGACATTTGAGAATTAGAATAAAAATGCATCTAGTTTTTTAGTGTGATATTATGTGGGTAATTGTTCGTAATGAGTTTATATTAATCATTCAGCATAGAAGTATAGCTGGGTGTTTAATGCGAACATACCTCTAATAAACTTAAAAGAGGTTTATGGATATAATTATATATCTGATCAATTATAATATGAAATTATGAATTTTTGATGGAAAATGACATAAGAATAGTGAAATATTAAATGAAGTTGAATTTCCCTTGAAATTTAATTCAAGTGTTTGTTACAATTTAATTAAGTTTTCTTATTAATTGGATTTTTGCGATTTTTACTTTTAAAACAATTTTTTTAATTATTGTCTGGATAAAGTTGTATAGATAAATTTCGACAATTAGTTCTAGTTTAAACTATTTATGCGAGATCAACCTTGATTTGCCATCATATTGCATAAAAATCATGTATACTTATACGAGTTTTTGTGTAGTAAAGTGTAACACTGAAAATGCACGTCAAGCATTTAATTCAAAAAAACATACTCCTCGAAATATTTTAGGAATATTTCTTGGCATATTCCTTCATTCACACCTATAAATGGAAGTCTTTTCTCACCATTCAACACAAATCAAAGAAGAGAAAGAGAAGTAGAGGAGCAAACTGAAGGCTACGATTCCATTTTTCCTTTTCTTTAGTTTTTTTTTTTTTTCATTTTATGTAGTTAATTTATTAGTTAAGGCTAATTTGAAGTTTTAAATATAAACTCAATCTGTTATTTTTTTCAATAAAGTTTTATGTTTTGCATGATGAAATTAATGTCTCTAGATGAATTTTATTCTATTCATTATGTTTATTTAACTGAAAACTTTAGAAGTATATTTTAGGATTATATTCTAAGAATATAAACTGCATACTAAATGGACATATTTTTGATTGGTAACAATCAGTTGCTTACAAATTAATTGAGAGGTATTAATTCATAAATACTTAGAATAGACATCATGTTCTAGGATTTGTGTGATATTTATATTCTTCTAGTTTTTAATGGATTTCAATGATTAAATCTAAATAGACATTATGTTAGGTTATAATTACAAATACACACATCTACTTAAACATCATGTGATCTGCATACTCACTAAGGAATAATCTATATGGCATGAGTTAATCATACTTTGTCGTAAATATCTTTATCATGCATTATCATGAATTTGCTTTATTAATTTTTCTAACAAATTGGGGGATTGTTTAGTAGTAGATAAGATATCTTAACTAAATTTTTTATTATTAATTGTCTTTATTTAGTTTTCTGTTTTAATTTTGTTTAGTTTAATCTTAATTCCAAAACCTCTTTTCTTTAATTTAATTGTTTTTAGTTTAGATTTTAAATAAACTTAAAATTAAAATAAATTAAAACTTCTCATAGGATCCACCTTTGCTTGTCAATATACTCAAATAAAACGATTTGTGCATTTATAAGGTTTAAAATTCGGTTTATTAAAAAAATAACCAACAAGAACCTAAGAAATAATAATTGATGGATCTCCATTGTCCCTCACTCCTGATGGACAATAGATGTCAAACTTTTCAAAAAAAATAGAATTTAAAACAACTAGGAAAAAAAATGAAGCAAAATAACAAAATCATCATCATCAATCATCAACTCAAAATCATCATCAATTCATCAATTAGCAAAAATCAATGTCCCAATAATAAAAAGACACCCAAAAATCCCTTAAAACACACAAATAAAAAACACAGAAGTCTCTAAAAAAATTTAAAGAAGTAGCAAGCAAGGTGATGGAGATCCGCACTTGGATCTCCATCACTGATCCCCATATCAAACATCAACAAAAACCACTGTATCAAACATGAAACCACACAATTGTCTCTCTATCAAACTAGAATCAAACCCAAAAACACCACCACTATCACTATCTCTCTATCTTTCTGTCTTCCCCACCATCGTTGGATCATGAAATATCAAACCAATAACAAACCACTGCCATTGCCTTCACATGAACCCCACCCAATCTAGGTTCATTGAACCTAGATGAACATCATTTGGGTTCGTCAAATCCAAATGAACATCATTTGGGCTTGTCGAACCTAGATGAACATCATTTGAGTTCATCAAACTCAAATGAACATTATCTAACTTTGACAAACCCAAATGAACACCTGGGTTTCGATCAAACTCAAATATACCCAAATGAACATCATTTGAATTTAATGAACTCAGATGACATTGAACCAAGTTGATGTTTAACCTAGTTCTGAGGAGATTCTTGAAGAAACCCACGACTGCGATTTTGAATTTGGGGTTGAAAGGTTTCAAGGAGACGAAGACATTGGGTTTGATGTTTGAGAGGTTTTGGATTTGGGGTTGGAAGGTTTGAAAGAGGCTTGATGAAGATGCAATTTTTGGTGGATGATTTTGATTTTGTTAAAGTTTGATGCTATTCGTGTTTGGGTGGATGGAGATCCAACTTGGATCTCCATATTTTCTCTTTCAATTTTTTTTTTTTAATTCTAATTTTCTTAATTATTTTCCCCTTTTTTCCCAAATATTTTGGTTTCTTAAAGTTAATAATCACCATCTACTAATTGATGATGGATAAAGATCTCACTAAAAAATATTATTTTTTCTGAATTATTTTTATATTTTATTTTTTAAAATTTATTTTAAAAGAAAAAAATAATAAGGTCTAGCAAAAATAATACCCTCAAATATGTTAAAATTAACTAACCTATACTAATGGTGAATAGTTAAATTGTAATAAATCACTAAATTTTACTCCATCTGACAATAAATTTGACCTGAACAACTAATTTGTAATTTACTCATTAATTAATCCCTAATTTTATTGCTACAATAAAACGACTACTAATTTCGTATAATATAACCAGATAGATTTCCTCCCTACCAACTAAAATAAAACATATATCAATTTTTAATTAAATATTCACATGTGGTTGCATTTCTTAATGAGGTTCAGACTATTTACACTTTTTAACTGTCAATATTAATGAGTGGGTAAAATTATTAAAAAAAAAAAAAAAAAATTCAAAATTCGATGCCAGTATTTATCTGAACAGAGAAAGAAGGTCGACCAACACCAGTAAGAGGTGCATCAACTCTCATCACTATCCCTGAGCTCCCAACATTCCCATTATACTTTGACCTCCCAATCTGCATTTCACCATCACAAATATAACTTCATTAATTTAAAAATACGACGATCAGCCAATACCTTCCACAATAATAATTTAAACACTAGTAAAATAACAAAATCAATTTGTAGACCTGTGACAGCATTTCCAAAGGTCAAAAATGAGTTTCCAGTGTTTCTCAACCCTTATTTTTTTTAAAATGCAAAACAAATCATCGAGTCATTTTTTTTTTTTTTTTAATTTTATACTAGTTTCCAAACAAGGAGTTCCAAACTTTTCAAATGCAACACCAAACTCATTTTTTGTCTTCAGACTATATAAGAAAGCAATTCTTCAAGATCTCACTATTGTCCTTGTTTACTCCTCTCTGTTTTCTAAGTCTGAAGTATATTGCCAGGTAAAATCATCAAGCCCGACAGGCTTATCATAAAAGACACAATCCTTATTCATTACCTTAATAACTATTGTTTCAATACATAGAATAAATATGCATAATCTTTATGAATTATATTGAAAAACTAATAACAGCATGCAGATAATCAAAATCCAGAACAGGCATTGTGTACAACAATAACTTACAGATATGGATGCAAATGCCGAAGGATGTGTCATAAATGTGTAGCCGTAAATAAGACTCAGTTCCTCCTTCAAGGAATGAATAAGTTCTGCCCGCATCCCAGGATTGCTACCCCCAAAAGTGGGACACAAGCTGGCCAGAATTTACAACAATTGTAAGCACATAGACACTACTATCATGTACCAAACTAGTTAAATGAACAAGTCTAAATTGATTTACAAATATAATCCTAAACTCATTACAGTAACTAAACCATGCATGAAATGAGGAATCTAAACAAATGAAAAAAAGGAAATCACAAAAGGGATCCTGCATGCTTAACATAACAACAGAGACCAAATGTGAAAGGCAATAGAATACATATAAGAGCAACAACAGGAAGAGGTAGGAATGGAAATAGTATTGGCACTGAAGATGCTGTTTGACAATAGTGAATCAGAGACAAGTCGCTCACAATTTGAAGTACATGGGAGCAAGGAGAGCTATACTAGTTACAAACATTAAATGTCCAAAATAAAAACCATTAATAAGGGATCATATATTTCTTTTAGGTTTAAGTGCATTCTTATGATCTTACCTGAACTGGATGGTTGGCCTCACCATTAGACTGGATCTCTTCCAAGCCAAGGCTTGTGCAAGACCCAATGTAAATGATTTGTCAGGCAACTGAACCATTGGAGTGATGCGTGTTCCCCACTTATTCTGACAATTTTGGAAAGGTGAGATTTTAGTTCTAATAAAGCACAGGTACCAGGACAAACTTTAAAGTTACAAGTATTAAAATCAAAATTTTTATTCTACAGTCTTCCCAGTTTGCAATCATACCTTGCAAGAAAAGCTGAACCTCATTTCTCCAGGATATTGACCCTGAGCTTGAAGAAGACCCCCACAAAGAGGAAGGAAAGCACTAGTCGTTAATCCCTCGCCAGACACATAAGTAATTAAACTGCCCATTAGGAAACTGCAAATCCAGAAATGACTGCAAGAAGACAAAATTGAGTTAGGTACTTTGCCTTGAGACTCTTTACAGATTTTAAATTTTAGCAGCAGTATATCATGCTTCAACTTGTCCAATTACGTCATCCATTACAATAAAGGTTTTTTACACAAGTAACACAACTCTTCAAATAGACATCAATTTTCAAAACAAGATTGGACAATCGTTCGTACACCTACTTTTAGCATTTAAAATGACAAGCCTATTGTTGGTTCAATCACATAAGAGCTTTTAATACTGCACAGCCTACATTTGACGACATCTTTTAATCAACCCATCTCCAATCAAGCACACTGACAACTCTTAATAGATTTCTCTATATAAATCTGACCACATATTAGATATAAGCTGTTAACCTTTCTAGTAATTCATTCCGAGGAAACATTCCCACAGAAGAGCTTACAGAAACTTAAGATTATCTCCATAACAGCTTTTCACTCTTTCTTATTTTTTAAGCAGGACATTGATTTAAGACTTGTCTGAGTTCTGTGTGATATTAGAAAAGAAATATGACAGATCTGAATACTTTTAAGTTCATTGCATTTATTAATTAAAAACCAATCAAAATAAAAATCAATTAAAATTAGCAACCAAAATCAACCAAGAAGAAGCACGACACTAGCGAGGAGAAGCATGACACCAATGAGGAGAGGCACAATGAAGGGAGAGCGAGAGGGAGAAAGTGTGTCCAAGTGAGGAATTGGCGAGGGGAGAGCGAGAGGGAGGGAGTCGTCCTCGTGAGGGACTGACGATGGTGAAAGGAGATTCTGGAGAATGATGGCAACCTAATGAGAGGACAATGAGGTCTAGTTTGGTTATGAGAGAGAAGTGTGCTAGCTCAATGGTGGTAGAGATGGGTGTGCCACATTCATCGTTGGTGAAGATGGAAACAGAAATGATAAGATAAATGGAAGAAGAGGAAGAACAACAACAAGAACAAGAAGAAACGATAAGGGAAGAAGAAGACAATTGGTGGTAGCTATGGCGATGAGGAGGGGAAAGAAGAAAAAGAAGAAAAATCTAGGTTCAGTTTGTTTTTTTTTTTTTTTGTTTTTTTTTTGAAATAATCTCGTTCCTTTCTTTCTTCCTTTCTTTTTCTCTTTTTCTTTTTTTTTTTTTAATGTTTTTGTTTTTTGAGATAAGAAATAATTTGAATTTTTTGGACATTAAATAATTTGGTATCAGTTTTGGTTTTCTTATTTTTATTTTTTAAATATAATATATTTATTTCATTGATTTTTGTATTATATTTTCATATTTTAAAATTTTTATTTATTTTCAATTAAAATATGATATTTTTAAATTTTAATTTATTTATTTTAATAAATTTTAATTAATTTTTTATTGTATTTTCTTTTTTTTTTCATTGAAATCAAACTGTCAACCAAGTCAATCTAACAAAATTTATGATTGTCAGAGATATTGTCATCTTTTCACACAATAGGGAGTGTTTTAAGTGCTTTTATTAGCATCGGGTGGGATTTTGGATAAAAAAGAAACTATAGGCGATAAAAATATATATTTTTGCAAACTACAACAGATTATTTAAGATTATCCCTTATCATTATTTCATTTATCATCATCAATTCATCACCAACATTATCATCTCTAGACTTTAAACACATCCTTAATCTTCATCTTCATCCAACCGAAAGAGATTGATCTCTTCTCTGGTTGGAAGAGATCTGCCATGATCTCTTCCTCCAATGATTTCGACAAATCTCAGGTTAAAGAGATCATAATAGATGCCATGAAAGATAAGATGGACTCGCTAATGTTAAATCAAGGGAAATCCTAAAAAACCAACCAACTTTTCAAAGATTATCCATTCTCCCCATGCCATTTCATTTTTATCCAAAAAACCATATTCTGTTACTTTCCTAACAGAAATATTCAACTTAAATAAAAAGACCAAACTACCCTTATTATAATTTTTAAAAAATTTTAAAATAAAAGAAATTAAAAAAAAAAATTGGAGATCCAGATTGGATCTCCACAACCATGACCCATCATCATCTTCAAATGGATCCCTTCTTTCTTCTCTCTCCTCATTTCTGGGTTTCCAGATCAATCTTCCACAATCACTAAACATCAATCTCCCACAATTAGTAAAGTAAACAACAATCTCCCACAATTATCCACAATCATCAATAAACACCATTAGACAAAAAAAAAACCAACAGAACATAACAGAAAAAAAAAAAAAAAAAAAAAAAAAAAAGAACCATATGGTCTCCACCGGTGAGAACCCAGTTTGGGTCTCCACCGTTGGAGACCCACCTGGGTCTCTGGTCTCCGACCGTTGGAGACCCAGTTCGGGTCTCCAATTGTGGAGATCCAGAAGGATCTCCACGATCAGAAACCTGAAATGGGCCCCTCATGCCTCCACCAGGCCGCTGCAGTCAAACACCCTACAAAGCCAACCGGAGATGGAGAGAGAGAGAGAGAAGCCAGCCGGAGATGGAGAGAGAGAAAGAGAAAAAGAGAAGAGAGAGGGAGAAGAGAGAATGAGAGATTGGAGACCCATCATGGTCTCGGATCTCTCCACCACACTGCCGTCGTCAACCCCCCTTACCCCACAAAAGCGATCAGAGATGGAGAGAGAGAGAGAGAGAGAGAGAGAGAGATGAGAAGAGAGAGAGACGGAGAAGAGAGAGGGAGAGAGAGAGGATCAAAGAGGTAAAAAAAAATTGAATATATATTTTTTATTTTTTATTTTTAAATAAAAATATCATATTTAATATTAATTTTTTATATTTTTATTAAATTTTTATTGAATTTTCTTTTTTACCCCTAGAGTCAAACAGTCAATTATACAATTTAATGGAATATGTTATCGTCAGGGGCATTATTATCCTTTTATACGTTTTCAGGGGGTATTTTGGGTGTTTAATTTAAAGTCAGGCGGTATTTTGGATAAAAACAAAACCATATGGGGGAAAATGGATAATCCGTTAAACGTCAAGGGGTTTTTTGGGATTATCCCTTAAATCAAACATAGGAACTAACTAAACTATCAAAAGGGAAGAATGCTTTACATAACAAGTGAATTTTTATGAACAAATAAGAGCATGATAGAAGCAAACCTGACAAAGCTAAGTTAGTGGTCAAAGGATTTTAATAGAAAGCAGACATAAACTATACTAAGATTTTCTCTTCAGTAGTGAAACTGACAACAATCAGGTTGATGCTAAAAATAGTAGCTGTAGAGAAATTACATTTTTAGCAGTTAGATGTAAAGATAGCAATCCTTTATGGCTATTTGGAGAAAGAGATTTATATGAAGCAACCAGAAAGCTTTATGATAGCAGGCAAAGAAAACATAGTTTACAAGTTGAGGAAAAGTTTGTATGGTCTAAGACAAGCTCCAAGACAGTGGTACAATAAGTTAGATAACTTCATAAGATGTCAAACATATCATTGTTGTTGTATTAAGGTGTTTGGCAATAACTTTATTATTTTGCTTTTGTATGTAGATGATACCATTGCAAGTTCTGATACGCAAGAGCTAAATAACTTAAAGGGGGAATTCTCAAAGTAGTTTACAATGAAAGATCTTAGTGCTTTGAAGTAGATTCTTGGAATAAAGATTATAAGAGACAGAGTAGCAAGAACTTTGATATTGTTATAGGTAATATATGTTAACAAAGTACTCTCCAAATTCAACATGTTAAATGTTAAACCAATGAGCACTCCTTTAGGTGTCCATTTCAAACTTTCCGAGGAGAATTCATTGAAGACCGATGAAGAATGTGATCACATGAAGAAACTTTCTTAAGCCTCAGCCATTAGAAGTATGATGTATGTCATGGTTTGTATCAGACCAAATATTGCATAAGCAGTAGGAGTAGTGAGTAGGTATATGAACAATTATGGCAAGACACCGGGGTGCAATTAAATGAATCCTCAAATATCTGTGAAGTACCACAAAAATGGCATTTTGTTTTAAAAGTGGGATACAAAACTAGAAGGCTTTGTTGACGTTGAACTAGATAGAGATGTCAAAAATAGAAAGAGCATTGCCGGTTGTGTGTATACTTTTTGAGAAACTACGGTGAGTTAAGTTTCTTAATTGCAAAAAGTAATAGCTCTCTCTACTACTGAGACAAAATATATTGGAGTTACAAAAGCCAATAAGGAGATGATTTGGTTTCAAGGTTTCTTCAAAAAACTAAGAAAGAAATAGGAGGACAATGTTTTTTTATTCTAACAGTCAAAGTGCAATCCACATGGCAAATAATCTGTCTTTCCATGCCAAAACAAAACATATTCAAATGAATTATCATTTTATTCAGTCTCTTTTAGAGGACAAAGCTCTAAGGATTGAGAAGATTTATGGAATTGAAAACCCTACAGATATGCTAACGAAAACAACAATGATTGACAGACAAAAGTTATGTTCAGCTTCAATTGGCCTACAAGAGTGAAAAAGGAGAGATGAGCTGTTGTATTGATTTTGTGTGAAAACATGACTGAAGTGACTCTTCAAGTGGTAGATTGTTGTTTGTGGATTCCTAATATCAAGTAATTGATTTCTAATTTCAAGAAATTGATTCATAAAATCAAAGAATTTAATGCACTGAATCAATTATATGCAAAATCATGGAACTCAATAATTATCCGTTTTGGTAGTGAAAAAATTTGAGGCAGTATGATGTATGATTAAAAGGGAAACCAATTAATGGTAATTAATGAGGGGTTGACTAAAGGTGCCTTATAAAGACCTCTCTTCTAATTGCTTTATACATCTCAGAATTGAGAGAAAAAGAGTGAAGTAACTCTTTGAGTGAAAAGTTAAATTCTTTTAAGCATTAGAAAATTATTATTTTTTCAAGTGTAATCGTAATTTGAGTTATGAGGAATTGAATGTTTGTAAACACTAGTTGTTATTTTTTCTCCTTATACTGAACATCTGCAATAGCTTCATGGACATAGCTTACTTTGGGTAAACCACATAAATTTTTTATGTTGTTTTATTTGCTTTTTATTGTTTTGTTTGTTTTTAATTTCATTATTATCTTTAAATTATTTTATCATTTCATTAATCTGGTGTTTTAGAAGGTTCATTTCCTAACAAAAAAGGGTAGCTGATTTGTCTTAGAGCAGTCGTGAAAAACTTTTGAGCGGTTTTTGTTTTCTTTTTCCTAGAAAGTCATTTCATTGACTTCTTAGAGCAGCCGTGGAAAACTTTAGATCAGTTTTTTTTTTTTCCCTAAAAAGTCATTTTATTGACTTCTCTTAAAGACAGCAGCCGCCTCTTCTTAATCTTAATTTATAATGTCTTGAACGAGTCTAAAATGTTTTAATAGCAGCAGTTTGCAATGTATTCATTTTTGGTTTAACACTGAAAATTGTTCTATTGAAAAATTGATTTGGGACTGTTTTTATCCAAATTAAGTGCTGATTTGTTTAATTTAATTCTACACTATTTTGATAATATTAGGGAGTATTTTGAGTGCTGGTTTATTTATTAAAGGTGATACATCGAAAGGTCCATATAAGTTGTTTGGGTTAGAAAACTGAATGTAATAATATTGGTAAGATTGTTATTTTTATTTAGGCTCTAAAGAAAGGGACTTCTTATATTTTACATTCAGTGCATTATCACTGTAATTCATTTGTAGGGAAGATAGTCTAGAATTAAATTAAAGGTAACTGCCAATGGACGCATTACCCTTTGCTACTTTACAAAGGCAAGAAAACAAATGGGATAGATGGTTATCTAAATATGGAGAGAGTGCCAGGGATAATGACCAGAGACAGAGCAAAAGAAGTCGAGCATTGGTGTCTAAAATATTATATGCTGGACCGTTACAACATAGCTATTTCTTGATCATGAGCAATTAAGTTACAGCATTCCTACATAGCTATTTTAACATTGATATAGAACTATCTAACCTTGATTCTGCAAACTGTTATAGTAGAATAGATGTATATGAGCCCTGAAAATCAAATAACTTTACAGAAATACTGTGTCAAGTCTAAATGGAATACAAAGTACAAACCAGTGTTCTAAATTTACAACTAGTTATGTAAACAATGCATGTCAAATTCCTAGAAACGTTTAACTTAAATCTCCTATCAAAATGGATAGACTGTTTTTTTATTTAACGACCTGAAATGAGTATTGAATCAATGGTGGACATGGTTTGCAGAGGAGTTTTTTCAAACAATGAAGAAAATGAAACCACATTATCAGAGGCTTCATTAGTTGCTGTGAATGTGCCAATCACATTGTTATCCGGCGAAATATCTGGAAGCTTAGCATCACCATCTAGGTACTGCATCACTTGCCTGATACTAGGCCTCATTGTTGGGTTAGGGTGTGAACAAAACAAGCCAAGTTTCAGAATCAACTCCATTTGCTCCTCTGCATATATACCTTCCAATCTCGGATCACTAGCGTCAAGGATAGATCCTTTCTTCCAGTACTCAATCACCCAATCGAGCAAATCTAACTCTGCAGGCTCCATTGGCCTCTGTCCACAAGCTATTTCAAGCATAAAAACCCCAAAAGCAAACACATCTGTGCTGGTAGTCACTTTTCTGGTTCTAAGAAGCTCTGGAGCCAGATAACCTATAGTTCCCACCAGGTTGGTGGTGTGTAGATCACTACCATGATCATAGAGTCTAGCAAGGCCAAAATCTCCTAATCTTCCATTTAGACCAGCACCTAAAAGAATATTAGCAGGCTTTATATCTCTGTGAAGAACTACTTGCTCCCATTCTTCATGGAGGTAAAGAAGCCCACAAGCTATTCCTCAAAGAATTCTTGTTCGCTGAAACCAATTCAGATTTGGTCTCATACTACCATATAAAATTTTATCAAGGCTACCGTTAGGCATGTAATCATATATCAACATAAGCTCTCCTTTTCGCCTGCAGTAGCCCTGGAGTCGCACCAAGTTCCTATGCCTTAGCCTTCCTATGCTTACAATCTCAGCCACAAACTGCTTCATCCATGGTCCTGAAGTATGAGTGACCCTTTTGATTGCGATTTGTTCATTAGAAGGAAGTACACCTTTATAAACTTTTCCAAAACCACCTTGCCCTATAACCTCTTTGTCCTTGAAACCTTTAGTTGCTTTGTAGAGATTCTTGTAAGAGAATCTATGAGGACTGTATTCTTTTTCCCAGTCTTCATATAGTTCTGCATATTTCTTCTTCCTCACAAAGTAAACAGCTCCAACAACTACTATAAACATCACCACCACAACTACAACCAAAACAATCATCATTGGATCATGTTTCTTACTTGTTTTTCTTCTTGGGGGAGGTGGAGGAAGCTTTGAAATATCGAGATCTTGTGCTTCTCCACTTCTGCTGAAGCTCCATCCGAGAACATAATGGTCACTCTTACGTGTACCGGTAGCTGCAGAGAATCCAACAAACATAGAGTCCAAGAAAATCTTAGAAAGATCTATGGATGTTGACAGGAGAGGCCTGCTTGGTTTTGGAAATGTGATCGGAGCTAGTGTCACGTTAAGTAACTTCTCTTCTCCATTGTAGTCTATCCACATCTGTATTGGATCTCCACTTTCTAGCATCAAGCTTTTGTTCTTCCTTTCACTATCGGAAAAATAAGCTGCTGTAGCAGAATCATTGGAAATCAAGCTGTTTACATCAATCCCCACATGATTTCCATCAATATCTTCAAACTCGGGAGTTTCTACAGTATCAAGCTCAACAGCTAAGATGTGATTTGTAGGCTGGCCATTGTTTCTCAAATTAAAGAGTCCAAGATATGCACCTGCAGTAGCTGTCGTGAAGTCTAAAGATGGTGAGAAGACAAAAGCCATACCGTGGCCACCAAAATTATGCGTTGCTGAAACCAATGCAAACATAAACCGTGTTGAAAAAGAAAGAGATTGAGGAGAAGACGTATTGAACTTGATCGGATATGGATAGAAACCATAACCACTTTTCAGCTCAGAGATGTCACTTAGCTGCAACAGGCCATCGGGAAGGACTTTTGCTGGTCCATCCAGATGCAGTTTGATTCCATTGAAGCCATTGTAGATGAATCGGTTTCGATCTTGTGCAAAGGTTATGGAAATCAAATCTGGAGATAAAACTAAACAAAAACAAAGTGTTCTAAGAGCTGCAGCCATGGAAGAAAGCACATAGGAGTATGCTTTTGTAAAATAGAGATGTTTAGGCCTCTTTACCAATCTGAGACTCTTGATTTATTAACATTCCAACTCTTTAAGTCTCTAAATCTTTGTTCAGAATCTTTGTGTAAAGAGCATAATTAATCAAGTTGACCCTCAAACAAAGGGTCAAGTTGTGGCCTAAGATATTAACTATAACAACCAGTTAAAATTTCTGACTATTGATACCCTTTTGCAAGAACAGTAAAAATAATTACCAGGTAAACACATGATGATGGGGATCAATAATTTAACGTAGATTCAATACTTTCCTACATCATAGGATACCAAAAGTTGAAATGTGGTATTTCAAAAAAAAAAAGTTGAAATGTAGTCTTTCCACCCTTTTGGCACCAATTAGATTCATGAACGAAGAAGATATGTTGAACGTGAAGGTTGTTTCATTTCACAAATGTTTACAAAATGCATGATCCAGGAGTTGACAAAAGCCAACCAGGATGTCCAGGCATAAAGGTTGTATTTTATGCAGTATTTTGATATAATATCCTTATCAACAACTGATGTAGAGTAAGTATTACCTGTCTTGGTCATGGAAGAAGTCACTTTAATTTTGTACATATTATAGATCACATCACCTTTCTTGGTCATGGAAGAAGTCACTTTAATTTTGTACATGTATAGATCACATCAAACTTAAATTAAGATCCAGGAACTCAGCTTTGGTTATTTCCAGGATTTAGACTAGTGTACAGACACTAGACTAGATACATAAAGATGGATTTGCATAGCACCTATCTGAATATATAATATTTTTCGAATTTAAAAATGTTAATAATAGGTTTGTCAAAAAAATGTTATAAATAAAACTCGTACATCATAATCTTGGGTTGCGGTACGGTCCATCTTTCTTACCATAGTGGATCTAGCTCACCAGTTAGTATGTTTGATTGGTGTTAAGATAACAATTCTCAAACAATACCTATCTAGCTAACTAACAAAACAAAAGATCATTTTCAAACTTACTAAATAGATGTTGACAATCTGTTGGAGGAGAAAATTCAAGAATGGTGTGTACCAGTTTGATTGGTGTTAAAATAACAATTCTCAAATATTACCTATGTAGCTAATTGACAAAACAACTGATTATTTCAAACATATTAAATAGATATTGAAAATCTGTTTGAACATTTATTGTTGGAGAAAATTCAAGAATGGTGTCTACCTGCTTGATTGATGTTAAGATAACAATTGTCAAATAGTACCTATCTAGCTAATTAACAAAACACTGGTAAGGTTTTCAATGAGGTCTTTTATAGGGTTTGATTTGCAATAGTTTGATTTTTGCTAAATCATTTGTTGTCTTTCCCTTTCCATCGCCCGACTTTATTCTTTTAAGGATTGATTTTTGTTTCTTTTGGGCTTTATGTATTGCTTTTTTTTTTTTTGTATTTTTCTTTTCTCCTTTTAATAAAATATTGGTTTTAACCAACAATCTTATATCGAAAAACAAAATAAAAGATTATTTCAAACACGAAATAATCTATTTACTACGCAATATCTAATTTTTGCGATTGTTATGTCAAGTTAACAAGGGTTATGATAATTACCTAAGTATTGAATAAGAATGGAACATATCATACAAACAAATTACATGTTGCAATATCATAAAAGCACAAGCAATAATAAAGTAAGATGAACACAACAATATTTATAAATTGGTTTGGTTTTATCCTACCTCTATAATGCCTTGCCTAAAATAGTCAATTTATTAATGAACTTCAACACAATACAACCTAATCTAGACTTATTAAACCTAATACTCCCTTCTAAAGTTGACACAAGATAAGTACACATTCATCAATCAAGTTGCAGCATGCTTCCCTTACCTTCAATGGTTGTTATCTATTTGAACTTTCTTCAACAACTAAAACATATCTCCTCCCGAAGACCTAATAGCTTGTCATCCCAACATGCTTCTAAAATAAGACCTAGACTTAGTCTACTTATACTTCTAAAGTCTAGAAAAACGGCTTAGAGAATAGACTCTTTAAGAGTACACAAGCATTCACTTAATCGCTCAAGAACTCTCTATTGCTTGCTTATGATTACACGATGGTGTATTGCATTTATCTAAGTTGTGTGCAACTCTAAACCTGTGGAAGAAAAACAAAATTATCAGTTGAAAAAATAGAAAATTATCATAAGATATATGTCACAGAAAAAGAAAAATAAAACCAGTTAAAAAATTGGTATAATAAGTCCTATTTTTTAGCAATAACCACATCCTCTTATCTTTTGGCTTCCTGCTCATTTGAACTATGTCAAGAGGCTATCTTGATTCATTAAGCTTTTGTACATTAGCTGACAAGATTATCTTTTACACAAAATACTTAGAGATAAATTACAATTGCTGATGCTATTGCCACAAGATAAATCTCAATAATCTTTAAAGGAAAAAAAAAAAAACTTTTATCCTTAGAAAATAATCACACATTATTTTGGCAAATAATCACAAAAGAGCTTAGTCAAATAATCACTGAAAAGATTGGTCAATGACAATCAAACCAATTCTTGAAAAGAACTCTGAATAATGTACTGAGTCCCATAAGCATGTATGTTGATACAACTCATCAGCTATTGCAACAACACTTCAGATGTTATAACAACACCTTAGATGTTATAAGATGACAATCAAACCAATTCTTGAAAATAACTCTGAATTCTGTACTGAGTCCCATAAGCATGTTTGTTGATACAACTCATCAGCTATTGCAACAACACTTCAGATGTTATAACAACACCTTAGATGTTATAAGTATGCTTCAGATGTCGTAACAAGCAAATATCAACAGTTCATGAATTTTGTTGCACTGAGTTTGCTATCTTAATGTCATAAGATGGTAACACCTATGAACTTCCAACACTTGTGCACTAACATAATATATTAAATAGATATTGAAAATCTATTTGAACATTTATTGTTGGAGAAAATTCAAGAATGGTGTGTACCTTATATGGAGAGCTGTTAAGTTGAATCAAAATCTTCATCGTACTTTCATCTACATCTAACAAAATGCCTACAAAAATATATATATTACTGTAGTGCTAGTTTTGTGACTCCAAGACACGTTACAAATGTTGGTTTCCTCAAAACATTATTTGCCCCAACCAATCAAGTGATGCACTAGGTTAAGCAAATATGCCTCCAAGATACAATGAAACCAACTGTTTAATATCGTTGTGCACTAATGACTTAAACCATAGACAATTTTGATGACATGTAACAGAAATTTTTTTTAGAAATTTTTCATCAATCAATTAATTAAATTTGGGCTACAATTAAGGGAGTGATTGATGGAAGTAAATTTGGCAAAACATATATTTCCTAATCATTACAATTAGGATTTGAAGCCACACACACACACACATATTCTTTATTCATAGCAGCCAACTCTCCCCCTAGAAAACATATATACATTATTCAAAATTTTCTTCTTCATTAATAGATTTAAACCCCCAACCATAGTAACATCGGAGATTAAGATTGGTTTTGAAAGTGTTTGGGAATCAAGTAAGTTTTCTTCCCTTTCCTTCATTTTCTTCTAATTAATATTAGAATTTATGGTGTGATAGGCTTATGGTGTCATATTGTTAAGGTTTTGAGTTATTTCAAAGTTAGATTAAAATTGTGTGGATTATCTTGGAACAATTAGATACTGTAGGAAAGTTTGCTTTCTAGTAGACCTATTAAATTTGTTCATTTGTTTGAATAAACAAATCAAGGTATAAAATTATGAAATTTGGTATGAATGTTTTGTTGATGTTAGGTTGTAGTCTAGAAAATTTCGTTGTCCTATGACAAGTATACAATTAATTAGGGATTTTTGTTTACCTCTAACTCACTAAAATAAAAATCTGGACAACACTGAACTAGACTGAAACTTGATTTTTTTGGACATGAATTGATGTTAATTTCATATCATTAAATTTCTATAGGAACCATTATGAGTCTTCTTTAATCCATTAAATTTTCAAGTATTTTTAAGGAGAGATTTAATTTAAGAATTCATATATTTAGGGCTATTCAGTTTCAAAACCAATGTCTGTATAGTTTTGGCTTGGAATTGGAGGTTTAAATTAATAGATAAATAAAGGCATCTAAGGTTGGAAATTTTTATGACATATATTGTGGGTCTTTAAAACATATATATGTGTTTTTAGGATGACTGGTTTTATATGCAATTTATTAAAAATGAAGAAAATGTACTGTATCTGTAGAGGCATCATTGACAGTAGTGACTCTTACTAATATTTAAAATTAGATTAATCTAGTAAAGTGTGATTTGTGTTAAGCTAATGTTAAAATAATATTTATAAGATGATATGCTGAGATTCAATATACCTTTGACTAGTTTAGAGTAATTTATGAAGTTATGCATTCCTATAATTTTATATAAATGAGTTTCGTTATGTGATTTTAGGTTGATAAGTAAGACTATTTTGACAATTGGGATAGATAGTAAAGGTAAGTAAACCTTATACATTACCTTAATATATTATTTGTTTAACTTCAAATAAACTTGATTGGTTCTTTTAAACAATCAAATGAAACATTGTTTCAACATTACTTTTCATTATATTCTATTTAAATGATTTTGCATAATTAAAAATATGTCTTTTGTACATTATTCGATTGTATTAAAATTATTATTTTCCTATTTGAAAAGTGTGATATGTTCTAACAAAAGTATTTCTCTTTATTTGAAAAGTATGATATGTGTTATAATCGTGATTGTAATAAAAATGTTTTACCTCATTTGTCCATAGTTCATTTAATTATATTAGCCTAGACACTGGGATTACGAGTGTCATATTTATATCGTATTGATTCAGCTGGAATATGTATTATTGCGCAACATTAATTGAATTAGCCCTACATCAGAATTACAAGTGTTATGATTGTATCGTATTATCTAGGTCATCGAAATTGTGAATGATATCACATGACAGGAGTCACTTCCGATTTAAGACAAGAAAAAAAAACTTGTATATGGAATGTTGTTCGTTATTTTTTTAATTTACATATAAGTTGTTTTGTAGATGGCTATCTATTAGGATTATTATATGTCTAAATCTGATGATGAGGTTCATGAGATTATCAACATAGTAGGGAACCGTAAGATCATTAAGATATCTAATGATAAGGATTGCATCAAGGTTATTGACATATCTTTCGGAGAAGACCGTGATGATCAAATTGAGATCATCATGTGTTCAAATGAAGATGGTGATGATCAGATCGACGTCATCAGGATAACTAATGACGAGGATGATTCTATGTTTGATGATGTGGACATCATTTACATATCATTTGACGAGGAAGATCCTAGAATGGATGACCTGTTGGACTATTATGATTCAAATTTTGATGATTACTATGACTAGTTTCATTTATTTGACACTCAATATGTATTTGTTTTCTTTTTTTAGCATTACTTGGTTATATTACTTTCAACTCAAATTCAACATAAACAACCAAAAAAACTTTAAAAAAAGAAAAGAAATACATGTTGAATGTCAAATAAATGAAATCAGTCATAAAAATTTTGAATCATAATAGTCCAATAGGTCATTTATCTTAGGATGCTCCTCGTCAGATGATATGTAAATAATGTCCACATCATCAAGCACACAATCATCCTCTTCATCAGATATCTTTACGACCTCGATTTGATCATTACCATTTTTGTTTGAAGACATGTCGATGATTTCATTCTAATCATCACTATATTTGATCATCACCATCTCAAGAACATGAAAAGATTAGAAAGTTTCTTATTCCAGTCTCATTAGGAGTCTTATGTGCGCTAAGATGTGTACAAGACTAGTTATCTATAACATGCTCTCCTTGAATCTAGGTAAACCATTGAATTTTATCCTTGTATACGGAATAGTAAAGCCATTAAAGTATTTGGATCTGAATAAGTAATCGAATTTTTATAAAATTTCCAGATGGGTCCGAGGAAGGTTTATGATTTCGAAATCACAAAATTATTTAAAACAAACGGACCTGGATAAATAATCGAATACTAATGAAGTTTTCAAATATGAAATTGGATTATAATAAAATATCCAGGTGAAATAATTATCTGAGATATCTATAAGGCATACCATAGACTCATAAAAACATTTTCATACATACTGCTTTTCATCAAATAATCTATAATTCACATAATTTTTCTAAACTTTATGCAAGAGGTTTTTACGCTAAATATATTTACTATAAAATCAATTTTCAATATTTCAATGCATAAATTTAAACATAGCTCATAAATTCATAGTGAATAGAAAAATAATTCCAATCAAAATTTTTAAAGGACATTCATATTTTCCTAGCTCACGATAATTTACAAATTTGGGTTCCCTCACCTTTGCATTACCTATACATTTTCATAATCTATTTTTTGGCAACGTCGCAACTAACTTATTCATATCTACGCATCTATTAACACGTATCAATTTACACAAATGCATAACTACACACGAATATTGAAACAACCATTTTAAGTAGTACTAACACCAATTATTCACTTATACTTTTCATTTGAAATTCTAATTATCAAATCATGTAAAATACCTCAATCAAAGTCTAAATTTCATATCAATACATTAAACACATTTTTGGATTATTTAATCCTATGTTGGCCGAACATACACCCATTCTTACACCATCAATCTCATTTTATTTTTCTCATCGTAATCACACTTAAATATATGTATAAGGGTGTAAATGCAAATCAAATTCTTAAAACATCACACTTTTGTAAATAAACAAAGTTTGGCTACGAATTAACCATTTGACATTCCAATGATTTTCTTTTAACTTTCACATTAAATTCATCATCAATGCAACTCATAAAATCATCTAAAACCTCCAAAAACAATTTTCTATCATTTATAATTCCTCATGGCCAAAACATAACACATCAACATACCATATTTTTGCTTATCATTTCATCACCAAAATCCAACATTTCAACACATTTTCAAGCATGAAAATCACTCAAATCACTTGAACACAATTTGGACCATGTAATTTCTACTTTGGTAGAGAATCATATCGAACATAACATCACATTTCTTCCAAGTTTTACACTTGAAATTCACATTAAAATATCACCAAAACTCATGGCAAAACAATCAAACTAGATTTGCACCACAAAAACTCAATTTGGTCCTGAATTTCATGCATAACCAAACAAATTTTCTTTCAAATTTCACACCAAATCCACATGCAACTTGATACCCATCACTTTAAAGTCAAAAATCCTCAAAGTCAAACATAAAATCATAAATCCAAAAATTTACACTTTTCGATTTCCTAAAATGTCTTTTTCGAATTCGAAATCATTTTCGGTTCATCTGAAAATTTTATTATAACTCAATTTCACATCTAAAAATTTTATTAAAATTCGATTACACATCTGGATTCAGCCACTTTAAATTATTTTATTGCCTCACAAATAAAATTATCTCCACTCTTGTTCGAAAACTTTACTAAAATTCAATTTCACATCTGGGCACTTTAATTTATTTTATTACTCGATAAACACTATATATGGTACTAAAATCGAAAAGAGTATTTTCGTCCAATAAACTTCGGATCACTTACAATCTCTTCAAATTGACTCATCTTTGATCCGTCTCAGTTTCGTTTAACAATAATACTAATTCTGAAAATTTTAATTTGCGAGGTTTGCTTTCCAAAAATCACTATTCACATAGATACTATTCATGTAAAAATACTATTCACCAAAAAATTTTATTTCTCAAAGAAAAGGAAATCCTGGGTTTTATGAACTCGAAAATCACTATTTCACTTCTCGAATTCAAATTTATCTTCGATCTATCTGAAAATTCTACTAAAATTCAGTTACACATCTGGATACTTTAAATTACTTTATTATTCCATCAATAAGGGCATACTTTATATAGTATATATACAGTACTAGAACGGGAGGGTAGATTACATATGTTTTCCTATAACTTTATATAAATGAGTTTCGTTATGTGATTTTAGGTTGATAAGTAAGATTATTTCATAAAGTTATTTTCTTTATTGGGATAAACAGAAGAGGTAAGTAAACCTTATATATTACCTTAATATATTATGTATTTAACTTCAAATAAACTTGATTGGTTCTTTTAAACAATCAAATGAAATATTGTTTCAACATTACTTTTCATTATATTCTATTTAAATGATTTTGCATCATTAAAAATATGTCTTTTTTACATTATTCGATTGTATTAAAATTATTATTTTCCTATTTGAAAAGTGTGATATGTTCTATCAAAAGTATTCCTCTGTATTTGAAAAGTATGATATGTGTTATAATTGAGATTGTAGTAAAAACGTTTTACCTCATTTGTCCATTATTCATTTAATTATATTGGCCTAGGCACTGGGATTATAAGTGTTGTATTTTTATCGTATTGGTTTAACTGGAATATTTATTGTTGCGCAACGTTAATTGAATTGCGCCTACATCGGAATTACAAGTGTTGTGATTGTATCGTATTGTCTAGGTCATCGAAATTGTGAATGATATCACGTGATGAGTCACTTTCGATCTATTAAAAAAAAAAAAAAAAAACTCGTATATGGAATGTTGTTCGTTATTTTTTAATTGACATATAAGTTGTTTTATAGATGGTTGTCTATTAGGATTATTATATGTCTAATTTTGATGATGAGGTTCATGAGATTATCAACATAATGGAGAACCCTAAGATCATTAAGATATCTAATGATAAGGATCGCATCGAGGTTGTTGACATATCTTTCGAAGAAGATAATGATGATCAAATTGATATCATCAACATGTGTTCAAACGAAGATGGTGATGATTAGATCGAGGTCATCAGGATATCTAATAACAAGGATGATTCTGTGTCCGATGATGTGGATATTATTTACATATCATCGAATGAGGAAGATCCTATAATGGATGACCTGTTGGACCATTATGATTCAGATTTTGATGATTACTATAACTAGTTTCATTTATTTGACAGTCAATATGTATTTGTTTTCTTTTTTCAGCATTATTTGGTTATATTGCTTTCAACTCAAATTCAACATAAACAACCAAAAAATGTTATAAAAAAGAAAAGAAATACATGTTGAATGTCAAATAAATGAAACTAGTCATCAAAATTTGAATCAAAATAGTCCAATAGTCCTTTTATCTTAGGATGTTCCTCGTCAAATGATATGTAAATAATGTCCACATCATTACGAACATAATCATCCTCTTCATCAGATATCTTTATGACCTCAATCTGATCATTACCATTTTTGTTTGAAGACACGTCGATGATCTCATTCTAATCATCACTATATTTGATCATCACCATCTCAAGAACGTGAAAAGATGTAGAAAGTTTCTTATTCCAATCCCATTAGGAGTCTTATATGCGCTAAGATATGTACAAGACCAAATATCTATTATACAATTGGACTTGCAAGCAAATATCTATCCAACTCTTAACAGAAACATTAAATTGCTGACAAAAGAATTTTGACATATCTCAAGGGTACTGCTGATTACTTCATTTCTTATCAAGAAGTTAGACCACCTCTTTTTTTTTTTTCCTGCTTTTCCCTCCTCCCTCTTTCTTCTTCCTCCCCATTTTTGGGTTTCCAGAATCTTCTGGGTTTCCAGCAATTTTAAACTTAAAAATTCTGGGTTTCTATTCTTGGAAACTAGTTATCATCAACCCAAGAAAAACTCTCACATTAACCCAATCATCCATCGTTAATCATCAACACCATTATCATCAATCATCGAATAAATTGCCAAGCAAAACAAAAATCAATCAAAATCAACAAATAAAATCAACCAAGAAGAAGCACGGCACCAGTGAGGAGAAGCATGACACCAACGGGTAGAGGCATGACGAGGGGAGAGCGAGAGGGAAAAGTGCATCCAACTAAGGGATCGATGATAGGAGAGCGAAAGGGAAGGAGTCGTCCACATGAGGGATTAACGATAGTGAAGGGAGACTCTGGACAATATTGGTAACCTAGTGAGGGGACGATGAGGTACAGTCTAGTTGTGAGAGGAGAATGTGTCGACTCGGTGGTGGTGGAGATGGTTGCACCATTGTTATCGACAGTAGAGATGTGTGTTGTAGTGATGAGGTAAATGGAAGACGAAGAAGAAGAAAAAAGAAAGGAAGAAGAAGACAAGTGGAGGATAGGTGGTGGTGGCAATGAGAAGGAGAACAAGATGAAGAAAATAAAATCTAGATTCAGTTTTTTTTTTTTTTTGAAACAATCTGTTTCTTTTTTGGATAAAAAATAATTTTTTTTTTTTTTTTTTTTTTTACATTAAATAATTTGGTTTTCTCATTTTTATTTTTTAATTATAATATAATTTTATTTATTATTTTATTGATTTTAGTATTATATTTTTATATTTTAAATTTTTATTTATTTACAATTTTAATATGATATTTTTATATTTTTATTAATTTATTTTAATCAATTTTAATTAATATTTTATCATAGTTCCCTTTTTGCCCTTAAAGTCAAAAGGTTAACCTAGTCAATCTAATGGAATCTATAACTGTCAAGGTTATTGTCGTCTTTTTACACACCTCTAGAGAGTATTTTGAGTGTTTTTATTAATGTCGGGAGAGATTTTGGACAAAAAATAAATTATATATGTAAAATAAATATTTTTGCAAATTACAGTAAGTTTTTTTAGATTTATCCCTTATCATTATTTTGTTCATTATCATCAATTCATCATCAACATTATCATCTCTAGACTTTAGACACATCCTTAATCTTCATCTTCACCAACAACATCAAAGACATGATCGAATCATCAATTCAACCAAAAATTCCAAAAAATAACCACACAAAAAAAAAAATTAATTTTTTTCTGCACTTCTACAAATCTCTCCTCCAACCGAAAAGGAGATCCAACCAGAGGAAATTGATCTCCTCTCCGATTGGAAAGTTCTGTCATGATCTCATCCTCCAACGATTTCCATAGATCTCAAGTTGAGGAGATCATAGCAGATGCCATGAAAGATAAGATGGACTCACTAATGTCAAATCAGACATGGAAACTGACTAAACTACCAAAAGGAAGAATGCTTTACATAACAAGTGAGTTTTTATGATAAAAAAAAAGCATGATGGAAGAAAACTTTACAAAACTAGGTTAATGGTCAAAGGATTTCAAGTAGGCATCAACTATACTAAGATTTTCTCTCTAATAGTGAAACTGACGATGATCAAGTTGGCACTAAAAATGGTAGCTATAGAGAATTTACATCTTGAGTGGTTAGATGTAAAGGCAGCAATCTTTTATGGCTATTTGGAGGAAGAGATTTATATGAAGCAACTAGAAGGCTTCATGATAGCAAGCAAAGAAAGCATGGTGTGCAAGTTGAAATAGAGTCTGCATGGTATACAATAGGCTTCAAGACAATGGTATAAGAAGTAAGATAATTTCATAGTAAGATAATTTCATGAAGCGGCGATTTCACAAGTTGCCAAACAGATCATTACTGTTATATTAAGATGTTTGATAATAACTTTATCATTTTGCAGGTTCTGACATGTAAGAGATAAATAACTTAAAACAGGTATTCTCAAAGTAGTTTACAATGAAAGATCTTAATGCTATGAAGTAGATTCTTGGAATAAGGATTATGATAGATAAAGTAGTAAGAACTTTAATGTTGTCATAAGCAGAGTATGTCAATAAAGTATTCTCCAGATTTAACATGAAAAATGCTAAATTAGTGAGCATTCCTTTAGGTGCCCATTTCAAATTTTCTAAGGAGAATGCACTGAAGACTGATGAAGAACGTGATCACATGAAGAAAGTTCCTTACACTTTAGCCATTAAAAGTTTGATGTATGTCATGGTTTCTAATAGACCAGATATTGCACAAACAGTAGAAGTAGTAAGCAAGTATGTACAATCCTAGCAAGACACATCGGGGAACAGTTAAATGGATCCTCAAATATCTGTGAAGTATGACAAAAATGACACTCTTCTTTTAAAAGAGGAGATATAAAACTAGAAGGTTTTGTTGATGTTGACCTAGATAGAGATGTTAACAATAGAAATAGCACTACCAAGTACGTGTATACTCTTTAAGGAACTGTAGTGAGTTAAGTTTCTCAATTGCAAAAAGTTACAGCTCTCTTTTCTACTGAGGCGAAATATATTGCAGTTACAGAAGCTAATAAGGAGATGATTGGTTTCAAGGTTTCTTACAAAAACTAAGAAAGAAAAAAGAGGATAATGTTCTTTATTCTGATAGTAAAAGTGCAATCTATATGGCAAAGAATTCGTCTTTCCATGCCAAATCGAGTCATTTTCAAACAAAGTATCATTTTATTTGGTCTCTTTTGGAGGACAAAGCTCTAAGTCTCAAGAAGATTCATAAATATGCTAACAAAAACAGCGACAATTGACAAAAGAAGCTATGTTCAACTTCAATTGACTTGCAAGAATAAAAAAGAGAGATGAGCTGTTATATTGATCTTGTGTGAAGACATAACGGAAGTGACTCTTCAAGTGGGAGATTGGTGTTGGTGGATTCCTAATATCAAGTAATTGATTCCTAATTTCAAGAAATTGATTCCTAGAATCAAGAAATTCAATGCACTGAATCAATTATATGCATAATCAGGAAACTCAATAATTCTTCGTTTTGGCAATGAAGAAATTTGAGGTAGTATGACATGTGATTAAAAGGGAAACCAATTAATAGTAATTAATGAGGGGTTGACTAGAGGTGCCTTATAAAGACCTCTCTTCTAATTGTTTTATGCATCCCAGAATTGAGAGAAAAAGAGTGATGTAACTCTTTGAGTAAAAAGTTAGATTTTTTTAGTATTAGAAAATTGTTATTCTTTCAAGTGTAATTGAGATCTAGATTGTGAGGAATTGAATGTTTGTAAACACTTATTATTATTTTTTCTCCATATATTGAACATCTATAGCAGCTTCGTGGACATTGTAAGCCATCATCCCTAAGTATGGATTTCTTAGTACTAATAGATGAATTATGAGGTAAAATATGAACTTCCATGAGTATTATATTTTTAGTACCATTATGAGTAATTAGAAAAACCTTAGGAGTAAAATGGGGAACTAATAGTGATATAAACTAGATAAAGGGCATTGTAGTCATTTCTCCAATCAAGAGTTATATATATTTAAGTGTTGGCTTCCAACACTTAGTCAAAATTTGAAACAAAATAGATTGTGAGAAAGAGTGAGAGGGACGACAATGGGAAGAAAAACGGGAGTAGAAAACCCAAAGCCACTCCAAGCCATTCCAAGCTTCAAATCAAGATTTTGGGTTGGATTAGACTAGAGAATCAAGTTTGAGCAAGATTAAGGTAAGTTTCCATGACTTTGCTTTAAAATGGTGATAGATAGGTTGTGTAAAGTGTTGATTATTGGATTGAATTATTGTTGAGTAATTGATGGGGGTATTGATCTAAAACTAAGATTTGAACCCTAGAACACCCAAAATGAAGCTTAACTTAGATGAAATCACATAAGAGGTTAGAGTTATGAGCAAGATCCTAGAATTTGATTTAAGATTGTTTTAAGTAATTGGGTTGCATTTAAGGTGTTTGATGAAATGTTTGAGAGAATAATCAAGAGGATAGCTTGAGAAGTGGAAGGAGCAATGTGTTGTGTGCGTGTGTGTAGTTCATGGCAACACTAGGGGTGTGTGACACCATTAAGTTTTGATACAAATGAGCTTGAAATTTATGTATGTTAGAGATTAGAAAATCATATGGAAATGTTAGAATTTGAAAAGAAAGAGAAAGAACCCAATGTGTTGCTTTAGGCTAGATTAAGGGTATTGGTGACTATCATGCAATGCCACTTCCTCCTTGCATTTTCATGTGGTATATGATCATAATTAAGCATACATGAGTCTAAGAACCCTAATGAAAAGAGGATTGAGTAGAGAATGTGAAAGTGGTGAAGTGTGGCATGAAAAGGTAGTGAAAAATAGGGGTTTTTGGCTAGGAACCTCCACCCGACGGCTATTTCTTTTCGAATTCGCTTATGGACTGACCTAAATCAGAGTTAAGAAGATGATTGGAGAAAAAATGGATGGAAGAAAAGCTAAGGATTTCTCCCTAGCATAGGTTCGGCCAAAAGGGGTCTAAAAAGACCGATTTTTGTTTCGAGCTTCAGAAAAATATTTGGAGCATATGGGGGTGTTCCTAGGTGATAATAAATGAGATCCACAAAAAGAAATTGGAATTTTAAAGCTCCAGTTAAGCTAGAACCAAGATGGGAGAGTTGTAGTCAAAAAGGGTTTTGTATTGTATAGTCGCATTGGAAATTCTATTTGTAATTTGTGTAGTTCATTTGAGCACATTCTAAATGAGAATGTGATGTGTAGGTGTGGAGCAAGCAAGTGGAGCAAGAAAAGCCCAATAAAGCCCTTCCATAAGCCTTAAATCCAGGTATGTGCTAAAACTCGGTTTATGTACGTTATATTATGATAGGTAAAGTATTATTGTTATTAGACCATGAATGAATTATTATTGTGTAAGTTTTCAGTTGAGAAGATCATCATATTTGTTATAATGTAAATTACAAACAAAGCAACTTTGATGAAAATTGAAATTGAAAGCTTTGAGTCCAAAGTTTTGACAAATAAGTTATTTGGTGCATAATGCACTTAGCGAAAGATGGTTTTTCAAAGGTCATGAGTATACCCTCAGATTCACAGATTTAGACCCAATAGGGATATCCTGCATAGTAAGGCAAAGCTTTGGGATGTTATCTCATGCTACAATTTGCAATGCAAAAAAATTCCGCCCGTAGTTGTTGAGAGGTCTCAGAAGCATCATGGTTGGTATCAGTTGAAAAAATCATCACGTGATATAGCATATTTTGCGGTATTAGTTCAATCGCTGTGTGGTTAGAGCATTTAGGGGTACAAATGGTGCTTTTAGAAAGTGACAATTTATCTTGAAATTTAACACATGAAGAAATGAGTTTGTAGTTGATCATGAGATTTATTTTAGTCGCTTTAAGAATGTGTTTGCTATCCTTGTTATATCGAAATCTTTGTATAGCCTCCTTACGATTTAAGAAAGTAAAACTTTTGAATCAAAAGGTGTAAAGCTCTCACTGAGCTTCTACGAGCTCACTATTTCCTTGTTTTCTTTCTAAAATTCCTCTGCAGGTACTAGCGCGGGTGAAAGTGGTAAGGGAACTCTTTCGTCAATATAGGTGGGTACACTCTTGACGGATGCATTGCATGAACTATAATTGCATTTTGTTAAAAGTAGAAACTAAACATTTGCATGCATCAATTTTTGTATCTTTTGGTACTACCCTTTTTAATTTATAACGTTACATTTTTGTGATAGAAGTGACTCTGTAAAGTTTTCTTAAGATGGTTTCTCTTGGTTAGCGAAATTGTTTCTTTTAAATTGGCCATTGTTGCGGATTTATGAGAATGTTGATAAACTAGGAGATGCATGTTTGCGAACAATAAAGTTGGGTTGTGATTGAAATTATATGGGAGTGTATTTTCTTTACAGTTATTTTGGGAACCTTAGAAATGTAGCCGTTATGCTGTCGGATTTTCTTTAATATGGTTTTCGATAAATGATCACTTTTATGTCTCCGAATAAAACCAACCCAACTAGTTCCAACAAATGAATTTAAATTAGTTTTGAAGAAAGTCTAAAGCGCAAGTTCAAAGGCTCACTCCGTGGATTCCGTTAGCCCCCCTAGTAGGGTTTATGGGAGGTCCGTTGGAGTGCCGGGCAAGGCCTGCCGGATAGTAGCCTAAGGGAATTCGGTTTAGGTCTTGTCAGACGTAGCCTATTTTGGGTAAACCACGTAAATTTTAAGTGTTGTTTTGTTTGTTTTTTATTTGGTTACTATTTCCAAATTATTTTATCACTTCATTACTCTAGTGTTTTAAAATGTTTATTTCCTAACAAACAAAAAGTGTAATTGATTTGTCTTAGAGCAGTCGTGGAAAACTTTTGTGTAGTTTTGTTTCCTAAAAAGTCATTTTATTGAGTTCTCTTAAAGACAGCAGCTGCATCTTCTTAATCTTAATTTATAATGTCTTGAACGAGTCTAAAATGATTTAATAGCGGCAGTTTGCAATGTATTCATTTTTGGTTTAACACTGAAAATTGTTCTATTGAAAAAATGATTTGGGACTGTTTTTGTACAAATTAAGTGCTGATTTTTTTAATTTAATTCTAGACTATTTTGATAATATTAGGGAGTATTTTGAGTGCTGGTTTATTTATTAAAGGTCGTACATCGAAAAGTCCTTATAAGTTGTTTGAGTTAGAAAACTGAAAGTAGTAATATTGGTAAGATTGTTTGTCCCTTTTATTGAATTCCTTGGGCTCTAAAGAAAGGGACTTCTTATATTTTACATTCAGTTCATTATCGCTGTAATTTATTTGTAGGAAAAATAAAGTGATAAGAAAGTAGCACTGACTTAATGACCTCAACAGCTGTGAATAAATTTCAACTAGATGGTACAGGCTAAGGGTTATAAGCTACAGCATTTCTACATAGCTATTTTAACATTGATATAGAACTATCTAACCTTGTTTTTGCAAACTGTTATAGTAGAATAGATGTATATGAGCCCTGAAAATTAAATAACTTTACAGAAATACTGTGTCAAGTCTAATTGGAATACAAAGTACAAACCAGTGTTCTAAATATACAGCTAGTTATAGGAAGAATACATGTCATATTCCTAGAAACGTTTAACTTAAATCTCCTATCATAATGGATAGACTGTTTTTTTCATTTAGCGACCTGAAATGAGTATTGAATCAGTGGTGGACACGGTTTGCAGAGAAGTTTTTTCGAACAATGAAGAAAATGAAACCACATTATCAGAAGCTTCATTAGTTGCTGTGAATGAGCCAATCACATTGTTATCCGGCGAAATATCTGGAAACTTAGCATCACCATCTAGGTACTGCATCACTTGCCTGATACTAGGCCTCATTGTTGGGTTAGGGTGTGAACAAAACAAGCCTAGTTTCAGGATCAACTCCATTTGCTCCTCTGTGTATATACCTTCCAATCTCGGATCACTAGCATCAAGGATAGATCCTTTTTTCCAGTAGTCAATCACCCAATCGACCAAACCTAACTCTCCAGGCACCATAGGCCTCCGTCCACAAGCTATTTCAAGCATAAAAACCCCAAAAGCAAACACATCTGTGCTGGTGGTCGCTTTTCCAGTTCTAAGAAGCTCTGGAGCCAGATAGCCTATAGTTCCCACCAGGTTGGTGGTGTGTAGATCACTACCATGATCATAGAGTCTAGCAAGGCCAAAATCTCCTAATCTTCCATTTAGATCAGCATCTAAAAGAATATTAGCAGGCTTTATATCTCTATGAAGAACAACTTGCTCCCATTCTTCATGGAGGTAAAGAAGGCCACAAGCTACTCCTCGAAGAATTCCTATTCGCTGTAACCAATTCAGATTTCTCATACTACCATATAAAATTTTATCAAGGCTACCATTAGGCATGTAATCATATATCAACATAAGCTCTCCTTTTCGCCTGCAGTAGCCCCGGAGTCGCACCAAGTTCCTATGCCTTAGCCTTCCCATGCTTACAATCTCAGCCACAAACTGCTTCATCCATGGTCCTGAAGTATGAGTGACCCTTTTGATCGCGATTTGTTCATCAGAAGGAAGCACACCTTTATAAACCTTTCCAAAACCGCCTTGCCCTATAACCGTATTGTCCTTGAAACCTTTTGTTGCTTTGTAGAGATTCTTGTAAGAGAATCTATGAGGACCGTATTCTTTTTCCCAGTCTTCATAGACTTCTGCATATTTCTTCTTCCTCACAAAGTAAACAGCTCCAACAACTACTATAAACATCACCACCACAACTACAACCAAAACAATCATCATTGGATCATGTTTCTTACTTGTTTTTCTTTTGGGGGAGGTGGAGGGAGCTTTGAAATATCGAGATCTTGTGCTTCTCCACTTCTGCTGAAGCTCCATCCGAGAACATAATGGTCACTCTTACGTGTACCGGTAGCTGCAGAGAATCCAACATACATAGAGTCCAGGAAAATCTTAGAAAGATCTATGGATGTTGACAGGAGAGGCCTGCTTGGTTTTGGAAATGTGATCGGAGCTAGTGTCACGTTAAGTAACTTTTCTGCTCCATTGTAGTCTACCCACATCTGTATTGGATCTCCACTTGCTAGCATCAAGCTTTTGTTCTTCCTTTCACTATCAGAGAAATAAGCTGCCGTAGCAGAATCATTGGAAATCAAGCTGTTCACATCAATCCCCACATGATTTCCATCAATATCTTCAAACTCGGGAGTTTCTACAGTATCAAGCTCAACAGCTAAGATGTGATTTGTAGGCTGGCCATTGTTTCTCAAATTAAAGAGTCCAAGATATGCACTTGCAATAGCTGTATTCGTGAAGTCCAAAGATGGTGAGAAGACAAAAGCCATACCGTTGCCACCAAAATTAGGCATTGCTGGAACCAATGCAAACATAAACCGTGTTGAAAAAGAAAGAGATTGAGAAGAAGACGTATTGAACTTGATCGGATATGGATGGAAACCATAACCACTTTTCAGCTCAGAGATGTCAGTTAGCTGCAACAGACCATTGGGAAGGACTTTTGCTAGTCCATCCAAATGCAGTTTGATTCCATTGAAGCCATTGTAGATGAATCGGTTTCCATCTTGTGCAAAGGTTATGGAAATCAAATATAGAGATAAAACTAAACAAAAACAAAGTGTTCTAAGAGCTGCAGCCATGGAAGAAAGCATAGAGTAGTATGCTTCTGTAAAATAGAGATGTTTAGGCCTCTTTACCAAACTGAGACTCTTGATTTATTAACGTTCCAACTCCACAAGTCTCTAAATCTTTGTTCAGGATCTCTGTATAAAGAATATAATTAATCAAGTTGACCCTCAAACAAAGGGTCAACTTGTGGCCTAAGATATTAACTAAAACGTTAAAATTTCTGACTATTGATACCCTTTTGCAAGAACAGTGAAAATAATTAACAGGTAAACACATGATGATGGGGATCAATAATTTAACATGGATTCAATACTTTCTTATATTATAGGATACCAAAAGTTGAAATGTGGTATTTCAAAAAAACAGTTGAAATATGGTCTTTCTAACTTTTTGGCACCAGTTAGATTCTTGAACAAAGAAGATCATGTTAAGCATGAAGGTTGTTTCATTTAACGAAAGGTTACAAAATGCAGCCTACTACTGCTTCTCCATGGACATATATATATTGACTAATTAACAACAGTTGAATATGTTATTCTGCTCTGATTTTTTACTCAACGTTGTGAAGATACCCTCTCTTTGCTCTTTCTTTAGGTCTCCTTTTTTTACCCAACACTTGCTTGTGAGTTCCTCTCTTCTGATTCTAGAAGTAGATTTCGGGGCCGCTCATTAAGTAGTATCTATCAATAGGTCCCAATAGATATATTACCTAGTATCAGGAGATGTAATATCAAAAGAAAAAAAAATAATAAAAATAAAGGCTGCTACCGATATGTGTTTTTGTTTGAATAATGCAGGAAAATCCAACTCCTTTCGCTTTCAACATGAATTGAAGTATCAAGATGATAAGAAAATTGGGGATTAAAAAATTGACATACTTGCCAGGCTTACTATTCTTCTCACGTTATATATATTTTTCCTACTCCTTTTGCTTTCAACATGAATTGAAGTATCAAGATGATAAGAAAATTGGGGATTAAAAAATTGACATACTTGTCAGGCTTATTATTCTTCTCACCTTATGTGTATATTTTTCCAACTCCTTTTGCTTTCAACATGAATTGAAGTATCAAGATGATAAGAAAATTGAGGATTAAAAAATTGAAATACTTGCCGGGCTTATTATTCTTCTAACTTTATCTAGATTTCTCCAACTCCTTTTGCTTTCAACATGAATTGAAGTATCAAGATGATAAGAAAATTAGGGATTAAAAAATTGACATACTTGCCAGGCTTATTATTCTTCTCACCTTATATATATTTTTCCAACTCCTTTTGCTTTCAACATGAATTGAAGTATCAAGATGATAAGAAAATTGGGGATTAAAAAATTGACATACTTGTCAGGCTTATTATTCTTCTCACCTTATATACACACACACAGAGAGATATATACATATATATGACACATTCTATGGTCTTGGATATCTATACATCTGACAACCACTAATGAGTTATTATATCCTAAAATTACTGATCGTATTTTATTATATTTGATTATGTATTTATTACATTAGATCAGAACTAAATGAATCTGATCACATTTATAATAATTAATTATGTTTAGTTGCAATCAGACATCCTTAATTTTAATCAAATATAATAAAATATAATTAGTAATTTTATAATGTAATCAATTTAAGTATATTGATATTCAAGTGTATTATAAATGATATAAATATAGATATATATATTTATATTATATAGGGATACTATGAAAAACCTCCATTAAAAAGTAAACTATTGGTGATCAACACACGATTTTTTTCAAATTAGATGAGCTGTCCCCTACTGTTAACTTTTCATTCAAAATATTAATATTTTCCGTCTAAAACAGTGAAATGACCAAAATACACTTACTAAGATTCTATAAAATCCTTGTTATACCCTCCAAACTCATATAATGACTAAAATACCTTTTAAATTATTAATTAATAATATTAAATAAAAAAATGCAAAATTGAAAAAAAAAAAAAAAAAAAAAACCTCAGTTTCAAGTTATGGGTTTCCAACAACTTAAAACCCTATAGAAAACATACCCAAAAAAAAAAAGAAAGGAAAAAAACCCAACCGTTTCATCAAATTCATCACCATCACCAATCCTCTCTTCCCTTTCCATTCTCTTCTTTTTCCATTTCTTAAACAAAACACAACCCAGATCTGCAATTTTCAAATAAAACACAACTCTAAAATTAACCAAAACACAATCTAAATGGGGTTCAAATCGAACCTAGATTTTTGGCTTCGATTCAAACCCCAATGTTTGAATGTAACCCACCCCGATGTTCCAATCGAACCAAAGAAGAAGAGAAGAGGAAGAAAAGAAGCAAATGGATGACAGAGAAAGAAGAATGGCGGCAGTGAAGAGATGAAAGGTTTGAGGATGTGAGAGAGAGAGAGAGAGGAAGGGAGGGGATGAGAGAGAAAATTTAATTTTTATTTAATTTTTTAATTTTTTTCAAATTAATCTCTACCGTCCATATCTAATTAAAAAAAAATTATTCATTTTAATTTTTTTTAATTTTTAATTTTTTTTTCCAAATTAATCTCTATCGTCTATATGGACAGTAGAGGTCTGATTAAAAAGTTTTTTATTTAATTATTTACTTTTTTCAAATTAATCTCCACTGTCTATCTTAAAATTGATAATAGAGATCTGATGAATTAAAATTTTATTCAATTATTTAATTTATTAGTCCTTTAATTTTTTTATTTAATTTTATTAAAATAAATAAAATTACTTATCTAATTACCATTATACCATTCAAATTTAACACCAACCAGTTTTTTTAAACGATAGGGAGCAGGTGGCTCATCTAATAAAAAAAAAATTAGTTGTTAATTGCTAATAGTTTATTTTTAAGGGGTTTTTTTTTTTTTTCATAATATGTATATATAATGCTTTCAAAATGAGAACTCTTTAACTTTAAAAAGTTAAAATCAATCAAATTCATCAATTGTATTCTCTCTCCTAAAACAAATTCTTTATTCTATTTAATTCGAATATAATTAATAAATTTAATTAGTTTTCCCAACTTTTTAAAGTTGGAGAATCCTTTTTTAAAAGCATTGTGTGTATACATATATATATATATATATATATATATATAAAATGAATGGTTGTAAATGGTTCCATTATAATATAGGGATAATCCCACTTTTCCTCTTGTAATTTGATATAATTGCTAATTACCCTCTGTAGTTTCAAGGAATCCCATTTTACACTCTATCGTTACTGAAATGACTGAAATAACCAAAATGCCTTTGTAGTTTTCCTTTTTCATATTAACAGTCAAACTTCAATTTTTAATGTCAACTTTAATAGTAAAAGTTTTTTTTTTTTTTTTTTTTTGGCATTTTCATATACTATAGGGGATATTTGATCTATTTCATAAACCAACAAGAGTGATATTAGTGATTTTTAAAAATACTTGAGAATTTTGGTATTACATCAAACTATAGGGAGAAAATAAGATTATCTTGATAGTTTATGCATGTTCCAGGAGTTGACAAAAGCCAACCGAATGTCCAGGCACAAAGGTCATATTTTATGCAGTACTTTGATATAATATCCTTTTTTTTAAGAGAAAAGCTATATTAACCAATAGAAACAGAACCTCCAACAGAGGTAGAACAAAGAGCATCCAGCTTTGTAGATTTTAGCAATCAAGAAGGAAATGAATGCCTTCAGATAGTTGAACTATTGAAACCCAAAGCCTACTATGCAATACTATGAGCAACTTTGTTGCATTCCCTATGTACAAAAACATTAGGGCCTAACCTATACATTCATGATAGTTCTAATGTCAAAGATGATGTTCGCTATGTCCAAATGAAAGGAGCTTACCCCATTCCAAAGATTTACTATAGTTAGAGCATCCAATTCCAAGTAAGGAGAAAGGAAATGATGATGTATTGCAATTGGTAAACCTTTTAGAATAGCATGAGCTTCATCAATTTCAACCCTAGAAACATGATAAAGGGAGAAAGCTACAACAAAACAGATGAACCCCCTTAGTCTCAGATAACCACAACTAAACCAACCTTCTTTTTTACCTTATTCACAGTTGCATCACATGGTCGTGGAATAAGTCACTTTTGTACATATTATAAGTCACATCAAACTTAAATTAAGATCCAAGAACTCAGCTTTGATTATTTCCAAGGTTTAGACTAGTGTACAGACACTAAACTAGATACATAAGATGGATTTTGCATAGCACCTATCTGAATATCTAAAGTTTTTCAAATTTAAAAACATTAATCATAGGTTTTCAAAAAAAATGTTATTAATAGAACTCACACATCAGAATCTTGGGTTGCAGTCCATCTTTCTTACCATGGTGGATCTAGCTGACCAATTAGTTTGTTTGATTGGTGTTAAGATAACAATTCAAAATCAATACCTATCTAGCCAACTAAAAAAACAAAAGATTATTTCAAACTTATTAAATAGATATTGACAATCTGTTTGAACATTTATTGTTGGAGAAAATTCAAGAATGTTGTGTACCTACTTGATTGGTGTTAACAATTCTCAAATAGTACCTATCTAGATAATTAACAAAACAATAGATTATTTCAAATATGAAATAATCTATTTACTGTATAATATCTAATTTTTGTGATTGTTATGTCAAGTTACAAAGTGTTATGACAATTACCGAAATGTTGTATAAGAATGGAACATATCATAACAAACAAACTACATGTTGCAACATCATAAAAACACAAGCAGTAATAAAGTAAAATAAACACAATGATATTTTTGATGTGGTTCGGTTTTACCCTACCTCTACGAGGCAAGCATAGAGGATCAAAGTCGTTAATGTGCAGACACACTTACTCATGGGAGCTAAGTTGATAAAGTGGTAGAACGTCTAGCCAAGATATTAACTAAGACATTTGAAAGGAGGCAACCCATCTTAGTAATTTTATTCCTTTTCTTTGTTTTTATTATTATTATTATTATTATAATTTTACTTTTCTCTTACTTATGGTTTACATTTGAAGCATTGAAGATAATGTTTAGTTTAGATTTGAGCGTGGTGGAAAACTTTTATTTATTTATTTTTGGTAGTTTTTGCAAAAATTTTCAAAATTTTTTGAATTTTTCATTAAATTTTTCGTTCTTAGTTTTTGAATTTTACACATAGCAAGTTGACTAATTACTTTGTGTTTGTCAATAAAGTCTTAATGCATGTTTTTAATTGGATGTCTTTACTAGCGAATAGCTATGAACATCTTTGCATGATTTGAGATTTTTGAATGTCAAATTTTAGTTGATTGAGTGGATGAATACGATGTTTGTATAAATTGTGGACTATCAATGGAGAGTACCCTTGGTGAGGATTTGAGCCTTTTAGTGTTTCTTTTTGAGAGATTTATTTGTTTCTATTCTTTGAACACTCTTCACCTTTCGTTCTTAATAGATGATATCTAATAGATTTTACATTGGATATTAATAACCAATCATCATTATAGATAACATGAGTTACTTTGATTTGAGGATTGAATGGACTTCTTCGAAGTAATATAGACAATTTTTACCCTATAAATGCCTACTTCCCTATCTTGAATTAAAATACATTATAAACCCTCTGAAACCAAACACTTTTAGTCTTTTTCTTTGTATACCTTTATTAAATGATCCTATTGAGTCTTAGATTCAACCATACCCTTATGATCTTAGGATCGTGCTAGATGGTGAAAGAGGAGAAGGAAATTAAAGTGTTTGCGTTGATATAATATGCACATGAGCATATGTGTTGAAAGAAATGTGCTCTAAATAGCATTGCGATGAAAAAAAAAAAAAAAAAGGCATGCAAATGAAAAGAAAAAAATATATAGAAAATTAAATGTGAGAAACACAAATTTTATAATGTCTAAACGTATAAAGGAAAGGGGAAGTGAATAAAGGAAAAAGGATTAGAAGAAAACAATAGAGGTGATAGTTGAAAAAAAAAAGAGAGAGAGAGAGAGAGAGATTGCAATGAATGAGAGAATGAATGAAGTGGTATGATTCTAAGTTCTTTTGAACCTAGACCTAGCATTGTTTACCTATTAATCAATCATAGCTCTAATACAACCTCAAATAAAGACCTATTGATCTTTAGGGGGAAGTCCAGTTTGAGGGTTGAAGTATGTCATCATGCTTTATCTATGTTCTTAGTATTTAATTCCATTCATGAGATCTATTCACTTAAAAGTATTGTTCTTTTTAACATCTATATTCAAATGTAATATAAAAGACGCTTGCTATACTTTTACAGAACCTCTATCACATATGATTGCGTAAGTGTTTACCTTAAGACTCTTGAGAGTTATGAGTGACATCTTATAAGGATTAGAGTCGAGATAAAATAAGTTCATGACGTGTGAATATAGTATTTTAACAACAATATTGCTTTGAGAGTGGTATGAGATTATTGATACTTATGTCTTAGATTATTAGTGATTTATCTTTAGTCTTGATACAAGATAGTGCATGTATGAGATTTCTATTGATTTGCATTTAGTGATATGTTGATGAATTATGGGTGGAACGTACTAACGTTTATGGGTATCGTTACTGATAAACCCTCAAGAGACAACTTCTCCTACTAGAGACACCTAGGGATTTAAAGGCTTGTGACATACACTCAATGTAATTGTATTTACCTATGAAAATATATTGTGTTTCTATTTTTTGTGTTTTTTTAGGTTGTTTTAAGGTTCTAGTTTTGCTTGAAGGCTAGCAAAATATAGGTCTTGGGGTATTTGTTAGGTCATTAATTATCATTATTTTATTCTTAAATTATCTCTTATTTATGTTATGTTTTTTAGTGAAATTGGTGTTTTTATTTCGTTTAGTGTTTTTCTGTTTTATTTTAGGTTTTAAGAAGAAAATAATGGAAACAATGTGTTTTCAGAATTAATTTTAGTGGAAGAAAAACCCTTTATCCGGCCCAAGAATGATTCGTGAGAAGATTTTAAAGATCGGGGGCTTAATTGTAATAGTTGATGAATGTTTGGGTAAAAGAACAATTAACAAGAAGTTCGCCAAGTGCACTGGATGTGCTGCATGTGATCCGTGAATGAGCCTAGCCCAATTGGCAAGATGCGGACGCTAAGAAGTGGGTGCATGGTGTGAAACGCAGGACAAGCCCACGTTTTGGAGAAATAGATCTGTGTGATTGTGTGCAATTTGATGCGGATCCGGGTCACGTTCGGGTCGCACAAGAGCGGGTCATACGCACATGTTTTTTAAGCACCTCTAGTCGCCATTTCAAAGCAGGCTACACTTGACCCGCGTGCCTTTGAGTCGCCCTTCCTGGTCAGGTTTGACCCCCACGAGTGCCCATGGATCCACGTTTGACCCTTGCATTTTTATGATGTATTGTGCTATCACCACGTGTCCAGAGCACTGATCATGTCAATTATAGACATGGATTTGTATCTTTAATCCTGGCTTTTATGAGGAATACTTGAATAAATTCTGTTATTTTAATGTGTTTTTCTTAGTGTTTTTACTTGTAAGGTTTATTTATGAGAAAATGGAAGAAAATTATGAAAGAAAGCAAGTTTTAAAAAAAGTTTGGAGTTTTTCGCGAAAGACATTTGCTAAATACGAGTTGTGTGCTCAAGTTGCGAAAAATTGATCAGAGATTCTCACTAAACGTAGTTCACCAAACTCCAATCGCTAAAGCTTTCTAGGGATTTTCACTAAACGTGATCACGAAATGCAAGTCACAATTGTCAATCGCAATTTTGACATCAGACGTGCATGACCTTATGTTGAACCACCTATATAATCCTCATTTTCTCAGTTGTAGAAGACGAGCAAAAGACCCCAAAGCAATTCTAAGTTAGTTTTATTTCGTTTTAGCCTAGGTTTTTATAGTTTCAAGCCAAGGATTCATTGAAAGTTCATGCAACGACTTGTTGGAGCCATTCAAGAGCAACAAAGGAGTGGTTTGGAGTGATTTCGGAGCGAGAGCAATAGTCATTTTGTAATGTTTACTTCTACTTTTGTTTTATATATTATGTTGTTCAATATTGCTTTATATTTTGACTTGATTTTGTGTAGATCTACTGAAAACTAAACTTGTTTCTAGGGGATTTAATGTAGTTTAATATGGATATATTCTTGTGGACAATTTATGATGCATAAAAAGAATGATTTATATGTTTCTATTCTGTTTTACTATTTCTTCAGGCTTTCAATTGATTTTAGGCCTAGGCAATTGAATGATTTTATGATGTTAATATGCTTGAAAAAGATATTGATATTTAGAACTTGGAAAAATGACATTTGAGAATTAGAATAGAAATGTATCTAGTTTTTAAGTGTGACATTGTGTGGGTAATTGTTCGTAATGAGTTTGTATTAATTATTTAGCATAAAAATATAGCTAGGTGTTTGATGCGGACATATTTGTGATGAACTCGAAAGAGGCTCACGGATATAATTGTATACCTAATCAATTACAATATAAAATTGTGAATTGTTAATGAAAAATGACATAAGAATAGTGAAATATTAAATGAAGTTGAATTTCTCTATAAATTTAATTCAATCGTTTGTTGCAATTTAATTAAGTTTTCTTGTTAATTGGAGTTTTCTGATTTTTACTTTTAAAACAATTATTTTAATCGTTGTCAAGATAAAGTTGTGAAGATAAATATCGGTAATTAGTTCTAGTTTAAACCGTCTCTGTGGGATCGACCTTAATTCTCCACTATATTGCATAGAAATTGTATATACTTAACACGAGTTTTTGTATTGTAAAGAGTAATACCGAAAACGGGGATCAAGCATTCAATTCAAAAAAAGCATATTCCTTGAAATATTTTGGGAATATTTCTTAGCATATTCCTTCATTCACACCTATAAATGGAAGTCTTTTCTCATCATTCAATAGAAATAAAAGAAGAGAAAGAGAAGCAAAGGACCAAAGCTGAAGGCTACGATTCCATCTTTTCTTTTCTTTTTTGTAGTTTTCTTTTTCTTTTTATTTTTATGTAGTTAATTTATTAGTTAAGGCTAACTTGAAACCTTAAATATGAACTCAATTTGTTTTTTTTTTCAAGAGAGCTTTATGTTTTGCATGATAAAATTAATGTCTCTAATTAAATTTTATTCTATTTATCATGTTTACTTGACTAATCATCTTATAAGCATATTTTAAGATTATGTTATAAGAATATAAACTGTATACCAAACAGACATATTTTTAGTTGACAATAATCAATTGCTTACAAATTAATTGAAATGTATTAATTTATAGATATCTATGATAGACATCATGTTCTAGGATTTATGTAATATTCATATTCTTCTAATCTTTAATGGATTCTAATGATTAAACCTAAATAGACATCATATTAGATTATAATTAGAAATACACGCATCTACCTAAACGTCATGCGATTTGCATACTAATTAAGAAATAATCTATATGGCATGAGTTAATCATACTTTGTCGTGAATATTTTTATGATGCATTATCATGAATTTACTTTATTAATTTTTATAACAAATTGAGAGATTGTTTAGTAGTAGATAGGATGTCTTAACTAAGTTTTTTATTATTAATTCTCTAATCTTCTGTTTTAATTTAGCTTAGTTTAATCTTAATTCCAAAACCTCTTTTCTTTAATTTAATTGTTTTTAGTTTAGATGTTAAATAAACTTAAAATTAAAGTAAATTAAAACTTTTCATGGGATCCACCTTTGCTTGTCAATATATTCAAATAAAACGAGTTGTACATTTCTAAGGTTTAAAATTTGGTTTATTAAAAAATTAGTTAACAAGAATTTAAGAAATAATAATTGATGGATCTCCATTATCCATCACTCTTGATGGATAATAGATGTCAAACTTTTAAATAAAAATTGAATTTAAAACAATTGGGAAAAAAAGGGGAGCAAAATCAGCAAAATCATCATCATCAATACTCAAAATCTTCATCAATTCATCAATAAGCAAAAATCAATGTTTCAATAATAAAAAGAAACCCAAAAATCTCTTAAAACACATAAATAAAAAACACAAAAATCTCTAAAAAAAACTTAAAACAATAGCAGGCAAGGTGATGGAAATTCTCACTTAGATCTCCATCGTTGATCCCCGTATCAAACATCAACAAAAACCACCACATCAAACATCAAACCACACAGTTGTCTCTCCATTGAACTAGAATCAGACCTAGAAACACCACCACTATCTCTATATCTCTGTCTCTCTGTCTTCCCCACCATCGCTAGATTTTAAAATATCAAACTAGCATCAAATCACTGCCAGATTGGTTCATCGAACCTAGATGAACATTATTTGCGTTTGTCGAATCCAAACGAGCACCTGAATTCCAATTGAACTTAGATGTACCCAAATGAACATCATTTGGATTCAACGAACTCAAATGACATTGAACCAAAATGATGTTTAACCTAGTTTTGAGGAGCTTGTTGAAGAAACCCACGACTACGATTTTGGATTTAGGGTTGAAAGGTTTCAAAGAGATGAAGAAGCTAAGTTTGATGTTTGAGAGAGTTTGGACTTAGGGTTAGGAGGTTTGAAAGATATTTGAAAGAGGTTTGATAAAGATGCAATTTGTATGGATGAATTTGATTTTATAAAAATTTGATGCTATTCACGTTTGGGTGGATGGGGTCTTTTTTTTTTTTTTAACTATAATTTCCTTAATCATTTTCCTTTTTTTTTTCTAAATATTTTGGTTTCTTAAAGTTGATCTTTACCATCTATTAATTGATACTGATAAAAGATCTAATTAAAAAATATTATTTTTTTGAATTATTTTTCTATTTAAATTATTTAAGAGTGAATTGCACAAAACCCCCCTAAGGTTTGCCAAAAAACAGATGAAAACATATTTACCCTTTAATTACACCAAACCCCCATGCCGTTAGTCAATTTCCGTCCATTTTAACAGTTGACCAAACTTTTAGATTAAAATATCATTTTACCCTCAATTGAACAAAATCCCTAAAATCATCACCAAACCTCACCTCATCTCTCTGCCGCCGACCCTTCTCCCTACCCCATCTCTACGACGTCTTCTTCTTCTCCATTCTCATCGCCGGCTACAACTTCGCCGTCGTCAACATGGAGCATGAACATCATCAACACAACTGAGTTCCAAAATACATCATCATCAACAAATAAATCAAACTCAAACATAAACATAAACTCAAACATCTCAGAATCATCATCATAAACATAAACCAGAATTAAAAAATAAATTCTAAAAAAAAAAAAAAAACACAACTGGATTTGTGGAACCCAGACATCTGGGTTCGATTGAAACCCAGATGAAATCTGGGTTTGAATCGAACCCAGATTTCATCTGGGTTTCGTCGAACCCAGATGATGAAATTTGAGTTCGATTTGAACCCAGACGTCTGGGTTTGAATCGAAATCGAACCCAGACGTCTGGGTTCGTCGAACCCAGATCTGGGTTCGTGGAAGAGAGAAGAAGAAGAAGAAGAAGAAGAAGAGAAGAAGAACAGAAGAGAGAAATAGAAATGAAAGAGAGAGATGGTGGTCGACGTGTGAGGGGGGGTAGAAAGGGGGGGTAGGGGAGGGTGGTGGAGATCTAGTCTCTGGTGGAGGATGGTGGTCGACGTGTGGAAGGGGCGATGGTGGAGGTCGAGTCTATGGTGGACGATGGTGATGGGAGGTTTGGTGTTGATTTTAGGAATTTTTTTGTTTAAAGGATTTTATTCAATCGAGGGTAAAATGGTCTTTTAATCTAAAAGTTTGGTCAATTGTTAAAATGGACGGAAATTGATTAACGACATGAGAGTTTGGTGTAATAAAAGGGTAAATCTGTTTCCGCTTGTTTTTTGACAAACCTCGGAGGATGTTGTGCAATTACTTATTTATTTAAAAAAAAAAAAAAGGGGTCAAGCAACAATAATACCCTCAAATTTGTTAAAGTTAACTAACCTATATTAACGATGAATTGTTAAATTGTAATAAATCACTAAATTTTGCTCCATCTGACAATAAATTTAAACAGTACAACTAATAATTTATAATTTACTCATTTATTAATCCCTAATTTTATTGCTACAATAAAACGACCACTGATTTCGTATAATATAACAAGCTAGATTTCCTCCCTACCAACTAAAATCAAACATAGATCAATTTTTAATTAAATATTCACAAGTGGTTGCATTTCTTAATGAGGTTCAGACTATTTACACTTTTTAACTGTCAATATTAATGAGTGGGTAAAAAAAAAAAATCAAAATTCGATGCCAGTATTTATCTGAACAGAGAAAGAAGGTCGACCAACACCAGTAAGAGGTGCATCAACTCTCATCACTATCCCTGAGCTCCCAACATTCCCATTCCACTTTGACCTCCCAACCTGCATTTCACCATCACAAATATAACTTCATTAATTTAAAAATACAACCATCAGCCACTACCTTCCACAATAATAATTTAAATACTAGTAAAATAACAAAATCAATTTGTAGACCTGTGACAGTATTTCAAATGAGTTTCATGCGTTTTGCAAACCTTATTTTTAAAAAAATGCAAAACAAATCATCGAGTCAATTTTTTTTTTTTTCAATTTTATACTAGTTTCCAAACAGGGAGTTCCAAACTTTTCAAATGCAACACCAAACTGATTTTTTGTCTTCAGACTTTATAAGAAAACAATTCTTCAAGATCTCACTATTGTGCTTGTTTACTCCTCTCAGTTTTCGAAGTCTGAAGTATATATTGCCCAGTAAAATCATCAAGCCCGACAAACTTATCATAAAAGACAATCCTTATTCATTACCGACAGACTTATCATAAAAGACAATCCTTATTCATTACCTTAATAACTATCATTTCAACACATAGAATAAATATGCATAATCTTTATGAATAATATTGAAAAACTAATAACAGCATGCAGATAATCAAAATCCAGAACAGGCATTGTGTACAACAATAACTTACAGATATGGACGCAAAAGCTGAAGGATGTGTCATGAATCTGTAGCCGTAAATAAGACTCAGTTCCTCCTTCAAGGAATGAATAAGTTCTGCCCGCATCCCAGGATTGCTACCACCAAAAGTGGGACATAAGCTGGCCAGAATTTACAACAATTGTAAGCACAAAGACACCACTATTATGTACCAAACTAGTTAAATGAACGAGTCTAAATTGATTTACAAATATAATCCTAAACTCATTACAGTAAATAAACCATGCATGAAACGAGGAATCTAAACAAATGAAAAAAATGAAATCACAAAAGGGATCCCGCATGCTTAACATAACAGAGACCAAATGTGAAAGGCAATAGAATACATATAAGAGCAACAACAGGAAGAGGTAGAAATGGAAATAGTATTGGCACTGAAGATGCTGTTTGACAATAGTGAATCAGAGACAAGTCACTCACAATTTGAAGTACATGGGAGTAGGAGAGCTATACTAGTTACAAACATTAAATGTCCAAAATAAAAACCATTAATAAGGGATCATATCTTTGTTTTAGATTTAAGTGCATTCTTATGATCTTACCTGAACTGGATGGTTGGCCTCACCATTAGACTGGATCTCTTCCAAGCCAAGGCTTGTGCAAGACCCAATGTAAATGATTTGTCAGGCCACTGAACCATTGGAGTGATGCGTGTTCCCCACTTATTCTGACAATTTTGTAAAGGTGAGATTTTAGTTCTAAGAAAGCACGGTACCAGGACAAACTTTGAACTTACAAGTCTTAAATTCAAAATTTTTATTCTACTTTCTTCCCAGTTTGCAATCATACCTTGCAAGAAAAGCTGAACCTCATTTCTCCAGGATATTGACCCTGAGCTTGAAGAAGACCCCCACAAAGAGGAAGGAAAGCACTAGTCGTTAATCCCTCACCAGACACATAAGTAAACTGCCCATTAGGAAACTGCAAATCCACAAATGACTGCAAGAAGACAAAATTGAGTTAGGTACTTTGCCTTGAGACTCTTTACAGATTTTAAATTTTAGCAGCAATATATCATGCTTCAACTTGTCCAATTACGTCATCCATTACAATAAAGGTTTTTTACACAAGTAACACAACTCTTCAAATAGACATCTATTTTCAAAACAAGATCGGACAATCCTTCGTACACCTACTTTCAGCATTTAAAATGACAAGCCTATTGTTGGTTCAATCACATAAGAGCTTTTAATATTGCACAGCCTACATTTGATAACATCTTTTAATCAACCCATCTCCAATCAAGCACATTGACAACTCTTAATAGATTTCTATATAAAAATCTGACCACTTATTAGATATAAGCTGTTAACCTTTCTAGTAATTCATTCCAAGGAAACATTCCCACAGAAGAGCTTACAGAAACTTAAGATTATCTCCATAACAGCTTTTCACTCTTTCTTATTTTTTAAGCAGGACATTGATTTTAGACTTGTCTGAGTTCTGTGTGATATTAGAAAAGAAATATTACAGATTTGAATACTTTTAAGTTCATTGCATTTATGAAAAATCCTATCAAGGCACCTTAAAAGTCTATAATTAAGAACACATGCAACAAGAGAATAGCTGTTCATTGGCCAAGAGATAGGTAGACTATCCAAGTTATACAAACAATACCATTTGCATGGATGAAATAAAATGCAAGTAATTTAAAAACAAAGGCTGGGAAGAGTGATGGTTATTAGGGGTTGGGGGAGTCTGATTTCATACCATCAAAGTAGGTTAGAATAACACGAAAAACATATGATACACCAGTTTTTTCTTTCTTTCTTTTCTTCAATTATTAATGGGAAATAATAAAAATGTAGAAAGCAATCAATATTATTAGGTAGTCAAATTCATATCAGGCAAGAATAGAAGACCGTTAAATCTTAGCAGCCAAAGCTGAAAGTCAAGAAATGAATGGTGAACATATCAATCACAATGTGTTCAAATCATAGAGGAATATCAACTTACACAAGCTAAAGGATTGAGACAGAGCATGGACATTAACAGCCACCTTCTATGTTTTGACCACACAGCTGGACAAAGAGAATGCATCCCATTCTGATGAAAAAAACAAATTAGACCATTAACATCAAGATAAGAGAATAGGAAAACCAAAATAATGAAAACAAAATGTAAGTATTAATACCCAATTAACTATACGTGAAAAGGCAAATAAAAATCATTATTCTCTTAGGAAAGAAGCCAAGATCTTGATAATCCAGCAATTTAGATGCTAATGGACACTTGTTATTCTTTATAAGAGAAATGTCAAATATATTCTACAGACCAAACTCCATTATAACTTTCAAAATATAAAGACTACAGGACATGCATCCAAAAACAATCTTTAGAAGAGAGTTTATCAGAATATCCATAACATTTTTATATATAAATATTATTGTGCTAATTATGCCGCATATATTTCAGTGGCAGAATGAAAATAAAAATTTTTAAGGATTTTTCAAGAAAATAAATAAAGTAAACTATACCATAATTCAAATCATCCAGATGAGATTTAATTGCAATGCCAACAAACTATATGGTGTTATCAAAATCTCTTTCATTTGTAGGACAAGTTCCATACAAAATTAATCAGCTTTCAGAACAGGTGAAAAACATGAAGAGATTTCTGCAGATGAAGAAACTCATATACACTTGCAAGTGTATACAACTTCTTGTGCATAAACTCTGCACATATTGTAAAAACTGTCAGGTCTACCCTTTACAATATGTGCAGAAACAAAAATGCAGCTTTTTAACAATTCGAGTCCATCATTTTATTGGCAAGAATGCTTTAAATTACATGTTTATGACCAAAATATCTAAAAGTTTTATGATCTTTCATATTTTAATTATCTACACGTTTACTGCCAGCTCCAGGGTAGCAAACTAAAGATCGATCATACCTTCCTATCATACCCATACCAAAGCAAGTGCTGCTTTGATAGATGAACAGGCAAAAGGAGTGTTGAATCGCGAACAAAGAGTACTGGTCCGAGCTGAATGAGGAAAAGAGATGAATTGTCATTTCCTGAAGTAGAACTACCATTTGATGCCTCTACTCTCCATAAATCTCCCCTTGCAAGCAAAGACCCTTCCAAGTCACGTGTTCGACTATCATAAGTTGATGTAATATTTAAAATTCCCTGAATTTAACAGTATAAATATCATTAGAGATCAACCGATCAAATTTAGAAGTAATGATTGAATTCATTATTTGCAAGTACTTCCAAATCATTCATCTAAAATTCATAAGCAAGGCCTTTCAGATAGGACAATAATCACAGGCACTAATCACAGGGACCTATTTTGTATCCTAACCGATGAACTTGCTCATACATATGATAAAACCTCAAGAAAAAGTGAAAAAAAAAAACACTGGTAACTGAGAAGACAATGTTCCACTCATTGCTATAAAATACTCCATGTACAAAAACAAAAAGTAGTACCTTATTTTGATCACATGTGTTCAGACCAATAAAGGTTTTACAAATTCTTTTAGAGTGGGAATAAGTACTCAAAACTTTTCAACTCGCTGAAGCTCTTGGTTACTACTTTGAGTTAAGCAAACAATTACCTCTCATTATACAGCTCCATCAAGAGCATAACATAAATTTGTTCTGATACGTATACAACACAAAAAGTTAATATAATGCAAACAGGGGTACAACAAATGTTTACAAGAGAAGCAGCAAATCACGCCTAAAATTAACTAATGGAAAAGCAAAGACAGAGGTGGAGGTAAAGCATCATCTTCCCACTGATACAAAGATGTCAGCGATTGTAGGTCAGTGTAATTAAAATTTGATCGCTCCAACCATAGAAGAAATTACAGACACCCAGTTTACCATTTAATTAAAATGGAGCACTTTTTTCTGCTTAATCATCATTCCTGTAGCCACACTTGCAATTTGAATAACACTACACCATAATATCAACGATCTTATATATATATATATTTTTTTTTTTGGCTGCAGACAACCACAATTCAGAAGAGCTGCATGTATTAAAATCATGTCTTAACCTATCTTCAGATAATATGCATGTTTCCATCCCCACATACCCTCATCCCTACAAAGCTAATATTGTTTGAAACTATCTTGTACCTTTGCATTATATCCCTTCATAGCCTATGAGTCAAAGAAAGAGTGATCAAGATATGCTCACATATATATATTTTTTTAAGAAACTAAAAAATATAATAAAAGAGGAGAAGTGAACTAGAAATCCACTACAGGGACTTTACAAACCAAAAACAACAATACTATATTTATACCAGATAGCTATACAACATGCAGCCTCCCAAAAGATATAAACAGCCCCTCACATAACTATTAGACCATGTACAGCCTCCAAAACGAAATACACAAAACTAACCCAAAAGACAAAATTAAACTAAGGCCCCTCCCAATTTAGATGGATAAAGAAGAAGGAAAATCCTCAAATTTCATGGTAACCAAAGCCCAAAAGGAAACCAAACCACATATTCCTTCCCAAACAATCACAGCATCTTCATCCTCTTTACATTGTAATGTACGTCCATTTCTAACTTCGCAAATTACCCAGACAAGAGCTAATATCGCATATCTATCCGCCTCCATCTCATTGATGTGGATCCAGTCTCGCACAGCCATATTCTTCAATCTCCCTTTCCTTCAAATTTCTTTCAAATTGTAAATTCCAAACCCAACTTCAGGATTTATTGGGAAAGACCACTTCATCTTTAATAGATTCATGCTTGAAATAGCTTAATCTATATAAAGCTTAAGTGGTCACATCAAGAAGCCTCATAAATCCATAATTCACCCCAAATTCTAATTTCCCCCCATTTCCCACAAGACAATCTATTTCATGCAAGAGTGAGATATGCACATATAAACCAAAAAAAGCGAAGACGACAGTGTAGAATACATGAGAAAATATCCACCTTAAATAAAACTAATTCAAATAAACCATACAAAAGATAACAATAACCCTTCCTCATATGTCAACATATCTAGTCCTAAAACTTTCAAAATAACTAAATATTTATTGCAGAAAATCATCCTAAATTACAAATCCTACAATATATCAAAACGAAAACACATACAGTACACAGCATTCAACTCAAAAAAAGACTAATGTTTACACTAAAATTGAAAAATAGAATCAAATATGTTAAGACTAAAAGCACAATTGGCCATACACAATATGCATAAGCAGCAAACAATCTTTCCAAATAACAGAGCAGCTGCAGCATATAAAAACTAAATAAATTGGCTTTTAAAAGAAGTAATTACCTGGGGTCTACCAAGATGGGCTGCAGACCTCAAATCTAAGCCACCAACAATGTCTTCCTCCCCAGACCCCTCCAAAGCACCACCACCACCACCATCACTCTCCAAAGCCTCCAACACTCCCAATCTCTGTCTCTCTCTCACCTCTACACTCAACCCCACATCCCCACCACCACTCCCATCAAACTCCACCCTAACCACACTCTCCTCATGCTTGAACGGCACCGGCAACTGCCTGAACAGCTGCTGCACCAACCCATTCAAGCCGGCCCCGAAATCCGCCCCGGCCTGCCCAATCCGGTTTCCGATGTCCAAAATCCCATTGATATCAGGCTTGTCGGGAAACACACTTCTACTGGAAGTCGAAATCGGTAACTCAAGATCGAAAAGCTTCGACTTCGGAGGGTTCGGCCAGGGAAACGAGGGCGGGTTGTTGATGATGTGCGATTGGATTAGACCCGAGAAGCCCTGCGCCAGACGGTCCGCTAGGTCTTGACCGTGTCGCTGCACCTCCTCCCATGCCTCGAACGACCTCTCCACTGACATTTCATCAACCAGACAAAATCAGACCCTCTCCATTGGGTTTTTTTAGCTCTACTTTGGTGTCGTGACTCTGATCAGACTGTTTGGATTACAAGAGGAAACAAAAGCACTTGTTGGGAATGGAAGAGACGAGAGAGGTTTTGAGTTTGAAGGTGGGGTTTGTTTGTTGGCAAGTGAACAAAATCAGAGAGAGAGAGAAGGTTGGGGGTGCGTAATGCGCATAGAGGTTGTAATGGTGACACGTGGATGGTATCGTATGTGGATGAGGATGTAGTTTTAATAATGGAAGTGAAGGTTGTATGATGGGAATTTTCATTTTTTTGGACATAGGTTTTAAGATGGGAATTATTAATGCAAGTTTAGATATTATTTGACATGGGGAAAGGGTTGGGGATACACGTGGTGAAAATGGATTTGTCACCTGAAAGTCTGACCTTTTCTTGGTATTTATAAATGGGGGAATTTTATTTGGGCTCCAAAAGTTTAAGGAAAATTTCACTTTATTCGATTACATTGCTTTAACCAGATATTCTCGCTCTATGAAGTTTAAAAAATGCATCGATTTTCATCTTTCTTTTTATTGTACAAATACATTCACAACTTTCGAGCTCTTTAGATATTAATTCTAAAGAATAACTCAAATCACAACATTCATTATATTCTACTTCTTTTATTGACAGGAAGAGAAGGAACTCCACATTGAATGAAAAAAATTGATCCTCCAATTAAAGGGACCTGTATGTAGTTAGCCTCCTTAAAAAAGAGTTCTATGCACATTATCCACCACATAAACAGAAATGATACTTGAACTCTCGATGCTCTTTATGAGCAGGGCGGAGCAAATGTGTAGCAGCCATCACACCACAACCCTTCTCAGTACGTCGATTTTTATTTGTTTGATTGAATTTCTAACTATTAAATGTGATAGAAAAGGTACAAAGATGATTTTGACCTTAGTCAAATAGTCAAATGTCAATTGAAAGTTAGTCTTCCATTAACAATCTATGTGTTGTAGTTTTATGAATTTAATTTTATTTTGAGACATTTAAGTTTTGAAGTATAAACAATATTAGAGTTTTCTATCTAAATTAGAAATGATTATTTTGCAATAAAATCATTTTATAAAAGTGAATCTGCGATTAGTTTGTGGTTCGCAAACTATTCGCACTGACTAATTACGAATTATTTTCGCGAATTGCTTATACTAACTATTGACCAGAAACAAACATTAATTCTTCTTCATGATCGTCATTCTTTCTTAACCATTGATTTCTATGCTTCACTATTGATTATTCTTTGCAAACCAATTCATGAAAGTTGTTTCTTGAATGTTTTGAAGACTATGTTTTGAAAATTGATGAAAAAATTTGAACACTTATTTTATAAGAACGATAATTTTATCATTAAATTTTACAAAACTTATTCTGACTTTTTTTTTGAAATATATTATGACTTTTTAGTGTCATTTTACTAATTCATCCATATTTTAGTGTCATATAATATATATATATATATAATATATATAAAGCCTCTTAATATGTAAATCCCACCTAATAGCACAATATGAGTAGTTGGAAATTGATCAGTTTCCAACTACTCACTTCCTAGTAACAAAACCCAAATTCTTTATGCCATACTTTCTTCTCCGCTATCACCACCAACCAGTTAGCTATGATAAGAGAACAAAAATAATAATAAGCAGGCTTCATGACATTGTTTTGTCTCAGTTTCACATATCTGATTTTTTTTTAATTATTAAATAAAAAATAAAAAATAAAAACCAGTTTCACATATCCGATTGAAGATTATGAATATATTATGTTTTATTCATAAGATACATATTCTTTAAGAGGAAAGGAAAACAAAAAACGAAAAAACAATATGAGGAAGAAGAATACAAAGAAATTAGATATATTACTACGTCATTTCAAATAATTTTATATAAGGCAATTTAGTAGCACTAAATTTAAGTAAATAGTGGGTATACAACTAAATAAGCGGTGTAGATGGTAATTAGGACACCCCTTTTTTTTATTTATTTGTTTTAAATTCAGATAATAACACTAAATTTAATGACCTGAAAATGAATATTTTCTATAGCATTATCAATTGATTGATATATACTGTCTAATTTGACAGTGGCGATGTCCTCATGCCTACATATATTTATTAATATGAAATTTCTAAGTTAACCTAATTGTGCTAGAAAAATGCGAAACCTAATAATAATAATAATAATAATAATAATCCCAAAGTATCTCAAAAGAAAAAAAAAAAAATGTAATCCCAAAGTTGACTCAAAATCAATTTTCCAAAAATTAAAACACAATTTTAGTCTTGCTTCATAAATAATATTTTTAATATTTTAGAATCGTAAAATAAATATCATAAGATCAAAAAAATTGTTTTTAAAATTAAAAATCTCAAAAGTTTATGTTATTTTTATATTTCATTTTCATACTTATAAGGAATGATTGCAAGAACAGTTTTTCAGAATCCTCTAACAAAGAAATTTTCCAAAATATTTCATATCCTTGGAAAAGCTAAAAATTGTTTGTAAACTCCATAGCAAAATATACCTTGTAGAATATTAAAAACAAAATGAAACAATTTCACCTATAAAATTATCATTTAAATTTATGATAAATTCATATGAGATTTTCAATTCATTTAATGGTAGGCATCTTCAAACCAAATATCACGTTAATGCACATGGTAATGCTCAATTCTCTATCATAAATGTGAAAGAAAAATATAATAAAAATATAATAACCACATAAACAATGAGTTAATACTTAATATGCAAACATTCCTGAAAGTCAAAATTCTTACCGGTGGAATTGAATTATTTAATAAACATATAACATATACATATATAAATACACATTATGTTATTCTATTAAATAAATGTCGATATGAGGTGATACAAAAATTCTTTCCTTTTCATCTACGATAGACCATTCATATATGATTTTGCTTTTCTTTATTGAAATACATTCACATTATGACTTTTAACTTTAAAACCAAGCAACCAGTACCAACGACAGAAAAAAAGAGTGGCAAAGCCAAAAAGTATTTATAAGTCTTCATGAACCTGTTACCATAAGAGGATGGTCTAATCGATTCATGTTCTAGCAATGAAGTAAGAGGTCTAGTGATAAAAAACATCCGCACCTACCCAAGCAACCTTCAACAGGATTGGTTTAAGTTGTGCATCTGCACCAGCTTGGTTTAAGTTGTGCATCTGCACCAGCTGACTGTGCAAAAACATACTTACTTACCCATAACAATTACAGTACTATCATCTATATCTATTACAAAACTACAAGAATACTGACATCCCTTAAAAGACAAGACTTAGAATAATCTCCCTACTAAGTAAACAGTTTGAAGGGGTTCATGAGGAATAATAACAATATTGTGTTATGTGTGGGCACTAACCGATTTAGGTGAAAAGCTCTTTTACACTTTGTGTCACAGTGAGAATATGAGGAAGTTTGCTTTATGTTTAAAATAAAAGGAATGTGTTATGGAGTACTATTAGTTAAGTAGGAACCAGTAGTTACTGTAGAATGAAAGAAACATTATAAACAAATAAAATAATTTATCATTGATTTCTCTGTAGAAAAAATAAATAAAGATTAATGGAATTGCGTATGTGCATTTGCAAGCTCATGAACAAATCTTTATTATTTACCTTCTCCAAATATGCATAAGCCTTCACAAAATAATCACACTGCTGCCCATACATATGGTAAGCACAGGCAGCCTTATAAGTTAGCAATTGCAAATCACCTGTTGCAAAATTAAAAACCAACTTTATTAAAAAAATAAAAAAGCCAAAAGCCAAAAGCAAAAACAAATGACTTCAATTGATCTGGCTTAAAGACACGTTTTGCATGTCTTCGCCACAAAACATTGAGAATTTATGCCTAAACTTAACAAAATCCTATAAGTTAATTGATTATTCATTTATCCATGAATAAAATATCATCTTTAGCCTTTCTATACTTCCAGAGTCGCATAAAAACATATATAATGAAGTGGTTATCCAACTTATTAAATTGGCCAACTCATGCATGTAATTTGGATCTTGTTATCTGATTGGAATCCATACCATTAAATTACTTATTCACATTCTAGTACAATTCTCTGTTTACATAAATATGTGCACAGAGTTCAGAAAAAGGTAGTCAAATTAAATTACATTAAAAAATTGTTTTTGGGTTCACAATCGTAAAATTAGTTCAAAATCTTAAAACGCAATTGTGGCGTTTGTGAGGTTGCATCCAAATCATGTCAAAATCACATTTTCCTATCCTACAATTTAAAAATTATTTTGAGATCACTAATCAAATCTCATTCAAAACTTACGAAGTGCTAAAACACCAACTTCATCAAAAAAAATTCCCAAAGTCTTAGGCTCAAATGGAATAAGTTTCGCATATTGTCAATGTAACATAACTCACCAGCTGCAATTTCTGATGTAAGCATTTTGTTGCTGAAGTGTCGATTCAACCACCATTTGCAGCGCAACATCCAAGATTTTCCAGATTTGCCCTCTGTCAATATAGTTGGAAGCCTATTATAACGCACAGAGAATCGTTGCTTTTGTTTGCTTCCATTCCCATTCAGACATACCGACATTCGATCCTCATCATACTGAGCAAGCTTAAGGAAACACAAAGAAAACTCTCCCCATGTATTTTCATTTGCATATGTGGCATCTGTAATCCCCTGAGAAATACCAGAAGAAATTGAGTAAAGAAACAGCACACTCTGTATATATGTATATAAACAGAGGACAAGAGAAAAAAAGATCAAGTCAATATGATACCCTACCATCTTGATGCATGCTGATAAGCCTAGCCAATGACTGACAACATGTTGGATCCTTCTTTAAGATATCCTCAAAACAGGTCGAAAGCATAACATAGTTGTTACGATCCAAACACTCCAAAAGAGTAGCTTTCAATCTGTACAAAGCATAGATAAATACTTTACTAGAACTAACCAGCACAAGCAGGAAGAAATATGAGTAATTAAGCAATAGCTTGCAAAGAAAATTATCTAAATAAATTTAGAACAGTAAGTGGCTTAAAGAGAAATGACAATGTGGGTAAGAATTATTTTAATTAACAAAAATTCCTAGTATAACTTATATTCCACATTTTCTTACAAATGTGACAACAGATCTCAGAGAAACACTATTTCTTCCTTGGTTTAGATGATATCAAATCAATAAGAACTTTGTATGAAGCTCTACCCTTAGAATTCAGAAGATTGCATCTTCAATAAAACGGAAAACTATCAGTTTGTTATGAACAAAATATACACTTATCATATTACAGCAAACATATTAACGTATAGAATTAAAGTCCATATTCTGCAGTATATGAAGCAACTAGGACATTTTATGGAAATCCAAGCCATAAGTAGATATTCTTACAAGAAAATTAAGACTGATGTACTTAATTACTAAAAGACAGGCCATTTATATGAGACAAACATCAGGAACTCTTAAAGCTGCAGATAATTGGAGAACATGTCCACCCATTAATCTTTGCTAACCATTGGGTTTTACTTTGTCCTATTTAAAAATATATGCTATCATCTTTTAATACTGCCTCTTAATTCTTCTTTCTTTCTATCTATAAAGAAAAATGTCGGGAAAAGAGGGAGAGGGAGAGAGAGAGAGAGGAGTCAGAAAATAAATACTGAAACAAATTTCTTCTCCTCTATTATCACTTTTTGATGTTCCACTCCAATTTCTTCAGATGACTTATAATTTTTTTGTTTTCAAACTACACAACTTTTTTTATTTCCTCTCAATTCTCCAAGTAGGTTTTTTCTCTAATATCAACTTTTTAGAGCATTCGGATATAATGTGAGACTTCAGAGGATAAATGATAATGGAGGGGATGAAACCTTAGATCCATATTTTAGGCCACCAGACATAAATGATAGTCTATTCAATAAATATTGGTCATTGGGATGATATTTTTGTTGGCTTTGTTTTATTTTATTTGATATTTATGTTTCTAACATGGTTATGACTATTTTGTTCAATCTTTTGAATGATTTTCTATAATAAGGGTTTTTTCAAAAATTATTTTATTTAAATTGTTTTATCATTTCAAATTGAGGCAACCGCCTCGACCGTCTCAAGACGGCCTTGCCAAAGCCCGACCACCTTGCACCCCGTTTCGCATTTTAAAACTTTGCCTTCTTATACCCTCTTCTTTTCTTATCTTCATTCATTTTTACATTTTATTTATAACATAAGTTACTAATTTGTCTAGTTCAGCCTCTTCCAATTGACAGGTTAACTTGTTTAATCAAAATCAGGTTGGAATCAGACTAAAATCAGAATTTGACCCATGCTATTATTACACTGACTATCCTTCTTCTAAAATAATAACTAAATGGTTAAATGTGCCTAATGAAGTGAAAAAATAAAATAAATAAATAAATAATGAAAAGAGCAAAGTCATACCAACTCAGCATAGATAATTTTACTAAAAAGGGAACAATTAAACATACTAAACTATGGTGAACAATGCTAATCCTTGTGCACATTTGTGCATGGCTTTTCTGCGTTGCTTAACTCTAGATCATGTATTATAAAGTACATAACAATTTCTATTATGCATGCACAAAACAGATTAAACAAAGCACTTCTTATATTTCATCCAATTTCTTCCACATAGAAAAAATTTTGTTTCATAAGGCAGACAATAAGACAGACAACGATACAGCCTCATTGAATGCTGCTGACAATGTTCGTATATGCATTGACAAAAGTGAATGCTTCAATTATTGAAACATAAGTCTAAGTCATCTGTATGAGAGGAAGTAAGGCTGCTGGCACTGGAGGTGTTGAGAGAAGGGTGAGTGCAAATACTTTATTGCATTCTTATAATCATCGTTAAGCAAATTCATATGCTTTCTGAAGAAATTTTCATAATCCTCATTGGAGTTCGGCAACTTTATGGGCAACAACCATGAATCCAAACCCTCTTAAGAAAAACAAAAGCAAATTTCAGCATGGACTATATATGTTCATAAACTAATTACTACAATAGCAATTATTTAGTAACTACAAACTTTAAAATCTATGTGTAGAGTTTCTATGGAGGGAATCCAAAATGAAATTTAAAGGCTGGATACACCAATTATATACAGCGCAGTCTACAATGCACTTGGGTATGGATTCACTTATAATTTTGGTCATTCAATTTTCAATAAATTAAATCTAAAGATTGTGACTTAATCTTCAACTATTGAGTTAGTACCGTTAGATCTGACTTGTTGGAAATCGAAGGACCAAGATTTCAAGTGTATGCATACCCAAATGCACTGTAGAACGTGCCTCTACACACGCGCGCGCGCGCACACACATATATATAGAAAGTTTTATTAAAAATCAAGACTGTGTGATGGAAACCAAGATAGCAACCAATTACAATTAAAACAAATTCAGCCCAAATTATTTAATGTCCAATTAACTCAAATTTGTCTCCAATTGCAATCAATTAGCTTCCAAAACCTTCAAGATTAAGCCCAACAGCCTTCAAGATTAGCCCAATTGACTTCAATTGCCTCATTGTCCAATTGTCTCATCGTCGTCCATGCTCGCTATCTTGGTTTCCATCACTGTGGTCACAATAATACTGAAACAACATTTAACTTTAAAATACAAACAAAAAAATATATATTAAACAAAAACAGCAAAGAAAATCTTAATATTTTACGACAAAACAGTCCCAAACCAATTCACACAAATAAAAAAGGAAACATGTATATTAGTTGTTAAAAAGAAAAAGGAAACTTCCATTACTTGTACCAATGTTCTTGAGCAAATAAAAAGACTAAAAATAATGCATAACCAGATTATAGACTTCCCATGCTTTGTTAAAATCAAGTATTCCATCAGAAGAAAGAATTTTACCGTTATATAAAGAAACTGGAACATTAAATTGATGAAAAAATGGCAAAAGTAGGAAACCCACATTCTAATGTTGGAAAATGAAGTCAAGAGAAGGGAAAGAAAAGGGATAAATACATCTATTAAAACTTAAAGATTACTTGAAACAAAAGGAGCAGGTGTGGATGTCCAACTTAATATTGATGTAATGTGAAACTAATTGACAGCCTGTAAGTCAAAGGGTGAAATAAAGTTTAGTCACCAAACCTTCATCAAATGACTATTTTTCAACGACTGACCACCCTTTTTACACTAATATTATATAGAATAAAAAATCATTAGAATATTAGTTGAAATATCACATTAGCAATTCTCTCACTGCCCGTTACTTCTGCTAGTCCCATCACGTACACCAGCCTAATACTTTCATGTTCAAAATTGAATGCCGTAGTGAACACAAAGTAATAAAATATATTATTTCACTTTCTCAGCAACTAAACAGTCTAACAGTCAGACTGGACAAGCCAGATCTGTCATATATCTATACAGATTTTCACAATAGAAGAACAAGAAAAGAAAAATATTAATAGCATTAGTATCATAAAATTCAAATTGGAATGTGCATGCGCAAGGTATCAAGCAACTGTCCAATTCCAAAAACAGCTGGTTATACACACGCACACACAATGAAAGTACGAACAGGAAGTGAAACCTGTTAATATAATTCATAACTCACCAAGAGCAGGAAAAATAGAAGCATAGTTCACAGGACCACCATCATTCGAGAAAGAGGCCTCATTTTCAGTAGAGTAAATGTTAAAACATTGTGGCTGGCATTTTGTGAAATGTTCTCTCTGCAAATCAACATCGTCCTCCACAGGACCCTCTCTGTGTCGGTTGCTATCATTTGCAGCAGATATTCTTTTACCAATCATGACAGAGGTCTCGGAATCATATGTAAGGTGAGTGTCGGCCTCATTACTATAAATTGTATCATGAGCCTCTGAATTTTCAACTTGATAATTTAATCTCTCCCTTGAGAACTCAGATACTGTAGAAGAGTGACTCTGGTTTGAATCTTTCCACTGCATCTCTGTAGGAATACTGGAAACCACCACTGACAGAATGTCAATGCCCTGACCATGTTTGACATTGGGTGACTCGCAAATTGACATTGTTGCATCAGGCTAAGAAAAGCACGAACATTGTTATTATTTAAGATAACCCTTAAAATGACAAATAATAACGTTATGCACGTATAAATAAACTGTCACAAAACAAGAGGTGTAACATTCAATCATTGAAAAAACGTAGGACTAATCTAAAATTTTCTAAATAAGACTAGGTGCTATAATATCATGCCACTTCTCTCCAAACCCAGGCAATTACTAGACATAATAAATTAAAAATTGTACCTCATAGCAGCCTGATGCGCTTCCTCAATGTCACCTCGTGTCAGACAGAAAAGTATGAATTCCAAATGAAACACATTTGTCCTGCTTAAGAGTGAAAAAAAAAACAAAAAGTAATATTAGTGCGGATATAAGAGTTTGTAGAAAAGTAAATCACAAACTCTCATTGCTGGTTTTAAGCTCAAGAAAAATAAAAAACTAAAAGGATGCAATTAGTTAACAATTTAAGCCTGCCATGTAATAGAATGCATGTTGGTATTTAACAACTAGTTACTTATCTCTGTATACAATAATATCCAACGAGTAATACATGCATATGTATACTAAAGAGTTTATTTCCTTTTTGTATGTTTGATGTCTGTATACTTCAGTATAATATTTCAATTCCTTTTATCTTTATATTAGCAATTTTACCTTCTTTATTTTTCTTATATTTTGTGAAAGGAATTGACCTAACTTTCAAAACAATCAAAAACCTTGTTGGCATGTTAACCCCTCAAGTTGCCCAGGCTGATACAGTTTCCAAGTTAGATACCCAGTCAGAAATTATTAATTTCCAGTCTCATGCAACTTGAGCTTGTTTATCCTCTAGCTTATGTGCACCTCAACCAGAACAGCTGTAAGGTGGGCATGGTTGCTTAGTAAGGGATGTTAAAAAATTGGATTAAATATAAAGCAATATGATATCACAGGGCTAAGATGGACCAAAATGTTCTGAGATTAATTTCAATTCTTGTAAAATTCCCAATCTTATTATATTTTTCAGTGTGAATCCGTTGCCTTCTTTATGCTCTCTAAAGAGATTTGTCCCAGAAGATGCCAAGAAGACTCCAGTGAAACCTAAAGCATTTGTCAAGTTTTATATCTAAAATTGCTCTCCTACAAATGAAATTTCTATATAAATGAGGGTGAGGACGACAACAGGAATGGGGTGGGACAGAACCAAGTAAATACCAACAAACAAAAGCCATATTTAGCTGAATTCTATTGGTCTGAAAGGAAAAAGTAAACATTTTAAAGATGACATACTTCAACTTCATATTATCATGAAAAATAAACACACTAGTTTATATATATATATATATATTCAAAGTATACCACCAATGGAGAATCTTTCACAGATCCAATCCTTTTCAGCCAAATGTCAAACGCGTTTTTAATCCTTATTGGGTTGATTTATTCACTTTCTACATGCTGAAGAAGCTCTTTTGAAACCTAAAATAATAGCCAATTTAGATGCATCAGTACTTGTATTTTCAGAATCCATATATGACAAATTTCTGCAGGTTTATCATTAAAACAGTTCCGCATGTGTGGGTTAATGAAACATGGAAATACTTTTGATGCAAAGTAGAAAGCACATGGAATGTAAACAAGATTTTATGGATTGTGACTGCTAATAATATCACGTAAGTTATAAAATAAAGAATGTTGTTAGCAGATTAGGGGGGAAAATTTTTCTAATATTTCATGTTGATTTCTCTGTACCCCAAGTTTACTTTAGGCACTTCTGCATCTTTCTGATTAATTTCTCTATGCCCCAAGTTCAATTAAGGTGCTTTTGCAACCACAAAACCCCTAATGAGGAAAGGTAGCATAGAAGAAAATACCAATTTAAGAAAATTTTCATGTATGCAACTACTAAAGCTATAATATGTCTTGTCATTGTACAATATACACACATAGTGCTCAGCTAAAACTATTTAAACACACTCTCATTGCCCCATATTCCATACTCTCATACCTTTAATTATACAAAAACAGAGGTACCATACAAACTTTTCTTTACATTAGAAATACAATTATTTTAATGCAAAACTGTTAAACCATACTCAATACCAAGCACAATAACCAGCTAAAACAATCTCAGAAAGCATAAAAGCCATAAGAATTGTAATCAAAACAATGTACCATATATTTGAGCCGATTAGCTACAGGAGATTTCTCCTTGCTCGTCCCCTTCAAGAACACACTAAGCACACCACTTGCATCTGCCCATTTGCGCTGCCTCACAAGTTTGCATAACACAATCTTTTGTGATTTTCAAACCGTATATTCTTCGAGCCAAGCCCAAGCCTTAGAAGATACGAAAGCTTCATTAATGATAACATAATTCTTTTGTTTCGTTTTTCCAATATTTGAACATGATCCTCCTCATCCATCATTGTACTTACCTCCTTATGCACATCTTAACTTCTGCTTTACCTCTATCTTCAAAAATTCACCGTGCAATCTTCTTCCATCTTGACTTCTTCAACACCATCTTCACATTTTATCATGAAATGTTCTGATGATTTAACCTCCATATAACCATCTTTAGACCCTCCAATTGACCGATTTTCAGACACCACCACCTCTTTTGGAACCATTTTCCAAACAAAATCCAATAAAATTCAATTCAACTATATAAAGGTGAGCAAATATCAAGTCAGTTCAGTTCTACCCAAAATTAAACCGAAATCGAATATTTCCAATCTTCGATATAATGTCATGAAATAAACCAAACATAATCGGCCCATATAACTCATATCATACAAATTGAAACCACACAAATAAAGCTGTCATGCCATGAAATAAACTATATTCAAATTTTAAACAAGGAAACAATTATCAATAAATACATCAATTTTAAAGCATCAATGAACTTCAAATATTCAAAGTGATTCACTGCATCGATAATCCAAATCGTCCTCAACAATAATCCAACTCAAATCTTCAAAATCCACATAGAAAATAAAAAGACAAAAATCGAAACCTGGGTCGAACTGGCCGTACAGAGGCCCAATGTCGGGGACGGCGCAGTTAGGAAGGATGCTGGACTCGAGCAAACTGTTTTTAACAGTAAGGATGGAAAATTGCAATTGTATGCCTGATATGACTGAAATTGCAATTACATTGAGTTAAAGGTAGTTTTTGAACACTTTCACCCCTGAATTAGACTAACAGAAAGTAATGTTGTCACCCGTCCGATTCGGGGAAGCAATCGTCCATGGAACTATTTGATGACTAATGTGATGAGATGGAAATAGTATAATTTGCATTCTCTTTTAACTTTTCATTTATTTTTGGGAAATGTTAATTCAATCCCTAAAATTTAGTAAAATATTACTTTTTTTACTAATATTTATATTTTGAATTCTTCTCATCTCTAACATTCCAAAAATATATTGATTTAATTCCTCTGATAAAAAAATGACAATTAAACATAATAGAAGTGACAAAAATATAGATTTACCCTTGATATAATTTAAGATAGTTAAAATGATGTGACTACCATTTCCAAAATTGATAACTATAAAATAGTCATTCTATTATTACAAAATTACCATTGATCACCTCCAATCAAATCATAACACATCATTAAATCAATTTTTTTAATTCAACTTACAATTAATAAATATTTTAATTAAAAATAATATTTTTAATATACAAAAAAAAAAAAAAAAAATCCTTCATCTTTTACCTCCATCCAATTTCATCTTCTACATTCATCAAAATTATCATATCCATCATTTTCATCAAACTAACATCACCCAAATTAAACATCAGCATCAAATCAAACATCTCTCAAATCTTAGAAAAAAATATGTTTATAGAAATTTTTTTAAAAAATAAAGTTTATGCAAATTAAAAAAAAAAAAAAAAAAGGAGATGGCATCACCATTTCCAATCAGTCTCCACCATCTACGAGTTAGAAACTGGTCTCCGATGATGGAGACCAGTGTTGGTCTCCTCATTGGAGAGGTCTCTAGTGATGGAGAATAATTGGTCTTCTACGTTAGTCTCCATCGTTGGGGATGCAATCCATTGTGTCTTCGATTATGGAGACTAGTCTGGTCTCCATCGTTGGAGACCAGGTCTGGTCTCTAGTGTGTACGGAGACTAGGGTCTAGCCTCCACTCCGACGAAAAAGACTAGAACTAGTCTCCATCACTGGAACAGGATGGTCTCTATGGAAGACCAAAAGATTTGTTTTTTTTTTTAATTAATTTAAAAATATTTTTATATATTAAATTAAAACATATAAATATATATATTATATTATATGTATTAAAAATATATATAAATATATTCAAGTTAAAATTATCAAACTAACCCTCTCCTTGATAAGGTTGACTAATATTTGACTAACAAAATGACTAAATTGATATATTTCTAAAACGTTAGGGATGACGAAAATTCGAAATGCAAACGTTAATAAAAAAGTAATATTTGGCTAAACGTTAGAGACCAAATTAAAATTTCTCCTTAATTTTTTCTTTTTCTCTTATTTTTTCCATTTGTTTGTCTCATCGCATCAACTATGAGACAGTCTCATAAAAGATTTTTTTTTTCAAGTTCGGGCAGGTTTGTATTTAAATAGTTTTAATATTGGTATATTTGTGGGTGCTTGTATTATTATGCAAAATTTGAAATTTAATTAATGAGTGTATTAATAATTTGAGTGCGAAAATCATATTTATGGGTGATAATATCTGTAACTTTTTAGAAGCTAAATGTTTAAATCATTTTTATGGATGGCAATAACTCTACCCTTACTAAATTAATGAAAAAGGAATTAAAAAACATGATTACAAACATACCCTTATAGCATGTCGATTTATTACACAAGTTTGATACAAATTATGATTTCTAAAACGTTCCCCATGTCGAAGATCACCCAATTTTATTTCAACAAGGTTTTTAGTAGGTTAACTTTTATGTTTATTTAAACAATATAAATAAAAAGGGCTATTTTTAGAAAGCCGCAACTTTTATCCATAATAAGAAAATACTCTCCGAAGTTTTGTAACTAGCATTTTGCATGCTAGCTTTAGTGTTTCTACTAAAAAAATTAACTCAGAGTACTAACTAACTTTTTTGCCCCCGATTTAAACTTAAGTAAAATATAATCAAAAAATAAAAATAATCTTAATTAAAATAAAATTAAAAAATCAAAATTAAAAAATAAATTTAATAAAAAAAATCTCCATCGTCCATCACATGATGGATAGTAAGGATTAATTTAAAAATAAAATTTAATATTTATATTTGTTTAAAAATTATTTTTTAAAATTTTCTCAAAAATAAAAACAATAAATCTTCATTGTCCATCTTTAAGATGAATAGTGAAGATCAAAGAATTAAAAAGAAAAATCTAAAAAAAAAAAATGTTGCAAAACAAGAAATTGAAGGAAAAAAAAATTTCAATTGAAGATCAAGGTTATAAACCCAGGTCTTAACAAAAATAAAATAAAATAAAAAATCTAATCAATACAGCCCTTCACAACCAGTCAACACAACTAATCAACTCTTGATAACATTAAACCCAAAACTTTAACACTAAATCTGCCTTCTCAATATCTACCTCTTCAATCCATCACAATCAATCAACACAATAACATTATATATATATATATATATATATATATATATATGTCTCCTTCATCTAGGTTGACCTAAATAAAGGTTTTTCATTGGGGTTCCAATCAAACCAAATGAACCCAGATCATCTAGGTTTTGGAAAAAAAAAAATAGGGTCTAAATTAACACAGAATATTCTGTATAAGAGAAAATCTCTCAAGATCTATTAATTGTGCGATTCTTGGGAGCAATTTTCCATTCTGCTATAAGACCATTTTAAGGCAATTTAGTAGTTATATATAGCTGATCCTCACAACGCATTTTGTGTGGAATTGAATCTTCAATTCTTCATCTTTCGTGTTGCTTTTGTATTATCTTCTTTTGTATTTCTTTTGGGTTTTTCCATCTTGTATTTGACAGATTTGATATAATAAAGTTCTTCTCCTCTGCTCGTGATTTTTTTACCTTAATTTGGGGTTTTTTCACGTAAATCTATGTGTTATCATTTTGTTTAGTTACCATCGTTGGTTTATTCTTCTACAAGAACAATCGATTAAATGCAACTACATTTAAGTTGACATCATAAGTAAACCTAGAGTTATGTTGTTGCAATGAGCCTAATATTGGACTTTGTCCAAGAGCAACGGCTACGACGAAAAACTTTTCGTCAGCAAAGGCTATACCAACATATTCTAGTTCTATTATAAGATCTGCTCCTTCAAAATGTAATGTCAGAGTAGGGAACAATGGAAAACCCATTGTCGAATTGTAGTAAATCTTTGTTAGAGGAGGCCAATTTTGAGCTCTTATAAGCTACTTGAAAGCTGAAAAATACTCACGAGCTCATGTTCCAGCCTCGGGCAAGCTTCATAATCAAAATAGGTGATTGCAGACCCAGAATCAATATTGAAACCACGAGATCCGTCAGGTTTGAATTTAAAGGAGCCAGGTGGATAATTCAAGCGATAATAGTTAACACTAATATCTAATAAATTCAAACCATAAGCATAGGAGTTTGAAACCTTGACAAATGGAGTTTCTTGAACAGGACCCCCTATGTACCCCATGCCGAGTCCAAACTTGAGGTAGCTCAGTTTAGAAATTCCTGAAATCAAAGGGTTGATGAGACAGTAGGAGAATTGTCTCATAATGAAACTTCCCATGTGTGTTATAAAAGAATATGGGCTTTGGTCCATTCCCATTATCCCAGCCATTAGAAAACCACTGCCACCTTTAACACCACCGTTCAAATTTGAGCAACTAAATGGAACTTCGTGAATATGAGCATAATGACCTTGTTCATCCTTGACGTGGAATGATCCCAAGGCTGCAAACCCTTAACGATCCATCCATGTAATCGATAGTATACAAGCACCGTTGATTGTTGTAACTAAAGTAGTGACAAAGATGATGATTGCAACGAACTTCCATTCCTCAAACGTTAACTCTTTTGTGTCATAAATATCGTACCTCTAAGGAAAACACTCCTTGCAAGGTTGGCATTTGCCACCATGTAAGGCCTGAACCTGTATATATCCAAAATTAAATAGTAAGTTATGCTAGGATCACCAATCTCCAATTCCTCATCATATATGAAACCCTCAATGCCTACAACAGGACGCATCATGTTGGGTTATGCGATTCTATTATGCATGGTGATTGTCTTCCAATATGAAACACAGGACTCGGAGATTTTCAGGTACCTTTCTACTCTTTCCCGGAAGGTCATAGCTCCAGGATACAAGGGGATTCAAGGGAGTCATGATGGATAAGCTTTAGGCTAAAACTAACAGTTCTGTTTGATGTTGTGAATTGCAAATTAGGATGAAGAATGAGTAAAATAAGAGAAACAAGAGCTACAAGAGAATATTGCAGGGCCTCCAAAATCACAGGTGAAAGATGATACTCATGATCATTAAGCGGCTGCATTTCCTCCTCTTATAAGGTTAATTATATACATAAAATAGATAAAAAAAAAAAAAAAAAGATATAACTAAACACTAAATCAAAAATTAAAAAAAACAACAAAACAAAACAAAATGATATTACTAATCGTAGGCATAAATTATTAATTATGTAGATAAGCTGTTAACAACTGCTCTTGTAAGGATGTTACCAAATAATTTTATTCCCGGAGGTGAAAAAGTTCAATGTGTTTTCTCCTTTTTTAAGTAACTATAATTTATTATTATTATTATTATTATTTTGGCTATCTAGGGTATCTAAATTTGTTTTAATTGTCTAATGTTCTCTACAGTGCTCAAACTAATATTTCCCTTTTCAATAAATTTAAAAAATATATATATCAGCACTTTTAGACTTCTGACTAATATTTCCATTTTCTATAAATAAAAAACCAAAAACATGTTAGTGATTTTAGATTTCTAACATTTAAGGTCAGTTAGGTATTATTATAATCTTAAAATAATTATTATTGGATGAGCTGAAGGAATAATCTATTGTAAAGTCAAAAGCAATATGCATGCAATTAATAAATTTTATGTTAATTATTGTAAACTTGTAAATGTCTAAAATAGACAAAAATGAATAAATCATTTAAATTATACATGGTGTTAATGGCGAATTTACTAATTAGGAATGAACATGAAAAAGAATTAAATTGCAATTGAAAAGGAATGGAGAGCAATGAGAATTAAATTATCGGTTTCTATTCAAGCATTTGTTAAATAAGAGAATTAGAAATGGATTAAAAGAATTCCTGATATTGCTAGTTGCTGCCCACAAATATGATTTCCACACTCAAATTATTAATACACCCTATGAGGAAAAAAACTTAATCACGGCTCCTTATTAGGAAAGGAGTCTATAATTTTTAATTTGCATTGTAGTATTTATATAAACTATTAGAAATCAAATTATGTGAATCATATACATAAATTAGGAATAAATTTTAGCTAGAACTTGTTTTAATTAGAAATGAAACTTAATTCTCATCTTTCATCCAAGAAATCAAGTTTACTGATTTTCTTTTCTAATGAAACTTGATTTCTTTTCATTTTCATTTTGAATTAGTAAACAAACTCTAAAATCAAAACATCAATTACAAAATAGTTGGATCTCCATTCAGGTGGAGATCTTTGATCTCCAAAATTGGAGATACCTTATCTCCATGAAAAGGAAATCACTAATAACTATTAATGGAGATCACAAATCTCCCTTAATGGAAGTTGGGATTTTTTATTTCCATTAAGGGAGATCACAAAATCATTCTTAATGGAGATATTGATCTCTTATGAGTAAGATCTTGGGGAGATGATAATGTTCTCTCTCTTTATTTATTTATTTTTTTTTTTTTATATAGGGGTGTATTAAATTTAGAATTTATTGGAGTTTGATAATTTTTTTTTTTTAATGATGGATTTTGATGGAATTTACAAATTCTATGAACTCCATATTTATTTTGTTAAAATTCTTCATGAAATCCAATACAATCTTTATGAGAATGGAAATATTTTGTTTTATTTTTGAAATAAAGAAGGGTCATATTTGTTACAGACTTTATTTTTCATAAAAATCATTATTAAATCCGTTCAAATCCATCATTTGAACAAAATCTATGAAATCAATAACTTTTTTAATACACTAGATTTCATTATATTCCAATTTTCATCAAGAAAGCGAACTTGATTTCTAGGGTGACAAAGGAGAATCAGGAACTCAATTCCTTAATTATAGGTGCAATTCACATAATTTCATTTCTGAAAATTAAATGAGCACTGGAATCTTTGTAACAAGAATTAAGTTCATTATTAAATTCCTTATTAGTAAACGTATCATAAGACTATAGTAAATTATTATTATGTTAAATGTACGATAGACAAAATTAAAATAGCTAAATTTATTTTTAATGTAGTAATATAATATAATTTTAACTTTTTTGAAAAGATAAAATTTTAATTTTATATCTTAATTATATGTAGATAAAATTTTTATATATTATTATTATAATTTCAAGGCTTTTTCATAAAACAAATTCAATTCCTTCATAATTGAACATGTATTTTTTCTTTTATTTGTACCTCAATTTTTAACATATTTTTATTTTACTCATGTCAATATACATGCGATCTAATGCATTAAGAGTAAAATACTTTTGGATTCTTAATATCTTTGACTAATGACAATAAAATAATAATAATAATAATGAAGGTAAACTGTTAAAGTGATAAACTTTGAAATTCGTCAAGATTGAATAAATCACAAAAATGATAAAATTTATGTGAAAGTTTCCCTTTCTTTAATTCCACAAATTTAGTATTTGATCACCCGTTGGTCGGCCCATTGACCCTAGTCACAAGTTCTACATGCAATAAGACTCTCTTCACCATATAAAAATGTGAGTCATCCCTCCATCTTATGTGGGTCTTCTTTTCATCTTTGTGTCGGATGCTCCCTTTGCATGAGAGCTGCTCTTGGGATCCCATTACAAAATCAAATCTTATTTAGTCTCGGTTGATCTATTGATTTGTCCTAACCATTTAAAAAAAAAAAAATCCACAAATTTTTTCTTACGTAACTTGGAGACAAAACAAGAAACTGTAACACTAACTAAAGAAGCTTCACAAATAAAATAGGTAACAAAAAGCAAAAAAGATGGGACTGGTGCGAAATTTGCCCTTTCTTTCACTTCCACAACTTTATTTTTACATAGAGGACAAAACAAAAAACTGCAGCTAGATCAAGCTGCATCTTTAGAACAATCCTCACTATCAAATGCAAGTAAATTTAATTGGAGATCAAAAGTAAACCTAGTGTTAGATTGTTGAAATCCGCCTAATACTGAATTACTTCCTGGAGCAATGGCTATGATGAAAGACTTATTGTTTACGGCTATACCAACATGTTCTGGTTCTATTAAAAGATCCGCTCCTTCAAAATGTAATGTCAGAGAAGGGTACAGTGGGAAACCCATTGGCGCATTGTAGCAAAGCGTTACTGGATGTATGCATTCTTGAAGTCTTACAAGCTGCTTGAATTTTGAGAAGTATCTCACGAATTCAGCTTCCAGCACGTCGTAAGCACTTTTTTGAATGTAGGAGATTGCACTCCCGGAATCAATAATGCAACCACCAGATCCATCAGCTTTGAATTTAAAGGTGTTGGGTGGAAGATTCAAGCGCTTACGGTCAAAACTAATATCTAATAAGTTCAAACCGTATGCATTAGAGTTTGGAACCTTGACAAATGGAGTTTTTCTAACAAAAGGGCCCCCTATATACCCCATGTCTAGTCCAAACTTGAGGTAGCTAAATCTAGTTCCTGAAGTCAAAGGGTTGAGGAGACAGTAGGAGAATCGGTTCTTAATGAAATCTCCAAGTAATGTTATCAAAGAATATGGGCTTCTGTCCAATCCCATGATCCCAGCCATTCTAGAAAATTTGTTGTGATTAAAATTCTGGTTCATAACTGAGCAACCAAATAGAAAATCGAACATATGAGTGTACCTACCATGTTCATCCTTCAAGTGGAATGATTCCAAGCCCACATACCCGCTAGTATACTGTCCACTCTTGTATTTGACACTATACCAGCATTTTCGACTGTAGCAACCAAAGTGTTGACAAAGAGGATAATTGCAATGAACTTCCTTGTACGTTTTGGACTTTTTCGGGTCGTAAATATCGTTCGTCTGAGGAAAACACTCCTTGCAGGGTTCGCATTGCAACCATGTAAGGCCTGAACCTGTATCCAAAGCTAAGTAGTAAGTGTTGCTAGGATCACCAATCTCCAGTTCCACCTGATACTGTAAATTCTCATTGCCTACAACTGCACGCATCATGTCGGGTTGTGCGGTACTTCCGTTCTGCATGGTGATTGTCTTCCAATACCAGGCACGGGACTCGGAAGATTTCAGGAGCCATTCAAGTCTTTGGCGGCGAGTCAAAGCTCCAGCATACAATGGGGATTCAGGGGAGTCACGATGGATAAGCTTTAGGCTAAAACTAGCAGTTTTGTTTGATGTTGTGAGTTGCAAATTCGGAAGAAGAATGAGGAAAAGAAGAGAAACAATAGCTACAAGAGATTGGAGGGACTCCATAATCATTAGTCGTGTGAAAGGTGATACTGATTGGGCAGCAGCATTGCCTCATTATATAAGGTTAATGATGACAAAAATAAATGATATCACTAAACACCAGCTCAAAACCAATGATAACGATAAACGTAAGCATTAATTTTATGATTTATTTTAATTGTTTAATGTTGTGCAAAGTCAAACTAATGTTTTCGTTTTTTATAAATATAGAAAACCAGAAACATATTAGCAATTTTAGACTTATGACATTTAGAGCGTTTTTAATACTTTTATATATTGTGAAAAAAAATTATATATCAAGTAGCATAAATAGATATTGAGTTAAAATAAACTTTTTTAATATAGTTATCACCATCAATAACATTATGAAGTGACGAGAAAAAAATAAAAATTGTTAACATGATCATCTATTTTTATAAAGTCTGTTAGTCATCTTAGTAAGTCAATACTTATTTAATTCTATTTTTTTTTAAATCTAATTAAAAATCAAAATCATGGAACCATTAAATGAAACTATAAAGAAGCATTGGAAACAAATTTTAATTTGATTGTCTATCAAATGATATTTATTCGATATAAGAAGTAAATCCCTTGATATTAATGACATGACGCTTTAAAAAAAAAAAATCTATGAAAGCATTGAGGATACTCTTAGGTTTAGTTTAGTATAATTATAATTTTAAATTAATTATTATCAAATGAGGTGAAGGAATAATCTATTGTAAAGACAAAAGCAATTTGCATGCATTTAATAAATTTTATATTAATTATTACAAAGTTGTAAGTGTCTAAAATAGACTAAATAAATAAAAAATTTAAATTCTATACGGTATTATTGTCATGTTTACTAATAAAAAATAAACATAAAAGGGAATTAAATTCCAATGGATAGGGAATGGAGAGGAATGAGAATTAAATTATAGGTTTCCATTAACATGTTTATTAGTATTTAAGAATTAGAAATGGAATTAAAAGAATTCCTTTTTTGTTGTTTACTTAATGGGCGTAAATATTGCTATCCATAAATATGATTTTCACACTCGAATTAGTAATACACCGTATGAGGAAAGAACCTAATCAAGACTTCTTAAGAGGAAAAGAATCTATAATTTTTAATTTGTATTATAGTATTTACTAAAACTATTAGAAATCAAATTATGCAAATCTTATACACGAATTAGGAATAAGTTTTAGGTACAAATTATCTTTACTTAGAATGAAACTTAATTCTCGGCTCTCATCCAAGAAATCAAGTTTACTGTTTTTTATTTCTGCTGAAACTTGATTCCTTTTTATTTTCATTTTCAATTAGTAAATATACTCTAAAATCAAAACATCAATTACAAATAGCTGGATCTCCAATAAGGTGGAGATCTTTGATCCCCAAAACTGAAGATACCATATTTCGATGGAATGGAGATCATTAATTTACATTAATAGAGATCACAAATCTCCCTCATTGGAAGTTGGGATTTTTTATTTCCATTAGTGGAGATCCCAAAATCATTTTAGATGGAGATCTTGATCTCCAATGAGTAAGATCTTGGGGAGATGATCTCTCTCTCTTTGTCTCTCTCTCTCTCTCTCTCTATATATATATTAACACCAATAAATTAATATACCAATATTAACTCTATTTAAACAATATTAATTAAATTCATTAAAAAAAATTAATCTTTATTTTGTGTCCTTATTTATCTTAAACATTAATTATTGACTACAACTCTAATTTTACACTTTATCACGAAAAAGAAGAAGCCATACTAGGTTGAGCCACTAAATTTTTCACTAAAAATTAGACTTATAATCAATTTTTACTGTTTAGATTAAAAAAAATAAAATTTGAAAATTGTGGTTCGCTTTTAAAAAATCTAATGAATCATTTGATATATGTAAGATTCATAAACTTCATTTTTTTTTTCTGGTAGGTTTTCTATTAGAGTATATTTATGGATTTTTGTTTGATTTGCTAACTTAAAAGTGAAAAATGAAAATTGTTTAAAGCTTTAAAAGTAAACAAATTGTTTTACTAATATGTACATATCATTTTTTGTAATTTCATCTAATAATAATTTTTTCATATAAATATTTTTAGAAAGAGTAGAGTTAGCCACCCACAAAATGATTTCAACACCCATTTTTCTAGAAATTTTTATATAACATAATTATCCTTATATAAAATTACAAATAAGGACAAATACAAATTAGTAAAACAATTTGTTTACTTTTAAAACTTGAAACGGTTTTTCTTTTTTAATTTTAAGTTAACAAAACAAACAAAAATCCATAAGTATGTCTAACATAAAATCTACAACAAAAATTGTTTATAAATCTTATATATATGCAATGATTCTTTACTTTAAATGCAAAACCATATTTTGAAATTTTATTTTTTGTTCATCAAAATAGTAAAAATAAATTAAAATACAAAATAAAGTCTTATTCTTTATGAAGAATTTGGTGGTTTCAACCTTCAAGTATGATTGCTTCTTCTTTTCCTTGATAGAGTATAAAATTAAAGTTAGAGTTAAGGATTTATGTTTAAGAGAAATAAGGAAAAAATTAAAATTAAAATTTTGTTTTTAATGAATATAATTAATCATATTTAAATAGTGTTAATATTGCTATATTTGTGGGTGCTCATACTATTATGCAAAATTTTAAATTTAATTAATGAGTATAGTAATAATTTAAGTGTGGAAATCATATTTGTAGGTGACAATATCTATAACCTTTTAGAAAAATGAATGTTTAAATTATTTTATAGGTGGCAATAACTCTACCCTTACTAAAATAATGAATAAGGAATAAAAAAAGAATTGATTACAAAAACAACCCATAGCATATGATTTATAACACAATTTTCATACAAATTATGATTTCTAAAAAGTTCCTGTTATGTGTATTTTCTGGATCAAGTAATTGGGCTGGTAAAAGCGTGATAGAAACCCAACAAGTCAACCTAATGCAAAGGCCCAACAGCCAAGATCCAGTTATCAACTCCAAGCCCAGCGAGCCCTTCAGCTCACACCAGCGAGCTCGCATCACATTGTTTACAGATCGTTATGCAGTTCGCTCTATGCATAACTCGCTACTCAGCGAAGTCCAGCTCAAGGTCGCTTAAAGCAGTGAACAGCTCGTCCAGTGACCGGTTAAGACAAAATCTTCCAGAATAGACAGTTACCCAATTTGATCATGATTCATTTGCCAGAAACGGAAGTTAATTCAAATTCAAATTCAGTCAATGTGATCTCGAGATTTATGGGGTAGTTACCTGATTTAGCTCCAACCGATCAGGAAATATAATTAATTTGTGATTCTTTTCCTATTTTATCTCTTCCCAATTTATAACGTCTCTCTCCCTATAAATAGAGACTGAATTCATTATAACAGAGACGATAAAAGCAATAATATACTGTCACTCTACCGGATTGTTGAGAGACAGTCGTGGACGTAGGTTCACTCACTGAATCACGTAAAATCTGTGTGTTGTTTTTGTTCTTGACCTTTTTTCTTTAGTTTTGTTATTGGTTTTTGTGCCGTTTCATATTGATTGCAGGTATTGGGTATTAAATTCTCGTCGACTAGAAAATCACGTCGACAGTTCAAAATGTTGAAAATCATCCAAATTTGATTTCAATAAGGTCTTTAGTTGTTTAAATTTTATGTTTATTTAAACGGTATAAATAAAAAAATCAAAGAAAAAATGAATATGTGAGAAAATGAGTTTTTATAAAAGAGTTAATACAAACGTTCAGTAAATGGATATAACTTTTCTAAAAATATTTATAAATAAAATATAACATACTATTGAAAATAGAGAATAATTCTAAATGATTTATACGCATTGATATCTAAACAATAAAACTAAATTCAAATCTTATATCGTAGTAAAGCTATAAACATTTGTATGAATCATTTATTTGTAAATTTGTAAAACATATTTTTCAACTATAATCTATAAAAATTTTCTAAAATCTCTTTCAAATAATGACACAGGCTTCTCTGATTTGGACTACCACGTTTCAAGCCTTTATTGGACCTTTGTCCGCAAACTTGTAGCTCATATACATGTGTATGGGTCCCCAATCTCCATCAAATCTTATATAATTTTTGAAACACTTTTAATCAAATCTCTTATGTAAACTGATATTCTGTAAATCTCTTTCAGATAATTGCATAAACTTCTTTGGTATAACCATCATGCTTTAAGCCTCTATTGGACTTTTGTCCACCAACTTATAGCTCAGTAATATGAAAATATATGCCAATTAGCATCTAGGAAAATCTATCATACATTATAGAGATACTTAACACACATGTAAAATGGAGGATAATATCTATCATACATATGTTGGATGTCTCTAGGACTACCTTTGACATTTACCATACATATGTTAAACAACTCTAGGAATTACATATGTAGCTTGATCATTAGTTGAGAGGGTACAATCTTGGTGTAATGAAAATTTCTTTATTTCATTCATTTCATATCTCACACAATTTTCCATATGCAAATGTTTGGAATTCTATTTTTGAATATACAAATAAAACTTAATAAATATTTTTTCTCAAACACCCATAAATTAATACTTAAAATATTCTAAAACTTTTCATATAATAAACTTAACTTGAAAATAATAAATTCTAATTGGATTTTCTAATACGTATATGTATATCACAAGAATAATTTAAAAGCTGCTTCTATAATCCAATCGTAAATTATAATTCATCATCAATAAAATCAATTAACTAATTAAATAATTTACTTTCAAATAAACAATAAAAGCTTAAATATAAGTAAACATAATTAAATCAATTTACTTAAAATAAATTATCCACTCATAGAATTTCTTTGTGTAGATTTGAATCTAAAATGAGTTCTTATCTAATTCTTCATCATCTTGGATCCACTCTAATATCAAATAAAGTTAATTTAGAACTTATGAAAAAAGTTAACAAATTATTTGGATTTCAAATCCCATTGAAATAAAATCATTTATCTAGATAAATCAGATACCCAAATATTTAGTTCATCCATCCAAAATTTTCTACGACATTTCTTTCCTCTCTCTTCTTCTTCTTTTCTTTCTTTTCTCTTTTCTTGCTCACAATTTTTTTTTACTCATTGTTTTTTGTTATTTTTCATTTAGCTACCTGGCCTCATCAAAACTTTCATCATCTTGGATCCACTCTAATATCAAATAAAGTCAATTTAGAACTTATGAAAAAATTAACAAGTTATTTGGATTTCAGATCCTCTTAAAATAAAATCACTTATCTAAATAAATTAGACACTCAAATGTATTGTTCATCCATCCAAAATTTTCTACTATATTTCTTCTCTCTCTTCTTCTTCTTCTTTTCCTTTTTTTCTCTTTTCCTGCCCACAATCATTTTTTTTCCATATTGTTCTTTGTTATTTTTTGTTTAACTGTCCGGCCTCTCTAATATTACGGGTGTACATAAATCTATATAGATAGATATAGATATAAATATAGATATATATATTAACTATACACATGGCTACCTCACATCTCATTCTTTCATGCCAGCATATTGCTTATCAACTTAAGAATGAGACACTTATCTAATTTTTTGTAAAAATTTGCCATATCTTGATTGCCAAATACCATTTCATGATACTTATCTCATTTATTGTTAGTTATTATCAAATCCAAAAGCCTAAGCTAATAAAAAGGGTTAAACTATAGTATTTAAAACTTGAGGTTGACACGTGATATGACTCCTCACATGTAATGTGGACAGATGATGGATAACAAACACATGTTATACACTCCCTATGTATAACATGTGTCACGAGAATTCGAGATGAAGAGGGAGAGAAAATTTGCACCAAAAACCTTCAAATTCTGATATTATGTTAGTTACTATCATACTCAAAAACTTAAGTTAATAGAAAAAGACACAATTATAGTGTTTAAGACTTGAGATTGACATGTAACATTTATATTAAAGAAATTGCCACTACACCTCATCCTGACATGACCACCTATTTTGTCCCAATTTTTTATTTGTCTTTTTACATTATACACGCTACGTTCTACTATGGTTTTTCTCAATTTACACCTAATTTTCTTGATTTTATTTGAAAATGTCTTCTAAAATCGTGCACTTTGGTCTACTTATGAATTTGTATATACATTTCATACAACTTTTGACTATCATTAGGCTTGCAACCGACCTTCAAAATCAATGGGGTGTACTAAAACAACATCAATAATAATTGGCCTTGTACTTAAATTAGGTCCATTTGGTGATTTCATGCTCCATCCATGGTCGATGGAGTCCTAAATCCAAAGGGATCTTTATCAAGACTCCATTATCAACAATGGAGGATGTATCACCATCATGTAATGGAGCCTTTAGACAATGGTGGTTCAGAGCTCGTTGATGAGAGGAGCTTGTCATCGGCAATAATAGAGGTAGAGATGAGGGGGTAGTTGGTTTTGGTGGAGAAAGGGAGGGTGAGAGGCTTTGAGAGGTGGTGGTGGAGGGAGGTTTTGATAGGAAGGTTGGTGAAGGATTTGAGAGGGAGGAGAGAGGCTCCAATGTGATGGTTGTTACAGCATAACAGGGGAATCTGGATGTGGTTAGAGAGGTTGCCATTATTAGTGTATGTTCATGCATTGGAGTTTTGATAGGTGTATTGGCGGTTTGACGATCTGGTGTGTGTCAAAGTTTTGATAGGTGTATTGGTGGTTTGAAGATCTAACCATTTGCACAGCCGCACAAGTTTGCGCAAAAGATAACAAAATCTTTTGTAATTTTCAAACCGTATGTTCTTCGAGCCAAGTCCAAGCTTGAGTCAAAACTTTTATCCAAAAAAAAAAAATTCATTTTACCCACCTTTTTATAAAAATTTGTTTTTAACCCCTCAAACAAACTATTTTCATTTTATACTCATGTTTACCAAACTATTCTTAAGTCAAAATTTAAAAACATGGAATTTAAATTCGGTGATGAATTTTGTAAGGTCATAAAAACTGGTACTGGCCATTGTGGCCCTATATAACCTAGTGTTGGGTTTTGTGGCTCCATATAACCCGATACAGGGTTTTCTATCAATGTACTTAACCTTTGGTATTTTTATGGTAGGCATTTTTGGTTTTTTATTTTTTTTTTTTTAGTTTTTTAGTTTTTTTATTTTGTTTTTCCAATACTTGAACATGATCTTCCTTATCCATTATTGTACTTAACCTCTTGTTGCATGTCATAACTTTTGTTTTGCCTTTATCTTCAATATTCATCGTGCAATCTTCTACCATCTTGACTTCTTCAATACCATCTTCACATTTTATCACGTGATGTTCTGATGATTTAACTTCCATATAGCCATATTTAGCCTCCGATCAGCTAATTTTAAGACATCATCATCTTTTTTGGAACCATTTTCTTAACAAAATCCAATAAAATTCAATTCAAGTATATAGGGTTGAGCAAATATCAAGTCAGTTCAATTTCACCCAAACCTAACCAAAATCGAATATTTCCACTCTTTGATATAGTGTCATGAAATAAACGAAACATAATCGTGCCATATAACTCATATCAGACAAATTGAAACCACACAAATAAAGCTATCATGTCATGAAATAAACTATATTCAAATTTAAACAAGGAAACAATCACTAATAAATGTATCAATTTTAAAGCATCAATGAACTTCAAATATTCAAAGTGATTCATTGCGTCGATAATCTAGATCTTCCTCAACAATAACTAACTCAAATCTTCAAAATTCACATAAAAAATAAAAAGACAAATATTGAAGCATAAGTTGAACTGGAAGTATAGAGACCCAATGAAATGGACGGCGTAGTTAAGAGGGATGTTGGGAGACATGATTCAAGCAAACCGTTTTTAATAGTTGGGGGGAAAATTGCACTTGTATTCCTAATATGACTGAAATTGCAATTACATTGAGTAAAATAATATTGTTTGGGACCTTGACCTAATCTCTTGTCATATGTCTCTGTAGTGTTTTGGCCTTTTTGTCCCATATGGTAAAGGGAAAAATCGATTTTGAATTTAATGCGGAAACGTGGATTTTAAAAATTTTTCCAAATAAAAACATACCCGATCAATGTTAGTAATAATAATTCAATAATTAAATTAATAAGATCGAATCTTACCTTTGCATGATAATTGAATTGATCCCTTTTGATTTGCAGATTCTTCACCACCCAATCTTTCTTGCTATGACTCTTCACAAAAGAAACTGTGTGTGGGCACAATCTCGAAGAATCAAATCACGAAATCTTTTGTAAAAGATTATTATATGAGATGGAGTGATTTGGTGTTTTTAATTAATGGAAGTTTTTGGTTCAAGTAGCCAAAAAATTCTCACACTGGTTACCAACATAAAACACCTTTTATAATGGTAAGTTAGAGTTTTTCAATTTAACAAGGAATACAATTTCCTATTTAAATTAGAAAACATAGTTCATATCTAATATGGAATCAAATTCCTTATTAGTCAAGAACTCTTTATTTTAATTTAATATGAAATCTAATTCCTATTAAAACTTCTTTAATTCAATTTAATATAGAATCTAATTCCAATTAAATTAAATTACTATTTCCATTAATTAAAAGATTTTTCATTAAATTAAATGATTCTAAATCATAAATAATTTAATGACATTATTTAAAATTGAACTCATAATCTCTATAGATAATTAAATAATTAACACTTAATTAAATAATTACATATATTTAAATAATCAAATTATTTAAATAATTCGTGAACATGTCCATGTGACATTAATAATTGGACAATCCAATTATATTCTTTCATTTATTTCTTTATGTGGTTGTGAGCTAGCAAGGGGACCAAATGGACCTACAATTTGAGCTCCAATAATATTGGAATTATTAATTAAACTCTTTAATTAAATAATTCACTATTATTAACCTCAAAGTTACTCCACTAAAAACCCAATGTTGCACTCTCAAAATTGTAGATGTTTTACACAATCTGAATTTTTAATGTCCATCGATTTAATCATTTTATATGGTTCGATCCTCCACAAGTAGTTCATAATTAGAGCTAGGTCATTAAAGTCCGTTATACCTCTCTAATTATATCTTATTCCAATAAGTACCATTGATTCTCTAATGAACAATATATCCATAACAACTTATGAATTTATTTTTCCGTTTACTTATAAACAAAAAATCGAGCGCTCTTATTGTTCAAGACCCGAATCAATACTTTAAGGGAACTACTCATCTACTTCTCGCAAGAAGGAGTGGATTCCACTGTTGTGTAGAATATTCCCAGCCATTTATTATATCACATCTCCAAAGTACGAAGCTTATTGACCGTAAATCTATAACAGTCTCACCCATGTAAATCAAAAGATATGACTCAACAAATAAGAGTCTATAAAACACTCAGGATTAAGATCAATCCATATATGATCATCTAATTGATAAACCTGAATTTCTTTATTTTAATGGATATTAATAAGAAATTCATTTTATCGTGGTCCAGTCCTATATAATCTCTATTATGTAAGGTGCCTCCATTTTCATGTTGTCACATGAACGATCTCGGATAAGATCATCGTATCAAATATAAAATGGACCGCAGTTGTAGATTTACCACAAGCAAAGTACCCAACTTTGTTTGCTTTCTACAGACTCTTTAGATTACTGATCTCAAACTAAATCCTCTTGTATATAACACTTATATACTTAGTTTGAGATTACATAAGTAATCATGGATGTTACATGATATTTGTATGAAGCAAACATTTCATAAATGCATATAAATTGAACAAAATAAATACTTTATTATTATTTATTAAAACCGTTTACATAATTATAAGCTTTTAGGGCACCAAACCTAACATATGGTACGTAACATCATAAGATTTGAATATGAGATTTTAAATATTTTTTGGGTGCAAACCTCCTACTATCAAGGTAAAGACTGTATCAACAATCTGGTTATTGATGAGGACGCACTTGATCATTATAACCAGATTGGGATTTATGGTGCGTTTACTTCATTTGGAGGAATCAGAATAGGAATCAGAATGACTTGGAATCGGAATGAAGTATCGGAATCAGAATAAGTTGTTTACATCAACTGCAGGAATCGGAATCGGAATCGGAATCAGCAGTATTACCATTTAATTGTTTACTTTGCTCTGGAATCGGAATGGATTAATTATAAGTTACAAAAATGCCCTTAATTAAAATTATGGATTAATTATAATAGTTGGCAATTCTTTATTATAATATGTATTTTTTTTAATATCAAATAAAAAACTTCATATTATAATAAAAACTATATATTATTTTAATAGTCCACTAAGCTAATGTGTAATTTTTTATTATAATATGCATTTTTTTTTAAATATCAAATAGAAAATTGTATATTATAATAAAAAAACTGCATATTATTTTAGTGGTCCACTATGATAATTAAGAAATTTGTGATGAAAAACTAATGATATATAATTTTTTATTATAATATGCAGTTTTTTTTTTTAATTATTTTTAAAGAAGGGTATAAGAGATATTTTATCCTAATAAAAGAAATGGGAATGAGATTCCCAAGTAGATTAGGGGGAATGAGATTCCCATTCCACAATCCTAAATTGATGTGGGACCCATATTTTCATTCTTATTACAGAATGAATTTTAAGTAAGTAAACACCATCAATCAATCTCATTTCTTATTCTCATTCCTCAATCCAGGAAGTAAACACACCATTAGTGATGACCTAATTATTGACGTGGTTCAACACTAGATTAGATCTAATGAGGACTAGATTGATGATTTGGCTAAGATCAGATCGTTGTCGATCTGGTATTTTTTTTTTAATTTTTTTATATTTTATTTGAAAAATTATTTTAATTATATTTGATCTTCACCTTCTATCTTTGACATGGAAGGAGCAAATAAATCTTTTCTATTGTACTTTTCTTTATATTTTAATTATGTTTTATCTCCACCTTCCATCTCAATGATGGATGGTGGAGATGTATTTTTTTTTTTTTAATTTCCTATTTGTTTTATGGATTGTGGAGATCTATCTTTATTTATTTACTTGTTTATTTTCTTTTCATTTTAATTATTTTAAATCCTAACCATACACATGGCATCCTCTTGATGTCAATAGTGAAATATCAAAATTGCCCTTATTGATCAAAGTCAACTTAACCTTTGACTAATAGTGGACTAATGGTAAAGACTATTTAGATGAGTTTTTGAAACTTTAGGGGTGTTTGAATTGTTTTGCAATAAAAGACATACAACATAGCTAAAAATTTAACAGTTTCTCAAAAAATGGAGACAAATAAAATTTATCCTAAATTCAAAATCAAAGACATAATTACATACATCCACATACAACACAAAATATGCCAAAGTATTGACCAAATACATAATAAATTTAATAACAAATAATGCAAAAGCTTTTATAAATAAAATTAACAAATATAAATGTTATTTAATATTATATTGTAAAAAAAATTAATATTGCGGATTCACAAATGTGGATTTTTTTTTTGGCACCTGCACTTGAGCTAGAACCCGCTATGGGTTTGAACTTTTGCATCTACACCTACTCACGAACCCATTTAATTAAATCCATACCCGTCTATTGTTGGTTAAAATCTGCGGGTTCACGGTGAAATTATCATCCCTAGTTGTAGAATAGTCAATATTAGCTATTATGGGAAAAAAAAAAAATTGTTACACAATTAATAGGGCTAGCATTTATATGATTTGGCTGTAAAAACTGTCATAAACCTCATCAAAAGCAGTATGCATACATTTGGTGACTTATGTTAATTGTTGTGAATTTATAAGGATCTAAATTAAGCATACAAATATAATTTAATTTATATTTGGTATAAATATAATTCTATATAATTAATGTTAGGATATAAGTCTCTTTTTATTATGATTAATATGGATGATTTGAACATATAAAAGATTCATCAAATCTTATAGCAGATTATTTTGCAATTGCTTTATAAAAGTAACCTACCACTTATTTTTTGAAACTATTATCAAATCTAAGAATTTTTTTTGGTGGGTCAAATCTAATAATTTTAGAAGTTCACCGAATACCGCTTTTTATCCCAAAATGATTAATAATAAGATTTTAACTTTTTGAAAACAATACCAAACGGATCTTCTATTTTGATATTGAATTAAAAAAAAAATGTTACTTGTTACCATCCTCCCTTTTCAATGAAATTACAAATTAATTTGTTGAAGGAAAGAGATATAAAAATGGGAAAACACATATACATCAACTCAAAATTCCACGTCAGATTGGAATCCAACATTTGAAATCTTCTAATAGTTCACAAACATTAATTTATTTTGCTAGTCCAAAGGGTGACTGTCCAGTCAAACATCGCTGTTTTGCACACGAACACTTTAATTTGCTTTTCCACAACAAATCTAGTGATGACAGGGTTAATAGCTTTTTGTAATGCCAGGCCAAACTCAAAAGAGTAACAGATGGTGATGTTAGAAAGCTTATATAGTATTGTTCCTTTTTTCTACTAATTTAAACTTTTTTGTTTGATGGTTGTTAATATGATATTAGAACTTAGGTTGTCTCAAGAGTCTATATTCAAACTGCCTGTATGATAATATATAGTCACTTTTGCATCACTTGAGAGTAGACGTTAGAGAGTTTATGTAGTATATCGGGCTCTTTTCTACTAGTTTAAAATTTCCTACTTAATTATTGCTAATATGATATCAAACATGGAATGTCCCAAGAGTTTGCATTCGAACTGCCCATGAGATAATCTATGGAGTCACTAATAATATTTGGAGTTACATGATAAGCCCATTCATTCTTACATCACATGAGGTGAGGAGTTAGAGGTCTTACTTATTGGACATTTTTTATCAGTCTAAGTTTTTGGGTCTGTTACTAACACATGAAAACTGCTTTTAATTTTTTTTTCTGTTTTTTACATTTAATTTATGATTGATATGCCCACAACTCAAAGTGAAAAATGCACAAGATAATTATGAACAATATTCAAAATAAAATTTTCAGTCATGAACTAAGAAATCAGATGGACTCTTTACAAGTAGAATTTAACTACTTAGATATGCCTGTAAACTAAATTACCTAATTTTATTTATGGTAAAGAAATAATATCGGATCTGTGGATCAGACTAGGGAAGCTATTAACTTGAGAAATTTTTGCTTGCCAGAAACTGGAATGCACTTAAAAAGAAAACCAATTGGCCACGACAGGACAGCAATGCCGATGCAGACAGCCCACTGCCCCCCATTCAACGTCTCAGTGTTGGCAAACTTCTTCAGGAACTCCACCATTGCCATTTGAAGAACTATTGTGGCTCTAATGATTCCTATAAACAGCTTGTTCTTGTGAATTCCCCGGAATATGTTCTTCTTTTCAACCTTCCTGGCATTGAATTCATTGAAGTCTTGGCAGAAGACAAAAGTGTTGAAGATCATGGTGTTCTTGACTGTTTCAGACACATGAAAGATGGATCTTCCCTGAAATTGTAAAGTCAGTAAGATAGTTACCTGAAAAACAGCTTGAGCGACGAGGCTCCTCCACATGATTCTTGTTATAAGCGGCTTGGTTTGGCCTACAGGTGGTTGTTTCATGAGATCCATTGGTGGGCTTCTCTGTGGCCAATGCTAATGCACCTAAAGTATCCATTATCAGGTTCACCCACAACAACTGCACAGCAGTTAAAGGGACTTTTCCTGAAGAAACGGTCGCAACAAAGTTTATGACAAGAGCAGCAACATTGACAGTGAGCTGAAATTGAAGGAATTTCTGAATGTTATTGTAAATACACCTTCCCCACCTCAAAACTGTCACCACAGAAGCAAAATTATCATCCAGGATGACAATATCTGAGCTCTCCTTTCCGAATTCAGTCCCTTGGATTCCCATAGAGAGTCCAATATCGGCTTCCTTCAGAGCAGGTGCATCATCGTGCCATTACCAGTGACTGCCACAACGTGGCCTTTCTCCTTCAAGCTTTTCACCATCAGAAGCTTGTCAAGTGGGGAAGAACTAGCCATTACTCAAAAGTTTTCAATCTTAGCATCCTTTCTTCAGTTGTGTAGTTTCTGAATTCTATACCTTCCACTACAGCTTCAAAGCCTAGACCCTCATTAAGATTCAGAATTCCACATTCGATAGCCACGGGTCTTGCTGTGTGTGAAGAATAATGTTGCAGCTAATCTTGTCGAATGTTCTCAATTAAATGTTTCAGCTGCACATGATATCAAATACCAAAAACAAAGAGCTAGGTGGCCTTTGTGAAGTCTTCCGTCAATAGCTTAAGTTAGTTACATCAGATTAACAAGTGTATGGTTGAGATGAAGTTGATTATATTTTAAAGGCTGAGATTAATTCTTGTGAATATATATAAAGTGTAACATGTTATTCTTTTATTAATATAAAAAGTTCTAGAGTCAAGAATTCATTTTATTGGTTTTCAGTTTCTCTGCAACTTTCATCACGTCATTGTCCACCATTGGAGAAGGTTTAAGCTTCTTTACATCTCCAAACTTTATTTCTTTACAGTACACATTGTCTCCTGTTATCATCTTGATTTTCACCCCTGCATTTCTACGGCTTTCTACAGCTCTTCTGACGCCAGGATGACATGGATCCTTAAAGCCAACAACCCCCCACAATGCATATCCAGCTTCTTCAAGCTTCTCAAGAACTTCCTCATCAGTTTTTTTGTGGCAAACGCTAAGCATCTCAAGCTCTTCTCTGCCATGTCCCTGACAATCGTCCCAATTTTCCTTCTTTCTTCATCATCCATTTCTTTGATCGTCCCACTTCTGTCATAATAATGCGAACACATCACCATAATCATCTTTGCAGCTCCCTTCCAATGTGTGTGAGCAGCCTTTTCACCAATCCTCCTCATCGAAACCCTACTTCTCTTTTTCTTCGAATTGAAGGCCCCAACATGTATTATCTCACTGTTTTGTTTTGATCAACATCCATACCTAAATTAATCACAGCCTAAGAAAGTATAGCTTTCTCAGTTGGACTACCAGAATCTCAGAAGCTGATGTAGAATTCTCTCTATAAACACTCCCAATCGTGTTCAGGCCAACGGCTTCCCGCAGAATTGATAAACATTTGGTTCTGATTCCAACCACTTGTCACATTCCATTGCTTCCATTCCAAGCCAGAATTCTGTAACCTGCATTTGATTTAATGTTAGAGTGCCTGTTTTATCTGTACAGACTATTGCGGCCGCACCCACTGTCTCACAAGCGGAGAGTTTCCTTGCCATAGCATTATCCTTCACCATTCTCTTTGTCGACGTTGAATTTCAGTCGACGAGTAATCAATGCCCAATACCTGCAATCAATGTGAGAAAGCACAGAAAACCAAGAAAATAACACAGCAAATAACCCAGTAAGATAAAGACACACAAAGCGTTTCACGTGGTTCAGCAATAATAAGCCTATGTCCACAACTGTCTCTCTTAATCTCTGCAGAGTGACAGTATATTATTCAATATTCTCTCCCGATTACAATGATTTTAACCCCTATTTATAGAGGAAGAGGCGTTACAATTCTGGTTGCAGTAAAATAGGAAAAGAATCCCGAATTAATTATGCTTCTCAAATAATCAGGAAAAATAAGGAAGAGAATCATGAATTGATTACACTTCCTAATTTGTTTGAATAGAATCAGGAAACTGCTCCTTAAAATCCGAGACAAGGTTGACTTGAATTTGAATTTGAATAAACTTCCATATTGATGAGGGAATTACGATTTGATTGGATAACTGCCACATTTGGTGAGAGAATCATGATCAGATTAGGCAACTGCCTATTTCTGGAAGATACTGCATTTATTACGCTCTTGAGCGAGCTGTTGACTGTATGGCGGTTTCAAGCTCGAGCTCGTTAAGAGATGAGTTGTGCACGAGGTGAGCTGTAGCCTGGCTGTGCTTACAGGTCCGTTGATGCCAACTGAATAAATTACCTGAGCGAGCTGCAGAGCTTGCTGGGCATAGAATTGATACTGGGCCTCGTCTGATGGGCCTTGACTGAGTTGACTTTATCGGGCCTAAACTGGGCTTTTACCAGCCCATTTAATGAGTCCGAAAAATACATACAACATCAGCCCCCCAGCTCTCAGCTCGCTCTGCGAACTGTGAGCTCGAACTCGCTGGTAAAAGATTGTTTCTCTGGTAAGCCAACTTAAACGATCGTTTTCACGCCCTTTCAAGTTCTGTTTTTTCAGTTTTGACACGTGGCAGTCATGCATGAGGTAACTGAAACGACGCTGGCACTTCCTTCACACGCACATTTAATACGCACGTCTTTCAACTAACGGCTGCATGATTATAAGGCCGTACCTCCCGCTGCACCGTTGGATTAATGACAGTTACATAGCACACAAATCTGACGGTTGGGGTTCGAGCTCGTTTGTCTATATAAACTAGTGGAGCCTCTTTCACTTTCTTCCTTATCTATCATTTTCTTTCAAAGCAACCAAGCAATCAAGTTCAGAGAACTTCACCGTCTTTTCATGAAATCAACATTTCCGATCGCCGTTCTTTGTCATTCTTACCAAAGAATCATAGTAAGTCCTCCATCTATCTTTAAACTTTCAATTTTTGGTTTATTTTGCTGAGTTCATATCATATTATGCTTCCATTACGCCATTCTTGTATATGTGATGGTATGAACATGCCATGTTCTTGATATTAAACTATCGTTGTTGAGACTTTGCCATCATGGTGTCTAAATGGTTTGAGTATATCATGTTTTTTGGTGTTGAACCTTTGCTGTTCTGAGTTTCCTGAACAAAACTTTTCAACTTTTGCCAATTTGATCTTGTTACGTGCTTTTTAGCGACCTTATTACTGTTTGTGGGTTGTCATGCATGCGAACTGTAGAACTAGGTTCCTGTAAACCTTTAGCTCGCAGATTTCTCTCGCAGGTCGTTATTCATAGGTCGAGCCCCCCAATGCACAAGCAACCTGCAAATTAGGACACTTAGAAAATTTTTAGTATTTTAATAACTTACTCGCTGCGATCTGAACATGTCTTCATCATACAGATGTCTTCAAGCGGAGCTAGTAAGGAAACTTCTCGAGGCAGGGAGGCTCATGAGCGAGACGAAGCTCGAGAACATGTTAGGAAGGGAAGAGAAGCTCGGGATACATTTGCCCACCATCCCTCTTCACTGGAATTCTTGGAGGTAGCAAGGCATAACATGCAATTTCACATCCTTATGGGTTGTCGTGCACTGATGCCCGTTCCCAAAAATCATGCATGCTATCCACCAAGGGGGTACGTCACTGTCAGCGCCTAACATCTCGAGCAGGGATTAAGGTTCTCCATTCCTTCTTACTTGATCGCATTCCTCAATGCGGTTAAGCTCGCACCGTTCCAATTGACACCAAACTCCTATACACAGCTGACCTCGCTGGCTCTAGCCTTTCTCAGGAACGGCCTTCCTCCACCTACTCCAAAAATCATACAGTAGTTTTACAGCTTCAAGGTTGTAAGTGCTAAAGAGGGAGAAAAACCCGATGGCATCTTTTACCTCACAGCTCGTTCGTCAAAATATAAAGATCTCTTGCCCTAAGGAGATGCGAAGGGCAAGTCCAATGTTGGACTGTACAAAACGAGCTGGTTCTACGTCTCCTGCCCCTCTCTCGCGGGTTTCAATAATTTTTGCTTCGTCCTGGAACCAGGTATATAGAAAGGAAAATACAGCGAACTGATTTATTTATTTATTTATTTTTATTTATTTTATTTTTATTATTATTATTATTTTTGATATGTTTTGCTTTGCAGTGCTGAAAATGGATGAGTCTCCTCTAGCAGCGAGGAAAAACGAGCTTTTAATACGCTCGCGAATTCGGAGGAAACGAGCATCAGCAGCAAGTTCAGCGATGCTCTTCTCAGTGCCTACGGCCTTTCCCCTCCCAAGGAAACTCCACTTTTGCGGCCTGAAGAGGACATAGGCAACATGGGTGACGACCCTAGACTTCCTTTTGTTCTTGAAGTTCCAGTCCAGGTAGGGGATACATCTGTTCCTCGACCTCCAAAACCTGTCTCTACGCAAGCAGCAGGAACAACTCGGGCACCTTCTTCGACTCGGAAAACTTCTACTCAAGGTGCTCCTGCTCGCGCCCCAGCTAGGGCAAAATTGGTTTCATCTTGCGCCTCATCAAAGGGCGCATCTTAAACAACTTCTCCAGCTCCTGCTCCAGCTCGGACAGGATCAGCTCTAGCCCTTACAGCCCCTGTTGTGCATGTGGATTCGTCTCCCTCCCCACATCATACAACTGTCTCCGAGGCTCCACCGCCTGTTTCAGCTCGCACTTTAGCAACGGATGCCTCCCAAAAATCTGCTTCCTCTATTCCTTCCACTGGACGAGTTCCAACCAATAGGAGGAAACTTACTCTTTTGAAATGCCCTTCTAAAAATCCTGCCCAGACTCCAGCCTCTTCAACAACTCCAGCCAAGTGGCCAACCGGATCCTTTTCTCCAACTGCTTCGGTCAAACGCCCAAAGCCATCTGCTAAGGACTAGGCTCTTACGGCCGCTGGTTTTAGCGAGGTACCACTTTTAACCGCATTTGCGGACCTTCAGCTGATTCCAATCCAGAGCTCGCAGCAGAGGAAAGCTCTTCCTGGAGTCACCTCGTATAGAAAAGGAGCAGTTTCGACTGAGGTCGCTCCTCAACGTAGAGAAGGGGAAACTCGATCCGAGGCCGCTACCCAGGCAGCCCGGGCTGGCACCAGTAGGAGAATGACTAAACGCACCGTTGTTTCGCGGCGTGTGCTTCCTGAGATGATGAGCGTGATGTCCCAGAGGCTCAAAGGACCCCTTCGCCAATAAGACCAAACATTGAGCTTGGACCTGGGGGAAGATATCTAACTTCCTTCCTTGACAACTAGACAACAATCATGCTCACTCATACGAATGTCTTGGAGAATAGTTGTCTTAGGGGTGAGGATCTGGATGAGTTCGCGGCTCATCATTGCATGCTGGTAAGTTATTTTTTCTCATCTGTTCACTTCTTTACTTAATTAAATATTAACCTGTAACATTTTCAAGGGGCCCTTGCTACAATGAAGCGGAGAATAGAGATAAGGGCTACCAATGATGAAATAAGGAAGCTGGATTATGAGTTGGAGGAGGCCAATGATGATATAGCTCGCTTGACCGAGGGCAGAATATAGGGTCATGAAGCACAGATCGCTGAGGCAAATGCTGTAAGGCAGACAGTCGAGAAAGCTCTTTGAAAAATGGAAAATAAGTGCAACGTGCTAAGGGATAAGCTACACAAAATGAGGGAAGATCTGAAACGGTCTGAGCAGCGGGCCGAGCTGGCAGAGCAACGAGTTTCAACCGCAGAGGATAAAATTGAAGTGCTCGATCGTCAAGTCGAGGCTGCGGCGGAGCAAGCTAAGGCTGCTGATAAGCGAGCTGGAGAAATGGAAGTTGCTGCTCAACGAACTAAAGAAGCTGAGCAACGGGCTAATATTGCAGTGCAAAGGGCTAAGACTGCAGGAAAGCGGGCTGATTAAGTAGAGCATCGGGCCGATGTACTTAGGCGACTAGTGGGGGAGGTAATTCAGTGAGCTGAGGCTGCAGAGAAACAAATAGAAGCTATGAAGCTAGCGACTGAGGAGATTAACCGAAATACGGATAAGGCCTATGAAGAGTTGTCGGTCTTGAAAGAACAATCTGCTCAGGAATTGGAAATACAGGTTGGTGAAGTAAGGGACGAGGCTGAGGAGTCAATAGGTCGCAACTTCCTCTACACTCTGTGGAAGTCCCATTTGGTGATGGATTTTTCTATCTTTGGGGATGTGGGACTCGAAACTGTAGAGGAGTTCAAAGCAAGAGCCGCCTCGTCCTTAGTTGATCCAATTCCTTCAGCAGAGGAGGCTCATGGCGCGATCTCCCAAGTTGAGCCCACTGGCAATCTCGAGCTTCCTACTGCATCCTCTCCTCCTCACGAAGACCCTCCTCCAAGCCCTGATCATTCAGCCCAGAACTAGCAGTTTTATCTTTTATACTTGCACTTTTGTTTTCGTTTTGTAATGAACTTTTATTCTTAATGAAATTTCTTTCATTATTTATTCTGTGTTGAATGCATTTAAGCAATTTCATTTGTTATGTCATATTTTATGATCTTCCATTTCCAAGTTCAGACTTCTTGCGAGCTAATTGTTAACGTGCTCAAAATTTGATATAATAAATTGAGCAATCGCTTAATTTAATAGTTAAAAGATCTTTCAATGTAAATATAAACAATTGATTAGTTAGAAGTTAACGAGCTATGCAGAGACACTTAGTCATCTGCTTTTTAGGCTCTTTTTCTTTTATAGCGAGCTATGCAGAAACACTTAGTCATATGCTTTTTAGGCTTTTTTTTAGCGAGCTATGCAGAGACACTTAGTCATCTGTTTTTTAAGCTCTTTATTTTTTATTAGGGGTGGCAATTCGGGTTGCCGTGTCGGGTTGGATATAACCCGAACCCGACCCGATAATTTTTAACACAACCCGAACACGACCCGATAAGGAAACGGGTTGAACCCTCTCAACCCGAACCCGACACGGTTACTAATGGGTCAACCCGTTAACTACCCGTTTAACCGATATGTTAATAATCCATTTAACTGACATAAATAATAACTCATTTAATCGACCCGTTTATGACTCATTTAATGATAGTTAATACATTTAAATTTTAATATAGATATAATAAAAAAAAAATTAAAATAAAAATACATAAGACGTAAAAAATACAATTATCCACAAATACAATCCAAGTCATAAAAATACAAATGTTTACAAAAATGATTATAAAAATATCTTTACAAATATAATCCTTCATATTAAAAAAATAAAATAAAATAATTTTTTTTTTTGATGTAGTCTTTTATAATAGAAAAACAATATCAAGTGTTGATTACATCCGCCAAACTAAACTTATCAAAAAATAATAATTAAAAGTTAACTAATTAGGAAATTATATATTTATACATGAAAAAAATAGTTTAACAAATATTTGATCAAAACCAATAAAATTTTACTACTACATAACAATTTGTGATGAGATGAAGCGTTGAGATGAACTTTGGAGACTTTTGTTTATGTTAGGGTTTAAACTTTGAAGGATATATATATATATATATATCGACCACTAAAATTACATGACTACCCCTCCAAAATAAAATTACTTTTTTACCCTTATTTAACGGGTCAACCCGTTACTCGTTAGATAAAACCCGAACCCGACCCGATAATTAAACGGGTTAAACGGGTTGACCCGTTTATTTACCCAACCCGTTAATGCTCAACCATAACTCGTAATAATCGTGTCGGTTTCGTGTCGACCCGTCATGTCGGGTTTCAAATTGCCAGCCCTATTTTTTATAGCGAGCTATGCAGAGACACTTAGTCATCTGCTTTTGAGGCTCTTTATTTTTTATAGAGAGTTAAGCAGAGACACTTAGTCATCTGCTTTTTAGGCTCTTTATTTTTTTTTATTATTTTTTTTAGCGAGCTATGCAGTAGGTCATCACCTCGACGGTTTTTTAGGCTCTTTATTAGCGAGCTATGCAGAGACACTTAGTCATCTGCTTTTTAGGCTCTTTATTTTTTATAGTGAACTATGTAGTAGGTCGTCACCTCAACTGTTTTTTAGGCTTTTTATTAGCGAGCTATTAAGCTCGGAGCCCGTTAGCCTAGTGAAATGAGTTGAATCACAAGCTGGGGGAAATAGAGCTTTCATTAACTAGAATGAATTTGAATTACATATTATAAAGAGTTTACTGATAATAAAGGCGAAGATGCTCAGCATTCCAAGCTCGAGGAACTTTAGTTCCTTTCTCATTAACTAAGCGATAAGCTCCATTCCCCAGGTTTGCTTTGACAACATAGGGTCTTTCCCAGTTCGGGCCTAAGGATCCATCACTTGGCTTGCGGGCTCCTGGTAGAATGAGACGTAAAACTAAGTCTCCAACATTGAATCTGCGAATCCGAACATGTTTGTTGTAGTATCTCGCTATTCTCTGCTGATAGACAGCTACTCTCAACTTGACCGTTTTCCTGGCTTCTTCAAGCAGGTCCAAGTTTGCTGCAAGAAGCTGATCATTGTCATTTGGACTGAAGGTCGCTCTTCGTTGCGAGGTGACTTCAAATTCAGCTGGGATCATAGCCTCAGACCCATATACCATTGAGAATGGAGTCTCGCCTGTGGAACTGCAAGCTATGGTCCTATAAGACCATAATACTTTCTGAAGCTCGTCTACCCATGCTCCCTTATTTGCTTCTAGTTTTATCTTCAAGGTCTGCTTGATAATCTTATTTACAGCTTCAACCTGGCCATTGGCTTGTGGATGGTCCACTGCTGAGAAGCTCTTAACGATCTTGAGGTCGTTGCAGAACCTGAGAAATTGGTCACTAGCGAACTGGGTCTCATTATCAGTCACGATCTGTTGTAGGACTCCGAATTTGCAAATAATATTACTCCACACGAACTTCTCAATCTTTGTTGTGGAGATTTCTGCCAACTCTTTCGCTTTTGGCCACTTGGTGAAGTAGTCAACTGCGACCATGACATGTTTGCATCTTCCCTGAGCCATTGGCAGAGGCCCGATCAAATCCATCCCTCAAATGGCAAAGGGCCACGGGCTCACCATTTGTTGGAGATAAGCTGGTGGAGCTCGTGGGATCTGGGCAAACCTCTGACACTTGTCACATTTTTCGACTAAGTTGATGACATCCTGCCTCATGGTGGGCCAATAGAAACCTTGACGAAGTGCCTTTTGAGCTAGAGATAGCCCCCCAGCGTGGTTCCCACAATGACCTTCATATATCTGCCTCAGTACTATTTCACACTCAGGGCTATCAAGGCATCTTAATAGTGGAGCTGAGAACCCCTTCTTATACAACGCATCGTCATAGATGCAATATCTAGCTGCTCTAGCTCGCAGACGCCGGGCTTCCAGCTTGTCATCTGGCAACTTTCCGTCCTGCAAATAAGTGAGAATTGGGCTCATCCAAGAATCGGACTGCACAGATATTGCCATCATCACACTCTTCTCTTCTGTACTTGGAGTTGGTAGAAATTCAACAGGGATCGCCCCAAGAAAGTCTACATCTCGGGTGGTTGCCAAGCGAGCTAAAGCATCTGCATGTGCGTTCTGAGCTCGTGGAATCTGCTTCACTTCGTACCTCTAAAATGCACCTAGCAGCTCGTGAACTTTCTGGAGGTAAAAGACCATTTTTGATCTGTTGGCTTGATGTTCCCCCAATATGTGGCAAACAACAAGCTGTGAATCACTGAAAACTTTCAATCGTTTAGCTCGCATCTCTTTAGCCAAACGCAGACCCGCGAGCAGAGCTTTATACTCAGCCTCATTGTTTGTTGCCTGAAAGCCAAACCTTAAAACACAAAGGATTTTGTGGCATTCAGGACTGATCAGTAGGATTCTAGCTCCAGCCCTCTGCTTGTTGGATGATCCATCAACATAGAGCTCCTAGGCCGGGCTTTCAGAAGATTCAGCTTCATCATCCACAAGTCCGGTAAATTCTGCAATGAAGTCTGCCAAGGCTTGAGCCTTGATGGCCGTCCTTGGCTTAAACTGGATGTCGAACTGTGCGAGCTCCACTACCCATTTCAACAGTCGACCTGAGGTGTCTGCCTTTTGTAAGACTTGTTTCAGTGGGTACTAGGTGAGGACTTCAATTGTATGAGCCTGAAAGTAAGGTCGCAGCTTCCTCGATGCGATCACTAGACAGTAAGCTAGTTTCTCCATCTGCGAGTACCTGGTTTCAGCATCCTGCAACCTTTTGCTTACATAGTAGATCAGAAGCTGTGTCTTTTCTTCTTCCCTCACTAACGCAGCACTTAGAGCTTGCTGTGACACCCCTAGGTACAGAATCAACTTTTCTCCTTCTTTAGGCTTTGAAAGGAGTGGAGCTCGCCCCATGTATTCCGTCAATTGCTGAAAAGTTGTTTCACACTGCTCAGTCCACTCGAAGCTCTTTGCCTTCTTCAGAATGTCAAAGAATGAGATGCATTTATTCGTAGCTTTCGAAATGAACCAGCTTAGCGCTGCGACTTGGCCATTGAGGCTCTGTACATCTTTCACCCTAGTTGGCGATCTCATGTCGATCAATGCTTTGATCTTCTCAGGATTTGCTTTAATTCCTCTATTGTTGACCATGAAGCCTAGAAACTTCTTAGAAGCTACTCCAAATGCACATTTGAGCGGATTTAACTTCATCTAGTAGCTCCTCAGAATCTGAAACATCTCTCTCAGGTCGCGTACATGGTTACCTATCTGCTTGGATTTTACTAGCATATCGTCAACATAGACTTCCATGGTCTTTCCAATTTGCTCTTCGAACATCATGTTCACCAAGCGTTGGTAGGTTGCTCCAACATTTTTCAACCCGAAAGACATTACCTTGTAGCAATATAACCCCCGATCAGTCATGAATAAGGTGTGTTCTTCGTCCTCGGGTTTCATTAAGATCTGGTTATATCCCGAATATGCGTCCATGAAGCTCAGGAGCTCGTGGCCAACAATGGCATCCACGAGCTAGTCTATCCTTGGTAGGGGAAAACTGTCCTTAGGGCACGCTTTGTTCAGGTCAGTGAAGTCGATGCAAGTTCTCCACTTTTCGTTCTTTTTCTTCATTAGCATAGGGTTGGCGACCCAGGTCGGGTAGTAAGCTTCTCTGATGAACTTGTTAACCAGCAGATTGTCTACCTCCTCTTTCAGTGCTAAGTAACGTTCTCCTGTCATTGCTCTTCTCTTTTAGCGAACTGGTTTGAAGTAAGGATCAATGTTCAGTCTGTGAGACATCACCTTAGGATCTATTCCCACAATGTCCTCATGATTCCATGCAAACACATCCAAGTTCGCCTTCAAGAAGTCAGTAAGCTGGGTTCTCAGTTCTAGAGCTAATCCTCTTCCAGCTTCAAGCACCGCTTTGGATCTACTTCGCTGACTTGTACCTCTTCTAATTCTTCAACTGGATCAGTAGCTCGGTCTGCATCCACCTCGCGAGGGTCCAAGTTGTGACTGACTCCTTTCTCAATCATAGCTCGTGGCTCGCCCCTTAAGATCACGTTCACTTTCTTTCTCTCACGCCCATCTTCACAGCATCTTCATAGCAACGCCGGGCTAAGTGCTGCTCTCCTCGAACACATCCGATGCCATTAGGAGTTGAGAACTTAACTGTTAGAGTTCTGGTCGAGGTAACCACATCCAACTCGTTCATGGCAGGTCTCTCCAAGACCACATTATAAGCTGATGAGCAGTCAATTATCAAGAAATCTGTCAAAGTTGTTGCCTGACGTCCTGCCTCCCTAAGAGTCAATGACAACTTAATCTGGCCCACTGGTACTACAGCATCTCTAGTGAAACCATATAAAGGTTCTGGGGACGGTCTCATTTGTTATGTTCGCAGCCCCATTTGATCAAAACAGCTCCTATACATCACGTTTACCGAGCTCCAATATCAATCATGATGCGCCTTACTTTCATATTGGTGATTTTGGCTCGAATAACCAGCGTATCATTATGGGACCAAATCACACCCCTAGCATCCTCATCAGTAAACACAATCTCGTCCGAGGCCCTTTTTGCTCTTTTTGACGGTCTACTTGATCCATTGAGCTGAAAAGTATGATTCGCTTCTCGGACGTATTTCTCATAAGATTTGTTTGAGTCACCTGCGATGTGGGGGCCACCATGAATTGTAAAAATGGTTCTTACCGTAGGCTCATGCTCTGGTTCAAGAGCTTGTAGGGGCTGTTGCTGATATGTCAGCCGTTGCTACTGAGGTCGTTGTTGTGGAGGTCGCGAGTCTGCGGGTCTCGCTATATAGTCTCTCAAGCGACCTCGCCTGATCAATTTCTCAATGGCGTTTTTCAACGACTAGCAGTCCGAAGTACTGTGCCCTACCATATTATGATAGGCATAAAACTTGCTTTGATCCCTTTGTTGAACAAGAGCCCTTATAGGATTGGGCCTCCCAAAATCTTCCTTGTTCCTCTTTGCAGCGTAAATCCTGTCTGGTGAAGCCGTTAGGACGCTGTATCCTTCATAACGACCTTGACGTTGAGGTCGCTCATACCTTAGCTCTCTTCTCGTTTTCTTAACGATCTGGTTGCTTGAGCCACTATTTCTTCATTCTTCGTTCCTGCCATTGTTTTTCTTCTTTGGCTGGCTGGAACTGCTCGTTTCATTCTTCTGATTCTGCTTTTTCGGGCCGAAGGTCTCTTCCCACCTGATCTCTTTCGCAGCTCGCTCATAGAACTCCCCCAGATCCTTCACTGGGGACTTGTAAATGCTCTCGTGTAACTTTTGATCCTTGCGCAGTCCAACCGAGATTGCTGTCAGTATACTTTCATCTGATGGATGCTCAACATTTGTGACCTCGCGTCTGAACCTGGTGATGTATTCCTTTAACGATTCACCCTGACGCTGAAAGATCGTAACTAGGTGGCAAGATGGAGCGAGCTGCTTTCTCAATGCCCTATACTGACCAATGAACTTTTGTTGGCATTCCTCCTAACTGCCTATGCTGCGAGCCGGGAGATTCTTGAACCATGTTCTTGGAATATCTCCCAGAGTAGCTGGGAATACTCGGCACTTCACCATAGGATTACTGGTTTGTAGATCTATCTGAATGTTAAAGGCGTCGAGATGGTCATAGGGGTCACTGTCCCCATTGTACTGTTGAATGCTCGACACTTTAAACCTCGGAGGGAGAGGCTGTGTCTCAATCTCCCTTGTAAAGGGGATCATTTCCCCGTAGTGCCCACGCTGCTCCGAGGCTCCAGGTCGCGCCTCCAACTGTTGGACCCTCTGGATAAGCTCATTTACTTGTGAATCTCGGAGCTCGTATCTCCTTCTGTGATCGTGATGTGGAGCCGGGTGCTCTGAGTCATACCTTTCGTCCTCCTCAAATAGACCCTCATGATGATGGGATCTTACTTGTTGCCCATCCACCTCATCAACATACTGAGTTGCGACTCGGACTCTATCGTGCCCAACCTCTGCTCGCTGGTTTCCACCTTGGTTCAACCTCACTACCAGGCTAGCTGGGCGTGCAACTTTCGTTTCTTGTCGGACAGGGTGTCTTCCAGCCCTAGAACGCGTATTAGAGGAGCGAGCTGAGCCTGCAGGTCTCGGGATTTCCCTCGCCAGCCTTTCGGGCACTTGCACTGCTTCATGCTGTTAGGGCACGTGCCTTGGTGCCTGAACTTCAACCCTAGGTACGTTTTGAACCTAAGTCTGCACCAACATGTTGACAGCCTCTGTGAGTTGTCTGACCGTGTCTTCCAGCGCTTCTTGCCTCTGTAGCAACACATTCTGTCCTTCGGCCATTGGGGCAATTGGAACCGGTTGACGATGAGGCAGATGAGGGATGCCTGTCGCGGCGCTGAGTGCCTGTCCATGGGACGTACCTACTGCATACATGGTTGCATCTTGCACAGGCTATATGTTCTGCTGAGATTGGTTCATGTGCCTCTCCGCCTGGTCATTATCAACATGATACCTGTTTGATCTAGTCTTTGCCATGTTGTTAGGAATCAAGAAATCGAGATGAATAAGACTGTAGTTTGGGCCCTCCTTTTAGCGCCAAAATGTCGACGTTGAATTTCAGTTGACGAGTAATCAATGTCCAATACCTGCAATCAATGTGAGAAAGCACAGAAAACCAAGAAAATAACACAGCAAATAACCCAGTAAGATGAAAACACACAAAGCGTTTCACGTGGTTCAGCAATAATAAGCCTACGTCCACGACTGTCTCTCTTGATCTCTGCAGAGTGACAGTATATTATTCAATATTCTCTCCCGATTACAATGATTTTAACCTCTATTTATAGGGGAAGAGGCGTTACAATTCTGGTTGCAGTAAAATAGGAAAAGAATCCCGAATTAATTATGCTTCCCAAATAATCAGGAAAAATAAGGAAGAGAATCATGAATTGATTACACTTCCTAATTTGTTTGAATAGAATCAAGAAACTGCTCCTTAAAATCCGAGATAAGGTTGACTTGAAATTGAATTTGAATAAACGTCCATATTGATGAGGGAATTACGATTTGATTGGGTAACTGCCACATTTGGTGAGAGAATCATGATCGGATTAGGCAACTGCCTATTTGTGGAAGATATTGCATTTATTATGCTCTTGAGCGAGCTGTTGAATGTATGGCGGTTTCGAGCTCGAGCTCGCTAAGAGACGATCTGTGCATGAGGTGAGCTGTAGCCTGGCTGTGCTTACAGGTCCGTTGATGCCAACTGAAGAAATTACCTCAGCGAGCTGTAGCTCGCTGAGCTTAGAATTGATACTGGGCCTCGTTTGATGGGCCTTGACTGGGTTGACTTTATCGGGTCTTCTTATCAGGCCTAAACTGGGTTTTTACTAGCCCATTTAATGAGTCCGAAAAATACATACAACACTCCTCATGGCAAAAGCCAGTGTCAGAGTCACAGCCAGAGGCAAGCCTTGAGGAATTGCCACAACCACAATTGTGACAGTAGCAGCAACAATCCCTACAACAGAATTCATCACATTATCAAATTTTGCCTTCTTTCCATGATACTCTCTTTTTCCCATCTCATCTCTGGTTTCCTGCGAAATATTGAATCAGCAGCACCACAAGAACAACCACCGCCACTACCACTCCAATCTTCCCAATGTACGAAGTCAGTTTATTCAAATGAGCCTGTAGCAGAGTCTCTTCGTTCAATTCATGGCTTATAGCACTCATCATCTTTCCCCAGGCTGTGTTCATCCCAACAGAAGTCACAAGCATGACTTCATAGCCATCAGTGACCTTTGTTCTAGATATCAAGAATGGATTCCTCTCATCAATCTCAACATGGTCACTCTCACCTGTCATGCTGGACTCATCAACCTTCATGGAACGGCCTTCTAGGAACAACCTATCAGCTGGAATCTGATCACCAATCTTCAAAAAAATATCCCCCATAACAATATCGAAAATCGAAATAGGCCTGTGTCTCGTACCTCTCACAACGTCCACCTTTATATAACCGCTCTCATTAGAAATTCTCTTGAACTGTCTATTTTGCTTGAAATTGCTTACAGCAGAGACAATGACAACCAAAAGCACAGCAGCTATAATACTACCACCATCATACCACCCATCTTTTATACCCTCTTGTTTGATACCAAACCCCAAAGCAAGTACAGCACAAACCAAAAGTATAATAATAGTTGTATCCTTCAATGCCTCAAAAACAAAACTCATAAAGCTTTTCAATGGCTGTTTTGCATACCTGTTGCCTCTGAAAACATTCCTTCTCGCCACAAGATTAGCTTCACTGTCTCTGACACCACTTTTCAGATCACTTCCTGGAAACTAAGCCACCTGTTCTCCTCCAAGATTTCTCAAAGACTCAAAGCCTTCTTCTCGCACCATCTCACTTATCATCCTCTTATCAACTTTGAGAAAAGATTGTGTCTCCAGGCTCCTTTCCAGGCTACCAACACCAGGATTTTCGTTTCCAATGTCAATGGCAACATAGAATAGAGAGTGACGCAGAAGCTTGTTGTTTTAAACAAGTACCTTCCTGGTCGAGGAAATAGAACCCTTGTAAAATATATGGCCCTGAAAGCCATCCGCCACCTCTTCTGGTGAACTTTCGATAATGAAACATCACCTTTATGATCATCTAGGACAATCTCTTGACTTGGTTTTTGAAACTGTAAAGCCATGACTACAAACAAGACTGCTAACAGCGATGGAAGAAAAGACTAAAATTAAAAAAAACCACGGCTTCTCTGGACTTTGTAAGCGTGAACAACCAAGAGTTCAAAGATTGTTGTTGTAGTAAATATACGAAGGCATGAAATTCCACTGTTGCTTCCTCTATTGTTCACTGTTGCTTCCTGATGACGTATGAATTTGGTTAATTGAAGTTCAAAACCCAATATTTGCAATCAAATAGAAACAAAGCAAAAATAGAAAGATGAAAGAGGAAGAACAGAGATTTCACAAGGATTTCTACGTGGTTCGGCTAGAATGGTGCCTATATCCACGATTGTGTTCTTTGGTAATTTTGGTAGAGTCACAGTATATTATTCAGTTTTGTTTGTTTATAATAAAATTTTAGCCTCTATTTATAGCGCGAGGTGTCACAGTTTGAATGCAATTAAAACAGGAAAGAATTTTATATTAATTACACTTTCAAAACCAATTTCCACCATACCCGAGACAAATCCCGCCATATCAGGGATTGATTCTGTCAACATAAGAATTTGAATTTATTTTCGATTTTGGTGGTTGATTCCTTCTCAATTTGGGTTGTTGTCATTCTGAAAATTTTCTTTAATGGAAGCTTTGATCTGCCAGCTAGAGTTTGTCTTTGACGATCTAGAGTTGGGCATAAAGCGAGTTAGATTGTGATTGATCAGTGACTTGAGAACTGCATTAGCAAACTACGAGCTCGTTTGTGCGAGTTGGGTGCTAGCAAACTAGACTTACTTCTACTAAGTTAATCCATTGGATTGGTTCCTTAGACTTTTACCACCCCATTTATATAGTCCCAAATATGCCCATAATATTAGCCCTCCAGCTCTCAGTGTAATCTGCGGACTGGGACCTTAAAGCTCGCTAGTAAAAGCTGATGCATCACATCCTGTTGTCCCGCGTCTTTTCAAATTCTGTCCTATTACTTGACACGTGGTGACTTTTTAGGTAACTGTAACTCGGCATGTTTTATGTCATGCGCATTTAATGCGCATGTCTCTCAACTAACAGCTTATGATGACAAAAGCAACATCTCGCACTGCACTATTAGATTTAACGTCGTTGAATAGCTCCCAGATAGAATGGTTAGGGTCAGAGGTCCGCGCTTATATATAAGTAAAAGTCTTTTCGTTTTCCTCCTTACTCTGCCATTTTCAACCTCAGCCGTCGAATAGCTTTTTTTTTTTTTTTTTTGCCTTTATCTTGCTTTCTTGCATCAATTATTCTCGGATTCCACACCTTTGGCGATCAAACTTTTCGTCCTTAAGCAAGCATTTACAGTAAGTCTTCATAATTGATTCTTGAGTTTTTTGGTTTCCAATTCTGTACATATTGTGTTTACATTGTATTTTCTTGATTTGAAACTAGTTTGCATTCTTCATGTTTTTGATGTTGAATATTTGTAACTTTTCATTTCTTGTTGATTTGATCTTGTTGGTGGACTATTTTCGAACTGTTTACTGTTTTTTGACAATTTCGTATGCGAGCTGTAGGATGATACACCTATAGGTCATTTGCCTGTAGGTCGAGCCCCTCATAGTTTTAGCAATATATGTGTGGTGTTTGTGACCTGTAGACTTAGGAAGTCTCTTGATAGGAGATTTAAGACTTCTAGGCATGATCTGATAGTAGCGACCTAACTGCACTCTTTCATGTGTAAATGTCTTCAGGTCATGGACGTTGGTCACACAAAGTAAGAGATAATGACTCGTCTAGCTCGAAAGAGCTTAGCTCGAGGGCCTTTCATACTACGGGAGAAGCAACCTCCATAAGTGGTGAGATCATTGAGGGGTGCGTGGCTCAAGTAGACCCCGTGATGATCCGTCAAGCCACTGAGGAACGGCGAGCTCGCGAGGTGTTTATACATTATGCCTCGAAGATAGAATATGAGAAGATGAGAGGAATGGCCTTGAAGTATCACTTTCTCAGGGGATGTCGTGTGATGTCTCCCACATCTAGCAACCATGCAACTTATTCTTCCAAAGGGTTCGTTTCTATCAGTATTCACCACTTTAAGCACAGACTTAGGTTTCTAGTCCCCGCCTACATTATCAACCTATTAAATAGGCTAGAGCTTAATCCCTTTCAGTTGACCCTTAACTCTTATTCATAGCTTACATCCTTAACTTTGATCTTCATCATGAACGGCCTTCCGCCTCTGAACCCTAAAATTCTCTGCCATCTCTATAGCATCAAAAGTATCGGTGGTATAAGAAATGGAAAACGAGATGAGATTTACTATCTCACAACTTAAAAAACGAGTTATAAGGGTCTTTTGCTTCAGTGTAGTGCGAAGGACAAATCTAATGTATGAGATAATAAATCAAGCTGGTTTTACATTTCTTACCCTTCACTCAGAGAACTTCGTAATTTCTCTTTCGTCGTCAGCCTAAGTAGTTAGATAGCACAGACGCCTTGCGAGTTGTAGTATTTTTCTTTTTTTAATTCTTCCTCTTTTTACCTCGCAGACTTGACAGGAGACAGGGCAGCCCTTACTAACGAGAAGGATGAGATTCTCAAGACGCTTGCGAACTCAAACGAGGTGATAATTAGTAACGTCTTTGATGATGAACTCTTCAAGGCCCATAAGTTAACTTTTTCTCTTAATAGCAAGCTATTGGACAATAGAAGAGACATAGAAAGTAAGGGTGAATTTGAGCTTGCCTCTGTGTTCGAAGCTACTGGTGAAGTAGAGGTTGTCCCAATCCCTCAACAGTCTCCAATTCCTACCCCTCAACGAGCTGTAGAAATGGTGAACCTCGCTTTTCAAAGCCCTCACCAGATCGACCTGATGAACCCATAGCTCCTCTAATTACTACTTCTACTAGAGCGACCACCTCGAACCCGGTTTAGATCCTCCACCAGTCGAGGTCCTTATCTCCCAGCTAGAGGTGGTTGAGGTTTATAATGAGTAGGTGAGAGCTCATGCTCGTAAGGCTTAAGTTGCCTTAAAAAGTGGGGCCAAAAGAAAATCAATGCCCAATTCTCCTCTAATTAAGCATCGTCAAGCAAATAAGGGTAATAAGCCCGAGGTCGTGAAAAGACGGGTTGAGCTACAGGCTAGAGCGTGGTGCAAAGAACAACCAGGAGGGACATACTTCGATGCCTTCCTTGACAACCTGCTTACAATCCTGAAGAGCTCCGCCAGGACCTTAGACAAAGAGGGCATGAGAGGTGAAAATTTATCTTGTTACGTAGCTTGCTACGGGCTTCTGGTAATCTACAATTCTTTGCCTTTTCTTACTTTCTCGCCTGGTTTAAATATTACTTACTATGTTTCAGGCCGTTATAACATCAATGAAGCACATGCATGAGGTCCATGATTTTGAAGATAAAGAGAAAGAGCTCGAGAATGACTAAAGGATGAGCTATCATTCATGGCTTCAAAGATTAAGAAAGCTAAAAGGTTAGAGCAAGCTCTTCAGGCCAAGTTGATAGATGCTGAGGTGGCTAGAAAGGAGGCTGAGGATGCTCTGGCTTATGAAGAAGGTGCTCATACAGCTGCGAGGTCACACATTACCTCCAAGCTTCTCAAAAGTGAAGAGAAGTTAGACAAGGTAAAGAGTGAGATGATGCAGTGAGTTGAGGTTGCTAAGAGAGAGCTCGCGCTTGCTAAGAAGGAGGTTATCAAGACCAAAGAGGAAGCTGAAGTGCAAATCACCAAAGTTAGAGAGGATGCAAAGTCAAAGACCTCCAGCTTGTTCCTTTACACTTTGTGGAAGGCCCACCCCAAGTTAGATCTCTCATTCTTCGGTGAAGAGGCAGTTGTTGAAGTGGAGAAATATAAGAAACGAGTTGTCCGTTCCTCTACTACTCCAAATTCAGCTCATCAGAACATCGAGCTCCTAGATGTGTCCTCCCATGATTAGACAACTCAGGTCACAGAGCCTCTAGGTGTAACCTTCAGTGATGTAACTCTTATTAAATTAGTCCCCTAAGTTTAGAGCACTGAGTAGCTTGCCATGTAGAACACTTTTGCTTTGTATTTTTTCATGACTTTCATTCACCTTGCATGACAAGCTTATCTGTAATGAATATTTCGACCTTGTTACGAGGATATTCTTTGTTGAACTATTTTTTCCTCGTTGTAAAGTTTGTTGACTTGTTTCACTTCAATGTTATCTTGTGCCTTGTTCTGCATTCATTTTTCTGAGTATTCAAAGTATTTGAATTTCCTGTGAATTAAGAAATAGTAATGATTGTATAGATGTATATGTTAGTGATAATAAATCTTATGAGAACTCAGGAGGTTGCTGATCTTGAAGCGCCATAACTCGCATATTATAACTTAATTCAACAATTTAAGCCAATAGAAATGAAACTATTGCAAACTATGTACTGGGTTGGAACCTTGATTACTATAGCGAAATATTGGCGAACTATGTAGAGGGTTGTAATCTCGTCTGCTATAGTTATGCTTTGGCAAGCTATGTAGGGGGTCATAATCTCGTTTACCATAGCGATATATTTTTTGAGCTATGTAAGGGGTCGTAATCTCACCTACCATAGGGAATTTTAGTAAGCTATTAAGTAAGTTGAAACCTCAACTAACAACGTAAACTTATTAAACTGTTCAATAGGTTGGAATCTCAGCTAACAACATGAATTTTATTGAGCTGTCTAGTAGGTCAAAAGCTTAGCTAACAAGGTGAATTTTATTGAGTTGTCTAGTAGATCGAAACCTGAGTTAACACATAATTTAATAAAATTCTGCCAAAAAAAACCTTAGCGAAGAGGTCTCTATTCACTTTTATATTCGGTATTTAACAAATGAATTAATAGAGCAATCACTTATTAGTAAAACATTATAAGAAATTTGAAACTTTTATTGACTTTCAAAAATTGAATCACAAATCATTCAATGTAAATAAGCACTAGCGATGTGAGGGCCACCATGCATGATGAAGATGGTCTTTATCGCTGGTTCTTGTTCAGGAGTTCATTGTAGTGATTGTTGAGGTCGTAGCTCTTGAGGTCATGTTCACTGGTCGCAACTCGTAGTTTCTCAAATGACCTCTCTTGATTAGATCCTCAATGACGTCATTTAACTCTCAGTACTCTGAAGTGTTGTGCCCGACCTTATTATGATAAACACAAAATTTGTTTTTGTTTCTAAACTTAACTAGGGTCTTTATGGGATTAGGCTTTTTGAAGTCTTCCTTATTCTTTTTTGTTGCAAAGATTCTGTCCGATGCATTCGATAAGATGCTGTAGCTACCATGACAACCTTGATGCTGATGTGTTGCCCATTTCTGGGCTCATTTCTGGCCTTCTTAGCAACCTGATTGATTGAGCTGTTATTTTGACCTTCACTTTTGTGCCCTTAATTATTTTTTTCCTTTGATTGGTTGGAACTGCCCGCTTTATCCTTTTGGTTAGGCTTCTTGGGGCTGAAGGCCTCCTCCCATCTAATCTCCTTGGCAGCTCGCTCGTAAAACTCGCCCAAGTCTCTTACTGGAGATTTGTAAATGCTCTCATAAAGCTTTCCATCTTTGCGAAGCCCAACTGAGATCGCAGTCAGAATGCTCTCGTTTGAAGGGTTCTCCACATTAGTGACTTAGTGCTTGAACCTGATAATGTAATCTTTCAACGATTCATTTTGTCACTAGAAGACCTTGGTAAGATAACAAAATGGTGTGAGCTACCTCCTTAGAGCTCGGTACTGGCTGATAAATTTTTGCTGACATTCCTCCCATCTGTTTATGTTGCGAGCTAAGAGACTCTTGAACTAGGTTCGCGGAATGTCCCCTAAAGTGACCGGAAAAACACGATACTTAATGATCATAAGGGTCACGGATTGTCTATTTGGAGGTCCATTTGGACATTGAATGGGTCCAAATGATCATAAGGGTCGCTATCTCCCTTATACTAAGGAATGTTGGGGACCTTGAATCTGTGAGGGAGAGGCTGTGTCTCGATCTCCTTAGTGAAAGGGGTCATTTCCTTATATCGATCATGATGGTTTGAGGCACCAGGTCATGTTTCAAGTTGTTGAACCCTTTGAATGAGCTCCTCTATCCTTGGGTAAGGAGGTTAGTGGCCTCGCTTTAACTCCCGACCTAGTGAACGGCGTTCTGGATCGTATCCACGACTAGCCCTTTGTGAACTGCCAACTAGGTGCGAATCCACATGTCGCTGAATGTCTATCTCATCCTCTTTGTGAGTTTGGCGACCTCCAGCTTTCGAACACAAGTTGGAGGAACGAATCGAACTAGCAGGTCGTGGCACTTCTTTGACACGCCCTTCAGGGTCTAGTACTTCCTCTGATTGATGTTGGTAGATTTCTCTAGAAGCAGCAACCTCAAGTCTAGGTAAGTTCTGGGCTTCGGCATGTGACAACCCTTTGACTACATCTGCAAGTTGCCGCACGGTATCTTCTAGTGCCTTCTGCGACTGGTGCCACGCTTGTAGCCTTTCGGTTGTAAGAACTATCGATATTGGTTAGCGAGGGGGTAGAGGAGGTATGCCCACAATAGCGTTGATTAAGGGGACATAAGATGCGCTTACCCTGGGCATGGTTGCATCCTCCATCGTCTAAACATTACGCTGCTGTTGATCCATCTGATTTTTGGTTGATCAACTACTGTGTTAGAACTTCTAGTTGTTCTTCCTTTTACTATGACTGTTAAAAACTTCCAAAAAATTGTTGTCTAGGCCCTCATCCAGTGTTAAAATGTCGACGTATGGATATAGTCAACCGAAGTTCAAAACCCAATACCTGCAATTAAATAGAAACAAAATAAAAACAAAATGATGAAAAAGGAAGAACAAAGATTTAATAATGATCTTTATATGGTTTGACTAGAATGGTGCTTACATTCACAATTGTGTTTTCTAGCAATTTTGGCCGAGTCACAGTATCTTATTCAGTTCTATTTGTTTACAATTAAATTTCAGCCTTTATTTATAGCATGAGGCATTATAGTTTGAATGTAATTAAAATATGAAAAAAATTTTACATTAATTACACTTCCAAAATTGGTTTCCACCATATCCGGGATAGATCCCGCCATATCAGGGATCGATTCTATCGACATAAAAATTTGAATTTATTTCTAATTCTGGTGGTTGACTCCTTCTCAATTTGGGTTGTTGCCACTTTGGAAAATTTTCTTAACGAGAGCTTTGATCTGCAAGCTGAAGCTTATCTTGGACGACTTGAGTTGGGTATAAAGCGAGCTAGATTGTGACTGACCAACGACCTGAGAACTGCATTAGCAAACTGTGAGCTTGTTTTGTGAGAGTTGGGTGCTAGCGAATTGGACCTTTATTTACTGAGTCAATCCATTGGATCAGTTTATTGGACTTTTATCAACCTATGTACATGGTCCCAAATATGCCCACGACACTTCTTCAATATAGTCTTTGTATAAAAGCTATATTGGTATAGGTAACTGATTCCATGTTTATTGTTTTAGAGCTTGGAGGGTTTGAGTGATCAGAAAACAAAACGAATTCATAAGTCTCCATTTTCCAGGATGCTTCCTTTTATATATTTATGATTTGTAATTACATATTTCTTAGATTTCTATGGGTAACGTATTAAACGTTTATTATTAATTATAGCAATGGTTACAAGTGACTTTTGTAAAGATTTTAATCTCGCAAATTTCCAGCTATCAAGATAGTATTTATATTGAGTCTTGTACTAAGCATGGTTCATGTTTTCCAAGTCTTTCCCAGGGCTTTCAAGAGACATAAATATGTAATCATGTGAAAGACTTCTATTGATTGGAAATACAGAGAAAAGGTTTTTCTATTTTTTAGACAATCCGAAAGAAAATTTATGTAAGTTAAACAACCCTATATTATTGCAAATTCCTTTAGAAGTAAAATGTCTTGTTCTTTTTACATGAAGAAGCTAAGCATAAAAAGTTTTACTTAGCTTTGGTACTCTATCAACTGGTTCAATTCTAATATTTCTTTTCCAACTTTGATATTTTTGGATTTCCATTTGTGGAATTCTTCACTGAGAATTAATGACATTGGACTTACTATGTGAATATAGATGAATGTGATTTAGGATCATGTTAGTCTATCCATTGATCAGAATTGGGAAGCATTCTTAAAACTTGTAGTCTATGTAAAAAATAAGCAATCATTTCTCGTTATGCGTAGATTTGTTCAATAAAATCACATTGAATACCTATGGTTAATGAGTGTCCTTTTTTTAAACAAGAGCTTGAAACCACCATGCAAGCTCCGTGGTGGTGCTTAGCTTTAAAACCTGAATTACATGCTAATCATCCATTTATTGAAATGACAAAAAATGGATTCTCTCTCTATCTAACTTTTACCTCGTATTTTTTAATCATGGTATTAGTTGTTGATAAAGTAATATTGGAAAGCAATCACCTTCTCACGGTTCATTGATTTATTCCTAATCAAAGTTAAACTCCTACGAAAAGTGTGTGGAAATAAGATTGACTTGAATACCTCCTTGGAAACTTGATTTATTGCCACAATTAAATCACACATCTCCTTGGAAACTTTGACATTTGTTGCTTGAATCAACTTCGTGTTAGGAGATGTTCACTGCATGTTAGACATATATTACTAATTTACTTGAGTAGCTCCCTCGAAGGTCATTAGGTCTTTTGAAGGTCATCATTTCTTGCTTTTGTTCATGAATTACTATGCATAATTTAACTTATCTAAAGGCATCTTCACCCAAAGTCTAGACAATGTACCATGTGTCATGTTTTTGCCATGCCGATGTGTCCATTTTCCACTGGCCCTATCTGGCACCTATACATTGCCCCCTAACCGCCTTGACCCAAAGCTATTCGGTTGGATCAAATCCATTCAAATCAGGTGCCTGCACTCCAACTAGGGTTGCAATGGTCCTACATTTAATGCTTTGATGATGCATTAAATGCAAACATAGGTTACTACATGGAAATGGTATTTGTCTCCCTGATTGATGTGCTGTGACAATTATGAAGGGATGTGTGCAATGGGAAATGGCAACTTTCTACTCTCATTGTTGAGAAAGTCTTCCATCGGTCCACCTTATCATTGATATGGTGAGACGGATCAATAGAAAAGGTAAGAGAAAGAAAAAACTAATGAGAAATGTAAGAAAGATAATATATATATATATATATATATATATAGGGCTGTGGCACTCTTTCATTGATTTATTTCATCACATCAGAAATAAGACGGACCCATGGAAGATTTTTTTTTTTCATTGTTACAATTGAAGCAACTTTAACTCTTACGTAGGACTAACAACAAATATCTATAATGGCCTATAGATTTAAATAAAACCTGTTTTCAGAATAGAATTACTCTTTGAGTACTTCTTAGAATTCTTCTCCATGGTATGTATTAAATGTTTCTGTAACCAGCATTACTGAGCTGAAGTGCTTTCTACAAAAAACACTTTATTTTGCTTATCCGGAACAGGCCTATTGATGCCAGAGTTGATTGCTTTTTTCTGATGTTAGGCCAAGCCCAAACTCGAAAGAGTAATAGATTTCCCTTATCCTGCAACTGATATATGGTGGAAACTACTTATAATATTTTTAATGTTTGTTTTACCGTTGATATGCCAACAACGAAAGGTAAGAGAGAACATGGTAATTAAGAACAATATTCAATATAAAATTTCAAGTCATGAAAATCAGACTGACTATAAACAAGTTGAACTAAGAAATGTCTATGTGGTTCAGGTAGGAGAAGCTATAAGCTTGAGATAATTTTGATGGTTGTTAATACGGTATCAGACCTTGTGTTGTCCCAAGAGTCTACATTCAAACTGCCCATATGATAATATATGGAGTCACTAGTAATATTTGGAGGTAGGTGACAAGTCCGTTATTCTAGCACCACATGAGAGGATGTGTTAGAGATCTTATTTGTTAGGCAATTTTTATCAGTCTAAGCTTTTAGATTTAATACTAACAGATGAAAATTACTTTGAATTTTTTATGTTTTTTTCCCTTTATTTTATGTCTGATATGCCCACAACTCAAAGTGAAAAATGCACATGATAATTAAGAACAGTATTGATAATAAAATTTTTTTCATGAATTAAGAAATTAGATCGACTCTTTACAAGTAGAACTAACTACTAAGATATGCTCATAAACTGAATTAGCTAACTTTATTTATGGTATAGAAATAATATTGGGTATGTGCATCAGATTGGAGAAGCTGAAAACTTGAGAAATCTTTGCTTGCCAGAAACTGGAATGCATTTGAACAGAAAACCAATTGGCCATGACAGAACAGCAATGCCAATGCAGACAGCCCACTGCTCCCAATTCAACCTCTCAGTGTTGGCAAACTTCTTCAGGAACTCCACCATTGCCATCTGAAGAGCTATGGTGACTACAATGATTCCTATAAACGGTTTGTTCTTGTGAATTCCTTGGAATATGTTCTTCTTTTCAAGCTTCCTGGCATTGAACTCATTGAAGACTTGGCAGAGGACAAAAGTGTTGAAGATCATGGTGTTCTTGACTGTTTCAGACACATGAAAGATGGATCTTCCCTGAAATTGTAGAGTCAGTAATATAGTTACCTGAAAAACAGCCTGAGCAATCAGGTTCCTCCACATGATTCTTGTTATAAGTGGCTTGGATCGGCCTACAGGCTGCTGTTTCATGAGATCATCGGTGGGCTGCTCTGTGGCCAATGCTAATGCACCTAAAGTATCCATTATCAGGTTCACCCACAACAACTGCACAGCAGTTAAAGGGACTTTTCCCGAAGAAACGGCGGCGACAAAGTTTATGACAAGGGCAGCAACATTGACAGTGAGCTGAAATTGAAGAAATTTCTGAATGTTGTTATACACGCACCTTCCCCACCGCAGAACTGTCACCACAGAAGCAAAATTATCATCCAGGATGACAATATCCGAGCTCTCCTTTGCGACTTCAGTCCCTTGGATTCCCATAGAGAGTCCAATGTCGGCTTCCTTCAGAGCAGGTGCATCATTGGTGCCATCACCAGTGACTGCCACAACATGGCCTTTCCCCTTCAAGCTTTTCACCATCAGAAGCTTGTCAAATGGGGAAGATCTAGCCATTACTCGAATGTTTTCAATCCTTGCCATCCTTTCTTCGGTTGTGTAGTTTCTGAATTCTATACCTTCCACCACAGCTTCAGAGCCTAAACCCTCATCAAGATTCAGAATTCCACATTCGATAGCTATAGCTCTCGCTGTGTGCACATTGTCTCCTGTTATCATCTTTATTTTCACCCCTGCATTTCTACAGCTTTCTACAGCTCTTCTGACACCAGGACGACATGGATCCTTCAAGCCAACAACCCCCAACAATGTGAATCCAGTTTCTTCAAGATTCTCAAGAACTTCCTCATCAGTTTTTTTGTGGGCCAACGCGATGCATCTCAAGCTCTTCTCTGCCATGTCCTTCACAATCGTCCCAATTTTCTTTCTTTCTTCATCATCCATTTCTTTGATTGTCCCACTTCTGTCATAATAATGTGAACACATCGCTACAATCATCTCTGCAGCTCCCTTCCAGTGTGTGTGAACAGCCTGTTCACCAATCCTTCTTATCGAAACCCCACTTCTCTTTTTCTCAGAATTGAAGGCCTCAACATGTATTATCTCACAATTCTGTTTTGGCACATCAACATCCATACGTAAGTCAACCACAGCCCAAGAAAGTATGGCTTTCTCAGTCGGACTACCAGAAATCTCAGGAGCTGATGTAGAATTCTCTCTATAAACACTCCCAATCGTGTTCAGGCCAACAGCTTCCTGCAGCAATTCATAAACATTTGGTGCTGATTCCAAGGACTTGTCACCCTCCATTGCTTCCATTCCAAGCCAGAATTCTGTAACCTGCATTTGATTTAATGTTAGAGTGCCTGTTTTATCTGTACAGATTGTTGTGGCCGCACCCATTGTCTCACAGGCAGAGAGTTTCCTCACCATAGCATTATCCTTCATCATTCTCTTCATGGAAAAAGCCAGTGTCAGAGTCACAGCCAGAGGCAAGCCTTCAGGAATTGCCACAACCACAATTGTCACAGCAGCAGCAACAATCCTCACAACAGAATTCATCACATTATCAAATTTCGTCTTCTTTCCAAGATACTCTTTGTTTCCTATCTCATCTCTGGTGTTTCCTGTGAAATATCGAATCAGCATCACCACAAGAACAACCGCCGCCACTGCCAATCCAATCTTCCCAATGTACGAAGTCAGTTTATTCAAACGAGACTGTAACGGAGTCTCTTCGTTCAATTCATGGCTGATAGCACTCATCATCTTTGCCCAGGCCGTGTTCATCCCAACAGAAGTCACAAGCATGACTCCATAGCCATCAGTGACCTTTGTTCCAGATATCATGAATGGATTTCTCTCATCAATCTCAACATGGTCACTCTCACCAGTCATGCTTGACTCATCAACCTTCATGGAATGGCCTTCCAGGAACAACCCATCAGCTGGAATCTGATCACCAATCTTCAAAAACACAACATCCCCCACAACAATATCAAAAATCGAAACAGGCCTGCGCCTCGCACCTCTCAATACCTCCACGTTTATATCACTGCTCTCATTAGAAAGTCTGTCAAACTGTCTATTTTGCTTGAAATTGCTCACAGCAGAGACAATGACAACCAAAAACACAGCCACTATAATACTGCCACCATCATACCACCCATCTTTTATACCCTCTTGTTTGATACCAAACCCCAAAAAGCAAGTACAGCACAAACCAAAAGTATAATAATAGTTGTACCTTCAATGCCTCAAAAACAAAATTCATAAAGCCTTGCAATGGCTGTTTTGCATACCTGTTGTCTCCGAAATTGTTCCTTCTCACCACAAGATCAGCTTCATTGTCTCTGACACCGCTTTTGGGATCACTTCCTAGAACCTGAGCCACCTGTTTCACTCCTCCAAGATTTCTCAAAGACTCAAAGCTTTTCTCTCTCACCATCTCGCTTATCATCCTCTTATCAACTTCGAGAAAAGATTGTGTCTCCAGGCTCCTTTCCAGGCTACCAGCACCCGGATTTTCGTTTCCAATGTCAATGGCAACATAGGATAAGGAGTGACGCAGAACCTTGTTTTGAACAAGTACCTTCCTGGTCGAGGAAACAAGAACTCTCGTAAAATATATGGCCCTGAAAGCCATCCGCCACCTCCTCTGGTGAACTTTCGACAATGAAACATCACCTTCACGATCATCCAGGATGATCTCTTGACTTGGTTTTCGAAACCGTAAAGCCATGACTACAAACAAGATTGCTAACAGCGATGGAAGAAAAGACAAGAAGGAAAAAAAAAAAAAAATCCAGGGCTTCTTTGGACTTTGTAAGCGTGAACAACCAAGAGTTCAAAGATTGTTTTTATAGTAAATTTACGGAGGCATGAAATTTCACTGTTGCTTCCTCAATACAATCTTTCCATAAAAACTGTATTGGTATAGGTAACTGATTCCGTGTTAATTATTGTTTTAGAGCTTGGAGAATTTGCGTGATCAGAAAACATAATGAATTCATAAGTCTCCATTTTCCAGGATGCTTCCTTTTATATATTTATGATTTGTGATTACATATTTATGAGATTTCTATGGGAAACATATTAATGGTGCGTTTACTTCACTTCGATGAATCGGAATAACCTGAAATCAGAATGACTTGGAATCGGAATGAAATATCGGAATCAGAATAAATTATTTACTTCAATTGCATGAATCGGAATCAGAATCAGCAGTATTCCCATTGAACTGTTTACTTTACTTTGAAATCGGAATGAATTAATTATAAGTTACAAAAATGTCCTTAATTAAAATTATCGATTAATTATAATAGTGTGTAGTTTTTTATTATAATATGCAGTTTTTTTTTTTAATATCAAATAAAAAATTACATACTATAGTAAAAAAAATTGCATACTATAATAAAAAATTGCATATTATTTTAATAGTCTACTAACCCAGTGTGTAATTTTTTATTATAATATGCAGTTTTTTTTTTTTTTTAATATCAAATAAAAAACTGCATATTATAATAAAAAAAAATGAATATTATTTTTAATAGTCCACTATGATAATTAAGAAATTAGTGGTGAAAAACTAATGGTATGCAATTTTTTATTATAATATGTAATTTTTTTTTTAATATTAAATAAAATAGTTTTTTTTTTTTTTTAGAAGGGTATAGAAGACTTTTTATCTCTATAAAGGGAATGGGAATGGGATTCCCAAGTAAGTTGGGGGGAATGAGATTCCCATTCCATAATCCCAAATTGATGTGAGACCCACACTTTCATTCCCATTACGGAATGAATTTTAAGCAAGTAAACGTCATCAATCAATCTCATTCTTCATTCTCATTCCCTAATTCATAAAGTAAACATACCATAAAGGTTTATTATTAATTATAGCAATGGTTACAGGTGATTTTTGTAAAGATTTTAATCTCACAATTTTCCAGCTATCAAGAGAGTATTTATATTGAGTCTTGTACTAAGCATAGTTCATGTTTTCCAAGTCTTTCCCAAGGCTTTTAAGAGACATAAATATGTAATCATGTGAAAGACTTTTATTGATTGGAAATAAGGAGACACTACAACAAAACAGGTCAACCATACCGGGCAATGCCCGGTATGGTTGACTATCTATACCGGGCAACTCGTCCGGCGTGGTTACCACCGGTATGGATGCTTTAGTATCCATACCGGGCGGGTGCCCGGTATTGATAATAAATATCCATACCGGGCAGGACCCGGTATGGATATATTAATGTGACGGGTCGACCCAAGAGTTTTTCAATATCCATACCGGGCATGTGCCCGGTATGGATATTTATTATCCATACCGGGCAGGTGCCCGGTATGGAAAATATTTTAATTTTTTAAAAAAATAAATTAAAAAATTTATAATTTAATATTATAATAAAACTACCAACATACATAAATGTTAAAAATATATATTATTTAATATATTAACAACATTTAAATTACATATTTTAAAATTAAATATACAACATTTAAATTACATACTCTAAAATTAAATGTACAACATTTAAATTACATACTCTAAAATTAAATGTACAACATTTAAATTACATACTCTAAAATTAAATATACAACATTTAAATTACATACTCTAAAATTAAATTATATTTAAAATACATACTCTAATTTAGACCAAGTTCGAGATGATGAACTTTAGCATAGAAGTCATCTGAGTCAATTTCTGCTTCCGCCACCATTATTCCTTCACCCATCCAATCTAATAATTTGCAGTGATTGCTATTCGATCTACCAACTTGGCTTGAGGAACCCTAAGATATGGACTGTATGCACAAAAATTTAAATATTTACTCCTATCAACAAATTTAAATAATTACATTTATATAATATATATAAAATTAAATTGAAACAATAAAGTCAATCAATTTTATGAAAATTTTGACGAAATTTTCCCTATTTTTCAACCTTACCAAAAATTTAATTCACCTGCAATATAAATAACAAAATAATTTCACAATATATCCAACCACTTCAGAGACTCTATCTCCCCACAAACATAAACACAAATAATATATATACACATATATTGCAAAAAATATGAAAATATGATTATACCAAAATCATAAAATACATACCCTATCGACAGATAAAACAACAGAAGATGAGTAAATTGATGAATATAACGCTCCCAGATAAAACAATCGAATACGATGTATCTAGACAGTGCCAATTCTTAGCATAGCTGAAAAAAAAAAAGTTAAGTAAAAAAATAAGAAAAAAAAAGACGATCGGACTACCGCATCGGCGGTCGGACGGTAGTCCGATCGTCCTATGAATTGAAGAAGAAGAAGATGAAGAAAAAGAACAAGAACAAGAACAAGAAAAAGAAGAAGAAAGGTAGAAGAAGAAGACATTGAAGAAGAAGAAGAAGAAAATGAGAAGAAGAAGAAGAAATGATGACTCACCAGAGCGACGATCGGTGATCGAGGTAGCCGGTGACGGCGTCGGTCGGCAACCGGAGCGGCAACAGTGGTGGGTGGTGGCGGCTAGGGTTTCTAGAGAGAGAAGATGTGAGAAAGAGATAGAGAGAGAAGAAAAATGGAGAAAATGACGAAGGGGAGTCGGGTATAATCTGCCCAGATTATCCATACCGGGCGGGTTCTCGCCCGGTATGGATAATCCATATTATTTTTATTTTTTTATTAATCCAAATTATCCATACCGGGCACCCCGACCGCCCGGTATGGATAATCGGATTATCCATACCGGGGCACCAAACGCCCGGTATGGATAATCCATATTATTTTATTTTTTTTTAAACTCAAATTATCCATACCGGGCGATCGGGGCGCCCGGTATGGATAATCCGATTATCCATACCGGGCACTAAACGCTCGGTATGGATAATCCATATTATTTTATTTTTTTTAAAACTCAAATTATCCATACCGGGCGGTCGGGGCGCCCGGTATGGATAATCCATATTATTTTATTTTTTTTAAACTCAAATTATCCATACCGGGCGCCCCGACCGCCCGGTATGGATAATCGATTATCCATACCGGGCCTTTAATGCCCGGTATGAATAATCTGATTTTATTATTAAAAAATTAAAAGCAACTTATCCATACCGGGCCTTTAATACCCGGTATGGATAGTCTGGTATTAATAACTTGTTTTCTTGTAGTGAGAAAAGGTTTTTCTATTTTCCAGACAATTTGAAAGAAAATTTATGGAAATTAAACAACCCTATATCATTGCAAATTCCTTTAGAAGTAAAATGTCCTGTTCTTTTTACATGAGGAAGCAAAGCATAAAAATTTTAACTTAGCTTTGGTACTCTATCAACTAGTTCAATTCTAATATTTCTTTTTCAACTTTGTTATTTTTGGATTTCCATTTGTGGAATTCTTCACCGAGAATTAATGACATTGGACTTACTATGTGAATATAGATGAATGTGATTTAGGATCATGTTATTCTATCCATTGATCAGAATTGGGAAGCATTCTTAAAACGTGTAGTCTATGTAAACAATAATTAGTCATTTCACGTTATGTGTAGATTTGTTCAATAAAATCACATTGAATCCCTATGGTTAATGAGTGTCCTTTTTTTAAACAAGAGCTGGAACCACCATGCAAGCTCCGTGGTGGTGCTTAGCTTTAAAACCTCAATTACATGCTAATCATCCATTTATTGAAATGAAAAAAAATGGATTCTCTCTCTATCTAACTTTTACCTTGTATTTTTTAATCATGGTATTAGTTGTTGATAAAGTAATATTGGAAAGCAATCACCTTCTCACGGTGCATTGATTTATTCCTAATCAAAGTTAAACTCCTACGAAAAGTGTGTGGAAATAAGATTGACTTGAATGACTCCTTGGAAATTTGATTTATTGCCATAATTAAATCACACACATCTCGACATAGAGAATAAAAACCTTAATGTACAATAAATCAAATCCAAGGAAAAAAAACACGATTCCAAGTTCTTTACTTGTATACTTCAGATGACAAAGAGTAAAATCAAATGCAAAGAAAGAATATAATCATTATCCATAAAAGATCAAATGAGACATTATAGAACAGTTTCGAAGTAGCTTCAAGAAAAATAAATTTTTCTATTTCGTATTACGTCGTTACATTATCGTGCATAGAAAGAAGACATGAAAAAATTTCCATAAATATCACGAAAAGTAAAGAATTGGTCCCAAATTGCATGTTCAATTGGACCTATACTATAAACCCTTGATCTCCGTTTGGGTTCTTTTCTTTTCTTTTTTTTTTTTTTCCTCTAAACTTTTTGTTTCATTCCTCATTGAAATTGTCACAATCTCTCCCTTTATGCAATATTAAGTAAGAGAAGATTTTCTAAGAAAGGAGCCTTATTAATGTTAATTGGTGGTCTCATGATCTACCCCAAGAATAAGTGCAACCTATATTTGGTAGCATTTGTTTTTCAAATAGAATTAGTAGAGTCACGTTTTTTACTACTTGACTTTCTTGCTAGTGAATTTTCCAGGAAAGTATGTGTTGTGTGTATTTTTCAGATTCAGTAGTTGGACTGGTAAAAGTCCAAATTAGGCCCATTTAAGACCCGATAAGAAGGCCCAATAAGGTCAACGTAGTCAAAGCCCATCAGACGAGGCCCAGTATTGACTCAAAGACCATCAAGCCTTACAGCTGGCATCAAACAGATTTATAAACGCAGCCAGGTCGCAGCTCGCCGCCTGCGCAGCTCGTCTCTCAGCGAGCTCGGGCTCAAAACCACCATAACACGTCAGCTCGCTCAGACGCGTGATAAGCACAGTATCTCCCAGAAAAGGCAGTTATCAAGCACAACCATAATTCTCTCTCCAAATATGGCAATTGCCCAATCAAACCATGATTTCCTCGTCAGATATGGAGATCAATTTGAAGTCAAATTCAAGTCATCATTATCTTGAGATAAATATAGTAATTTCCTGATATTATCTGAATATATTAGGAAGTATAATTAATTTATAATTCTTTTCCTTATTTATCCCAATTGTTTAGGGAATGTAATTAATTCAGGATTCTCTTCCTGATTTGCTACAACCAGAATTGTAACCCTTCTTTCCCTATAAATAGGGATTGAAATCATTGTAATAAGATATACAATATTCAATAATATACTGTCACTCTGTAGAGATTAAGAGTTGGACAGTCGTGGACGTAGGCCTATTATTGCCGAACCACGTAAAAAGCTTGGTGTTCCTCGTTTGATCCTCTGCTCCTGTCTTTGTCTTTTCTCGGTATTTGTATTTTCTCACATTGATTGCAGGTATTGGGCATTGATTACTCGTCGACTGAATTCCAACGTCGACATTTTGGCACTAGAAGGAGGGCCCAAACTGCAATCTTTTTCATCTTAGTTTATCAACTTTTGGCGAGATGGCAAAGACTAGATCAAACGGGTTCCTTGGAGATGATGACCAGGCGGAAAGTCACGTGAACTAATCCCAGCAGAACTTACAGCCTGGGCAAGACGCAACCACGCATGCCGCAGGCCCGTCCCATGGACAGGTTCTCGGGGCTACAACAGGCATTCCTCCTCTGCCTCACCGTCAAGCGGTCCCAGTTGCCCCGACGGCCGAAGGGCAGAATGCATTATTGCAGAGGCAGGAAGCGTTGGAAGATACGGTCAGACAGCTCACGGAAGCCGTCAATATGTTGGTGCAGGCTCAGGTTCAGAACGTGACTAGGGTGGATGTTCAGGCACCACTGGGAATGCCCCAGCCTCCTGAACCAGCGCGAAGGCCTGAAAGGCTAGCAAGGGAAGTCCCGCGACCTGCAGACTCTGCTCGCTCATCTAATGGGCGTTCGAGGGCCGGAGGACACCCTGTTCAACACGAAAGGGAGGTCGCGCGTCTTGATAGTCTGGTAGCAAGACCGAGCCAGGAGGGAAACAGGTGGATGGAAGTTGGCCAAGGCAGAGTCCGAGCTGTAGCTCGTTATGACGACGAGGTGGATGGGCAGCAGGTAAGATCCCATCGTCATGAGGGTCAATTCGAGGAAGACGAAAGGTATGACCCTGAACATCCGGCTCCAAGTCATGATCACAGGAGGAGATACGAGCTCTGAGATCCCCAAGTAGAGGAGCTCCTCCGAAGGGTCCAGCAGTTGGAAGCACGACTTGGAGTTCCGGAGCAGCGTGGGCCTTACGGAGATAAGACCCCATTTACAAGGGAGATTGAGACGCAGCCTCTCCCTCCGAGGTTCAAGATGCCGAGCATTCAACAGTACAATGGGGACAGTGACCCATATGACCATCTAGACGCTTTTAACGTTCAGATGGATCTGCAGACAGGAAATCCGATGGTGAAGTGCCGAGTATTCCCCGCTACATTGGGGGATATTCCAAGAACGTGGTTCAGAAATCTCCCAGCTCGCAGCATAGGAAGTTGGGAGCAATGTCAACAGAAGTTCGTTGGTCAATACAGGGCACTGAGAAGGCAGCTCGCTCCATCCTGCCACCTAGCCACCATTTTTCAGCGTCAGAATGAGTCGTTGAAAGAATACATCACCAGATTTAGACGTGAGGTCGCGAATGTCGAGCATCCATCAGATGAAAGCATTCTGACAGCGATCTCAGCTGGGCTGCGTAAGGATGGAAAGCTATACGAAAGCATTTACAAGTCCCCAGTGAAGGATCTGGGAGAGTTCTACGAGCGAGCTGCGAAAGAGATCAGGTGGGAAGAAACCTTCGGCCCGAAAAAGCAGAATCAGAAGAATGAAGCGGGCAGTTCCGGCCAGCCAAAGAGGAGAAACAATGGCCGGAACGAAGAAGGAAGAAACAACGGCTCAAGTAATCAGATCGCCAAGAAAGCGAGAAGAGAGCCAAGGTATGAGCGACCTCAGCGTTGGGGTAGCCAGGAAGGATACAGCGTCCTGACGGCATCACCGGACAGGATTTACGCTGCGGAGTGAAACAAGGAGGATTTCGGGAGGCCCAATCCTATAAGGGCTCCCATTCAGCACAGAGATCAGAACAAGTTCTGTGCCTACCATAATGAGGTCGGGCACAGTACTTCAGATTGCTGGGCGTTGAAGAACGCCATCGAAAAATTGATCAGGCGAGGTCGCCTGGGAGAATATGTGGCAAGACCTGCTGACCAGCGACCTCATCAGCAACGACCTCAGCAGCAACAGCCAGTACACCAGCAACAGCCCTAGCGAGCTTCCGAGCAGGGTCAGGAACCTGCGGTAAGAACTATTTTCACTATTTATGGTGGCCCCCATATCGCAGGTGATTCCAACAGATCACATGAGAGGTACGTCCGAGAGGCGAATCATTCATTTCAGCTCAATGGGTTGGAGGGACCTACCAAAAGAGCAAAGCCGACCTCGGACGAGATCGTATTCACAGAAGAAGATGCTAGAGGAGTGATCTGTCCTCATAATGATGCGCTGGTTATACGAGCAAAAATCAGCAATGTGGAAGTTAGACGCATCATGATCGATACCGGAAGCTCGGTGAACGTGATGTATAGGAGCTGTTTCGACCAGATGGGGCTGCGAGCAGAACAAATGAGGCCATCCCCGGAGCCCTTATTTGGATTCACTGGAGATGCTGTAGTACCAGTGGGGCAGATTAAGCTGCCATTGACTTTAGGGGAGGCAGGTCGTCAGGCAACAACCTTGACAGATTTCTTGATAATCGACTGCCCATCAGCATATAACGTGGTCCTCGGAAGACCTGCTATGAACGAGTTGGACATGGTTACTTCAACCAGAACTCTGACAGTAAAGTTCCCAACTCCTAATGGCATCGGATGTGTTCGAGGAGAACAGCACCTAGCTCGGCGTTGTTATGAAGATGCTGTTAAGATGGGCGTGAGAGGAAAGAAGGTGAACGTGGTCTCGGGGGGCGAGCCACAAGCTATGACTGAGAAGGGAGTCAGTCACGACCTGGACCCTCGCGAGGTAGATGCAGACCGAGCTACCGGTCCAATTGAGGAGTTAGAAGATGTACCAGTCAGCGAGGTAGATCCTGAACGATGCTTAAAGCTGGGAAGAGGATTAACTCCGGAGCTGAGAATCCAGCTCGCTGACTTCTTAAAGGTGAACCTGGATGTGTTTGCATGGAACCATGAGGACATGGTGGGAATAGACCCAAAGGTGATGTCTCACAGGTTGAACATTGATCCTCATTTCAAGCCAGTTCACCAGAAGAGAAGGGCAATGATAGGGGAACGATACCTAACACTAAAGGAAGAGATAGACAAGCTTCTGGTTAACAAATTCATCAGAGAAGCTTACTACCCGACCTGGGTCGCCAACCCTGTGCTAGTGAAAAAGAAAAACGGGAAGTGGAGGACTTGTATCGACTTCACCGACCTAAACAAGGCATGCCCAAAGGACAGTTTCCCTTTGCCAAGGATAGACTAGCTCGTGGATGCTACTATTGGCCACGAGCTCCTAAGCTTCATGGATGCATATTCGGGATATAACCAGATCCCAATGAAGCCTGAAGATGAAGAGCACACCTCGTTCATGACTGATCGGGGACTATATTGCTACAAGGTGATGCCCTTCGGTTTAAAAAATGCTGGAGCAACCTATCAACGCTTGGTGAACATGATGTTCGAAGAACAAATTGGAAAGACCATGGAGGTTTACGTGGACGATATGCTAGTAAAGTCCAAACAGATAGGTGACCATGTTGGCGACCTGAGAGAGATGTTCCAAATCCTGAGGAGCTACCAGATGAAGCTAAATCCACTCAAATGTGCATTTGGAGTGGCTTCCGGGAAGTTCCTGGGCTTCATGGTCAACAGTAGGGGAATTGAAGCTAACCCTGAGAAGATCAGAGCACTGATTGACATGAGGTCGCCCACCAGGATAAAGGATGTGCAGAGTCTCAATGGCCAGGTCGCAGCATTGAGTAGGTTCATTTCGAAAGCTACAGACAAATGTGTCCCTTTCTTTGACATTCTGAAGAAAGCAAAGAGTTTCGAGTGGACCGAGCAGTGTGAAGTAGCCTTCCAGCAGTTGAAGCAATATATGGGAGGAGCTCCGCTTCTTTCAAAGCCTAAAGAAGAAGAAAAACTGATCTTATACTTGGGAGTATCGAGGCAGGCTCTGAGTGCCGCTCTGGTGAGGGAGGAAGAAAAGACGCAGCTTCCAGTCTATTACGTGAGCAAACGATTACAGGATGCTGAAACTAGATATTCGCAGATGGAGAAGCTGGCTTACTGCCTGGTGATTGCATCAAGGAAGCTGCGACCTTACTTCCAAGCTCATACTATCGAAGTCCTCACCCAGTATCCGTTGAAGCAAGTTTTACAGAAAGCAGACACCTCAGGTCGTTTGTTGAAATGGGCAGTGGAGCTCGCGCAGTTCGATATCCAATTCAAGCCGAGGACGGCTATCAAAGCTCAGGCTCTTGCAGATTTCATTGCAGAATTTACGGGACCCGTGGATGATGAAGCTGAGTCTTCTGAAGGTCCGGCCTGGGAGCTTTTTGTTGATGGATCATCCAGCGAGCAAAGGGCTGGAGCTGGAGTTCTACTGATCAGTCCTGAGGGCCACAAAATCCTCTGTGCTCTAAGGTTTGGCTTTCAGGCGACAAACAATGAAGCTGAGTATGAAGCTCTGCTCGCAGGGCTGCGTTTGGCTAAGGAGATGCGAGCTGAACGCTTGAAGATTTTCAGTGACTCACAGCTCGTCGTCAGCCACGTAATGGGAGAATATCAAGCCAGGGGACCGAAAATGGCCCTCTACCTCCAAAAAGTTCACGAGCTGCTAGGTGCATTTCAGAAGTACGAGATGAAGCAGATCCCGCGAGCTCAGAACTCGCATGCTGATGCACTAGCTCGCCTCGCAACTACGCGAGATGCAGATTTCCTTGGGGCGATCCCAGTTGAGTTCCTACCAGCTCCAAGTACAGAAGAAAAGAATGTCATGATGGCCATATCCGTGCAGCCTGATTCCTGGATGAGCTCTATTCTCGAATACTTGCAGGATGGAAAGCTGCCCAGTAATAAGCTGGAAGCCCGACGTCTACGAGCTAGAGCAGCCAGGTATTGCATCTATGATGATGCACTATACAAGAAGGGGTTCACAGCACCGTTATTAAGATGCATTGATGGCCGTGAGTGTGAAACAGTGCTAAGGCAGATACACGAAGGCCACTGCGGGAACCATGCTGGGGGGCTGTCTTTAGCTCAGAAGGCACTTCGCCAAGGCTTCTACTGGCCCACCATGAGGCAGGACGCCATTAACTTAGTGAAGAAATGCGACAAGTGTCAAAGGTCTGCTCATATTCCGCGAGCTCCACCAGCTTACCTCCAGCATATGGTGAGTCCGTGGCCCTTCGCGATCTGGGGAATGGACCTAATCGGACCCCTACCAATAGCACGTGGAAGATGCAAACATGCAGTAGTCGCAGTGGATTATTTCACTAAGTGGGCTGAAGCAAAAGAACTAGCTGAAATCTCCACGGCAAAGATTGAGAAATTTGTGTGGAGCAACATTATTAGCAGATTCGGGGTCCCACAACAGATCGTGACAGACAATGGGACTCAGTTCGCTAGTGATCAGTTTCTTAGATTCTTCAACGACCTTAAAATCGTTAAAAGTTTCTCAGCAGTAGACCATCCACAAGCCAATGGCCAAGTGAAAGCTGTGAACAAGATTATCAAGCAGACCCTGAAGATGAAACTGGAAGCCAAGAAAGGAGCATGGGTAGATGAGCTCCAAAAAGTATTATGGTCTTATAGAACCACAGCTCGCAGCTCCACTGGCGAGACCCCATTTTCAATGGTGTACGGATCGGAGGCTATGATCCTGGCTGAGTTTGAGGTCACCTCGCAAAGAAGAGCGACCTTCAATCCAAATGACAATGATCAGCTACTTGCAACAAATCTGGACCTGCTCGAAGAACACAGGGAAACCGCCAGGTTAAGGGTAGCTGTCTATCAGCAGAGAATAGCGAGGTACTATAACAAGTATGCTCGCATTCGTAGATTCAATGTGAGAGACTTAGTCCTACGCCTCATTCTACTCGGAGCCTGCAAGCCGAGTGACGGATCCTTAGGCCCGAACTGGGAAGGACCGTATGTTGTCAAAGCAGCCTTGGGAAATGGAGCTTATCGCTTAGTTAATGTAAATGGGGCAGAAGTCCCCGAGCTTGGAATGCCGAGCATCTCCGCCCCTATTATCAATAAGTTTGTCATTATCTGTAATATGGATTGATTGTAAATAAAAGCTCCATTTTCCCCCTGTTTTTGATTCAACACACCAGGCTAACGGGCTCCGAGCTCAACAGCGTAAGAACAAACTAATGAGCCTAAAAAGCAGGCGAGGTGACGACCCCTGCATAGCTCGTTATAAATAAAAGAGCCTAAAAAGCAAGTGACTAAGTGTCCTTGCATAGCTCGCCTAATGAGCCAAAAAAGCAGGCGAGGTGACGACCCCTGCATAGCTCGCTATAAATAAAAAGAGCCTAAAAAGCAAGTGACTAAGTGTCCTTGCATAGCTCGCCTAATGAGCCAAAAAAGCAGGCGAGGTGACGACCCTTGCATAGCTCGCTATAAATAAAAGGGCCTAAAAAGCAAGTGACTAAGTGTCCTTGCATAGCTCGCCTAATGAGCCAAAAAAGCAGGCGAGGTGACGACCCCTGCATAGCTCGCCAAACATTCTAGAAAACCCATTATTTATACTTACAAAAATTTTGTTAAGTGTTGCTTTTATTATTATCAGGTTTTGGGTTTATTGATTATCAGCCCGCAGGAAAAATGAAGAGCATTGGCCTGAGTAACATTCAACACAGAAGAAATAACGAAAGGAATTTTCATTAAGTATTGAAACTGATTACAAATTGAAAAATTAAAAGAAATACATAAAAAAGAAAACGAGCTGCTAGTCCTTGACAGGAGGATCTGGATCAGCCGGAGGTTCTGGATCAGCGGTGGATGGGGCAGCTTTTGCTTTGAAATCCTCAATAGTTTCAAGCCCTATGTCCCCGAAGATAGAGAAATCCATGTCTGGATGGGACATCCACAGTGTGTAGAGGAAATCACGACCTGTTCTTTCCTCAGCCTCATCCCTTGCATCTGCAACCCGCACTTCCAGTTCTCGAGCTGCTTGCTCTTTAAAGGCTGTTAGCTCTTCAAAGGCATTATCAGCGAGACGGTTGATGACCTCAGCCTCTTTCTTCATCTCTTCAACTTGTTGCTCCGCAGCCTCAGCTCGCTGAATAGCCTCCCCCACTTGTTGCCTAAGCACCTCAGCTCGATGCTCAGCCTCCTTCGCACGGTTATCCGCGGTTGCAGCCTCCTCAGCCCGTTTGGTTGCGTCCTCCTCGGCGCCTTTAACTGCAACTTCCATCTTATCAGCTCGCTTCTTCGCCTCCTCGACCTGGCGATGAAGTACTTCAGTCTTCTCTTCTGCAGCTGAAGCCCGCTGCTCGTCCAGTGCCGCCTGTTGCTCAAATTTCTTCAGATCTTCTTTCACCTTGAACAGCTCATCCTTAACATGGCATGCTCATTTTCCATTTTCTTCAAGGCTTCCTCAGCTGCTTGCCTTGCAGCGTTTGCCTCAGCGATCTGAGCTTCCTGACCTTCTATTCTGCCCAAGGCTAAGCGAGCTAGATCATCAGTGGCCGCCTCCAAGTCGTATTCCAGTTTCCTCATCTCATCCTTGGCAGCCTTTGTCTCCCTTCTTCGCTTCATCGCAGCAAGGGCACCCTGGAAAGTATGAACAGATTAAAATATAGTCAAGGAAGGAAATCAGCAGATGAGAAAAAATAACTTACCAACATGCTATGGCGAGCCGCGAACTCATCCAGATCCTCGCCCCTAAGGCACCTATTTTCCAAGACATTCGCATGATTGAGCATAATTGTTGCCCAGTTGTCAAGGAAAGAGTTCAAGTATCTTCCTCCAAGACCCAGCTCGATATCTGATTTGGTGGGTGAAGGAGTTCTCTCGCGCTCCGGGATATCGCGCGCATCATCATGAGAACCCCCACGTCTCGACACAACAGTATGCCTAGTCGCATATGTGCTGGGGCCAGCTCGGGTTGCCTCAGGAGCAACATTTGAAGGAGCATCATCTTTTCCAGGCTGCGAGCTGGAAGGCGGAGGTGACTGAAGACTTGTAAAAACATTGGAGAGGGGCACCTCGCTAGGAGCAGCAGTCGAGGGAGTAGTGGCTCCAGCAGCAGCATGTACTTCGCTGGGAGCAGCGGTTGAAGGGGCAGTGGCTTCAGTGACTGCAGGCACTTTGGTGGCTTCAGCAACTGCAGGAGCCTGGTCCTGGCCAGATGGTTTGGAGCGTTTGGAGGGTGTCGCTGGAGTGGCCAAGTCTTCGGCAGGTCGTTTTGCTGAAGGAGCCGAGGAAGCTTGAAATTCAGTGGGATATGCAGGAGGAGATTTCATGAGTACAAGTTTCCTCCTGTTGGCTGGGAGTTTCGTAGAAGAAGGAGTAGGGGCTGGAGCACGAGCTGGGGATGGCAGTGAAGCCCCTGGAGTAGATGTGTGATGTGGAGAAGAAGATGGGTCAGCCTGTGCAGTAGGAGCTGCAGGGACTGGGTCTGATCCTGTCCGAGCTGAAGCAGGAGCAGAAGAAGAACTTTTTCTAGACGCACCCTTTGAAGGGGTGCGGGTTGAAGACGATTTCGCCTTCGTTGGTGTGCGAGCTGAAGATGATTTTGATTTAGACGAGGTGCGAGCAGGAGCACCTCGAGATGAAGTCTTCCGAGCTGGAGAGAGTGAGCGAACGTTATCCTCTGATGATGAAGAGACTGTTGGCGGAGGTCGGGAAGTAGACGCATCCTGAACTGAAACCTCAAAAACAGAAGGAAGTCTAGGCTTGTCACTCATCTTGCCTATATCTTCCTCAGCTCGCAGAAGAAGAGATTCCTTAGAAGGGGCAAGCTTGTAAGCTCTAAGCATAGCATCGTCGAATCTGCTGCTGATGCCTGCATCGTCTGATTTGGCGAGCTTGCCAAGAGCTCGTTCCTCCTCGCTGCTGAGAGGAGATTCGTCCATTTTCAGCACTGCACAGCAAATGATCAAAGAATGATAAGTAATGAAGATACAAAACAAAATCAGCTCGCTTTAGTTTTCTTATGAATACCTGGTTTCAGGACGAAGCTGAAGTTTCGGAGATCTGCAAGAGATGGGCACGAGATATAAAACCAACTCGTCTTGTACGGCCCGACGTTGGATTTGCCTTTCGCTTCTCCCTTGGGCAAAAGGTCTTTGTATTGTGACTGGTGGGCTGTGAGATAGTAAATACCATCTGGTTTCTCTCCATCTCCCGCAGCCAGGGCCTTGAAAGAGTAGAACTCTTGGATGATCCTCGGTGTAGGGGCATGAAGGCCGTTCCTGTAGAAGGCTATGGCCAGCGAGATCAACTGTGTGTAAGAATTCGGAGTCAGTTGGAATGGTGCGAGCTTGACTTTGTTGAGAAATTCGATCAAGTACGGTGGAACGGGAAACCGCAACCCCTGCTCGAGATGCTGGGTGCTGACAGCGATGAATCCCCTGGGTGGATAACATGCATGATTGCTTGAATCAGGTAACAGTATGCGGCAACCAAAAGGAATGTGGAATTGCTTGACAAGTCCTTCCACCTCAGGACGCTTCAACGATGTGGGATGACGAGCGAGTGCTGCACGGGCCTCTCTTCCCTGAATAGCATGAGCTCGGGCTTTATCGTGCTCACGAGCTTCGTTGCTTGGAATCATTCCCTTGCGAATTCCACTTGAAGACATCTAAAATATAGATAAAAAATAAATACATATATATCATTGCAGGAGCAACAATGGTGATGGAGCAAGATAAACCCAAAATAGAAAGTTTGAAGAAAAGGAAGCCTCACCTTGTATCGTTGATGAGTAGAAGAACGATGAAGAAGGCTGAGGATTTCGTAAAAGGTAGTGGGTCCTGTTTGCTTGAAAGCTTGAAACACTTGTTTGCTTTGGAAGAAAGTGACAGATGAAAGAAGAAAATGAAAAGGGACCAATGATTTATATAGACAAGTAAGCGTGAGTCCCAACCGTCAGATCTTTGGGAAGTGTAACCGTCATAAATCTGACGGTGCAGCGTAAAACGAGGCTTTGGAAATCATGCAACCGTCAGTTGAAGGACGTACGCATTAAATGTGCGAGTAAAGGACGTGTAGACATCGCTTCAGTTACCACCTGCATGATCGCCACGTGTCGTAATTGAAAAGGTGGAATTCAAAAGTGCACAGAGGCGGTTATAGAAGTAGGCGTGCCAAGGAAGCCAACTTTTACCAGCAAATTCAAGCTCCCAGCTCGCTGAAGCGAACTGAGAGCTGGGGGGCTAATGTTGTGTGTATTTTTCAGATTCAGTAGTTGGGCTGGTAAAAGTCCAATTTAGGCCCATTTAAGACCCGATAAGAAGGCCCAATAAGGTCAACGTAGTCAAAGCCCATCAGACGAGGCCCAGTATTGACTCAAAGACCATCAAGCCTTACAGCTGGCATCAACAGATTTATAAACGCAGCCAGGTCGCAGCTCGCCGCCCGCGCAGCTCGTCTCTCAGCGAGCTCGGGCTCAAAACCACCATAACACGTCAGCTCGCTCAGACGCGTGATAAGCACAATATCTCCCAGAAAAGGCAGTTATCAAGCACAACCATGATTCTCTCTCCAAATATGGCAATTGCCCAATCAAACCATGATTTCCTTGTCAGATATGGAGATCAATTCGAAGTCAAATTCAAGTCATCATTATCTTGAGATAAATATAGTAATTTCCTGATATTATCTGAATATATTAGGAAGTATAATTAATTTATAATTCTTTTCCTTATTTTTCCCAATTGTTTAGGGAATGTAATTAATTCAGGATTCTCTTCCTGATTTGCTACAACCAGAATTGTAACCCTTCTTTCCCTATAAATAGAGATTGAAATCATTGTAACAAGATATACAATATTCAATAATATACTGTCACTCTGCAGAGATTAAGAGTTGGACAGTCGTGGACGTAGGCCTATTATTGTCGAACCACGTAAAAAGCTTGGTGTTCCTCGTTTGATCCTCTGCTCCTGTCTTTGTCTTTTCTCGGTATTTGTGTTTTCTCACATTGATTGCAGGTATTGGGCATTGATTACTCGTCGACTGAATTCCAACGTCGACAGTATGGTCAACCGATTCCTAGTTGGAAAAAGAAGTTTTGGGTGAACCACTTTAACCACTCACTCACAGATGTAATGCGACAAGTTAATCATGATTTGTTCATGTGCCTCTCCCTCACAAGAATTTCATGTTAGAAATGGCCCATGTCGAAATAATTTCTTGACCTAAATAAAATTAAATTTTCTAAAAAATTCATAATTTTATGATTTTTTTACAGAAATTTGAAAATTTGAACCACTGTCTGATACCGCAACAATAACAATATTGGATTTCCTTGAGCTGTTTTAAAATTGCAGATTAATAACTAATCAACAGTTAGTATTGTCATGGGACGTGTACTTCAATGGTACAATAATAGTGAAAAATCTCAGTTCAAAAATGTTAATGTGCAACAAGATATAGTTTCTTTTTTTGAAATGCGCAACAAGATATAGTTTTTTAAAGTGTAGATACTAGAATAAAATAAACAAAGACCAAAGCTAAACAATTTAATTTATACATATTTATTAATGGATTTTGATGGTTTTTTTATGTATGGATGTTAAGAATTGTTGCAGCTTGAACTATTGCACGAAGGTCTCTTACAACTTTAGGTGAACCTCTTCTTCGTACGAAAGTCTATTTTTATTACAGGCTGCAACTCCACCTTCAAAACAAGTAAAACTTTCATTAAGGTGGTTCGGAGGTTATCTCCAGAAACACCTTTTGACGCTTAATTCAATATTTATCTCTCTAAAATTAGTTTATCTTAATAAAAGTAGGTAGTAAAACCACCATGAATTAATGATAAATTGTAAAATCACTTTTTATAAGGGAACAAAACTTTACATTCCGGGTGTCATAATGCATGTGAGAGTGTTTGGCATTTGTTGCTTGAATCAACTTCATGTTGAGAGATATTCACCACATGTTGGATATATGTTACTAATTTACTAGAATAGTTCCCTCGAAGGTCACTAGGTCTTCCGAAGGTCATCATTTCTTGCCTAAGATGATGAATTACTATGCATAATTTAACGTATCTAAAGTCATCTTTGCCTGAAGTCTAGACAATATGCGACGTGTCATGTTTCTGCCATGCTGATGTGTCCACTTTCCATTGCCCTTATCTGGCATCTATGCACTGCCCTTGAATCGACTTGACCCAAAGTTATCCGGTTGGGCCAAATCCATTCAAATCGGGTGCTTGCACTCCAACTAGGGTTGCAACAGTCCTACATTTAATGTTTTGATGGCGCATTAAATGCAAACGTGGTTACTACGTGGAAATGGTATTTGTCTCCTTGATTGATGTGTTGCAACGATTACGAAGGGACGTGTGCAATGGGAAATGGTAACTTTCTACTCTCATTGTTGACAAAGTTCATGGATTCATCTCACAGCTGATATAATCAGATGAACCATCAAGAAAGGTAAGAGAAAAAGAAAAAACTAATGAGAAATGTAAGAGAGATAGAAAAAAAAAAAAAAAGAGAGGAGAGGGGGGGAAGGGGCGCGAACTCTTTCATTGATCCATATCTCACCACATTAGAACTGAGACGAACACATGGAAGATTTTTGTCTTCATCGTTACAATTGAAGCAACTTTCACTCCTATGCAGAACTAACAACAAATATCTATAATGGCCTATAGATTTAAATAAACCTGTTTTCAGAATAGAATTACTCCTTGAGTACTTCTTAGAATTCTTCTCCATGGTATGTATTAAATGTTTCTGTAACCAGCATTAGTGGGCTAAAGTGCTTTCTACAAAAAGCACTTTATTTTGCTTGTTCAGAACAGGCCTATTGATGACAAAGTTAATTGCTTTTTTCTAATGTTAGGCCAAGCCCAAACTCAAAAGAGTCACAGATTTTCCTAATCCTGCAACTGATATATGGTTAAAACTACTTATAATATTTTTAATGTTCATTTTACTATTGATATGCCAACAACAAAGAGTAAGAGTGAACATGGTAATTAAGAACAATATTCGATCAACATAAAATATCAAGTCATGAGCTAAGGAATCAGACTGACTATAAACAAGTTGAACTAAGAAATGTCTATGTTGTTTAGGTAGGAGAAGCTATAAGCTTGAGATAATTTTGATGGTTGTTAATACAATATCAGACCTTGTGTTGTCCCAAGAGTCGACATTCGAATTGCCTGCATGATAATATTTGGAGTCATTAGTAATATTTGGAGTTAGGTGACAAGTCCATTATTTTGGCACCACATGAGAGGATGTGTTAGAGATCTTATTTGATGGACACTTTTTATCAATCTAAGCTTTTGGATTTGATACTAACAAATGGAAATTACATCAATTTTTTTATGTTTTTCCCCTTTATTTTATGTTTGATATGCCCACAACTCAAAGTGAAAAATGCACATGATAATTAAGAACAATATTAATAATAAAATTTTTGTCATGAACTAAGAAATCAGATCGACTCTTTACAAGTAGAACTAACTACTAAGATATGTCCATAAACTGAATTAGCTAACTTCATTTATGGTTTAGAAATAATATTGATGGTGTGTTTACTTCATGAATTAGGGAATGAGAATGGACAATGAGATTGATTGATAGTGTTTATTTGTTTAAAATTCATTCCGTAATGGGAATGAAAGTGTGAGCCCCACATCAATTTGAGGTTGTGGAATGGAAATCTCATTCCCTGCACCCCACTTGAGAATCTCATTCCCATTCCCTTTATCAACATAAAAAGTCTCTTATAACCTTCTTTAAAAAATAAAAAAAAAAACTATTTTATTTGATATGAAAAAAAAAAACTGCATATTATAATTAGAGGTGAGCACAAAAACATGGAACCGATCCGAACACCCTGATCCGGTCCAATCCGTGGGTATTCGGATCGGATCGTATGTTTAAAAGTAAGGTGTTCGGATCCTCACTTGTGAAAACACCATGTTTCATAGATCGGATCGGATCGGGGTATCCAAAATCGATCTGATCCTTGAACCTGTGAATAGTGGTATATACGTAATTTCATATGCCCTTATATAAAGTCCACTTGAGCTAACACTAACATCCATCTCTCACTCCCTTTCATTCTCATCTCAACAGCTTGGTGAGTCTATTTACAGTTCTAGCTTGATATTTACATGATTGGGTATTAGTGTTTTAGTGATTTCTATGCTTGTTTGTTGTGTTCTATTGTTGAGTTACATATTTCACTTACTGATTTGTATGTATATATATGTTATTGTTGCTGTAAATAGATGGGGAAAAACATAAAGAGTGGTGAGGAGTCTAAATTTGATACTGATGATGTTAATTCGATTGGAAAAACCAAAATCTTGGGGTAACAAAAAAAATAGAGAAGAAGATGAACAATGGAAGTAGTCGTAGGCTTAAGTCAGATTGTTGGAGCATTTTGAGTTGTTCAAAACTAAGGAGGGTAGAAAAAAGTCTTGGTATATACATTGAAATTGAAAGCAGATGTTCAAATATGGAACCGATCCGATCCGATCCGTAGACTGGGTGTTCGGATCGGATCGATTCCTTCCCCTTGATGGATCATGTTCAAATCCAAAAATGCTGATCCGCAAATTTACCATGTTCGGATCGGATCTAGTCGGAATCAATCCGAACATGGTGTTGTCCACCCCTAATTATAATAAAAAATTGCATTCCATTGGTTTTTCATCATTAATTTCTTAATTAGCATAGTGGACTATTAAAATAATATACAAAATTTTTTTTCTATTATAATATGTAGTTTTTTATTTGATATTAAAAAAAAAAAGTGGATATTATAATAAAAAATTACATACTAGGTTAGTGGACTATTAAAATGATATACAATTTTTTTTATTATAATATGTAGCTTCTTTTTTAATCTACATATTATAATAAAAATGGTACACTATTATAATCCATAACTTTAATTAAGAGCATTTTTATAACTTATAATTAATACATTCCGATTCCAAAGTAAAATAAACAGTTTAATGACAATACTGCTGATTCCGATTCCAATTCCTGCAGTTGAAGTAAACAACTTATTTTGATTCCGATACATCATTCCGATTTCAAATCATTCTGATTTCTATTTCGATTCCTCCAAGCGAAGTAAACGCCCCATGAGTATGTGCATCAGATTGGAGAAGCTGTAAACTTGAGAAATCTTTGCTTGCCAGAAACTGGAATGCATTTGAACAGAAAACCAATTGGCCATGACAGAACAGCAATGCCAATGCAGACAGCCCACTGCTCCCAATTCAACCTCTCAGTGTTGGCAAACTTCTTTAGGAACTCCACCATTGCTATCTGAAGAGCTATGGTGACTACAATGATTCCTATAAACAGCTTGTTCTTGTGAATTCCCTGGAATATGTTCTTCTTTTCAAGCTTCCTGGCATTGAACTCATTGAAGACTTGGCAGAGGACAAAAGTGTTGAAGATCATGGTGTTCTTGACTGTTTCAGACACATGAAAGATGGATCTTCCCTGAAATTGTAGAGTCAGTAATATACTTACCTGAAAAACAGCCTGAGCAATCAGGTTCCTCCACATGATTCTTGTTATAAGCGGCTTGGATCGGCCTACAGGCTGCTGTTTCATGAGATCATCGGTGGGCTGCTCTGTGGCCAATGCTAATGCACCTAAAGTATCCATTATCAGGTTCACCCACAACAACTGCACAGCAGTTAAAGGGACTTTTCCCGAAGAAACGGCGGCGACAAAGTTTATGACAAGGGCAGCAACATTGACAGTGAGCTGAAATTGAAGAAATTTCTGAATGTTGTTATACACGCACCTTCCCCACCTCAGAACTGTCACCACAGAAGCAAAATTATCATCCAGGATGACAATATCCGAGCTCTCCTTTGCGACTTCAGTCCCTTGGATTCCCATAGAGAGTCCAATGTTGGCTTCCTTCAGAGCAGGTGCATCATTGGTGCCATCACCAGTGACTGCCACAACATGGCCTTTCCCCTTCAAGCTTTTCACCATCAGAAGCTTGTCAAATGGGGAAGATCTAGCCATTACTCGAATGTTTTCAATCCTTGCCATCCTTTCTTCCGCTGTGTAGTTTCTGAATTCTATACCTTCCACCACAGCTTCAGAGCCTAAATCCTCATCAAGATTCAGAATTCCACATTCGATAGCTATAGCTCTCGCTGTGTGCACATTGTCTCCCGTTATCATCTTGATTTTCACCCCTGCATTTCTACAGCTTTCTACAGCTCTTCTGACACCAGGACGACATGGATCCTTCAAGCCAACAACCCCCAACAATGTGAATCCAGTTTCTTCAAGATTCTCAAGAACTTCCCCATCAGTTTTTTTGTGGGCCAACGCAATGCATCTCAAGCTCTTCTCTGCCATGTCCTTGACAATCGTCCCAATTTTCCTTCTTTCTTCATCATCCATTTCTTTGATTGTCTCACTTCTGTCATAATAATGTGAACACATTGCTACAATCATCTCTGCAGCTCCCTTCCAGTGTGTGTGAACAGCCTTTTCACCAATCCTCCTTATCGAAACCCCACTTCTCTTTTTCTCAGAATTGAAGGCCTCAACATGTATTATCTCACAATTCTGTTTTGGCACATCAACATCCATATGTAAGTCAACCACAGCCCAAGAAAGTATAGCTTTCTCAGTTGGACTACCAGAAATCTCAGGAGCTGATGTAGAATTCTCTCTATAAACACTCCCAATCGTGTTCAGGCCAACAGCTTCCTGCAGCAATTCATAAACATTTGGTGCTGATTCCAAGGACTTGTCACCCTCCATTCCTTCCATTCCAAGCCAGAATTCTATTACCTGCATTTGATTTAATGTTAGAGTGCCTGTTTTATCTGTACAGATTGTTGTGGCTGCGCCCATTGTCTCACAGGCAGAGAGTTTCCTCACCATAGCATTATCCTTCATCATTCTCTTCATGGAAAAAGCCAGTGTCAGAGTCACAGCCAGAGGCAAGCCTTCAGGAATTGCCACAACCACAATTGTGACAGCAGCAGCAACAATCCCCACAACAGAATTCATCACATTATCAAATTTCGTCTTCTTTCCAAGATACTCTTTGTTTCCTATCTCATCTCTGGTGTTTCCTGTGAAATATCGAATCAGCATCACCACAAGAACAACTGCCGCCACTGCCAATCCAATCTTCCCAATGTACGAAGTCAGTTGATTCAAACGAGACTGTAACGGAGTTTCCTCGTTCAATTCATGGCTGATAGCACTCATCATCTTTCCCCAGGCTGTGTTCATCCCAACAGAAGTCACAAGCATGACACCATAGCCATCAGTGACCTTTGTTCCAGATATCATGAATGGATTTCTCTCATCAATCTCAACATGGTCACTCTCACCAGTCATGCTTGACTCATCAACCTTCATGGAATGGCCTTGCAGGAACAACCCATCAGCTGGAATCTGATCACCAATCTTCAAAAACACAACATCCCCCACAACAACATCGAAAATCGAAACAGGCCTGTGCCTCCCACCTCTCACAACCTCCACCTTTATATCACTGCTCTCATTAGAAAGTCTCTCAAACTGTCTATTTTGCTTGAAATTGCTCACTGCAGAGACAACGACAACCAAAAACACAGCAACTATAATACTACCACCATCATACCACCCATCTTTTATACCCTCTTGTTTGATACCAAACCCCAAAGCAAGTACAGCACAAACCAAAAGTATAATAATAGTTGTATCCTTCAATGCCTCAAAAACAAAACTCATGAAGCCTTTCAGTGGTTGTTTTGCATACCTGTTGTCTCCGAAAATGTTCCTTCTCACCACAAGATCAGCTTCGCTGTCTCTGACACCACTTTTCGGATCACTTCCTAGAACTTGAGCCACCTGTTTCACTCCTCCAAGATTTCTTAAAGACTCAAAGCTTTTCTCTCTCACCATCTCACTTATCATCCTCTTATCAACTTCGAGAAAAGATTGTGTCTCTAGGCTCCTTTCCAGGCTACCAGCACCAGCATTTTCGTTTCCAATGTCAATGGCAACATATGATAGAGAGTGACGCAGCAGAAGCTTGTTGTTTTGAACAAGTACCTTCCTGGTCAGGGAAAAAAGAACCCTGGTGAAATATATGGCCCTGAAAGCCATCCGCCACCTCCTCTGGTGAATTTTCGACGACGAAACATCACCTTCATGATCATCCAGGACAATCTCTTGACTTGGTTTTCGAAACCGTAAGGCCATGACTACAAATAAGACTGGTAACAACAATGGAAGAAAGGACAAAAACAAAATCGGGCTTTGTGAGCGTGAAAAACCAGGACTTCAAAGGCTGTTTTTATGGTAAACTTACAAAGGCATGAAATTTCACTGTTGCTTCCTCAATCCAAAATTTCTATACAAGCTGTATTGGCATAGGTAACTGATTCGGTGTTTCCTGTTTTAACGCTTGGAGGATTTGCGTCAGAAAGAATTCATAGGCCTCCATTTTCCGGGATGCTTCCGTACATACATACATATATATATATTGTAATTACATATTTTATGAGATTGCTGTGAGTAACGCATTAAAGGTTTGTGTTTAATTATAATAGCGGTTACAAGTAATTTTTATAAAGATTATAATCACACAATTTTCGGGCTATCAAGAGAGTTTTTGTATTGACACATAGTTTTCCAGTATAATAAATTGGAAAATTTAGGAATCTATATATTATATGGTTCCTTGTTTTCGAGAACATACCACGTTAGTTTTATGTAATGATATGTCTATTGATCTAAATGAGAAAATATAAAGTTTAGAGTTTTGTTATTTGAATCAATTTTCCATATTGTGAGTGGGTGGATATATCAAATTGCTTGACTCAAGTTTTTCTTACTCACTGTTACGGTCCCTATTGGATAAACTTGTATATGATTTTTCCTTACACCGAATCTCACTCTTACCTCAATTTTCTACACTCCATTAAGATAACAACCTTTCTTTATCATTTTCCTTTTAAAAATTAATTAGTTGTACTAAACAATGTTCATGTTTTCCAAGTCTTTTCCGAGTCTTTTAAGAAACTTGAATATGTTATCACATGAAGGACTTTTATTGAAGGAAAATACAAAGAAAAGATTTTTCTATTTTCCAGACAATCTGAAGGAGAAATTATGGAAATTGCCAAACAACCCTACGTTAGTGCAAATTCCTTTAGAAGTAAAAGGTCTTTTTCTTTTTACATGAAGAAGCAAAGCATAAAAAATTCAACTTAGCTTTGATACTTTATCAACTAGTTAAATTCTAGTATTCCTTTTCCAAATTTGATATTTTTGGATTCCGGTTGTGGAATTCTTCACCAAGAATTAATGACATTGGACTTATGATGTATTCATAGATGAACGAGACTTAGGATCATGTTATTCTATTCATTGTTCACAATTGGGAAGCATTCTTAAAAGAAATTAGTAGCCTATGTAAACAGTAAGTAGTCATTTTGCATTATGTGTAACTTTGTTAAATAAAATCACGTCATTTATGTATCAATCCAGGCTTTTAATTCAAAATTACAATTGTGATGCATCATTTATTGATATTTAGAAAGAAAGTGATGAACAATCCCATCCACTGAGTGTTACATGGATTTAGATACTCTCCCCGCCTTAGCTATTTCCTCATCTTTTGAAAGCATGTGATTGATTGTTAATAGAGTTTAGCAGAAGGTAATTACATCTTTACCACCCATTGATTGACATGATAGGAGTTGGATTCTCTCTCCACCTCAATTTTTCCCTCGATTTTTAAAACATGTGATAAGTTATTGATAAAGTTTTAGTTGGAAAGTATTTACATCCTAACCACCCATCAATGGAAATAATAAGGAAAAAATGGACATATCATCAATATCAAGAAAATGTGCATCTTATGTGGCATAAATATGGATTGATAAACATTCAAGTCTAAAAGGGCTCTTCAATGTTATTTTATTCATTTCAATAATAAACAGTCAAACAATAATATATCATTAAAGTAAATTACCATAAATTATTATTTGATGAAAGTTTTCATAATTTATTGCTGATATGACTGTCCAAGAGACTCTCTAGAAATAAACATTGAAATTGATAGTCTCTATTTTCTTTTTTGTCATATCAGCTTGATAGTGGTTATGGAAGTTTGCATTGAAGAGGTTAATTTTAACCCTCTATCAATTTATCTGATATGACACTTCATTTTTCCACAATTCATACTTGCATTGGAGATGCTCTAAGTTTTTCCTCGTATTTTTTTAACCATGTTATTAATTGTTGATGATAAAGTAATATTGGAAACCAATCACCTCCTTATGGTCTATTGATTTATTACCATAATTTACCACAACAAAACAGGATGTATATACTGAAATATCCATCCCGAGCACTAAAGGCTCGGTATGGATACCATTATTTAATTTAAAAATATATATGGAATTATCATGCCTGGTATGGATAATATATATATTTTTTATTATTAAACACAACTATCCATACTGGTATATATTTTATATTTTTAAAAACTAAAATTTGATTATCCATACTCGCATTAATGGTCCCGTGTGGATATATATATATTTTTAAATGAATTTGTAATATCTATATCAGACACTTAACCTGCTTAATATGGATAGAGTTTAGTATCCATACCAGGTAGGTTAGGAGCTGGTATGGATAGTCTAATAAATAAAAATAAAAATAAAAAATTAATTATCTATATTGGGAGCTTGAATTGCTGGTATGGGTAGTGTTTAGTATCTATACCAGACGAGTTAAGTATCGATATGGATAGTCCATTTGTTTAAAAAAAAAAAATGATTATCCGTCTGGTATGGATAATCTAGGTTAATGGTCAACACGGGTCAAGTTCTTCCCATTCCCCTCATTTCTCCATTTTTTTTTCTCTCTATCTCTTTCTCTCACCACATTTCTCCCCCAAACCCCAATCGCCCCCACCCAACTGCGCCGACTGTTCACCTGACTCGCTCAACATGGATACTATTATCCATACCGAGCAAGTCAAGCATCCAATATGGATAATTAATTTTTATTATTATTATTTTTTTAAATGGACTATCTATATCGTGCTCCCAACTCACTGGGTATGGATATTATCTATACCGAGTGGGTTAGGCACCCGATATGGATATTACAAATTCATTTTCAAAATTAAAAGAAAAAAAAATGATTATCCATAACAGGCCATTAATACCTAGTATGGATAATCAAATTTTAAATTTTAAAAATATAAAAAATATATTATCCATACCAGGCCACTAGTGCCCAGTATGGATAATTGTGTTTAATTAAAAATAAATAAATCCATACAAACTTTTAATGCTCGGTATTGATAATTCTCTATATAAATTTTTAAATTAAATAATGGTTTCCATATCGAAACTTTAGTGCCTAATATAGATATTCTGACATGGATATTCTGTTTTATTATAGTGAGTTAAAGGTAGTTTTTTTACACTTTCACCCCTAAATTAGACTAATACAAAAATAATGTTGTCTATGTCTTGTCATTCATCCGACCGAGATTTGGACGGATTTGTATTTAAAGTAGTATTAATATTGATATATTTATGGGTACTTGTATTGTTTTACAAAATTTTAAATTTAATTCATGGATGTATTAATAATTGGAAAGTGGAAAATCGGACTTGTGGGTGGTAATATCTGCACCCTTCTAGAAAATTAAGTGTTTAAATCTTTTTTATGGGTGGCAATAATTAGACCTTTACCAAATTAATGAATGACGCATGAAAAAAATTTGATTACAAAAATACCCTCTATAGCATGTTGATTTATTACACAAGGTTCATAGAAATTATGATTTCTAAAAGCTTCTAAGTGTCCACAATCGCCCAAATTTGATTTCAATAAGGTTTCAAGTAGTTTAAATTTTATGTTTATTTAAACAATATAAATGAAAATCGGCTATTTCTAAAATGCCCCCAACTTTTGCCCATAATAAGAAAATACTCTCCATAATTTTGCAAGTAGCAATTTTGCACTCCGCCATTAATGTTTCTCTTAAAAGGTAACTCTGAGTGCTAAATGACTTTTCTATCTTTGGTTTAAATTGAATTAAAATATAATTAAAAAATCAAAATAAACTTAATTAAAATAAAATTGAAAAATAAAAAATAATGAAAGAAGATCTCCATCGTTCATTTATAAAATAAACAGTGGAAAACAAAAATTAATTTAATAATTATAAAATATAAATGAGAATTAGAATAATAGATTTTTTTTTTAAACAAAAAAAGAGGGATTTCCGTCATCTATTAAATGATGGATATTTAAAAATAAAATTTAATATTTATATTTTTTAAAAATTTATTTTTTAAAATTTTCTTAGAAATAAAGACAATAGATCTTTATCATTCATCTCTAAAATTAATGGTAAAGATGAAAGAATTAAAAAATATATATGAAAAAAATTGTTTCAAAAAGGAGAAATTAAAAAAAAAAAATGAAAACTTGGGTTATGTACCCAAATCTTCAAAATAATAATAATAATAATCCAATCAACACAACCCTTCATAACCAATCAACACAACTAATCAACCCCAAATCACATTAAACCCAAAACTTCAACACCAAAACTGTCTTCTCAATATCTACCTCTTCAGTCCATCACAACCAATCTTCAGTCCAATGATAAAAGCATTTTTAGTAAAAATTTAGGCCTTAAAATCTATATCTTTATTGTTGTTCTCGAGTGTTATTTACGTGCTTTTAAGTGTTTTTCAGGAAATAAGCTAGGGAATAGTGTGTGTACATAAACTTGATGATTTGGTCCAAGAACAAATCGAAGAAGTGACGGGAACATAGTCGAGCAAGCAAGCACCATTAACGGAAATGAATGGAATATGGAACAAGCAAGTAAGGCAGTTCTCACACTCCCTTTTTGCATGCCACCAGCCCACACAACAGCCCCATGCAGCCCATTTACACACTAACCAGACTTGGCGCCGCATATTGCCCAGCACGCTGCCTCAACGCACGTTCCCTCGCCTGCTCCTAAGCCAACCAGGACGTGTGCGAGCCTTCGTGCATGTTCGCATGTCAAGCAGCTTAGTTCATCACTCCAGCACCTGCCTCACGGCTAATGCACAACCCAGTGCATCTGCCAACTTGCACATCACCTTACCGTGTACAACATCCAGTCTGCCTCCATACAGCGTGCCTACCTGTGTGGTGCCTCACTAGCCAACTCGTTGCCTAGCCCAAAAAGCTCGAGGAGCAGTTACGGAAATTGAGGACGAAGTTAACAATCTGCCTAAATCAATTTGGATTTTTTTTTTTAAAGAAAATCAGAATTGGATTTTCTTAAAAAACAAACTAAAATCAATTCGGGCAATTCTTTGAAAACAAGTTAAGAATCGAATTGTTTTGGAAATAAATCTCGAAGAGAATTGAAAGAAATCGGTCGTGGAAAAAAAGAAAATAGGGTCTAAATTAATACAGAATATTCTATGCAAGAAAAAATCTATCAAGGCCCATTAATGTTGCGATTCATTAGAGAAATTTTCACATTCTACTAGAAGACTGTTTTAAAGCAATTTAGTGGCCATATATACCCAATCCTCACAACATAGTTTTGCATGGAATACGGTATTCAATTCTTCCTGTTTTGTGTTGCTTTTGTATTCTCTTCTTTTGTATTTCCTTTGGGTTCTCTATTTTGCATTCGACATTTTTGATATAACAAAGTTCTCCTCCTCTGTCTGTGGTTTTTTATCCTGATTTGAGGTTTTTTACCCTGATTTTAGGTTTTTTCACTTAAATATATGTGTTATTGTTTTGTTCTATTGCTATCATTCTGGTTTATTCTTCTTCTACAAGAACAATTTTCACAATTAAATGCAAGTACATTTAAATTGAGATCATAATTAAGTAAACCTCGTGTTACGTTATTGTAATGAGCCTAATATCGAACTTTGTCATGGAGCAATGGCTACGATAAAAAACTTTTCGTCAGCGAAGGCTATACCAACATTTTCTAGTTCTATTATAAGATCTGTTCCTTCAAAATGTAATGTCAGAGTAGGGAACAATGGAAAACCCATTGTCGAATTGTAGTAAATCTTTGTTGGAGGAGGGCAATTTTGAGCTCTTATAAGCTACTTGAAAGCTGAAAAATACCTCACAAGTTCATCTTCTAGCCTCGGGTAAGCTTCATAATCAAAATGGGTGATTGCAGACCCAGAATCAATAATGAAACCACCACATCCGTCAGGTTTGAATTTAAAGGAGCCAGGCGGATAATTCAAGCCCTTATAGTTAAAAATAATATCCAATAAGTTCAAACCATATAAATTTAAAAATAATAATAATAATAAAGGTTCAAACCATATGTATAGGTGTTTGAAACCTTGACGAATGGAGTTTCTTGCACAGGACCCTCTATGTACCCCATGTCTAATCCAAACTTGAGGTAGCTCACTTAGAAATTTCCCCTTCCTGAAATCAAAGGTTTGATGAGAAAGTAGGAGAATTGTCTCATAATGAAACTTCCCATGTGTGTAATAAAAGAATATGGGCTTTGGTCCACTCCCATGGTCCCAGCCATCAAAGAACCACTACCACCTTTAATAACATAGTTCAAATTTGAAAGAATTCAAAACAATATAATCATGGATAAAATATTATAAAAATGGAATCCGAAAATGTACCCATTTCTATGTAGTGGAAATTCTTCTAGATCCTTTGGATTGTTCAATTGTTGGAGTTCGGTCACCAATTACGAGAGCAAACCCTCAAATCACGATGTAAGAGCCTTGCCCTATATTCTCTATGTTTTCGCTCTTTTCTCTGTGTTTGCATATATGTTGTAAAAAACAATTTCTCATCATTCCCTTTTACAAAATGAAATCAATCACGTATTTATAGGGGTGGCGGTTATTTCCTGATAATCGCTAGTAACTGCCGGCGGTTATTTGTTCTTATTAAAATTCATTTTATTTGGATTGGGTTATGGATTTGGGTCATCTTGGGTGGACCCAACCCAACAACCCAATAATCCAACATCTCCCACTCACACAAGATGAGCCAAACAAAACTTACAGAGAAAACACTAATGACCCCTTTATGATAAGGAGTATAGGCATTCATATAAACAAATACATTGTGTGACCTATGAACAAAAAATATATACAATGTGGTTTGTCTTTCAAATCTTAATTGTACTACTATATAAGAGATTATAAATTTGTTCATTATTATGTCCTAGATTTAATAGAATTTTATTTGCTCGAACATATTTAATCCCTTAACATGCTCGATCCTCCAATATTCCATATAATCACAATTGCAATTCCAAATTGCAATTTGTCACAATAAGTAACTATAGGAACAAAATAAAATTCATTAAATCTTCTTATCTCACTTTCATCCCTCAGTCTACAGAAATGATTGACATCATAGTAATGTCCCATAAGCCGCATTATCATAGCCATAGAAGACACACTAATGATACAAACATCACCTTGTTACTTTGAGACAAAGTGAACATTCACAAAGGACATAGGTAATAGTTTTTACAAACTCAATGAAACTTACACAATGAGGAATCAGGGATAAATTCACTCATTTTCCATATCGGTCACAATAAGCATAATAAGCACAATAAGGCTGATACACAGTATGAAAGACATGTTACAATGAATCTTATCCTTCAACAAAGACGTGTATGTCTTTTATAATGAGATTATTCACTATACAGATCTTAGTTCATATGCTCTCTTGGTACCTAACTTGAGTTTCTAAAAGCTCACCCTTTAAGCGTCTTTATCAAGAAACTCACATCTGGCTTAATCAGGTTCTCATGATGGTGGGGATACATCATGAGCGGTTCAATAATTGATTTAGGTAGAACCTTATCTTGATTACAATCAAGGCGACATTTCATATATTTCAAGCCTTAGAGAATAACCTTATTTTTATCCTCTAAAAATATATGTCTCATCTTGGCTTGCTCTCCTAGCAACTAAGGTGACTGTACGTGTAAGAATATCAGTCTCAAAACCTGATGACATATTTTCATATATAATCTATGTGAAATGAATATGTGTTAGTTTTATATAACCATAATGACGTATCTAATCATAAAGTAGATATAACTTAACGTAACAATTATAATTTTACAATCTATGTAAACCCAAAGATTGAACATGTGACATAAATACATCTCTTGTCACAGCTTTTGTGAGTGGATTCACAACCATCTCACACGTAGATAAATACTTAGTTGTTAAATTCTTTTTCATCACTATATCTCTGACAAAATTCTACTTAGTCTCTATATGCTTCAATTTACTGTGATATTTCTCTCCTTTGATATAGGCAATTACTGCCTAACTATCATAGTATATAGTAACTGGCTTCTACATATTAGTTTCGAATTTAGATTCTCTAAGAATCTTTTGAGCCAGATTGCTTTTTAGACTACAGTTGAACATGTTATAAATATAGCTTCCAAGGTGGACAACGTAATGCATGACAGCTTCTTGTTGCTCTAAGAGATAGCACCTTAGTTGAGTAAAAATGCATAATCTTATGTCAATTTTCACTTATCCAAATCATCCTCCCTATCAGCGTCTGTATAACTAATAAGAATATATTGCCACCTTGGTGACACAGGTGGTAATCAACAATCCTTTTTAGATATGCTAATATTCTTTTCACAACAGTCCTATGTTTCTATCTAGGATTAGATTGATATCTACTTACCAGTCCAACTGCATAGTAGATATCAAGTCTTGTATATATCGTAGCATACATGAAACTATCAATGGTACTAGAGTAAGAAACTATCTATATTATTTCATACTCTTATAGAATCTTAGGGCATGTTGCAAGACTAAGAGTTTAATCCTTCAAGATGAAAGTATCCATAGGCTTACAATCAACCATATAGAATCGTTCGAGAATCTTTTAAATGTATGACTTTTGTGATAAAGCAAAAATTTTCTTTAAACGATCTCTATTAATTTTAACTCCTAAAATACATAGGTAGTTTCTTTCATGTCTTTCATCTCAAAAGTTGAGGATAATCATTCCCTTATAATTATCCTAAACTTCTTGTTATTTCTGGCCAACAGAATATCATCCACGTGTTAAGATAGTATTACGAACTTATCTTTTACCTGCTTAACATACACACAGTGGTCCTCTTCCATCAACTTAAATTCATAGGACATGACAACCTCATGGAAACGAAGGTACCATTGTCTAGAGGATTGTTTCAAGTTATGATCGATCTTGTAAGCTTACATACTTTCAGCTCTTGGTCTTTTGAAACAAAATTCAGTGGTTGCTCCACGTAAATTTCTTTCTCCAGTTCTCCATTAAGAAATGTTGTCTTTATGTCCAATTGATATAATTTCATATCCATGTGTGTGACAATAGCTAATATAAGGCGAATGGAAGCAAACCTTATCATAGCAAAAGGTTTCTTTATAATCTATACTCTTTTATTAAGTATATCCTTTTGCTACTAATCTCGTCTTATATCTCTTTATTGAGTCGTCTGCCTTACACTTGATACGGAGAACCTATTTGTTTCCAATGGTTTTCCTACCAAGCGATAAGTCAACCAAATTATAGATATGGTTACCCTTCATTAACTCCATCTCTTCTTGCATAGCTTTAATCCAAAATATCTTTAGCTTCATTTACATTTTGGCTCAACACTATCATGTGAAGCAAGCATAAAAGCTTCCCCTTCAATCTTGAATCAATGATGAGGAATAGCCTTACAGTTGCTTTCTACGAGTTGACAAGTTTTGAAGGCACTAACTACTTTTTTTAGTCCCTTTGCTCTCACTGGGAACAAATGTACGAGCTATTCCAATAACTCTGTCACTCCTACTAGGGATAGAGTATTTAAACAACTCTTTATCTTCCTCTTGTTGAGTGTTCAAACATGGAACAACATCCAAATCGTTTAACTTGTAAAATTGAAATTCTTTTCAACCTTACCTCTGCTAGGAAATTCATTTTCTAAGAAGTTCACATCTTGTGACTTTAATTCAGTAATGCTTCTATCTGAGTTTTCTTCTGTGAGTACATATCTTTTTGAGTGCTCGGAGTATCTAATAAAGATACACTACTTTCCTCTAGCACTTAGCTTTCCATATTTTACTGAAAAGATCATGTACATATCATGCGCACCCCAAGGTCGCATATATCTATAATTCATAGGATATGAAAAATACTAATTTTATAAGGACCATATTCAAAATATAAGTAGTTATTAAGAACACATCTCCCTAGTAAGATATTGGGAGGTTTGCTTTGTGCCATCATAGATTTTACCATCTTCAAAAATATTCTATTCCTCCTTTTGCTATACTATTTTATTGCGGAATCCTAAAAATGGTCAATTGTCTATTAATACCTTTCTCTTAACGTAATGTCTAAAATTGTTTTGAGAGGTATTCTCATCCTTGGTCAGTTCACAAGACTTCGACAGTTTTATCTAACTGATTCTTCACCAAATTTAAATACAATTTAAAGCAATCAAATGTCTCAGATTTATGGGAGATCAGATAGACATGACCAAAATAAGTATAATGATTTATGAATGTTATACAATATGAGGCACAATTTCTAGCTCTCATAATCATTGGTCCACAAATATCAGAATGAATTAATTGAAATGGATTCTCAACCCTATTCCTGTTCCAAATGGTTTCTTAGTTGTTTTTCCCACTAGACAACTTTCACATACAGACAAATCTATCTTATTAAGGGAACCTAAAAATCTCTCTTTAGCCAATCTATTTATTTGATTCTGTCTGATATGTCTTGGTCTAGCATGCCAAATGTTAACATCAATATTGGTAACTTCCGTAGAAGTAACAAGTGAAAAACAACTATTGCACTAATAGTACCGTTAAATTCGGTATTTAATACGATAAAACCATCTATCAGATATCCAGTACCAAAGCACGTTGAATTTAGATAAATCTTTAAACAGTTGCCATGAAAAGTTAAATAATATCCTAAACTTAGAAGGACAATTATAGAGATAAAATTCATTTGAATTTTTGGAGCATAGAGGATATCAAGGAGATACAACATTTTGGCCACTCACAAAATCACCTTGCAAGTGCCAATTTCTCTCAAGTTGTTCCCATTATAGATCCATTTTTTTCCTCAGCTGATCTGACTGTACTCTACAAATGCTCCTCTGTCTCTAACTATATAGTCTGTGGCTCTTGAGTCTCTTTTTCTCTGCTCAATGCATTCACTAGTGAAGTGACCCATTTTGCCACAATTGAAACTCTTCAACTTACTCTTATCCTTCTTTACGCCACTATGTTTACCCCTCTTGGGTTTCCTGATCTCATTCTTGTTAGATTTGGGATATCTTTTCCCTTTATTCCAACTTTTATTGTTTCCTCCCCTCTTGCGCTTAGAGCCTAAACCCTTGCACATGTTGGACTTATCCAAATTAAGCTGACTTGAAGCATGGACTTCCTCTAGGTGCACATTTTCAAGTTTATCATGACGTGATATATCATCAAACGCTTTGATATTATCGTTATGGATCATTTTGATTTTCATATTTTACCAGTTATTTGGGAGGGATCAGATTATTGCCTGTACTTGTTGCTCATCAGTTAAGGCCTGGCCAACTTATTTCAACTCATATATCATGTTTGACAATTTTTTTAGATGTCGCCTCATGTTGTGATTATAGTGCTTCTGATAAGTATCAAACTTAATTATGAGTCTCCTTAATTTAATGGTTGATGTCCCACTACGTTTGTCTATCAAAGTTAGCCAAATGTCTTGTGTTGTCCCATATTATTCGTATGTGCACGTGGTCATTAGTTATGCTAAATAGCATCGTTATATGAGCAATACTGTTCTTTATTTTACAGGCTTAATAAGTCTTAACATCTTTTCTGTATTGAGTAGAAATACTATGCTCGGGTTCAACCATGGTGTATTGGTTAGAATTTCGAGGGCCTCTTTTGCTCCTCTAGCATATACTAAAACTTATGATGTCAAATATGATAAATATCATCATTTAATTTGTCACCCATATTCAGTTTAGCAACTATGTTTTCGAAGCACATGTCATTTCTCTAAATGAAATTTATTCTACTTAGAGACTTATAATCTATATTTTTCTACATCTATACTAGTACATCCACTATCATTTCACTAAAATATTGTAGCAACTATACACTCATAAATATGATAAAAGAATCTTTGGACAGGAATCGAAAAAGTAGTTAAGCTACCCATCATCATCCAATTTTTAAATATTCACTAAATCATATATGTAAGTGTATTATGCAAAACAGTCCTAATATCCTTCTCCACAAGATTTTAGGACACCCATAATTTAAATAGCATCATTTGAGATCTTTATAACCTCGGATATCTCATCATTGGGATCTCTATGACCTCCAATATTTTATTGTCCAAGATTTTCATGATCTTAAGATCCTACAATTCTTATGAGATTTATTTAATCTCAAGGTCCTGGTCGATAATTTGAGATTTCAATAAGCTTCTCGTTATTTGATAGGACAATGATCATAATCATGTCATCAGATAGTTCATCATTAAAATCAGTCGACCCAGTCCCATAGAAATATATTTTATAATCCAAAATATAAATAAACACATCTATGATTAATTTTAGGTTGAATAGATTTTAATATAACAAACTAAGACATTTTTAATTCAACTCCCTCTAGAGCCAAATAAATAAAATAATAAATTTAGCTCACAAATAGAGTGAACAAATGATTAGGATGAAAATAGGAGAAAAAATAAACAAAAAATAAAAAATCATCGGAAAACGACGCTAGAAGCTGCCATTGGCGGTGACATGTGGCAGTCACGTGCCGAAAAAGCCGTCCACTTACTAGTCACACTCACCATGCATCGTAAAGCCGTTGGACGCGCCCCCTATGCAAGCACTGATGTCAGCACGACACCTTTCCTCTCGGGGTGAGACACGTGTCAACATTATACACGCGTAGCATATACACGAAGCCACGTGTCACATCCATATTAGGCCATGCATCCTTATCAATTTACCAAGCAACATGCACCTTGCATGCAAGCGACCATGTGGCGACTTCGGAGTTCGACACATGTCACAACATCGGCTGACCACACGGCGCACTCAACCACTCATGTTATGCCACATATCGATTGCATGTCATCCAGTGTGTAATGGTGGCATGCATGGCGAACACATGGGCAGTGTTGTTGCATTCTTAGTTCTCACGCGCCAGGGCGGCGTGTGTAATCTACGCACAATGTATCTGACATGCTATGGCTACAAACCGGTACCGGATTGTTTACAATTTTATCCTCTTTTGATTTATGCTCTTAATTTGCAATTTGGGGTTTGGGTGAATCACACTCTCATTGAATGAGAGTGTTTTAATGTGTTCTTATTGTTCTTCAACAGCTTTGGTTATTAAACTATTTTTCTAGATTTTGATTCTCTATATTTTCATTCAAATTTGTTTTTCTCTTTCAATTCTTATCCAAATCTGGCTTGTAATATATCGTTGGAAATACTTTTTCAAGCCCTATCTAATGGTGTAACAATCACACAAAGAAGAAAAAACTTAAGATGCCATAAATGCCTAAGAACAAATTCGGGTTTCATACATCTATTTCTTAAGTTTTCAATCTGAAAAAAAATTAAGTTTCATGGCAATTTAATCATGTAATCATAATCATAAACCAGCAAACAATTCTAACGGGGCTTTGATACCAATAAAAGAATTTAAAACAATATAATTATGGATAAAATACTGTAAAAATGGAATCCAAAAATGTACTCATTTCTACACAGTGGAAATTCTTTTGGATCCTTTGGATTGTTCAACTAGTCAGAGTTCGGCTACCAATTATAGGACCAAACTTTCAAATCACGGTGTAAGAGTCTTGCCCTATATTCTCTTTGTTTTCGCTCTTTTATCTGTGTTTGCATGTATGTTGTAAAAAATAATTTCTCATCATTCTCCTTTACAAAATGAAATCAATCATGTATTTATAGGGGTGACGGTTATTTCTTGATAACTACCAGTAACCGCCGGCGATTATTTGTTTTTATCCAAATTCATTTTATTTGGATTAGGTTATGGGTTTGGGTTATCATGGGTGGACCCGACCCAACAACCTAGCAAAATTTGATCAACCAAATGGAACTTGGTAGATATGAGCATAATGACCTTCTTCATCCCTGATGTGGAATGATTGCAAGGATGCATACCCTCGACTTGACAATCCATTTACCTGATCGATAGTATACAAAGCACTGTTGATTGTTGCAATTGAAGCAGTGACAAAGAGGATGATTGCAACAAACTTCTTCGAATGTTTTGGACTTTTTTAGGTCATATATATCGTATTTCTAAGGAAAACACTCCTTGCAAGGTTGACAATGCCACCATGTAAGGCCTAAACCTGTATCCAAAATTAAGTAGTAAGTTTTGCTAGGATCGCCAATCTCTAATTCCTTATCATATATGAAACCCTCAATGCCTACAATTGGAAGCATCATCTTGGGTTGTGCAATTCTGGTATGCATGGTCATTGTCTTCCAATACAAAACATAGGACTCAAAAATTTTCAGGTTATACCTTCCTACTGTTTCCCAGAATGTCATAGCTCTAGTATACAATGGCGATTCAAAGGAGTCATGATGGATAAGCTTTAGGCTAAAACTACCAATTTCGTTTAATGTTGATTGCAAATTAGGAAGAAGAATGAGTAAAATAAGAGAAACAAGAGCTACATCAGATTGGAGGGATTCCATAATCATAAGTGAAAACGATACTGATTAAGCAGCTGTATTGTCTAAGGTTAACTATATGAGAAAATGCATAAAATAGCCCATTTGGACTAGTCAACCTCAAAACTAACCTTTTATTTTTTATTCTTAAAAAAAATCTCAAATGAACAAAAATACCCTTAATGGTAACAAAGGGAGTCGGTTTGATCCCAACCTCCGTCCAGGTTTGATCCCAATCTGGAGATTGGGATCCCTATCTCCAGGTTTTGATCCTAACCTGAAGGTTGGGATCCCTACTTTAACGTTGGGATCTTCCCTTGATGTTGGGATCATACCTCCAGTTTGATCCCAACCTAGAGGTTGGGATCCTTACCTCCAGGTATTGATCCCAACCTGGAGGTTGGGATCCCCACTTTAAGGTTGGGATCCGTCCAGGTTTGATCCTAACATAGAGGTTGGGATCCTTACCTCCAGGATTTGATCCCAACCTGTGGGTTGGGATCTCAACTTTAAGATTGAAATCAATAACTCTAGTTTGATACCAACCTAGAGGTTGGGATCCTTGCCTCTAGATTTTGATCCCAACCTGTAGCTAGGGATCCCAACTTCAAGGTTGGGATCATCAGTTTATTTGGCATCCATCACCAGATTTGATCCCAAGCACAGAGTTAGGATCCCTACCTCAAGGTTTTCTATCCCAACTTGAAGGTTATGATTCCTACCTTCGGGTTGTGATCAAACGAACCTCAGGTTGCAAATCCCTACCTACATGTTGTGATTCCCAACCTTGAGGTTGAGATATTTTTCAACTTCCAACAATGTCTAGGGTGGGATTCCCAACTCATAAATTTGGAATCCCAACTTAAAAGTTGGGAAAGATTGGGTCCCAACCTTGAGGTTGGGATTCCCAACTCGAAGGTTGAGAATTCCTACCCTCCGGGATAATGTGCCACTTTCTTTTTACAAGACATCAACACCACAAGACATTTTCATCATTCACAAAATATTAGAAAATTGCTTGGCACACTTCTATTTGTTGTGGAGTTAATGTACGTCCAAACTTATCAAAACTTATGTTGAACCATTTGTAGACTTCATTATGAATAGCAGGGTATCTACAAAGTTGTAATTCACAATTTATATACATAGTTCAGATACTTATTATTATTTTTTGAACAAAATTACCCCTCCCATTCCTTCAACATCAAAATCCATAATCTCCTACAATTCATCAACATCATCAACGACAATTCATCAACATCATCAATCCAATTCATCAACATCATCATCTCCCACAATAACATTATCAAATCATCATAACATTAATAAACAAACAAACAAAAAGAAAAAAAAAAAAGAACAGATGGTGGTTCTAGGTCGCAAACCCAGAACTAGAGATGGTCTCTAGTTCTGAGTCACGAACCCAGAACCAGAACCAGATCTGGTTCTGAGTCACGAACCCAGAACCAGAACCAGAACCAGATCTGGTTCTGGGTCACGAACCCAGAACCATCTCTGGTTCTGGGGTCGTGAACCTAGAACCAGATCAGGTTCTGGGTTTTGGGTTCGACAAATCGCCGAACCAACTCAGGAAAAAAAAATAGGAAAGAAGAAGAAGAAGAAGAAGAGAGAGAGGAGCGCCGAACCAACTCAGGAAAAAAAACATTAAAAAGAAGAAGAAGAAGAAAAAGAAGAAAGGGAAGAGAGGTCTGAAGAGAGAAGCGACGGGTTAGTGGGATTGGTGGGTTAGTGGTAATTAGGAATGTAATTAGGGATATTCTTGTCCAAAAAGGGTCCATCAGAAAATGTTTGAAAAAAAAAGGGTAATTTCCCAATGGGTTATCCAAAAAGGTTATTTTTCAACAAAACCCTAACTATATACATAAAATAAACCCAAATAAAAAAATGATATTACTAAACATGGGAATAAATTATCAATTATGTAGATAAGCTGTTAACAACTGCTCTTGTAAGAATGTTGCCAATAAGTAACAACTTATAATTCTCCGAGGTGAAAAAGTTGAATGTGTTTTTTCTACTTTTTGGTAATTAGAATTCTTTTTTCTTTTTCTTTTTCTTTTTTTTTTAACTATCTAGGGTATCTAAATTTGTTTTAATTGTTTATTAATGTTGTGTGAAGTGAAACTAATATTTCCATTTTCTATAAATAAAAATACAAAAACAAAACATATTAGTAATTTTAGATTTCTAACTAATATTTCCATTTTTTATAATTAAAAAACCAAAAACATATTAGTAATTTTAGATTCCTAACATTGAGGGTCAATTATGTATTATTATGATTTTAAAATAATTATTATTGAATAAGCTGAAAGAATAATCTATTGTAAAGTCAAAATCAATATGCATCCAATTAATAAATTTTATGTTAATTATTGTAAACTTATAAATATCTAAAATAGACAAAAATAAATAAATAATTTAAATTAATATATGATATTAATGATGTGTTTACTAATTAGGAATAAACATGAAAGAGAATCAAATAGCAATGGAAAAGGAACGGAGAGCAATGGAAATTAAATTATAGGTTTCCATTCAAGCATTTATTAAATTTTAAGAATTAGAAATAGAATTAAATGATTCTTTTTCTATAGTTTACTTAATGGGTGTAGATATTGCTAGTTGCTACCCACAAATATGATTTTCACACTCAAATTATTAATAACCCTATGGGGAAAGGAACCTAATCAAGACTTCTTATGAGGAAAGGAACCTATAATTTTTAATTTTAATCGTAGTATTTATTCAAACTATTACAAATCCAATTATGTGGATCTTATACACAAATTAGGAATAAGTTTTAGCTAGAACTTGTTTTTAATTAGACATGAAACTTAATTCTTGTCTCTCATCCAGGAAATCAAGTTTACTAATTTTTCTTTCTAATGAAACTTGATTCCTTTTCATTTTTATTTTCAATTAGTAAATACGCTCTAAATTAAATCCAAACATCAATTGTAAAACAATTGGATCTCCAATAAGGTGGAGAGCAGGTATCTCCAAAATTGGAGATACCTTATCTCCATGAAAAGGAAATCACCGATCTCTATTAATAGAGATCACAAATCTCTCTCAATGGAAGTTGGGATTTTTTATTTTTGTTAAGGGAGATCTCAAAATCATTCTTAATGGAGATATTGATCTCTTATGATGAGTAAGATCATAAAGACATGATAATAATAATAATAATTATTATTTGATATATACAGGGTGTATTCAATTTAGAATTTATTGAAGTTTGATAAAAAAAAAAATTATTGATAGATTTTGATAGAATTCACAAATTTTATAGACTTTATATTAATTTTATTAAATTTTTTTATGACATTTAATGAAATCTTTATGAAAATTGTAAAATTTTGTAGACTTTTTTCTTCATAAAAATCATTATAAAATCCATCTAAATCAATCATTTAAATAAAATTTATACAAAATCAATGACTTTTTTAATATATTTGGATTTCATTAGATTTCATTTTTTATCAAAAAAATGGAACTTGTTTTCTAGGATGACAAGGGGAATTCAAGAACTCTGATTCCTTAATTATCGGTGCAATTCACATAATTTCATTTCTAAAAATTTAATGAACACTGGAATCTTTGTAGCAAGAATTAATTTCTGTATTAAATTCCTTATTGGTAAACATATAATAAAATTAAAGTAAATTTATTATTATGTTAAATATACGACAGACAAAATTAAAATAGCTAAATTTATTTTTAATGTAGTAATATAATATAAATTTAATTTTATATCTTAATTATATGTAGATTAAAATATTATATTATTAATTATATTCTTAATCTTAATTTATATTTATTACATTATTGTTTTACACATTTATTATTATTACGATTTCAGGGCTTCGCAATAAAACAAATTCAATTCTTTCATAATGGAACATATGTTTTCTTTTGGATGTCCATATTTTTTAACATATTTTTATTTTATTCATGTCAATATACATGTGGTCTAATGCATGAACATTAAAATATATACTTTTGGATTCTTAATGTCTTTGACTAAGGACATTAAAAAAAGTAAAGGTAAACTGTTAAAATGATAAATTTTGAAATTCGTCAAGATTGATCAATAAATCGCAAAAATGATAAAATTTATGTGAAATTTTCCCTTCCATTAATTCCACAAATTTATTCCTACATAGCTTGAAGACAAAACAAAAAACATTTAACTCTATAACTAGACAAGCTTCATGAATAAAAGAGGTAACAAAAAGCAAAGAAGACAAAACAAAAATCTGCATCAAGCTGCATCTTTAGAACAATCCTCACGATCAAATGCAAGAAAATTTGATTGGAGATCGTAAGTAAACCTAAAGTTAGATTGTTGAAATCCGCCTAACACTGAATTATTTCCTGGAGCAATGGCTATGATGAAAGACTTACTGTTCACGGCCATACCAACATATTCTGGTTCTATTACAAGATCCGCTCCTTCAAAATGTAACGTCAGAGAAGGGTACAATGGGAAACCCCTTGGCGCATTGTAGCAAATCGTTGCTGGATGCATGCAATGTTGAAGTCTTACAAGGTCTTTGAATTTCGAAAAATATCTCACAAATTCAACTTGCAGCACGTCGTATGCTCTTTTTTCAATGTAGGAGATTGCACTCCCGGAGTCAACAATGCAACCACCAGACCCATCAACTTTGAATTTAAAGGTGCCGGGTGGAAAATTCAAGCGCTTACGGTCAAAACTAATATCTAATAAGTTCAAACCGTATGTATAGGAGTTTGGAACCTTGACAAATGGAGTTTTTCTAACAAAAGGGCCTCCTACATACCCCATGTCTAGTCCAAACTTGAGGTAGCTAAATCTAGTTCCTGAAGTCAAAGGGTTGAGGAGACAGTAGGAGAATCGTTTCATAATGAAATCTCCAAGCAATGATATCAAAGAAAATGGGCTTCTGTCCAACCCCATGATCCCAGCCATCCTAGAAAATTCGTCATTTCCAAAATTCTTGTTCAGTTGCGAGCAACCAAATAGAAAATTGTTCATATGAGTGTACCTACCTTTTTCGTCCTTCAAGTGGAATGATTCCAACCCCACATACCCTCCAATATATTCTCCACTCATGTATTTGAGACCAAACCGGCATTGTTGACTGTAGCAACCAAAGTAGTGACAAAGAGGATGATTGCAATGAATTTCCTGGAACGTTTTGGACTTTTTCGGGTCGTAAATATCGTATATCTGAGGAAAACACTCCTTGCAGGGTTCACATTGCAACCATGTAAGGCCTGAACCTGTATCCAAAACTAAGTAGTAGGTGTTCTTAGGATCACCAATCTCCAGTTGCACCTGATACTGTAGATTTTGATTGCTTACAACTGAACGCATCATGTCGGGTTGTGCGGTGCTTCCGTTCTGCATGGTGATTGTCTTCCAATACCAAGCACGGGATGCGGAAGATTTCAGTTGCCTTTCTATTCTTTGGCGGCGAGTCATAGCTCCAGCATACAAGGGGGATTCAGGGGAGTCACGATGGATAAGTTTTAGGCTAAAACCAGCAGTTTTGTTTGATGTTGTGAATTGAAAATTCGGAAGAAGAATGAGTAGAAGAAGAGAAACAATAGCTACAAGAGATTGGATGGATTCCATAATCATTAGTGAAAGGTGATACTGATTGAGCTGCTGCATTGCCTTCTTTTGTAAGGTCAATGATATGCACAAAAATAAATGATATCACTAAACACCAGCTCTAAAACAATGATAACGCTAAACATAAGCATTAATTTTATGATTTATTTTAATTGTTTAATGCTGCGTAAAGTCACACTAATATTTCCGTTTTTTATAAATAGAAAACCAAAATCATATTAGCAATTTTAGACTTCTATCATGTAGTGTATTTCCACTGCTCTCATCGATTGTGAAAAAATTATATATCATGTAAGATATATAGACATTGAATTAAAATAAACTTCTTTAATGCAATTATCATTCATCAATGTCAAGTTAAGGTGGTAAGAAAAAAAAATTAGACATTGTCAACATAATAATTTATTTTCAAATGGTTTATTAGATAGTTATTTCAGCAAATTAATAATTATTTAATTTTAATGTTTCAAAAATTGAAAAAAAAATGGAAGCATTAAATAAAAAAATCATGTAAGCATTAAAAGGAAAGATAAGGAAAAATAGGAGAACGATTTTTAAATTGATTGTCTATAAAATCACATGTATATCATGTAGAAAACAAATCCATTAACATTGATAATATGATATTTGAAAATATATATATATATTATGAGAGTATTGGAGATGAATTTTGGGTCAGTTTTGTATTATTATAATTTTAAAATAATTATTATTGAATGAGGTGAAGGAATAATCTATTGTAATGTCTAAAGCAATATGCATGCATTTAATAAACTTTATATTAATTATTATGGATTTGTAAATGTCTAAAATAGACAAAAATATATCAAAAATTTAAATTCTATATGGTATTATTGTCACGTTTACTAATCAAGAATGAACATAAAAGAGAATTAAATTCTAATGGATAGAGAATAGAGAGTAATGGAAATTAAATTATAAGTTTCCATTCAAGTTCTTATTAACTTTTAAGAATTAGAAATGGAATTAAAAGAATTCTTTTTCTACTGTTTACTTAATGGGTGCAGATATTGCTACCCACAAATGTGATTTCCATACTCAAATAATTAACATGCCATATGAGGAAAGGAACCTAATTATGATTTCTTAAGAGGAAAGGAACCTATAATTTTTAAATTGTATTATAGTATTTACTAAAACTATTAGAAATCAAATTATGTGAATCTTATACACAAATAAGGAATAAGTTTTAGGTAGAAATAGTCTTTAATTAGAAATGAAACTTAATTCTCATCTCTCATCCAATAGATCAAGTTTACTATTTTTTATTTCTAATGGAACTTGATTCATTTTCAATTAGTAAATAGACTCTAAAGTCAAAGCATCAGTTAGAAAACAGCTAAATCTCCAATAAGGTGGAGATCTTTGATCTCCAAAACTGGAGACACCGTATCTCCATGGAAAGGAAATCATTGATCTCCATTAATAGAGAGCACAAATCTCTCTCAATGGAAGTTGGGATTTTGGGATTTTTCTTTTCCATTAGTGGAGATTGCAAAATCATTCTTGATGGAGATCTTGATCTCCAAATATATATATATATATAAATATTAGTATAAGCACATATAAATATACCAACGTTAATCCTATTTAAACAACATTAATTAAATTCATTTTTAAAAAAAAATGAATCTTTATTTTTTCCTTATTTATCTGACACACTTTATCACAAAGAAGAGGAAGAAGCGATACTTGGTTGAGCCACACCTAATTTTTCACTAAAAATGAGACTTCTAATTAATTTTTATTGTTTAGATTAATAAAAAATAAAATTTGAAAATTGTTGTCTGCATTTAAAAAATCTGAGGAATCATTTGATATGTTTAAGATTCACAAACTTCTTCTTCTTTTTTTTTTTTTTTGTAGATTTTCTATTAGGGTATATTTATGGAATTTTGTTTGTTTTGTTAACCTAAAATTGAAAAAGGAAAATTGTTTCAAGTTTTAAAAGTAAACAAATTGTTTTACTAATATGTACATATCCTTCTTTATAATTTTTTTTTTTTTTAAGAATAATTTTGTCATATAAATGTTTTCAGTTAGTCAACAACAAAATGATTTCAACACCAATTTTTCTAAAAAATTTTATACGACAGAATTAACCTTAAATAAAATTACAAATAAGGACGACCACAAATTAGTAAAAGAATTTGTTTGGACGACCACAAATTAGTAAAAGAATTTGTTTACTTTTAAAACTTGAAACAATTTTTCTTTTTTAATTTTAAGTTAACAAAACAAACAAAAATCCATAAATATTTCTAACATAAAATCTACAAAAACAAAATGTTTATAAATCTTACATAAATCTTATACTTCTTTAGATTTCTTTAAATGCAAAACAATTTTTTCAAATTTTATTTTTGTTCATCTAACCAATAAAAATTTATTAAAATACAAAATAAAATCTCATTCATTATGAAAATTTGATGGCTTCAACCTTTAAGTATGACTGCTTCTTCCTTTTTCTCAATAGAGTGCAAAATTGGGGTCAGGCTTAAGAATATATGTTTAAGAGGAAGAAGGAAAAAATAAAAATAGAAATTTTGTTTTGAATGAATATAATTAATATTACTTAAATAGTGTTAACATTGATATAATTGTGGGTGCTTGTATTATTATGTAAATTTTTAAATTTAATTAATGGGCATATTAATAATATGAGTGTGGAAATCATATTCGTAGGTTGCAATATCTACATCATTTTTGATAAATGAATGTTTAAATTATTCTTATGGGTGGCAATAACTCTGCCCTTACTAAGTTAATGAATAAGGAATTTAAAAAAAAAAAAATTGATTACAAAAATACCCTATAGCATATTGATTTATTACACAAGTTTCATACAAATTATGGTTTCCAAAACGTTCCAAATGTTGAAAATCACCTAAATTTGATTTCAATAAGGTTTTAGTCGTTTAAATTTTATGTTTATTTAAACAATATAAATATAAAAAAAATGGAAAAAATCATGAATATGACAAATTGGGTTTTATAAAAGAGTGAGTATTAACGCTTAGTGAGTGGATACAATATTTCTAAAAATAATATTAAATAAAACATAATATATTAGTGGAAATAGAAAACAATTCTCAATAATTTATACGCATTCATATTTAAACAATAAAACTAAATTCAAATCTCATATCATAGTAAAACTGTAAATATCTGTATGAATCTTTTTTTTTTTTTTTTGGTAACTTTATAAAACATATTTTGCAACTATAATTTATAAAACTTTTCTAATCTCTTTTGAATAACGACACAAGCTTTTCTGATTTGGACTACCATGCTTCAAGTCTCTATTTGACCTTTGTCCACGGACTTATAGTTTTTATACACATGTATAGGTCCCCAGTCTCCATCAAATTTATATCATTTTTGAAACTCTTGTCATCAAATCTTTTAAGTAAACTAATACTCTGTAAATCTCTTTTGAATAACTGCATAGACTTCTTTGGCTTGACCATCATGCTTCAAGCCTTCATTGGACTCGTCCATGGAGTTATGGCTATTATACATATGTTGATCCCCATTCTCATAATAAAACTATAAACATCTATAATATAAAAATCTATGCCAACTAGTATCTAAGAAAATTTATCATACATTGTGAAAATACTCAACATACACATAGAGCAGGAGATAACATCTACCATAAACATACTGAGTAAACCAATGACTCTTCCCAACATCTGTAATACACATGCTAAGCAACTTTAGGACCTCCACATATTGACCGGACCTATCTCGACTCTTGTCTCGAGTCCAGGAGGATCCCATGAAAATTAGAGATTTTTTTTTATTGGCATTTGGAGTTTCCAAAAAACCTTTTAGAAAAATTATCATAAATCACATGGTTACCTCATAAATTAAATATAAACAAACCATTAAATTTGTACGTTTCTTGTGTTGGACTCATTTATTGAATATATAAAATATTCATAAATTATCTAAAAAAGATATTTCATCTGCAAAAATATTTTGAAAACATATTTGTGAAATCTAGTTAATTAAAAATAATATACACTGATGTAAAATTATTTCTATTTAAAGATAATATTAATGCATTTTTTTTTTTATCACTGTGTGGCTCTTTTTATAATATATAATAATCTGCATGAACCTAAAGCAGATACCTAGAAAAAATGAATTTATAAAAGAGTGAGCCCTAACACCTAGTGAATGAATAAAACTTTTCTTAAAAATTTTTCTAAATTAATTATAACATATTTCAAGTAATAATAAATATTTCTCAATGATTCATATAAATTTATATCCAATACAATAAAACTAAATTCAATCATTTATAACATAATAAAATCGTAACCATCTGTATGCATAGTTTTTGATAACTTTATAAAATATATTTTATAACTATTGTCTATAAAATGTTTCTGAAATCTCTTTTTGTAAAATTAGTATTCTATAAATCTCCATCTGTATGGATTAAACTTAGTATATAACATCTGTAATATAAAAATCCACACCAACTAATACTCAAAGAAATCTATCATACATGATGAAGATATTTAACACACACGCAGAACAAGCAATTACATTTGTCATATACGTGCTGGGTAACTTAATGACTCTCCTAACATCTGTCATACGTATGTTGAGCAAATCTAGGTCTCACACATATGTAGCTTTTCTGACCATTAGAGGAAAAAGTATAATTTTGGTGTTCTGAAAATATTTCTTTTCAAATTTTTTTTGAAAATACATATAATTCTAAATAAATATTTTTCTCAAAACGTAATCAATATTATTTCTCAAAGCATAAAATCATATTATTTAAAATATTCTGAAATCTTTCTAATACTAATTCAATATGGAAATATAAAATTCCTATTGGAATTTCTAATATATATATATGGAAATACGAGTACACAATTGTCGATGTTGGAATCTGGTTGACTACAGTTCAAAGTCCAATACTTGCAATTAATGGAAAAAAGCAAGAAAGCAAGAGGATAATAAAAGGTAGAGAGGAAAAACAATGCACAAAGAGCTTTTACGTGGTTCAGCAAGTGTGCCTACGTCCACGACTGTTCCTCTGATAATTTCTATAGAGTAACAATATATTATTTTTTCAGCATGTGTTATAATGAATTTCAGCCCCTATTATAGGGAAGGGCGTTACAATTTGAGTTAAAATAAAATAGGAAAGAATCGTGCATTAATTACATTCCCAAATCAGTTAGCACTAAATCAGAAGTCAGTTCCGCTAAATTAGGAATAGAATCTATCAACATTTGAAATTGAATTTATTTTCAATTCTAATAGAAGAATCACGATCAATTTTGGTTATTACTTTTCTGGTAGATTTCCTTATCGAGCTGTTCATTATACGAGCTAGAGTCTGTCTTGGATGACCTTGAGCTAAACCCTACTCTAAGTAATGAGCTAGATGCATAGCGAGCTGAGAGTTCAAACCTATGAGTTAGATGCATAGTGAGCTGAGAGCTGAGAGCTCAATCTTGCGAGCTGGATGCATAACGAGCTGAGAGCTGATAGCTCAATCCTACGAATTGAATGTATAGCGAGCTGAGAACTGAGAGCTAGGTTCATTCCTTGGATTCTAGACTTTGTCTATTGGATCAACCCTCTGAGTCAATTTATTGGCCTTTTATCAACCCATTTACGCAGCCCAAAATATACTTATAACAATAATAAATCCTCATTTCAATCATAAAACATAATTCATTATCTAAAACATTATTTAAAGAATAAATTATTCATTTCAAATAAATAATAAACACCGAAATATAAATTGTCAAAGTTTAATAAATTAATTTAAAATAAAAACAATCCACTCACATAACTTCTTTGCTCAAATCTGGATCTAAAATGAATTCTCATCTGATTTTTCATAATTCTGGGTCCACATTAAAATCACATAAAACTTAATTTAAAATTTATGGAAAAATTTACTAGTTTCTTGGATTTCAAATCTCATTTAAAAAAAAAAATTACTTATTTAAATAAATCAGGTACCCAAAATATTCCATTCATCTATTGAGAATTTTTTTCCCATTTTTCTTCTTATAGATTCCTTCTATTTTTCTTCTGCTACCTAACCAATCTTCTCATGTGTTGTTGTCTAAATTCTGTTTTTACTATGTAAAATATATATACATAAAAGTGCACCGCCTCACTCATGTCTTTGTCATGTTTTTTTTTTTTTGAAAAAGAAAGTCGTATGCCTCTCTCTAACTATTCTAGCTTTATCTTGCAAGACACATGTCCCTTACTTTCTCTACAAAATTTGACCCACTTGCTATCTCTAATCACTCTCTTTTTCTTTCTAATTCTATGCACTGCCACCAATTTTCACCCACTAATTTGTCTCTTATGAATTTCCAGCAAATCTTTTGCTTTTCAATTTGAGTGAAAAGAAATCACCTACTTTGTTTTGCTTTTATCTATTTCTCGGCCAACAAGAAATTTTGTCCTTTTTCCAATTTCAATTTTTACTTGTTTATCTCCAATTTGATTTTTCTTGGCTCTACACCCCATTTTGTCTCTTTTGCTTTCATTGCTTGAATTGATTATCAAGCTTAAGTGGTGATGTTTGTTATTTCATTTCATTTTTTTTAATAAAATAATATCACTATTTCTCTTTTCTTTCCTCATGCACAGTCACTTATTTTGTCTCAACATTTATGTTGTAAATTTTCATTTTACACCCTACTTTTTGCTATGGTCTTTTTCCTTTTACTCCTAACTTTCTTAATTTATTTTAAAAATATCAACCAAATGAATATTTATCTATATATTCATTTATTTCTAAACCTTCGGCTATACTAAATATGATTTTTAATTAATCTCTTAGGTTTACTTGGATTGAGGCCTTATACATATGTAGCTTGAACGTTAATTGGGAGGGTACGACTTTAGTGTTATGAAAACATTTTTATTTCATTCATTTCATATCTCAAATAATTTTTCATATGCAAATATCTGGAATTTTACTTATGAATATACAAATAAATCTTAATAAATATTTTTCTCAAACACTCATAATTTAATACTTAAAATATTCTAAAACTTTTCATATAATAAACTTAACTTGAAAACAATAAATTTCGATTAAAATTTCTAATATTTATATGTATATCACAAAAGTAATTTAAAAGCATATTTTCTAATATAATTGTAAATTATAATTCATAATCAATAAAATCAATTAACTACTTCAATCATTTACTTTCAAATAAATAATAAAAGTTGAAATATAAGTAAACATAATTAAATCAATTTCCTTAAAATCCACTCACAAAACTTCTTTGCTCAAATTTGTATCTAAAACAAGTTCTCATCTAATTCCTTATTATCTTGGATCCATCTTAATATCAAATAAATTCAAATTTGAATTTATGAAAAAAATAACAACTTTTATGGATTTCAGATCCTATTGAAATAAAATCACTTATCTAAATAAATCAAATACCTAAATATTTTGTCCACCCATCCAAAATTTTCTCCTATATTTCTTCTCTCTCTTCTTCTTCTTTTCCTTCTTTTCTCTTTTCCTGCTCACAATCTATTTTTTTTCCTCAATGTTTTTTGTTATTTTTCATTTAGCTACCTGGCCTCTCCAATATTTATTTATTATTATTTTTTGCTAGTGATTATTCGTGTGTACATAAATAAATAAATAAAAATATATATAAACTATACACATGGCTGCCTCATATCTCATTCTTCGATAACAACATTTAGCATGTCAACTTAAGAATGGGACATTTTGATTGCCAAACACCATCTCATGATGACACTTATCTCATTTATATTAAAAAAAATTGCCACTACACCTCATTCTGACACGGCCACCCATTTTGTCCCAATTTGTTACTTGTCTTTTTGCATTTTATATCCCACATTCTGCTATGGTTTTTCTTATTTCACACTCTATTTTCTTGGTTTCATTCAAAAATGTCCACTAAAATTGTGGGCTTTGGTCCACTTATGAATATGTATATACATTTTATACAAATTAAATTATATTTGGGCTTGCAACCCACCTTCAAAATCAATGGGTTGTATTAAAAGAACATTAATAATAATAGGGCTTGCACTTAAATCGGGTCTATTTAGTGGTTTCAAGCTCCATCTATGGTTGATAGAGTTCTAAATCCAAAGGTATCTCCATAAAGACTCCATCATTGACAATGGAGGACGCATCTCCATCGCGCAATAGAGCCTCCAGACGATGGTGGTTTAAAGCTCACTGATGAGGTTGAAGTAGGATAAGGTAGCATTAAGGAGCTTGTCGCCAACAACAATGGAGGTAGAGATGAGGAGACGGTTGGTTTTAGTGGAGAAAAGGAAGGTGATGGTCTTTGAGAGGTGGCAATGGATAGCGGTTTTGAGGGGAAGGATTTGAGAGGAAGGAGACAGGCTCTAGTGGTGATGGTTGTTACAACAGAAGAGACAAATCTAGACATGATTAAAGAGGTTGCCATTATTTATGTGCGTGTGCGCGTGCGTGTGTGTTGATGTTTTGACAAGTGTATTGGTGGTTTGACAATTTAGTAAAACCAGATTGGCCATGGATAAAGATACAATCCATGTCCATCCATGTCCATCCATGGCCGGTGGAAATCCAAATTGGATCTCTACCTTTTTTTTTTTTTTTACAAGTTTGCTTTTTTCTTTCTCAAATTTTTTTATATTTTGATTTTATGGTTTGATCTCCATCGAACAGTGGATATCGGCATTTATTAATTTATAATTTACTTTACGTAATTTTTTTAATTAAAATTTTTAATTTTTAAATAAGGGTAAAACCATAATTTTATAGAGTTTATAAATAGTTAAAGGCAAAATAATCTTTTTTTCAATTTTATTAATATTGACAATCAAATTTTTAATCAAAGGGACAAATGATCCTTTTTTAAAGTATATGAGACCATAGGAGTAAAAAATGAATTCACATTTAAACATTTTGAATAACATAAGCACAAAAATAAAATTCTCCCCAACTTGTAGTGTGAAACTCAGAATTCTCTCTATTTAGGAGAAATAAAATTTCTTTTCTATGAATAGTAATTTCGGATGAATAGTATTTCGAAGAATAATACTTTTGAGTGAATAATGATTTTGAAATTTATAAAATCCAAAATTTTCTCTTCATAAGAGAAATAAAAAATTTTTGATGAACAGTGTTTCTGTGTGAATAGCGATTTTCAGAAAGTGGATCACACGAATTAAAAGTTTCGGAATTAATACTAGCAAAAAACGAAACTGAGACGGATCAGAGATAAGTTCATTTGAAGAAATTTTAAGTGATCGAAGTTTATAGAACGAAAGTACTTTATTCAATTTAGTATTGTATACAGTTTCATAGAGAAATAAAATAATTTTAAGTACTCGGATATGCAATTGAACTTTTATAAAATTTTGGATAGGACCAAATATGATTTTATTTGCAAGGTAATAAAATAATTTAAAGCTACCGTATCCAGATTGGTAATCGTATTCTAATAAAATTCCCATATGTGAAAATTTAATATAATAAAATTTTTAGATGGACCTGAGATGATTCTAAATACAAGAAAGACATTTTAGGAAATTAGAAAGCCTGAAAGTGATGCATGAAAATAGGACACTTGGCGTGCAAATGAGGAAAGAAATAATGCATGGAAGACATATGACACAAAAGAGGAATGAAATCTTGACAAGTGGATGGTGATTAAGTGTGTTGGATGACAAATATCAAGCTATTATAAAACATATATAAAGTGAACAAATAAACAAACAAATGAAAGGAAGAAGCAATTCACTCGGTCATTAAGACACGAGCTTTCTCTTTCACGGCCAAAAAGCTCTCTCTCTCTCTTTCTCTCTCTCTCTCGGCCATGGAAGAAGCTTGAAGAGAGCATGTTGCATGGATGATTTGGAAGCCATTTTTGAAGGATTTCAACTCATGCAAAGGTAGTACTCAAGCTTAGGAGTGAAAATAATCTATGGCAAGTTGAATTGAAGAGATAAGAAACTAGTTTTTCTTGAAATGGTTTTTGGAAAGGTTGGATATGTAGTTGCTTTGTGATTTTGTGTTGGGGATTGAGGATTTAAAACCTCAAAATGGTAGATGTTGTATTGCATGTGTGTTTGATTCAAGATTTAAAGGAAAGATGATGTTGGTTTACTTGAGAGTGTTCGGTCAACAAGAAAGAAAAAGAGGACAGTTCAGTCAAGCAAGAAAAACACAAGAGAAACACTTGAAAGGAGAAGTAGAACTTAGTCAAGAAGGGCTATGTGAATTGTCGAGAGTGGAGCTAAAAATTCAATAGCTTTGAGTGATTTTAGGAAGCTGTTTTTTAGCAAACTTCACACATGCAGTAAGCATTTCGGTGAGGCAAGGAAAAGAACAATTCTGCCAAATGAGAAGAAGACTGTTCTGCCATGAACCACAAAAGGGACAACAACTAGTTTGAACTTTTTTAAAGCCATTTTTGAAGCTCTTTCACACATGCATGAAAGACACATCAACCTAGAAGGGAGATCTGTCCATTTGAGGTTGGTTTGAAAGATAAACTTTGAGTCTTCCATGAGTTGTTTGTGTAATTTTTGGATTCAAGGTTTTGGATGATTTTGTGATGAAATAATCCCTGGGTTTGAGGTGTTGTAACTTTAGGAGAATGAGAATGAATTTGCATGTAGGTTTGGTATGAAGTTTAAAAAGAAAATTTGCGTTGGATGCATGTGAACTCACAGTCAAAGTGGTGGTAAATGATTCAAATGTAGTTTGAGTGCTTTTGCCATGAATTTTGTATGATATTGATGTGTAAAATCTTGTTGAAATGTTGAAAATGTAAGGGTGTGCAATTCGGCCAAGATGGATAACATAGACAAAAATTGAGTTGCATTATTTTGAGTGATCTTCATGCTTGAAGATATGTTGAAAGGTTAGATTTTATGTTAAAATTAGAAACAAAACTTTGGTATACAAGCTGCCATATTGATGTTTAGGTGATGAAAAATTGTTTTGGAATGTGTTGGATGATTTTGTAGTTGGTTTTGATAATGAAAATAGTTTGGATATTCAAAGGAATGTATTAGAATATAAATGGGAACTTTGCGATAAAACTTTGGTTTACTACGAGAATGTGATGCGTTATAAATTAGACTTGCATTTATACCTCTAACCATATGTTTAAATATAATTTCGATGAGTAAGAAATCAAATGAAATTGATGGTGTAAAAGATGGAGTGTATTTGGCCAACATATGCCAGAATGAGTTAAAAATGTGTTTAATCCATTGATATTAAATTTGGACTTTAAATGAGGTGTTTTGTATGTTTGAACATAAAGAAATTTGAATGGAAAGTGTTTACGAATAATTATGGTTGTTACACTTTGGAAAAAGGGTATTTCGATATCCTTGAGAATTTAGGCATTTATGTGTGTCAATACGAGTTAATGGAAGTGTGTGTACAAATGAATTTGGTTATGACGATTTCCTAAAAATAGAATGTGAAATATATATAGGTAACGAGGAGGTGAAAGAATTCGAAGTCATGAAATTATCGCAAGCTAGAAAACTGTAAATTTTCCGTGAGTTAGGAATCGGTGAGTGTAAATTACTTTATGAAATAATAAATACATTTTTAGTATGCTTTAATGTGAATGTAAAATTTACTTTACAATTGTGAAATGCATTCTTTAAATGTGTTTTAATGAATATTATAGCTTCAAGAAATTTAAATGAGTTTTTATGAAAGAAATGTTTATAGCATGAAATTATTGAAGAAATATGTTTTTATACTTTTAGCAACAAATTAAAAGCAATATGTTTTTATGAATGATTATTTTAGTATACGAGCTAAATTTTTAAAGCAAAATAGAATGAAAGTTTTTTTTTTTTTAAACCAATGGTTACCCTTCCTTATAAAATGAATTATATGATGAGAAATGACTTAAATGCGTCTGAAATACCTTATTGCACGTATGGCAGGTTAGTTAAAAGGGGATTGAGTCTGTCGTGTCGTCCTCTACGTGTTTTTAAGGTACTACTATGACTGATGTCCTATGCCATGCAATGTAACATTTCGTAGTGTAGTAGCTTATGATTGAGATTGACCGTCCCTACCACCGGTGTCCTAGAACTGAGTGGTAATTTATGATTTCCCTGAGTTCCATTGGATATATGTTTCATGAATGAAAGTTATATCTATTTATTATATCATGTTCATGTATTGTAGGGATTTTTAATGATAAATGTATTTTTGTTTTCAAGCGAAATTTATATAAATGTTTATGCAAAAGCATGAGATTTAAGATTGAATAAACTATTAAAAAACTTATATTTTCAAATGATTCTTGGGAGGCTATTTTAGAAAGTAAAGTTTTGAATAAAAATGCATAACACTCACTGAACTCTTTTAGCTCACTTCTTTTATGTTTTATGAATAAAACCCTCCTTAGGTGTAGAGATAGGTGCTCAGGACGAGCGATCTCCGACACAAAGTTTGGCGACCACATCCGATGATTGTTATTGTGAAATGATAGTAAATATTTTGATGTCCATTGAATACACATAATGTAATTACTTTTGATTTTATGTTGATGCTTATGACTTTGTGCATGTTGAAATGTTTTTAAATTTAAAATGATTTTGATTGAAATACCTTAAATTGTAGTTGAGTTTAAATCTGAGATGACCTGAGGTCCAAATTGGAAATGGAGAAAAAATATACATATATTTTGAAGTGTTATATACTGTTTACAAGTTATTCGAAAATATTTGAAAATATTTGAAAAACAACCGTTGTGCTACCGGAATTTATAAAAGAAAAACAAAAAAATTTACTACTATGTTTTCTAAGTGATTTACAAAAAGGAAATGTATCACGGTTTTGCTCCACGGAGTCCTTTAGAGTCAGTCACTGGCATGAAGACTGCAAGGGCTTCCGTTGAAGTGCCAAGAGGGCTCTGCTTGGGTTCCATCAAGGGAAAATCTGGGTCAGGTCCCTTCATATAAGGCCTTAAGCCCTTGCGTGCGGGGCATAAGAGTTGAATTGGGCTTATGATAGTGAGCTTACTTAGCCTACTAATGAAAAATTTGATAAAAAATTTTAATAATTTAATTGATTACATAATGAATTAATGATAATATATTGTAAAATTTTAGTGGGTTGTGCATATCATTTTAGTTAAATTAATGTCACTCTTCATATTGTTGGATCCTCAACACAATCTTTTGTAATCATAGGATTCTCTGGTTCTCATAAAAATTTGAGAAAGTATTGGTCATCATTTGAAGTTCTTAAATTAGTATTTTAAAACTCATATACATTTAGTTTAACAATAAAAATTTTTGAAGTAAAGAGAAGACTTTAGTTGAATTAAACTTTCAAAATTTGTTGATAATATATTGCTAATGATGATCTAATTGAAAATTTTACTAATTAGATAATTAACTTTTAATATGTTGAATGATGCAAATAATTGATAGTTTGATGAGTGCCACTCTTGCTATATACTGAAACTATATTGATACAATTCTCATCCAATTTTTTTTATTTGTACAATATTCAAGTAATTCATTCAAGAATATTTGTATTATACTTGTCCACTGTTGACGTTCGGAAACGGTCAACCCAGAGATTCTGAGGCCCAGACTGCGAGTGAGGTAATTAAAGGGTGATAACGGTGGTGGGTGTGTGGTAAATGAGCAGTAAATGAGGTTTAAGGTTGGTGGAGCTTAATTAAGTCGAAGGAATGTTGGTCGTGACAGTTAGGTGGATGTAATGAAGTGATCAATGAATACAAGAGGGAGAAGGAAGGATGCAAAACACAAGGGTTTTTACATGGTTCGGCGACTGCGCCTACGTCCACAGCCACTCTGAGGTGATCCCGGCAGAGTGACGGTACTCTAATATTTTTCAGCTTATTTGTACAGTAAAGATCTCCCATATTTATAGAGAGAGGGAGATGATAAAAAGAAATACAAAAGAATGTAATACACGTTAGAGCTATGACAATTTCAACTAATTCTGACATAGGCCATGCTTCATTTAATGTAAAGGTGATCATTGTTCTCTTCCTGCACACGTCTGCATTTAATGCACCAGGAGAGGTCTTTCCTTCATTAATTGCATAGCCGCTGCATTGAATGCTTCTGGGTAATTGTGCGGATGGTTTCCGGCGTGGAGTCAGGAGAGTTGGTGATTCTGATGACTTGCTGTAAAAGGTTTCTTCTGGAGCGGACCAAGGGTCTGTCAAATCAAGCAAGCTGGGTAGGAGTTGATATGGGGGAAGTAATGTTGGGACGATCTGGAAGTAGCGCGAGCTCGCGACCTGGGCAACCTCGCTATTTGGGCGATCTTGCGGCAGCGGTTGGGAGTATGGACTTTCTGGGCCTTTACTTCTGTTCACGTTCAATTGGGCCTTTATTGACCTATTTATTGAGATTGAGAAAATGGGCATAACACAAACCCCCCAGCTCTCAGTGCGGTCTGTGGACTGGAAGCTTATTTGAAAATGTAATTCTGGCGCCCATTTGCGAGTTTTCAGTTGTCGCTTCAATTTTTGTCTTGTAACTGCCGACACGTGGCATTCATGGAGACATTGAAGCCACAAAATACGCTTCGGTCCGTACGCCTTAAATACGCACGTCTTGTAACTATCAGTGCATGATGGCGAGGGGCTAAGGCTTACGCTGAGCCGTCTGATCTTAGCGGTTATCCTTTTGTTGGATCGAATGGTCAGGGGGAATGAGCTCGAGTATATATAAACCGGATGTCGCTTTCATTCTCCATTTTTGCTTCTTCGAGACAAAACACAGACATCCTTCCACTCTATCATCTTCTTCGCAACCATTTTTTGCACTTTTCCAGCAGCTTCTTTGGAGCACACCACTTCAGAGTTCAGACTCCGCCTCAAGCTTATACGGTAAGTCTGTTGACCCTGCTCTTCTCATTCCTTTATGCATCGATGGCTCATTCTGATTTGTAGTGTGCATTTCTGTTTCCACGCCACATTTGTACTCGTGCATTTGCCTGTTTCATATTTAGGGGTTGTTGTGCATGTTCATTTAGACAATCTTGCTGCTAGTAGTCTGTAGTGACAAAGATGATATATTGTGGAGGTTGCTTGTAGTTTTGGGTAGCTTGGATCCGTTGTAACCTGCTGATGTAGCTTAGGTACATTGAATACTTCACCCCTGCATTTTTTATAGGGTCCCTGCAGTTATAGGGTTAGAAATTTAAACTTTATGAGGAGATTGTACCTGGTGGGCCCGTGTTTTGGGCCCACATTATCCCTGACAGTGGGGCGGGCGACCTGGTTCATAGTATAGCGGCCTTAAGGATATTTTGTCGTAGTTTGTTAGATTCGGTGTGCTCTCAGAGCTCTGATGTCGTTCTCTTTTTGTAGATGTCAGGTCGCTCACGCCGTGGTCGCACTCGTAATGGAGTTTCCGCTCCTAAAGAGCGGGTAGGGCGGCAGGTTAGAGGAACACAAAGAGCGACCTCTCGGAGCGGTGAGGTCGCGGAGGAGCCTGCTGCTCAGCTGGGCCTTCTACTTCTCGGACTGAGGCTGAAGAGAGAGAAGCTCGAACTACCTTCCGCCATACTGCCTCCAACATGACTCTTACAGGTCTGCAGGCCCTAGCTCGAGAGTTCGATCTTCCCCTAGGGTGCAGGGCTAATGTGCCGCAGGAGACTGATCATGCAGCCTATCCACCTTCTGGTTTTGTTGCAGCAAGTCGCGAGCACATGGAGCTCGGGCTTAGGTTCCCTATCCCCTGCTATCTTGTGACCCTGCTAAACGATCTGAGGCTCGCCCTCTTTCAGCTCACCTCAAATTCTTATGCCCATTTGACCACTTTAGCTGCTGGTTCATCAAGTATGGGCTCGGACCCCCTACTCCTCGCATTATCCACTACTTGTATAGCTTCAAGGGGACTCATGGTCGCTCGATTGGGCCCAGGGACGGGTTGTAATACATTTCATGTCGCCAACCTCGCTGTAAACAGTATCTGCCCCAGCATTGTACTAAGTCTAACGTGGGCGAATATAAGTCCCACTGGATTTTGGTCACCTGCCTCTCTGTTTCCGACCTGCGTAACACTTCCTTCGTCTACTCACCCGGTAGTTGCATATGTTTGCTCGCGGAGACAAATATAAAATTATTATTATTATTTTTTTTTTTTTTATTGACGAGTTTGTTCTTTCTTTGCAACCGTCTCCAGTCCTAAGATCAAGCTTACTGACGAGGAGACTGAGCTCCTAGAGACCTTTGCAGCGGCCAAGGACGAGGGTGATGACTCGTTTCCTTCGAACTCCAAGCTGGTAGTCCTAGGCCTTGCTCCATCTGTTTTTGGCCCTCTTCTGGATATAAACCAAGACTTGGGAGTTTGAGGACAGGAAAGTGAAGTTCGTTCTGTCCTTGCTGTGCCCCTCGGCCCAGATCCTAAGCCCGTGCCTGAGCTTGAGCGCGTGCCCGAGCCTGAGCCTGAGCCCGAGCCCGCATTTGAGCCCGAGCTCAAATCTGAGTCTTCTTCAGATAGTCTTTCCACCACAAGCACTTCGTCGGACGACATGCATAGGTTTACACTAAGGGTCCCTCCCCTCCAAGTTGTTGCACCGCCTAGGGAGACAGAGGTCGTGACGGTGGATGACGATTCTCCAGACCTTCCTCGTCAGAAGCCTCCACCTTCTACTGATGTAGCTGCTGGGGTGCCAGTTCCGGAATCAGGAGGTCGGGAACATACTCCTCCACCTGCGTCCAAAAGAATAAGGACCCCCGTTGAGGAGGGTTCAGCCTCCCCCGACTAGGAGCCTTTGATCAGAAGAAAGAGGAAAGGCATTGCGGAGTCTCCAGCCCCCAAGTGCAAGAAGGTAATGAAGCTCAGAAAGCCCGGGGCTGTCATCATTGCGGGGAGCTCGAGTGCCCAGACCTTAGAGCGATCCGAGCGGGTTGAGGATGAAACAACTGAGGATCCTGATCTGCAAGCTGATAAGGAGGCAGAGATGGAGTATTTCAAGGATTTTCTTTCCTGTGCCCCAGATGTTTTGAAAAACCGTATCCCGAAGCTCCCGAGGTTGGACTTCACTGATAGGAAGCTAATAGGCTATGAAGTTCATCATACAGCATTGGTAAGCTTCAAGTCCCTTCATTTTTACTTTGCTTTTATCGAATCTCTCTGATTTGGGTCTACCGCCTTCGTCTTCCTCAGGTGGCCATGACTTTCATAAAGCTACTGTAGAGGATCAAGGATCAGATGGGCACGGAGGCTGTCTTTAGGATGACCGAGGAGCAGCTTAAAAAGGATAGGGAGAGGCTTCAGGGCGAAGTGAATCTCCTCCAAGAGGAGCACCAAATATTGGCGGACAAGCTTAAGGAAACTGATGTGGCTCTGTCCCAGGAAACAGCACGCAGGGAAGCAGCTACTTCCGAAGTTGGCAAGATTCATGAGGAGCTACTGAAAGTGAAGGGCAAGTTGAGCATGGTTGCGAAGAGAGCAGAGTCTACAGAAAATAGAGCTAACCAGCAGCAGCAAGAGGTGTCCGCGATTAAGGAGGAGCTTTCCAGAGCTCGGGCAGAGACAGCTAGGGCTCAGAAAGAGGCTGCTAGTGACAGGACCCTTCCCAGACCTTATCTAAGCTCTTGTCTGGAGGATCCTGTCGGGCACTTCAACGGACTTATCGAAACCGACTTGTCGGATCGAAGAAATCCGAGAAGCGAACCCTAACTTTCTTCAACCGGTTTACTCGTTTGGTCTCAAAAATTCAGTTTTCTTTTAAACTAGTTGGGAGTGATAAAATTTTTCTCGATTCTATTTCAAATATTTTTATAAAATTTTCGACAGCATAACGGCTGCATTTTTGATAAACCAAAATTTACCTGTCAAGAAATTTACACTTCGACTAAAACCTCAATTCCTCCCAACTTCTTTATTCCCAAACATGCACAAATCATCATCATTTTTTTTGTTTTACAAACATGCAACATCAACACCCAATTCTCTTTTCATAAGTACGAACTCATGTAGAATATATCTAGATGCATCATATATATCAAATGCATGAATATTTACAAATATACAATTTCAAAATATGAATATTTGTTTCTCAATTACATATCCATCTCATCCATAAAGCTTTACATCATCACATATCATAGATCGCCCACCTATATATATACAACAAAATGATGACGACCTGTCGTCCACGGTGGCACACAATTAAATATAAATAGCTACAAAATAAACAAATAAGTTAGTGCAACGAAGATATAATATCACATACACTAATATGACAATTTATCATTTGTTTTATGATTTCTTTCAAAACCCCCATGTATATCCTTTAAACATTCTAACCATCACGGGCGATTAAAACTAACGCCAACGTGAAGCTTACTGAGGTATCTCAACCACTACGTTACGGAATTTACTGCATCGTACGTAGGGCGCTAAATCTTATCACTGAGCAACTACAATGCGGAATTTTCTGCATCGCAATTGTAGTGCTAAAACTCTGGGCAACTACGAGCGGAATTTACTGCATCGCTTCGTAGCGCTAACTGTTAATTAACCAACTACGTGCGGAATTTTCTGCATCGCAACGTAACGCTTATATTTTCTAGGAAACTGAGCAACTACGGACGGAATTTTCTGCGTCGTCTCGTAGTGCTAATTTCTCTATACTCTGAGCGACTACGGACGGAATTTTCTGCGTCGTCACGTAGCGCTAACTCTCATAACCTCTTAAGGCATATACATAGGTTTTATAATCAATTTCTTCAAGTGCAAAAGCACAAAACTCACTAGTTTTACATCTTCTGAAAACTTTCTTAGTTCATTTTCTCTACATACAACTCATAATCATTTTCTAGAAACATATGGATTACATAGGAATCCATACGCTTAACTTTTAACTATATCATTATATATTATTTCCGATTTCCTTTATTACATAGCTACTATAGTCATTTAACATCATCAAGAAATTGCATGACCATTTAAAAAGCTATTAAGTGGCGAACCACTTACCTCAAGGCCGCGTCAAGCGTCTCGACGAGGCTCCTGGACGCCGCTCACGTGCTCGTCACCTACACAACATGATCTCATCATTACTAGTGATAATTTGAAAAGTTGAGAATCTCAACTTCAAGGTTAATAATCTCAATTAAGACCCATTTTCTCTATATAATCTCCTAACTTGTTTCTAACTCAACCGAAACTCTCTAACTTCGATTTCTTTGTAAAAGTTTTACTTCTAGACCCCTAGGATCATCCCCATATGTTTCCTTTGGTCTCCAAAAGCTTAAAACAAAAAGTCAACTTTTTTAATTATACGGTTGACCACGAAAAACAGAATTGAAACCAGCCATGGTTTCACCTCCGTTCCTTTTTCTAGCGTCTCCTTATCACATAACTAAGTCGTCCGTAAAGTTTCGTCGAGAAACTCCATCGTTTGCTATGTCAAATCTAAGGAAAACGTCTGTTTTGGACACTTTCGGACGCAATTAAGTGCCCGTTTTGCAAACTCTTGGTTTTGAGTTAGCGACGCTAGTTTTTCTTCCATAGCTAAGCTTCATTTAACTAATAATGATGAATCAAACTCAAACCATGCAATAAAATTACATTCGGATAGCCATTTCACTTCTTAAAGCTCTAACGGCACTATTTTGGCATAACTTGCACAATTTTTATCGGATTTGATCCGTTCCAAAACCTATGGTTTTCTATGGTTCCTAGGCATCATTTGAGGTGTAGAACATCCCCAAATAAGCCAAATATGGTCAGGTCTCTTATAGCTCAAGATTTGAGCTCGGGTTCTCACATTGTCAATTTTTCCTCTTTTTCAACTTCAACAATTTCTTAACTTATCTAACCTCTTTTATACTTGAAATTGGTTTCGAAACCATCTAATTTCAAGGTCTAACTACTGCCCTTCAAGTGTCTAACACAAACATAAATCTAACTTGGTCATTAGAGTGCTCAAAATTCACTCAAAACTTTTCTCAATCACTTGGTGTTCCTAAAACTCTACTCTCGGTTTTCATTTTGAGGGAGGGTGTAACAGCCCATTTACATCAAGCTATGGCATCAATTACACCCAAAACTCATCCTTGATGATTCTATAACAATCTCCTAAGATTCTAACAAGATTTACAAGCAATCTAATCACATAAACCAACAAAAATTCTGCAGTAACTTCTCAGCAGCACTGACAGGACCCTTCCCAAACCTTATCTAAGCTCTTGTCTGGAGGATCCTGCCGGGCACTTCAACGGATTCCTCGAAACCGACTCGTCGGATCGAAGACATCCGGGAAGCGAACCCTTTCTTTCTGTATCCGGTTTACTCGTTAAAACTTAGTGATTTGAATTTTTATCGTCACTGGTTGGGAGTGGTAAACATTTTCTTTGATTCTTTTTCAAATTCATTTTATAAAAATTTCGGCAGCATAACGATTGCATTTTTGATAAACCAAAAATTTGACTTGTAAGAAAAATAACACTTCGACTATTTCAATACACCTCCCAACTTCTATAATTCTCAATCATGCATCATTCATCACACATTCATAAGCATAACAATAAGCTTTAATGCCAAGTATACATATATGAATCATATATAGTATGCATGAATATATTTACATTTTGCAATCTCAACATCATTGAAATTCAAAATATACATGATTAAATACATAATACAAAAATGTATATACATGTCTTGCGCTATCGCCCACCTATCAATGTGTATGCAAGCAAAAGGTCTCGATCTCGTCCGATGGCGGCACGCAATAAAAACAAATGAGCTACAAAATAAATCAGAGGTTAGTGCAATAAGGATATATAATATCACATACACCAACATAAGAATTCATTATTGACTCGAGTTTTACAACTTCCTTAAAAATTCTTCCATGTATATCCTTGACTCATTCTAACCATCACAGGCGATTATAACTAACGCCTATCGTGAAGCTACTAAAGTGTCTCGACCACTACGTTACGGAATTCACTGCATCGTACGTAGGGCGCTAAACTATTTACTGAACAACTACAATGCGGAATTCTCTGCATCGCAAATGTAGTGCTAGATCTTTAGACGACTACGAGCGGAATTTACTGCATCGCGTCGTAGCGCTAAAGCTTATCGCTGAGCAACTACAATGCGGAATTTTCTGCATCGCAATTGTAGTGCTAAAACTCTGGGCAACTACGAGCGGAATTTACTGCATCGCTTCGTAGCGCTAACTGTCAACTAACCAACTACGTGCGGAATTTTCTGCATCGCAACGTAGCGCTTATATTTTCTAGGAAACTGAGCAACTACGGACGGAATTTTCTGCGTCGTCTCATAGTGCTAACTTCTCTATACTCTGAGCGACTACGGACAGAATTTTCTGCGTCGTCACGTAGCGCTAACTCTCATAACCTCTTAAGGCATATACATGGGTTTTATAATCAATTTCTTCAAGTGCAAAAGCACAAAACTCACTAGTTTTACATCTTCTGAAAACTTTCTCATTTTACTTTTTCTATAACAACTTAGTATTAGTTTCTAGTACAATATAGATTCCATAGGAATCTATATGCTTAACTTGAACATTAACATTGAAAATCCTTTTCATTTTCATTTATTACTTAGTTACAATATCTATTACGAATAACCATGAATTGATATAGAATTTAAACACTCATAAGTGGCGAACCACTTACCTCAAGGCCGCGTCAAGCGTCTCGACGAGGCTCCTGGACGCCGCTTACGCGCTCGTCACCTACACAACATGATTCTCATCATTACTAATGACAAAACTCAATTCTCAACTATAAGGTCAAGAATCTCAACTAAGACCATTTTTCTCTATATATCCTCCTAACTTGTTTCTACTCAACCGAGGCTCTCTAATCCCAATTTTTGTGTAAAAGTTTTAGTTTTAGACCCTTAGGGATTACCCCACGCGGTCCGTTTAATTGTTGGAGGCTTAAAACTAAAAATCACATTTTTAATTTAAACGGACAGCCCTTGACAGTGTGCACTGCTACGCACTGCCCGGGACTCCGTTTTCCTTCGTTCTTTTTCCTACGGCTCACTTATATCCCATTCTAGTCACACGATAAATTTCATTGAGAAATATTATCGTTTGCTATGTCAAATTTAAGGAAAACGTCCGTTTTGGACACTTTCGGGCGCAATTAAGTGCCCATTTTACAAACTATTGGTTTTAGGTTAGCGACGCTAGTTTTTCTTCCACAACTAAGCTTCATTTAACTAATAATGACTAACTAAACTCATTTCAAGCCATAAAAATTGCGTTAAGCTAGCCGTTTCACTTCTCAGAGTTCTAACGACGCTATTTTGTGCATAACTTACACAATTTTTATCGGATTCGATCCGTTCCAAAACCTATGGTTTTCTATGGTTCCTAGGCATCATTTGAGGTGTAGAACACCCCCAAATAAGCCAAATATGGTCAGGTCTCCCCTAGCTAAAAATTCAGTTCGGGAATCACTAATGTTGTCAAAACTAGCTCTCTTGAGCTTCTCTTATTCCCACATGCTTTCCTATGCTTTTCTAATCATTTTTATGCTCAAACTTAGGTTCAAAACCTCTAAATTTCAGAGCTCATTTACTGTCTAATATGGTCATAACACACACATAAACATTACTTGTTCATTTGAACACTAACAATTCACTCAAAACTTTTATCAACTAGTTTGTGTGTGTGAAAAACAAATTTTCGTTTCTATGATTCTCAGGCCTATAACAGCCCATAAATAAAACCCTAAGTCATCATTTACACTCAAAAACATCTCCTCTAAGGTTCTATAACAATCACTTAGGTTTTGACACCATTTCTAGTGCAAAACCTCCAACAACATACAACACAATTCTGCAGAAATAATTTCAGCACACTGCTGGAAATTTTTGTAAAGAAAAGGAAGAGTAAGCTAATTTCTTACTTGGTTCTTGACTTAAAGAGTTGAGAGGGACTTGGGAGAGGTCTTAGAGAAGAGGATTCAAGGCTTGAATGGGCTGGATGATTGTTTCTTCTCCCACTTTTCTGGTCTGGCGTCCAGACCCCTGCAGAGCTGTCTTCACTTTTCTGGTTCGGTTCTGCTCTTGCTGCTGCTGCTGGTTGCTTCCTCTTGAGCACGACCAGCAGCTGATCTTCCTCTTCTCTTCATGCCTTCTTCTTCTCTTCTTATGGCCTTTCACTTCTGCTCTTAATCTCCCTTGGTTCTGCCCGTTTCTGGAAGCTTCTCACGCCAACAGCTGCTGCCCTGTTCTGCTCTCACGGTTTCTGTGTATTTCACGACTGAATGGCTGTATTTGCTGAAAATTATCAGCTAAGTCTTGTATTTATAGACTCCACCTTTCAAGAATTGCATTTCTTGCATTCATCTTTTTCTATTCACAAAAATCCTTCTCTTGTTTTACTTAATTGCTACTACACCCTTCATCCTTTATGGTTTTGAAGGTTTTGCTTCTATTTAATTTGTTGGGCTATCACTTAAACTTATTCAATCACTTAGTAACACTTTATTACTTATATTTATTTATGTAATGAAGTTCTAACTTTAGAACTTGTCTACTTGTCAATTATATATATATATATATTTCTTATTTGTGGAAATCTAACTTTCCTCTTATCTAATTTTATTTTCTTGATAGTTTTTACTTTTAATTGATTGGTTTATATATCTCATAAACATCTTATGGGATGTCAAGTTTTTCTCTTGATCACTTGACTCTCTCTTTTTAATCGAATTTTAATTCGATTATCATTTACTAACATATTGGATTTCTTGACTTAGATTTTCATTGGGACGTTACTAAACTTTTTAATACGACAAATTTCGTCGTATTCTAAATGAATAAATTTCGGAGGCTATGAAATTAAATTAATTAAACGTAGAGAGTTATATTTTATCTCTCTAACTTAATTTCTAACGTTGGGACTTTAGAAGTCGGAGCTAGGAGTTTACAAGCACTGCTGAAATTTTCAGCAAGAAAAGATTAAGAAACTTGATTCTCTTACTTGGTTCTTTGTTTGGGGAGTTGAGAGAGACTTACTAGGGACCCTAAGAGGTTGATTGAGGGGATGGAAGGCTGGTTGGGAGGTTGTTTCTTCCCTGACCGACCCGCTCGCTGCACCCCGTCGCTACTCTGTTCCAGCTCGCGTCTGGTGCTGTTTCTGCTCTGTTTCTGCTCGTTTTCTACTCGACCAGCAGCTGGTGTTCCTTCTCCTTCGTGTCTCCTCCCTCTTCTCTTCCTTTGCTGCCCAGTTTGCTGCAGTTCACGGCCTCTGAATCCTCCTCACGCGAGCTGCCCGAAATCGCGACCTGCACTGTCGCGCGAGCTACTGGTGCGCGGGAGTCTATTTTGGTTGCTGCTGCTGTCTTCTTCTTCCTTGCCTCCAGCCTTTCCCTTCTGGTCTGCTTCTCTTCTCCCTTCTGGTCTTCTCTTTTGGTTCCCGGCAGCAGCCCCTGCTCTCTTTCTCTCGACTCCTCTCGGTTTCTCTCGAAGGAAGGCTGCTGGTGACTGAATGGGCTGAAATTTTTTGTTGAAAATTCAGCCCTAAGTCTTGTTATTTATATTGACCATCTTCTAATATTTGCATCTTGTCCCATTTCTTTTCTTTAATTCTCATTCAACTCATCATCTTCTTAGTGCTCTTTCACGATTACCCCTCATGGTCTCCCGTGTCTATTTCGCTTCTATTCGATTCAAATTCTCGTCTCGCAAGAATTTATTTATTTTTTTAAAACGTTAAGCTTATTTCATTAATCTTGACTCTCTCTTTTTAATCGAATTTTAATTCGATTATCATTCACTAACATCTTGAATTTCTTGACTTAGATTTTCGTTGGGACGTTACTAAACTTTTTAATACGACGAATTTCGTCGTATTCTAAATGAATAAATTTCGGAGGCTAGGAAATTAAATCAATTAAACGTAGAGAGTTATATTTTATCTTTCTAACTTGATTCCTAACGTTGGGACTTTAGAAGTCAGAGCGAGGAGTTTACAATTTCTTCCCCCCTTATAAAAATTTCGTCCTCGAAATTTAAATGACATACCTCATTCAAACAACTGAAGGTGTTAGGCACGCATCTGTGCTTCGGGCTCCCATGTAGCCTCTTCTAACTCGTGATTTCGCCATAGCACCTTCACTAGCGGAATCACTCTGTTGCGTAATACTTGATCTCTACGATCTAGGATCTCCACTGGATGTTCCTTGTAGGTCAAGTTTTCCTTTAACTGAATTGGTTGCTCTTGCAAAATGTGAGAAGGATCAGCTATGTACTTGCGTAACATAGAGACGTGGAATACGTCATGGATGTTGGCTAACTCTGATGGTAACCTCAATCGATAAGCCACTTCACCCACTTTGTCTACTATCTCATAAGGGCCTATGTATCGAGGGCTCAACTTTTCACGTTTTTCGAATCTTAGAATACCCTTCCAGGGCGAGACTCGTAGAAACACTTGATCACCCACTTCAAACTTAAATCTCTTCTTCGATTGTCCGCATAACTTTTCTGTCTATCGCTTGCTATCTTCAACCGCTCCCTTATCATATTTACTTTCTCGGTTGTATCTTGGACAATCTCTGGGCCAATTAATCTTCTCTCCCATTTCGTCCCAACAGACTGGGGTTCTGCACTTTTTGCCATACAATGCCTCATAAGGTGCCATACCAATACTCGACTGGTAGCTATTGTTGTAGGCAAACTCTATCAATGCTAGGTAATTATCCCAGCTTCCTTTAAACTCCATCACACAGGCTCTCAACATATCTTCGAGAGTCTAGATGGTTCTCTCTGATTGACCATCTGTCTGTGGGTGAAAAGCAGTACTGAAGTGTAATCTGGTGCCCATGGCATCTTGTAGCTTCGGCCAGAATCGAGAGTGAAGCGAGAATCTCTATCTGATACAATAGACACTGGTGCGCCATGTAGCCTCACAATCTCGTCTACATACAACTGTGCATATCTTTCTAGAGAATAGGTCTGATTAACAGCAATAAAGTGGGCCGACTTCGTCAGTCTATCTACGATAACCCAAATGGCATCATGTCCACGCTGTGTCCTGGGAAGTCCTGTCACGAAATCCATCGTGATCCTTTCCCATTTCCACTCAGGAATGGATAAAGGCTGTAGTAAACCTGCTGGTTTCTGATGCTCAATCTTGATCTGTTGACAAGTTAGGCACTTAGATACGAACTCTGCTATCTCTCTCTTCATACCTCTCCACCAATAATGGTCTCTCAAAGTCTAATACATCTTCGTACTCCCTGGATGCATAGCATATGCAGAGGAGTGTGCCTCTTCCATGATTTCTTTCTTCAAATCTGCTACATCTGGCACGCATAATCTTTGGCCCAACACTAGTGTTCCATCACTTCGCAAAGTGAAGCTACTCTGCTGTCCAGCCTCTATCTTGCTTCTCAATTTCATCAAGTACTGATCATGAGCTTGCAAGTCTCTAACTCTGTCTACTAACACTAGCTGAACATGGAAAGCTGCTAATAAGGCACCTGACTCTACTGTCTCTAAACTGACCCTCATAGATCTCAACTCTACTAGCATCTGCAAGTACTCTGCTGTAAGCTGGGCTACGGAGCTAGAGGGTTTCTTGCTTAGTGCATCTGCTACTACATTTGTCTTGCCTGGGTGGTATTCAATGGTGCAATCATAGTCTTTAATAAGCTCTATCCACCTTCTCTGTCTCATGTTCAAGTCTTTCTGCGTGAACAAGTACTGTAGGCTTTTGTGATCTGTGAAGATCCTGCAAGGTACTCCATAGAGATAGTGTCGCCATATTCTCAAAGCGAACACTACAGCTGCTAACTCCAAGTCGTGTGTTGGATAGTTCACTTCATGCTTCTTTAATTGCCTTGAAGCATAAGCTATCACTCTATCATGCTGCATCAACACACAACCTAAACCTTGCCTGGAGGCATCGCAATATACTGTAAATCCTTCACTTCCTGAAGGAAGTGTAAGCACTGGTGCTGTAGTCAGCCTTTGCTTTAACTCATCAAAACTGCTCTGACAGGCTTCTGACCAAATGAACTTCTCTTCTTTTCTTGTTAACTTGGTCAGTGGAGTAGCTATCTTGGAGAATCCTTCTACAAACTTTCTGTAATACCCAGCTAAACCCAAGAAGCTTCTGACTTCTGTTACACTCGTGGATGGCTTCCAATCTACAATAGCTTCTATCTTCTGGGGATCTACTGAAATACCCTCTGCTGATACTACATGTCCCAGAAATGCCACATGATCTAGCCAAAACTGGCACTTGCTAAACTTTGCATACAACTGATGCTCTCTTAGAGTCTGCAATACAATCCTCAAATGCTCTGCATGTTCCTCACTACTACTTGAATACACCAGGATGTCATCGATGAAGACTATGACAAACTTGTCTAAATATGGTCTGAAGACACGATTCATCAGATCTATAAAGGCTGCTGGGGCATTGGTTAAGCCGAATGGCATCACCAAGAACTCATAATGCCCATATCTAGTTCTGAAGGCTGTTTTGAGAACATCTTCCCTTTGCACTTTCAATTCCTTTAGCTCAGCTGGTGCTATCTGATACGGAGCTATAGAGATGGGTTCTGTGCCAGGTGCTAGCTCAATATCGAACTCAATCTCTCTATCTGGGGGTAGTCCTGAAAGGTCCTCGGGAAATATATCAGAGAACTCGTTCACCACCGGGACTTCTGCTAACTGTAGCTCTCTGTCGCTAGCTTCTATTGCATAGACCAAGTACCCCTAACATGCTTTACGGAGCATCTTATTCGCTCGGATCACGCTTACTAAACTTGTAGAGAGTATTTTCCGCTCTCCACAAAAGATCACATCTGGTTCCCCAGGCTTGCTGAACTGAACCTCTTTTCTATAACAATCTACGGTCGCACGATGCTTGGATAACCAATCCATGCCCAAAATGATATCAAAGTCATGAATATCGAGTACTATTAAATTACCCTCGAACTCATAACTTACTATCGTTACTTTACTTCCCATATACACTCTATCTGCAACAAGCGAATCACCTGTGGGAAGTGACACTACCATGCTACACTTGGTCGGACTCAACTCCATTCCGACTCTATCTATGAACTCTCGAGAAATAAAAGAATGGGTGGCTCCTGGGTCCACCAATACATGAGTATCAGTATCAAATAGAGAGATGATACCTGTGACCACATCTAGTATAGCATCTGCCGCCTGCTGGGTCACTGTATATACTCTGGCGGCCTGACTACGAGGTCTACCTGTTGGTGCTCTGGGAGGTCTACCTGGCTGTCCTCTGGGGGGTATATCTCTACCTGCTCCGCTACCAGGCTGCCATGCACTAGTAGCTCCTCCAGTCTGGGGGCCTCCCCTATCGGGTCCACGGTTCCCACTAGTCTGCCCCTGAACTGCTGATCTGGCCTCTGATGGGCTCGAAGCTACTGCACTGGGACAGTCTCTCATAAAATGTCCCTCCCGTCCACACCGAAAGCATCCGGTCTTGCCCTGTAGGCACTCACCGTGGTGTAACCGGCCACATCTACACACACTGGTCGGCTCCTCCAGCTCTGCTGGCTCCTAGACCCTGCTGATGAACGAATAGGACTCTGACTGGTCTGGGGTCTCTAACTCTGCTGCCGACTCTGTGACCCTGCTGAGCGCTGCCCACTCTTGGGTACCTTGCTGGACTCTCCCTGATGGCTACCGGTCCAGCTCCGCTTCTGACTGAATTTCGACTAGGACTCTATAGCGGTCTGTGCGCTCTGCTCTACTCTGGTGGTTGCCTCTACCAACTGTCCATATCTAGTATGTGAGGTAGATGTCACAATGGTCCTAACCGCGGGGTTAAGACCTGCCATAAATCTGTTGATCTTTTCTTCCTCATTCTCTGTAAAGAATGGAACGAGGCGGATCAACTCTGAAAACTTCTTCTCATATTCTGGCACTGAGGAGTCCCTCTGCTCCAATCTGTAAAATTCTTGTATTTTAGCATCTTATAGCTCTTGGGGAAAAATCTGTCTGTAAACTCTCTGTTGAACTCGGCCCAGGTGACTCCCTCTGAGTGGGCTCTCTGATGCGCCTTCCACCAGTCCTTGGCGCGATCCTTAAGTAAGAAAGCGGAATAAGAGACCATCTGCTCCTCTGTACACCCCATCATATGAAAGATCTCCTCGTTTACCTCTAACCAAGACAACGCTCTCTCAGGGTCTCCGCTACCATCATACGGCTTCGCGCCTAATTTACGGGCGCGCTCAATCGATACCCCAGACTCCTGCGGCTGCTGAAGGGCCGCTATTAACATTTGAGCCATCTGTTCCATCTGCCCTGGAGTAGGTCCTGGGGCAGGCTCTGGTCGTACTGACTATGATGGCTCTGGGTGTGCAGAACTCTCTGGCACGTTGACAGACTCGTCAACCTGCTCTCTATCTGGTGTGGGTGCCTCTGTGGCTACCCGTCTCGTCCTCGGACGATCTCTATGCTGCATAGCTAAGCGTGTACTAATACACTAATAGCCACAAATCACGAAATTTAAATTTCAACAACTAGCTCAATATAATCTGACATGATAATTTCATGCAATATTTAACTCACAATCTTATGCATAACTTTCTACTTAGCAACTTGCTTCGAAGCATATTCATAACATGCTGAATTCAAATACTATAACTTATACTTCAGCTTATGCAATCGATGAAAGCATAACTCTCAAAATCTTTAAAAATAATGCATGCACAAGTAACTTCGTGCCTTAAGCATAACTAGTGCACAATTTGTGCGAAATAGCTCAAACTTTTCTTTTAAAACTTTTTCTCAACTGAACGAGAACCGGGCTCTGATACCAACTTGACAGGACCCTTCCCAGACCTTATCTAAGCTCTTGTCTGGAGGATCCTGCCGGGCACTTCAACGGACTTATCGAAACCGACTTGTCGGATCGAAGAAATCCGAGAAGCGAACCCTAACTTTCTTCAACCGGTTTACTCGTTTGGTCTCAAAAATTCAGTTTTCTTTTAAACTAGTTGGGAGTGATAAAATTTTTCTCGATTCTATTTCAAATATTTTTATAAAATTTTCGACAGCATAACGGCTGCATTTTTGATAAACCAAAATTTACCTGTCAAGAAATTTACACTTCGACTAAAACCTCAATTCCTCCCAACTTCTTTATTCCCAAACATGCACAAATCATCATCATTTTTTTTTGTTTTACAAACATGCAACATCAACACCCAATTCTCTTTTCATAAGTACGAACTCATGTAGAATATATCTAGATGCATCATATATATCAAATGCATGAATATTTACAAATATACAATTTCAAAATATGAATATTTGTTTCTCAATTACATATCCATCTCATCCATAAAGCTTTACATCATCACATATCATAGATCGCCCACCTATATATATACAACAAAATGATGACGACCTGTCGTCCGCGGTGGCACACAATTAAATATAAATAGCTACAAAATAAACAAATAAGTTAGTGCAACGAAGATATAATATCACATACACTAATATGACAATTTATCATTTGTTTTATGATTTCTTTCAAAACCCCCATGTATATCCTTTAAACATTCTAATCATCACGGGCGATTAAAACTAACGCCAACGTGAAGCTTACTGAGGTATCTCAACCACTACGTTACGGAATTTACTGCATCGTACGTAGGGCGCTAAATCTTATCACTGAGCAACTACAATGCGGAATTTTCTGCATCGCAATTGTAGTGCTAAAACTCTGGGCAACTACGAGCGGAATTTACTGCATCGCTTCGTAGCGCTAACTGTTAATTAACCAACTACGTGCGGAATTTTCTGCATCGCAACGTAGCGCTTATATTTTCTAGGAAACTGAGCAACTACGGACGGAATTTTCTGCGTCGTCACGTAGCGCTAACTCTCATAACCTCTTAAGGCATATACATGGGTTTTATAATCAATTTCTTCAAGTGCAAAAGCACAAAACTCACTAGTTTTACATCTTCTGAAAACTTTCTTAGTTCATTTTCTCTACATACAACTCATAATCATTTTCTAGAAACATATAGATTACATAGGAATCCATACGCTTAACTTTTAACTATATCATTATATATTATTTCCGATTTCCTTTATTACATAGCTACTATAGTCATTTAACATCATCAAGAAATTGCATGACCATTTAAAAAGCTATTAAGTGGCGAACCACTTACCTCGAGGCCGCGTCAAGCGTCTCGACGAGGCTCCTGGACGCCGCTCACGTGCTCGTCACCTACACAACATGATCTCATCATTACTAGTGATAATTTAAAAAGTTGAGAATCTCAACTTCAAGGTTAATAATCTCAATTAAGACCCATTTTTCTCTATATAATCTCCTAACTTGTTTCTAACTCAACCGAAACTCTCTAACTTCGATTTCTTTGTAAAAGTTTTACTTCTAGACCCCTAGGATCATCCCCATATGTTTCCTTTGGTCTCCAAAAGCTTAAAACAAAAAGTCAACTTTTTTAATTATACGGTTGACCACGAAAAACAGAATTGAAACCAGCCATGGTTTCACCTCCGTTCCTTTTTCTAGCGTCTCCTTATCACATAACTAAGTCGTCCGTAAAGTTTCGTCGAGAAACTCCATCGTTTGCTATGTCAAATCTAAGGAAAACGTCCGTTTTGGACACTTTCGGGCGCAATTAAGTGCTCGTTTTGCAAACTCTTGGTTTTGAGTTAGCGACGCTAGTTTTTCTTCCATAGCTAAGCTTCATTTAACTAATAATGATGAATCAAACTCAAACCATGCAATAAAATTACATTCGGATAGCCATTTCACTTCTTAAAGCTCTAACGGCACTATTTTGGCATAACTTGCACAATTTTTATCGGATTTGATCCGTTCCAAAACCTATGGTTTTCTATGGTTCCTAGGCATCATTTGAGGTGTAGAACATCCCCAAATAAGCCAAATATGGTCAGGTCTCTTATAGCTCAAGATTTGAGCTCGGGTTCTCACATTGTCAATTTTTCCTCTTTTTCAACTTCAACAATTTCTTAACTTATCTAACCTCTTTTATACTTGAAATTGGTTTCGAAACCATCTAATTTCCATGTCTAACTACTGCCCTTCAAGTGTCTAACACAAACATAAATCTAACTTGGTCATTAGAGTGCTCAAAATTCACTCAAAACTTTTCTCAATCACTTGGTGTTCCTAAAACTCTACTCTCGGTTTTCATTTTGAGGGAGGGTGTAACAGCCCATTTACATCAAGCTATGGCATCAATTACACCCAAAACTCATCCTTGATGATTCTATAACAATCTCCTAAGATTCTAACAAGATTTACAAGCAATCTAATCACATAAACCAACAAAAATTCTGCAGTAACTTCTCAGCAGCACTGCTGAAATTTTCAGCAAGAAAAGATTAAGAAACTTGCTTCTCTTACTTGGTTCTTTGTTTGGGGAGTTGAGAGAGACTTACTAGGGACCCTAAGAGGTTGATTGAGGGGATGGAAGGCTGGTTGGGAGGTTGTTTCTTCCCTGACCGACCCGCTCGCTGCACCCCGTCGCTACTCTGTTCCAGCTCGCGTCTGGTGCTGTTTCTGCTCTGTTTCTGCTCGTTTTCTGCTCGACCAGCAGCTGGTGTTCCTTCTCCTTCGTGTCTCCTCCCTCTTCTCTTCCTTTGCTGCCCAGTTTGCTGCAGTTCACGGCCTCTGAATCCTCCTCACGCGAGCTGCCCGAAATCGCGACCTGCACTGTCGCGCGAGCTACTGGTGCGCGGGAGTCTGCTTTGGTTGCTGCTGCTGTCTTCTTCTTCCTTGCCTCCAGCCTTTCCCTTCTGATCTGCTTCTCTTCTCCCTTCTGGTCTTCTCTTTTGGTTCCCGGCAGCAGCCCCTGCTCTCTTTCTCTCGACTCCTCTCGGTTTCTCTCGAAGGAAGGCTGCTGGTGACTGAATGGGCTGAAATTTTCTGCTGAAAATTCAGCCCTAAGTCTTGTTATTTATATTGACCATCTTCTAATATTTGCATCTTGTCCCATTTCTTTTCTTTAATTCTCATTCAACTCATCATCTTCTTAGTGCTCTTTCACGATTACCCCTCATGGTCTCCCGTGTCTATTTCGCTTCTATTCGATTCAAATTCTCGTCTCGCAAGAATTTATTTATTTTTTTAAAACGTTAAGCTTATTTCATTAATCTTGACTCTCTCTTTTTAATCGAATTTTAATTCGATTATCATTCACTAACATCTTGAATTTTTTGACTTAGATTTTCGTTGGGACGTTACTAAACTTTTTAATACGACGAATTTCGTCGCATTCTAAATGAATAAATTTCGGAGGCTAGGAAATTAAATCAATTAAACGTAGAGAGTTATATTTTATCTTTCTAACTTGATTCCTAACGTTGGGACTTTAGAAGTCAGAGCGAGGAGTTTACAGCTAGAGCTTAGGAAGAGATTACTCAAGCAAAGAAGCGCAACGAGGCCCGGATTACTCAGGAGCGAGATCAAGCTGTCTCAGAGAACGAGAGGGCCTTCTTGTTCACCATCTGGGAGCGCTACCCAGATTTAGATTACTCGTTCTTTGGACCTCCTGCTGTTGAAGCGATCCAGGGGTTTATGAAGCACACGGCCAGCACTCAGGGTATTCAACAAAGCAGTGCTCCTCCAACTCCCCCGACCGATCAGCCAGCCTCTACAAGCCATCCTTTAGGTCTAGCTCCTGCTTTCGAAGGATCTTTAGCTCCTCAGGACCCTCTTGTAGTGGAGACTTCCGCAGAGGTTCCTTCGGATCCTCAAGCTCCAGATGCACTTGCTAGTACTTAGATAGGAATTTCAAAATTTTTCCCTTATTTCTGCTCGTAATTGTAGAACTGTCTATCCTCTTTCGAGGATGTTCGATTTGTAAGAAACAAAATCTTGCAATTTTCAATATTTTTTGCAAGATATAGAATGCATATAGTAGGCATGTGCAACTCATAAATATGTAGTGAGCTATTATTAAAGTGACACTCATATTATAACTGAGATTATAAACACATCATAATTGTGCTGATAAGTTAACTCATTGGCCTATGACCTGTAGACAGTCACAGCAATCACAAAGTGGCGGTTCGTAAGTATTCAGCCCTACAAGTAACTCAATCGAGCGTTTTCTGACAATTGGATGTATACTCACAGTTCGCGGAGTGCCCGTTTTGGATACAGTTATCCGAGAACACCTCCTATCAAGGTTTGGCTGGCCTAAGGTAGCATTTTCCCGAACTTTGAAGACCTCAGGCTGTCGTGACACCTTGTTGTATTGGTTTGATTTGAGAGCAAATCCTTATCGTAGGTGGCCCCTCCTGCGAGGTCGCGGAACAATTTTATTTGAGAGCAGTAGCCCCTCTCGTAGGTCGCGAGGCAATTTTAACAAATCAGTGAGTGCTTTTAGCATCGGCTCGGGAATCCCTCCCTTCGCAAAGCCTGGTACAGATTGGAGGTCTCTAGTTGAACCCTCCAGGGTGCGGAGGACATAGCCCCTTCCGCGGGTGAGACCTTTGGCACCATTGACGGGTCCCAATTAGTGCCCTCCGGGGTGCTGACAGCTACCCCTTCCACATGCGAGACCCTTATTGCAACTCCTTCCACAGGCCATAACCTTCCAGAGTGCAGTGACTCGAGCTCCCAGATGATTCCCTCCAGAGCGCACAGTTGGTAGCTCCTTCCGCGGGTCACATCTGGATACCACCCCCCGTCCGCAAGCAATCGCTCTCATAAGGGGGGGGAGGGAGAGGGGTTATATCTGGATTGAAGAGATTGTAGCTGATAAGCGATCCCTTGGACTCATAATAGAGGTCAGCTCGCAGATCGCAAGGTCGCTCTAAGTTAGCTCGAATAGAATGTGGCAACGAGCCGTTCACGGGCAGAGAGCGAGCGTTTGAGAAGCATCTGCAACAATCGCCCTTGTATGACATCGACGAGTAGTTTGCAGGTCGCAGGATATAGCGGCTACGAGCTGGAAAACGAGTCTATCATTTGTTGATGTAAACTTCTCCAGCGAGGATGATATAATTAGGCCGAGCATCAGCTAACGAAGAATCCTCGAATGAGATTTGTTGGCATTTCTTGTCCGATAATATATATGTAGCTTTGGCGAGCATTTATGCAAGTGTTTTGGTTATAAGTGATTCCTTGGATGTTTGCACAAATATCTTCAAGGAATAATAATACACATAATAACAAACTGCAGCTCATTTTCTTGAGAAAGAGATTTCATTAGATCCGCTCTTTTCAACATGTACATTTGTTGGTTCAACCAGTTTGCTTTCTGCATCAGGTATAACACATACAACATAAAACCAGTGAAAACACTTTTTACAGACAATCGTCAAAACAAATCATGCACAAAGTTAGGACGGGCTAACAGTTTTATGTATAGTAGGGCTGAAAGTGCTCAGCATTCCACGCTCGGGGTAGTTCTGATCCGTCCATGTTGGCTAAGTGATAGGCACCATTCTCCAGACTCTTATTGATGAGGTATGGTCTTTCCCAGTTAGGTCTGAGGGCTCCATCACTTGTCTTGCGAGCTCTGGGGAGGACTAGTCTCAGGACGAGGTTGCTTGTCTTGTAGCTCCGAGCTCGCACCTTCTTGTTATAGTACTTGGCAACTCTCTGCTGGTACACTACTACTCTCATGCGGGCTGCTTCCCTTGCCTCCTCGACTAGGTCCAAACTGGTAACGAGCAGCTGGTCATTGTCCTCAGGTCAGAATGAGGTTCTTCGCTGGCTGGTGACTTTGAATTCTGCTGGGGTCATGGCCTTTGTTCCGTAGACCATGGAAAATGGAGTTTCACCGGTAGAGCTGCGAGCTGTGGTCCTGTACGCCCAAAGGACTTTCTGCAACTCGTCTACCCAAGCCCCTTTCCTTGCCTCTAACTTGGTCTTCAGAGTCTACTTGATGATCTTGTTCACAGCCTCGACTTGGCCGTTGGCTTGAGGGTGGTCCACAGTTGAGAAGCTTTTCACAATTCCGAGCTCATTGCATAAATTTATGAATTGCTAGCTGGTGAACTGCGTCCTATTATCTGTCACAAACTGCTGAGGAATTCCGAACCTGCAGATGATATTGTTCCACACAAACTTCTCTATCTTCGAGGCGGAGATCTCTGCTAGCTCCTTAGTTTCGGCCCATTTGGTGAAGTAATCCACAGCAACCACAATGTGCTTGCAACTTCCTCGCGCTGTGGGTAAGGGTCCTATGAAGTCCATTCCCCAGATTGCGAAAGGCCATAGACTCACCATCTACTGGAGGTAGGTTGGTGGAGCTCGTGGGATTTTGGCAAACCTCTGGCACTTATTGACAGGACCCTTCCCAGACCTTATCCAGGCTCTTGTCTGGAGGATTCTGCCGGGCACTTCAACGGACTCATCGAACCCGACTCGTCAAATCGAAGACATCCGGGAAGCGAACCCTAACTTTGTTACACCGGTTTCCTCGTTTAAAACTTATTGATTTGATTTTTTTTTTACTGGTTGGGAGTGATAACTTTTTCTTTGATTCTATTTCAAATACTTTTTATAAAATTTTCGGCAGAATAACGACTGCATTTTCGATAAAACCAAAATTTCACCTGTAAAGAAAATCACACTTCGACTATATCTGAACACCTCCCAACTTCTTTATCCACAAACAATTATTATCATCACAATTTCCACAAATGTAAGCAATTCATAATATAATGCATAACTACATATCAATTTCAAAATATAACAAGTTATCCAACTATTTACAATTTACAATTTCGAACGTCAATACGTTTCGAAGTATAATATATTCAATACATGTACACAATTGTTTAGCATAATGCGCCCACCTAAGTATATATACAAGATAGAAGATCGACATCTCGTCCGGCGGTGTCATGCAATGAAAATAAATGAGCTACAAAATAAATGACAAGTTAGTGCAACAAGGATATATAATATCACATCCACTAACATAGAATTTATTGTTATGTAAGTTTTACAATTTCTTTAAAGCCTCCCATGTATATCCTTGACTCATTCTAACCATCACGGGCGATTATAACTAATGCCAACGTGAAGCTACTAAAGTGTCTCGACCACTACGTTACGGAATTTACTGCATCGTACGTAGGGCGCTAAATCTTATCACTGAGCAACTACAATGCGGGATTTTTTGTGTCACAAGTGTAGTGCTAAAACTCTAGGCGACTACGAGCGGAATGTACTGCATCGCTTCGTAGCGCTAAACATCAACTAATCAACTACGTGCGGAATTGTCTACATCGCAACGTAGCGCTATACTTTTCTATAATTTGAACGATTACGGACGGAATTCTCTGCGTCGTCACGTAACGCTAAATCTCATAAACTTTTAAGGCATACACATGGGTTTTCATACTTAGCTATTTAAGTGCAATAAGCTCAAACTTTCTTGTTTTTAAAGCTACTACACTCTCTCATTCCACCTTTACTAAAGCAATTTAGTATTAATCTCTAGTACCATATAGATTCCATAGAAATCTATATGCTTAGACTTTACTCTTAACATTAAACATCATTTTCAATATCATTTATTATTTAACTACAATGTTCATTTCAAACAATCAAAAATTTACATAATAATTGGCAAAGGTCTTAAGTGGCGAACCACTTACCTCGAAGTAGTGCCACTCCGTGTCAAACGTCTCGACGAGGCTCCTGGACACCGCTCACACGCTCGTCACCTACACAATATTTTCTCATCATTACTATTGACAAAACTCAATTTCTCAACTATACGTTAGAATTTCTCAACTATAGTCATTTTTCTCTATATGCTCCTAACTTGTTTCTAATTCAACCGAGACTCTCTAATCCCGATTTTTGTGTAAAAGTTTTAGTTTTAGACCCTTAGGGATCACCCCATGCGGTCCGTTTAGTTGTTGGAGGCTTGAAACGAAAAATTACATTTTTAAACAACATGGATAGCCCTTAACAGAACGTACTGCGACGCACTGCCCGGGGCTCCGTTTTCCTTCGTTCTTTTTCCTATGGTTCACTTATCTCCCATTCTAGTCACACGTCAAATTTCATTGAAAAATATTATCGTTTGCTAGATCAAATCTAAGGAAAACGCCCATTTTGGACACTTTCAGCACTTTTTAGTGCACGTTTTGTAAACTTTTCGTTTCGGATTAGCGATGCTAGTTTTTCTTCCATAACTAAGCTTCATTTAACTAATAATGACTAACTAAACTCATTTCATGCAATAAGAATTGCGTTAGGATAGCCGTTTCACTTCTCAGAGCTCTAACGACACTATTTTGTGCATAACTTGCATAATTTTTATCGGATTCGATCCGTTCCAAAACCTATGGTTTTCTATGGTTTCTAGGCATCATTTGAGGTGTAGAACACTCCCAAATAAGTGAGATAAAGTCAGGTCTCTTCTAGCTCAAGATTTGAGCTCGGGTTTCACAATTTGCCTCAAACTATGTCTTTAAAACTCTAACCATTTCCTAAGCTTTTCTAACTCTTTTTATGCTCAAACTTGGGCTCTAAATCAACTAATCTCAAAGCTTATCTACTACCCTTCAAGCCCTTAACACATACATAAAGATAGCTTAGTCATTTAATTGCTCACACTTCATTCACACCTTATATCATCTACTTGATGTGCATAAAACACCATTTTCGGTTTCAACTTTGTTCTAATGTATAACAGCCCATATACATCATTTTAATGCATTATTTACACTCAAAAATCATCATTCATGATTCTATAATAATCATATGAGGTTCTATCAAGGTTTAAAAGCAAGATTCAACACGATACAACCACAACAACAACAATCCCAAGCTGTCACCATTTTCATTTCTGTTTCAGCAGAAAATTAAAGAAAAACCGGTTGTAATCTTACTTAGTTCTTAGCTTAGGGAGTTGAGAGAGGTCTTAGAAGGAGGTTGGAGAGCTTGGAAGGCAGCTTGGGTGGTCGTTCTTCTCTTTTCTTTCCTGGCCGACCAGCCTCTGCAATTTCTGCTCGCGTCCCTCATGACCAGCAGCTGCTGGTGCTCTTTCTCCTTCGTGCCTCCTCCTTCTCTTCCTCTCTTGCTTAGACAGCAAGCTGCAGTCATGGCCAGCAACTTCTCCTTCGCGCACGGGCTGTTCTACTCTGGTTCCAGTGCTGCACGAATCTGTTTCTGGTGCTGCACGTTGCTGCCTTCTTGCTCGACCAGCAGCTACTTGCCTCCTTGCTACTGGTTGCTTCCCCTCATCTTCTTCTCTTCTCTTCTGGTTTCTTCCTTGGCTCATGCTGGACTGCTCGATGCTCTTTCTCTCTCTTGTGAATTCTCTCGTTTCTTCTCGATGGATGACTGTTTCCTTTGTGGTTGCTGAAATAATTTCAGCCCAAGTTCACTTATATACAAATCAACTTCTCTTAATTGCATCATGCCCCAATTCTTTTTAATTTCATCTCAATCTCCTCTCTTTTCTTTGTTTCTCATATTTGCCCATCCATATTTGTTTCCAATTTAATTTTCATCATTTGATTTAATTCTCGTTTCGTTAAAATTTACTTTAACCGTCAAACTTGTCTTATCGACCACTTGACGCTCTCTTTTTAATTAAACTTCAATTAGATTATCATGGACTAAAATCTTCGATTTCCTAACTTGGATTTTCATTGACACGCTACTTAACGTTTTTTTTTTTGTTCTACGTATTTCGTCGTATTCTTAAATTAATAAATTTCGGAGGCTATGAAATTCAATTAATTTACTGTAGAGATTGATTTTAACTCTCTAATCTCTCTTTTAACACTAGGAGGTTATAATTCGATACTAGGGGTTTGCACTTATCACACTTCTTCATTAGATCTATGGCATCTTGCTTCATAGTCAGCCAGTAGAATCCCTGTCTGAGGGCTTTCTGAGCTAAGGATAATGGTCATGCATGGTTCCCACAATGACTTGCATGAATATCCCTCAGCACTATCTCACAGTCCTTATCATCTATACATCGCAGCAGTGGGGTCGAGAATCCCTTCTTGTACAGCCTGTCATCATAAATGCAGTATCGGGCCGCCCTAGCTCGTAAGCGACGAGCTTCCAGCTTGTCCTCCGACAGCTTCCCTCCTGCAGGTAGCCTAATAACGAGCTCATCCAAGAGTTAGGCCGGACTTGCATGAACATCATTACCTCTTTGTCCTCAATGCTTGGAGTCGGTAGAAATTCCACAGGTATAGACTCCAGGAGATCAGCATCCTGGGAGGTCGCCAAGCGAGCTAGGGCATCTGCATGAAAGTTCTGAGCCCTGGGGATTTGATTCACTTCGATTCTTTGGAAAGCCCCAGCAATTTCTTGGCTCTTTGGAGGTACTCTGACATCTTCTGTCCCCTGGTCTGGTACTCTCCCTGGACATGGCAAATGACAAGTTGAGAGTCGCTAAAGACCTTTACTTGCTCAACTCGCACCTCCTTTGCTAGACAGAGTCCGGCGAGCAACGTCTCATACTCGGTCTCATTGTTGGTCGCTTGGAATCCGAACCTTAAGGCATTAAGGATCTTGTGGCCTTCTGGGCTGATCAGCATTATTCCAGCCCCTGAACTGTGCTCGTTGGAAGATCCATCCATATATAGTTCCCAAGTTTGTCCACCTGCTAGCTCATCCTGCTTTGGTACTGGCCCTGTAAATTCAATAATGAAATCCGCAAGGGCTTGGGCCTTGACTGCTGTTCTAGGCTTGTATTCTATGTCGAACTGGGCGAGCTCGATGGCCCATTTGAGGAGCCTGCCTGAAGTGTCTGCTTTCTGAAGGATTTGCCTGAGGGGATATTGCGTGAGGACCTCTAGCTGATGAGCTTGGAAGTAAGGACGCAGCTTTCTCGAGGCAGTCACCAGGCAGTATGCGAGCTTCTCCATCTGTGAATATCGAGTCTCCGCGTCGACCAGTCTCTTACTGATATAGTACACCAGTAATTGTATCCTCCCTTCTTCCCTGACCAGAGCCGCGCTCAGGGCGTGCTCAGACACCCCTAAATATAGGAACAGTTTCTCTCATTCTCTAGGTTTCGACAGGAGTGGAGCTCGACTCATATACTCTTTTAGCTTCTGAAATGCTTCTTCACACTGTTCAGTCTATTCGAAGTTCTTGGCCTTCTTTATTGCCTCGAAGAATGACATGCATTTGTCGGTGGCTTTTGAGATAAATCGGCTGAGGCCACGACCTGACCATTTAGGCTCTGTACATCTTCACTTGGGCTGGGGATCTCATCTCTATGAGCGCTTTAATCTTTTCTGGATTTGCCTCTATTCCCCTGATATTAACCATAAAATCGAGGAACTTACCAGATGCCACTCCAAAGGCGCATTTCAGCGGGTTAAGCTTCATTCTGTAGTTCCTTAGGACCCTGAACATCTCATCTAGGTCGCGGACATGGTCTGTAGCTCGCCTGGACTTTACCAACATGTCATCCACATAGACCTCCATTGTCTTTCCGATCTGCTCCTGAAACATGGCATTCACAAGACACTGGTACGTGGCCCCTATATTCTTCAGTCCGAAAGGCATTACTTTATAGCAATACAGACCCCTGTAGGTAACAAATGATGTGTGCTCCTCATCGGCTAGGCTCATGGGGATCTGATTGTAGCCTGAGTATGCGTCCATGAAGCTTAGGAGTTGGTGCCCGGCTGTCGCGTCAACAAGTTGGTCAATCTTGGGTAACAGAAAACTGTCCTTCGAGCAGGCTTTGTTCAGGTCGATGAAGTCTATACACGTCCACCACTTCCCGTTTTTCTTTTTCACAAGAACTGGATTTGCCACCCAAACGGGGTAATGGGCTTCTCGGATGAACTCATTAGCCAACAGCTTCTCCACTTCCTCTTTCAGGGCTGCATAGCGTTCTGGAGTCATTGGCCTCCTCTTCTGGCAAACCAACCTGTGCTGGGGATCTATGTTCAATCTGTGGCTCATAATGTCAGGATCTATCCTCACCATGTCTTTATGGTTCCAGGCGAAGATGTCGAGGTTCATCTTCAAGGAGTTAGTAAGCTCGGCTTTGACCTCTGGCAATAGGTCTCGCCCCACCTTCAGGCATCTTCCTGGATCTGTCTCACTGACCTGTACATCCTCTAGATCTTCGACTGGTCCTATGGCTCGATCCGCGTCCACCTCGCAAGGATCGAGGTCGTTGTTCACTCCGGTTTCAAAGACAGCTCGAGGTTCGCCACCTGAGACTACATTCACCTTCTTGCCTCGGACCCCCATTTTCACTGCATCTTCATAGCATTGTCTGGCTAATCGCTGCTCTCCCCTGACGCAGCCAATACCAGTAGAAGTTGGGAACTTTATTGTCAGCGTCTTGGTGGATGTTACCATGTTCAGATCATTCATAGAGGGTCGTCCCAGGACCACATTGTAGGCTGATGGGCTGCTGATAATTAGGAAGTCGGTGAAGAACAGTAGCTTGTCGTCCTGGTTCTCCGAGGGTGAGGGGTAGCTTAATCTGGCCTACCGGTACTACTGTATCCCCGGTGAAATCGTAGAAGGGTTCTGGTGAAGGCGTCAGCTGTTTGGTTCCTAGCCCCATCTGGTCGTAACAATCCTTGTACATCACGTTAATTGAGCTGCCAGTGTCAATCATTATTCGCCGTACTTCAACATTGCTGATCCGGGCTCGGATGACTATGACATCATTATGGGGCCAGTGCACTCTCCTCGTGTCCTCTTCAATGGATACAATGCCATTCGAGGACACTTTGGCTTTCTCAATAGGTCCCTCTACCTCATTGTAGCTAACTAGTAAGGTATGGTCTGCTTCCCTCAAGTACCTCCAATGTGACCTATTCGAAATACCTACCATATAGGGACCACCGTGGATTGTTAGGATTGTTCTAACGGCGAGCTCATGCTCGGGCTCCGGAGCTCGTTGTTGTGGCTGCTGCTCAGGTTGCAGGTCTTGATGCTGGGGCTGGTGATGTTAAGGTCGTCTACCCGCAAGTTGCAGAACATATTCCCCCAGACGACCCCGTCTTATCAACTCTTCGATAGCGTCCTTCAATTGCCAACAGTCTGATGTATTGTGTCTGTTCTCATTGTGGTAGGCACAATACTTCTTCAGGTCCCGGCGTCGGCTAGGAATCCCTATAGGAGGCGGCTTCCCGAAATTTTCTTTATTCCTTTCAGCTGCGAAGATTTTGTCTTGCCTGTCTGACAAGATACTATAACTCCCGTACAAGCTTTGACGCCGAGATCGCTCCCTCCTTGGCTCAAGCTTGGCTCGCTTTGCCACAACATTGGCAGATTGGTATCTGTGCTCACCCTGCTTGTCCCCACTATAGTTCTTCCTCTTCCCGTGATGGGGACTGCTCGCTTCACCCCGTTGACTACTGGGCTTCTTGATTCCAAAAGCTTCCTCCCATCTAATTTCCTTAGCTGCCCTTTCGTAAAATTCACCCAGATCTCTCACGGGAGACTTGTAAATGCTCTAGTACAGCTTTCCATCTTTCCTGACCCCTGCGGAGATCGCCATTAGAATACTCTCATCTGAGAGTGTCTCGACGTTACTCACCTCATCTCTGAATCGGGTGATGTAGTCCTTCAAGGATTTGTTGTGCCTTTGGAAGATGGTAGCAAGGTGGCACGCAAGCGCGAGCTGCTTCCTCAGGGCTTTGTATTGATCTAGGAATCTCTTTTGACACTCCCTCCAGCTTCCTATACTGCGAGTTAGGAGGCTCTTGAACCAGGCTCGCGGAGCGTCCCTTAGAGTAGCTGGGAAGACTCGACACTTTACCAGAGAGTCGTCTGTCTGAAGGTCCATTTGCACATTGAAGGCATCTAAATGGTCATAGGGGTCGCTTCTGCCGCTGTAAAGAGGGATGTTGGGGAGTTTGAATTTGGGCGGCACGGATACTGTCTCAACTTCCTGGGTAAATGGTATCCTGTGATCTTCTCGTTCCTCTCCACTGTGAGGCCCAGGTCGAGCTTCTAACTATCGAACCCTCTGCAGCACTTCCTCTACCATTGGGGCTGGGGATTGAGATCGCCGAACGGAGTTCCTTCTATTGATACTCTCCTATCCTCCGAGGTGACGATCTTCCGACCTGCGCATTTCATCAAAATCTTCTACTTGTCTTAAACCTCTCCTTCGCCCGAGCTCGGGGATAGTGAGATCCTTCCGAGCTTGCTCGTGTCCATGACTATTTTCAACTTGGCAGTCGCCTTCTTGATTCACTTGTACTCTGATACCGGTCGGGTTAGGGGCAATCTGTCTCCCCAGAGCCCGCTGCCTGTCTCTTCTCACGTTCATGTTTGAGGAGCGCACTGATTCCTCCGATAATGACCTATCTCTGTTTGTAGCTCTCTCCGTGGTCGGGATCTCCTTAGTAATTTGTCGACGAGCTCTTCTTGGGGCGACCTCCGCCTGTCCCCGTGTTGCATGGGCCTGAACCTCTACTAGCGCCCTGACCGTCTCGGTCAACTGCCTTACTGTATCTTCCAAGGCTTGCTGGTGATGTTGCCACTCCTGAGCGACCTCTCCCTCGGTAGGTCGAGTACTTTGCTGATCTTCCTGGCCCTCAGGTCGCTCATTAACCGGACTAACACTCCTGGTCGTTCTTATCCCTTGGTTATTAGTTATAAGGTGTCTTCTGATGATGAATGGGTGAATGATGAATCCATAAGAGTTGACATGAGTCAACCGAGTGGCAGTAGGCAATTAAAGAGAAAGTGAAAGAGAAGTACATGTAAATTATTCTCAAACTAAATATAGTAAGTTCTATTTAGAGTTCATGATAGTCGCTAAATTATTATTATATATTATTTGTTAGACAAAAGGAAGAATATATGATAAGAGGCTGATAAGCACGAGTGGGGGGAGGATGAGACTAGCGATGAGGATGATGACACAAGAATCATATATGATGATGATTCTTTGGAGGATGGCACACTTGATGATGAAGATGAATTAAAGTTAGATGTGGGGGCTTTTTTTTTTTTTTTTTCCTTTTCATCGTTTGGTAAGATGAGAGAGGAGGGTGGCAAAACGAGTTGGCGTGTTTGGTTGAACTAAATTCGATTTGATTGGCTTATGAATTCAACCAATTTGACACAAATTCATTTAAGAAAAAGAGTCAACATTTTGGATTAGACACGAATTCGTTTATAAACGAATGACAAGACACAATATGACCAATTCGTTTATTAGTTAGAACATAAAATATCCAAACTCATTAACCCATTAATTTGTTTAACTCATTTAAACTATTTAATTCGTTTAACACGGAAATCTACTTATCATTATCACTATATGTAACAAGAATATATAGAAAAATTTCAAAAATATAAAATATAAACCAATAAAAGCTTTTATTCTTCAATACTATTCGTCAATATATAAATCAATTCTAAATTTTCATCAACATAAAATCCAGTTTATACTTTTACTTAATTTAATTAAACCAACCGAAACGCACTTCGATTAAATCAATCTAAACCTATAATCTTCTCCTTTATCATGTTACCTAGATTAATCTACCATGAACTCAAAAAAAAAAAGAAAAAAAAAGTACAATCTAGAAAAACAAAAAGCCAAAAACTCAAATCAAGCCAAGGATCATTTTCACAGATATCCAACACAAGCCAATTTTAATCACAGGTATTTATCGCATCCAAAGTTGTCAATATTGAAAGGCACAGTAATTTCACAAATAAAACAAATATATATTTACACAAATTAAAAAAAAATAATAACAGTAACAATTAATAAGAAAAAAGAACCCATGGGTGAATCTGTTGCGATCTGAGGTAGACAGTGAAATGACACCAGTGTATAGGGATTAGGACAATCAAATTGAGCACCTGATGGAGTACAAGCCGCTAGCAGAAGCAGGACGAAGACACTATAACGAAGGCGAGATGGTGACCGTGAGTCGTAACGGAAAAGTGGTGACCGTGAGAAAGAAGGGTGGAATAAGTGGTAGTTGTTGAAAATGAAATTGGTTGGGGTGGTGAACGTGAGGTGTGGGGGAGAAGGTGGGAATGGATGGATGGTGTGGTGGTTGCCAAAAATGAGGTAGGTTTTGGGTTTGGTTAAATATATGTGTGTGTGTATTCATATATATGGATAATTACATACTAAACCCTATAATATGTTACCATTACAATTTTATCCCTAATTTAATAATGTTAACTCATGATTCGTTTAAACAAGTTCAATTTAATTCGTTTAATAAATGAGTTAAGTGAGTTGACACGATTATAATGTGAATTCATTTAACTCAAACTCATAGACATTTATTTTTATGAATTCGTGTTGACCTATTGTGTTATGATCCATATTGTCATCCCTAGAATAGAGAGTATTACATGATCTTTAATAACCTTTTTAGTCGGTTCCCCATTTCTAATTTTTAATTTAACTTTTTTTTTTTCATTTTTTCTTACTTTCTCATCATTGGATAATTTTTTTATCATCTAAGGGCTTACCTCTCTTTCTTTTTTCTAATTCGTATCATACGAAGACCTTTTTGCGTTTGTATCATAACCATGTGCTTCTTATACCCCCGTAGAGAACGCAAACGACTACAAACCTCCTCCCTGCAATTTTTAAACGTCTCAAAAAAAAAAAAAAACAAAAACAAAAATCCATCTTTCATCGACTTCCTATTCTAGTTGACAAAACTATAGAAAAACACACACATATACACACGTAAACTGGCCTTCAACGACTTGGAGGTGATGGACATTTTAGTTGACCAGATCGCCGGCCAGCTCATTAAGGCTCTGATAACCATATCACGTAAATCCCTTCTCTTCAAAGGGAGTGCAGACCAAAAATATAAGGATCCAGATGAAGTTCTCCTTTTTTTTTCCCTTATTTAAGGGTGTGAATTGACTGATATAAATTGCTGTGTTTGTTTGCAGGTTATTTTAATAAAAGGATTTTGTTCCTGATTGTGTCACAATCTCCAAATGTGGGGCAATTGAGGGCTAGAATCTGGGGATTTATATCTGGGAGTGATAAGATAGGATGCTATGATCGAATTCCACAACATTGGAACCCGCAATTTCATTGCAAAACAGCAACTCGTTGTTTGGTGGTTTTGGATGATGTGTGGTCTATTTCAGTGCTTGAACAGCTTATATTCGAGGTCCCTGGATACAAAACCCTGGTGGTCTCGAGGTTCGAGTTCCAGACAGTTGTACATGCTAGTTATAAAGTAGAATTGTTGAGAGAAAATTAATCAATGCTCCTGTTTTGCCAATCTGCTTTTGGAGAGAGGACTATCCCTCCTGCTGTTGATGTGAATCTGGTCGAACAGGTGAATGAAAACTTAATTAAACCATCTCTTTATCTATAATTCTATATATTGCTTGCTTGATACATCCTTCAATTCAACTTTTGAAAATTTTGTGGAATAGATTGTAAATGAATGCAAAGGCCTCCCACTGGCTCTAAAAGTGATTGGAACTTCATTGAGGGACCAACCTGAAATGTATTGGAAAAGTGCTCAGAAGAGGCAGTCTCGAGGGGAGCCAATGTGTGAGTCCCATGAAAGCATGCTTGATCGGATGGCAATAAGTATCAAATACTTGCCTGAAAAGGTTAAGGAATGCTTCTTGGATTTGGGATCTTTTCCTGAAGACAGGAAGATTCCTGTTGAGTTGATCATCAGTATGTGGGTTGAGATCCATGATATTGATGCAGAGGAGGCTTTTGCCATCTTGGTCGAGCTTGCAAAAAGAAACCTTCTCAATCTAGTGAAAGATGCACTGTATGTTACTTATAATTATTTGTATTGCTTTTGAGACTTAGGTTATTCTTATTTTGAGTTTTAAATTTTGATATGTTCAATTTAACAGAGTTGGATAAATGTCTAGTAGTCGCTATGAGATGTATGTCACTCAACATGATGTAATGAGGGACCTTGCCCTCCATTTAAGCAATCGAGGAAACATTAATGGGCGGAAACGATTATTAATGCCGCATTTGGTCAGAGAGCTTCCAAAAGAGTGGGAGCGGCATGTTGATCAGCCGTTCAATGCACAAATTGTTTCCATTCATATTGGTATGGCCATCGCTGTGTCTCATTTCCATTGCTTTTGACAATGTAGAAATAATAGTTATCCTATTGAAACAGTATTAATAGATTTGAGTTGATCTGTTATCATATGGCCTTTATTTTCTATATTTAAAGCTAACTCGTTGGAATTTTACCTCAGGAGCAATGAGCGAAATGGACTGGTTTCAGATGGAATTCCCCAAGGCCGAAATGCTGATTTTGAATTTCTCTTCTGAGGAGTTCTTTTTACCTCCCTTCATTGAGAACATGCCTAAGCTAAGGGCACTCATAATAAAAAATTACAGTTATTCTCAAGCAACCCTGCACAACTTTTCGGTTTGTTCAAATTTAACCAACCTGAGAAGCCTTTGGCTAGAGAATGTATCCATATCGCAATTACCTGAATTCACTGCTCCCTTGAAAAAGATGCAGAAAATATATCTAGTTTTCTGCATGTTAAATGACAGTCTCGATCAGCCAGTAATGGACCTGTCCCATATGTTCCCTTGTCTCCTTGAGCTCACAATTGTTTGCTGTCAAGATCTAAATAAGCTGCCTAAAAGTATTTGTAAGATGCAGTCACTTAAGTGTCTTAGCATCACTTACTGCGACAGCTTATTTGAACTGCCTGCTGATATTGGTATGCTGAGGTCTCTACAAATTTTGCGGCTATGCTCTTGCTTCTGTCTAAGGACTCTCCCTTCTGGCATATGCGAGTTAGCTGGTTTGAAGTATCCCAACGTTTCTCGGTGTACCATGTTAACGTGTCTTCCTCAGGGAATTGGTAAATTAGTAAGGTTGGAGAAAATTGACATGGGGGACTGTGTTCAGATACGGGATCTACCAAAGACTGTTCCTTCATTGCATTCTCTTCGACGTGTTATTTGCGATGAAGAGGGTTTTTGGTTGTGGAAGGATATGGTGAAATCAGACGTTCATATTGAAGTTTTTAAGAAATGGTTTAAAATGAACTGATTTTGTGGATGAACAGTTAATATTAGCTGCTTTTGATGTAAATAATTTTATCAATAAAATAAAAGGTAGCTTATATGATTGGTGAGAGGTTTTGCTATGAACTAAGTGATGGTAAATCTCTTTGAATGTAACTCAATCCACACTCAAATTTTATGAGTTGAAAATCTATGAATATATATAGCTAGTGAAAATCTTATTAAATAAACTATATGTTTTCTTTCTGTTGAATCTTAAAAACGTAATTTGCCAAGAGATTTTAGAGTTTCTTTTTAAAGAAAACAGATTTTATTATTAATTGAAAGTCTCCATTAGAAATGACATTTTTATTGAAACCAAAGATTAAAGAGGGATGAGAGAAATGGGATATTTATGCAGCAGTCTCATGTGTCAGCTTCATTGACATATGGACCAACAGGGGACTTTCAGGAAACAAATAAAAAGCAAATGAAAGAAGCAACTTACATGTAAGGCTAACTTAGGACAGGAAATTCTGATAATTTGATGACCGTTGCACTAATATCAACAAAATGTGTTCAATTCCAAGTGAATTTCCAGAAGCAAAAGCGAAAGCAAAAAAATATATGCATATATATATATACACACACACACACCATTGATGAGTGCAGAATTGTTCAATTTTCTCCTTGGAAGGTTAAGATTGTACGTTACAAGAACAACAGGGAAAAAATACAAAGAAAAGGCGGGTGGACCCCACGTTCTCAATATTGCCATCAAAATATATAACGTCAACCAAAAGAAGTAAGCATTTCTTTTTTTTTTTTTAGTAACGTAAGCATTTTTTTTTTCTGCTTCAAAAAAATAAAAAAAAAGATAAAAGTAAGCATTTTAAACTTTCGGATTCTCATCTCAGTTGTTGACACTTACCTACACTTAGGAGTGACAATTTGGATTATAACACGATGGATTGATATGAATTCGTAAAAAATAGATAAGTGTGGATTTGACTTAAACAAATTTGTGTTATAATCGTGTCAACTTACTTAACATTTCTATTAAAGGAATCAAATTGAGTTTTCTTAACGGATTCGTGGGTAGGTACAATTGATAAGATCAAATTGTAGTATTTATATATTATAGGGGATTAAGTGTAATTATCCATATATATATAGAGACACACACACATTTCAACCAAACCTAATCTAATTGTTGTGCTCTCTTAACTCTCAAGTCTCAACTCTTTGTCGACTACATCTGTCACTCTCTCTATCACCGCCATTCACTATCTGCTCTGCTCGACTCTCTCTCTCTCTCTCTCTTTTAATAGTCACCATCATTGAACAATAGAACCCTCTTTCAACTATGACTCTCCCTCTCTCTCTCTCCCCATCCTTGTCGTTCACCATCTACTCTGCTCGACTACACCTCTCTCTCTCTCAATCGTCGTCATGTCATCAATTATGCAACCACCAGAACATCTCTGTCACTCTCTCTCCATCGCCAACCACAAAAACTAAGGTCTATTTTTAAAAAAAAATTGAGGTCTCTTTTTTTTTTATTCCTAAGTCTTTCACATCTAGGTTTTGCATCGATTCATCTATGCCTCCCAAGTCCTTCATAGCTTGTTGTTTTGTATATGGGTTAATTATTTTTGGATTTTTATGTGTTTTCGTATCTGTGTTTTAGTTATTTTTGTGTAGATTTTTTTTTTTTTCAATGGAGTTATGGTTTTGTGGGTTTCATCAATTATTTGTTTTGTGTTATTGATGTTTGGTTAACCAAGGCAAGATCTCTAAAGTGAATTTATGTTGACGAATAAACGAATTAACTAGTTGACAGTTTAATGAGTTAATAGGTTCAAATCATTTATTATTCAAGTAATAAATGAATTCGTTGTATCATGTCATATCACCCTGTTTATAAACGAATTCATCTTCAATCCAAACCTTACCTCTAGTTCAACCTTATGTTTTGATCAAGATTTTAGGCTGCTAGATACAAATTATTATTTATTTGATACTAGTGATCGTTAGGGTTGTCGACGTATGAATCTGGTCGACCAAAGTTCTTGACCCAATATCTGTAATTAAAGAGAAAGTAAAGACAAAAAACAGGAGAACGAAATAAACAGGAAAACTGGTTACAAAAGGTTTTACGTGATTCGGCCAAAGAGATGCCTACATCCACAACTATTCCTCTGATAATTTTTTGCAGAGTAATAGTATGCTATTATGTATTGTGTGTCTTTATAATAAAATTCAATCTCTATTTATAGCATGAGGTGTTACAATTTGAATACAAATAAAAAATGAAAGAATCATACATTTATTACAATTCTAGAATCAGAATCACACATTAACTACATTTCTAAAGTTGGAATATATCAATTAGGAAAAATATTCCGCCGAACCAGGAGTTTGATTTTATCTCCAATTCTGGTAGTTGACTCATTCTCAATTTAAGTTGCTACCTTTCTAGAAAGATTCCCTGAACGTGCGCTTCAAGCTACAGGCCCAATCTCCCTTGGACGACCTCAAACTGAGTATGGAGTGAGCTAAGTAATAGCTGACTTGCGACCTACATATTGCAATAGCGAGCTAATCACTTCAGCGAACTAAACATTGACAAACTAGGCTTCTACATGCTAAGCCAATCCCCTAGATCAATTTGTTGACTTTTTATCCGTCGAGTTGACCCATTGGATCAGCTTGTTGCGTTTTTACCAATCTATTTATGCCGCCCGAAATATGCCCATAATAAGGGTAATATGGGTCATTTGATATTTTGTATGTTAGGATTTTATCTGGATGAATTTGTGTGTTAGGATGATATGGATAATCCACATTTTGGTCGTGTTTGCTTTATTTTGTTTGATATTTATGTTTCTAACATTGATTTTCACTATATTTTAAAATGATATGGATAATTTTGTATGTTAAGAGTTTTTTTTTTTTAATTATTTTTTTAATTTAAAGTCAAAGTGATCGCCTCAATCACCTTAAGGCAACTGCCTCGCCTCGTCTTTTGCCTTTTATAACACTGGCTACAACAACAAAAATCGGATCGACCAAGAAAGAAAAAATGAACTAGGTATTAGGTGACAAGACCTAAACCAGATACTTTCTTTAAGCTCTTATTAGGAGCATCTTGCCAGACACTTTGACGAACCTTTTATAACCCTTCTCACAATTAAGAGAGATCCGCAGAGCGAACCCCTAAGATGCTTTTCCCATTTGCTTTACTTTATTTTGATTATATCAATTTCTATTACTTTTGAAAATAGTTGGATTGGTGTAAATTTTTCATGTTCCATAAAAAAAAAAAAAATTATTAAAAATTCGGCAGCATAACGGCTATATTTTAAAGGTTTCTAAAATTTTCCTACAAGAAAATACACTTCAAACTATTCTTAATCACTACCCAACTTCTTTTATTCACAAACATATATTTTCACAATCACTTTACCATTATCACGCATGATAACCATAGGGGAATTATATCTATGTATCATATATATTGTTTACAATTTCATCCAACACAATTTATAAAAGTTTACAGTTTCAAAAATATATTTCCGAATGTTGCAATATAAAACATGCACTTCATTCTTTTCATATTCACAAAACATAACATGATATATGTATTGCTTCCATTGGTTTCGCTCACCTATATTTTGACAAGTCAATTCTTTTACTTCGTCCCCCGATGGATGTACCTGAATAGATTTTCACACTATAGCAAAAAAAAATTCATTAGTTAATCAATATAACAAATACGAAAATTGTCATATAAGTATCTATAACTTGTTTTGATACTTATAAAGTTTAAATTTAAAACTTTATTACTAAAAGCATCATGTGTATCCTTAAAAACTCTAACCACGCGACGACTAACTATGTCGCTCAATGTGATGGATCACGTGGCGATTTCAACTGACATCGACCGTGACCCTACTGAGATATTTCAACAACCACGTGCAAAATTTACCGCATTGCAAAATGTAGTGTGAAATAATCTATACTTTAAGCATCTACATGCGGAATTTTCTACATCGCATATTGTAGTACTCCATACTTTAGCATTTGTAACTACATGTGGAATTTTCTGCATCGCATCGTAATGTAAGGAAAACTATGAATCTGGACGACTACGTACGGAATTTTCTGCTTCGTAAACATAGTGCTAGAAAATTTGAGAATCTTAGCAACTACGAACGAAATTTTCTGCATCGTCATGTAGTGCTAACTAATATATAAAGTCTTAAGACTACAAATGGTCTTTGAAAACCTTTTTAATGAGTGCATTAGCACCCAACTTCTTGATCTTTAAAAACTTTTAACTAAACTTTAAGTTCAAACATTTTTAAAACACTTTAGTCTTGATTTTCATTTTTGAATCTAATATATGGGTCTTTTACACATAAATACTAACTTAGATTTTGAGGTTCATTTCATAAATTCCTTTTTAACGATACATATTTATATTTTAACTAGAATTGAAATAGTGTAAGTGGGTAGTACTTACCTTTATTTCCAAATTTGTCGGAGGGCTTTAATGAGTCTCTTTCGCTCTACTAGTTTGTGTGTCACTTGCACAACCTACTCTTACTTAAAATATGCCACAATGTACTACACAAAGTTACACACATTACTTTTAATATTAAAGATTTCTTACAATACCTTTTTTACTATAATCTTCTTTTTTAAGTTTTAATTTAACCGAGGCTTTCTAATTCCGATTTCTTTTCAAAAGTTTAACTTATATACCCCTAGGAACATCCCTACGTAGTCCGTATAATTTTCAGAGGCCTGGAACGAAAAGTCAAAATTTTTTTACCCCAGTTGACAGAATACTGTTCACAGCCCAATCCATGGGATGTTTCGCTTCCATTTTTGCTTAGATCATCTCTCTATCTCTCACTTAAGTCACCCGTAAAACGATTTTGAAAAATTCCAAGTATAGGGGGTGAAACCTAGGAATTACCCCTATTTTTTGACACTTTTTAGTGCACAATTTCACCTCATTTGCACAACAAACTCAATCTTTTCATATCTAACATTCTTTCACTCCAATACAATTAAACACATTCATTTCATGCATCAATAAATGCATTTTACATGAAATTCTGCAATGCCCTTCAACTAGGCTCTTAATTCTCAACTTATCTCTATCCTTTTTCTTTTTCAATTCTCACACCTCTATATGCTTTTCTAGTTGATAATATGCATGAATTAAAGCTCAAAAGGATCAAAACACTATGAGGTCAAATACCCCCTTCCTTGGCTGTTATTCACTTATACACACAACATATTTTTTTTTTTTTAAAAATTCTTTTAAATGTTAGCATTTCCTTAACTTTTCTAACTTCTAACATACTTGAATCAAGCCTTAATTACATCTAAACTTAATGGGATTACATATTCATCATGGTGACCTTGACCTATACATGCACACACAACATTTCATTTCATTCAACTTTCAATATTTTCACTAATTTATTCTCTTAGACATTTTATCAAACACTATAACTATCATTAAATCCACTTCTAACCATTTCAAATCAAGTCTTAGGGTTTCCTACAAAAACCCTAACTCTAGTTCTTTCATGGTTTCTTGCAATTCAAACTTCTCTTTTAACTACCCATGACAATGATGTTGATTTACATCACAATTTCAACAACAACACAACAAGTAAACAACCCAATCCATAATCATATCATATCTTCCCAAATCAACATCAAACTTAAGAAAACTATGAAAACTAATCTTAAGCTTGATTAGGTTTTGCTAGTTTAGCTTGAATTTGCTCAAAGTTTGGTTTGGAAGCCTCAAAAATAGTTTGTAAAGTTTTTGGTCTTCTTCCCTCTTTTCTTTTCCTTTTTGCCGTCCACTATCCTCTCCCTCTCTCTATTTTGATTTCAGAAAAATGACTAAGTATTGGAAAGCAATCACTTATATATATATATAGGCTTCACTTATAAATTTGCCCTCAAAGTTTGATATTTATTTACATACCATGCCACTCCTTAAGATTTAACTAATTTGTCCTCCAATTTTTGCTTAACTTCCATGATGTCCTTACTACTTTGATAATTTTCACAATTCCCCACACTAGTTTATTCCAATCACACCTACACATACATAGAACTATAATTTAGAACAATGACTATTTTGCCATTCTTCTAAATTTATTTTACTATTAGAATAAATTAGTTTCTAAAAACTTTACTAGCATTCCAATATCACTCATTCGAATGATATGGATGAAGTTTAACATTCTCATTCTATTATCCGGTTTATAATACTAGAAAGTTTAAAATCAAAGCTAGGGCTTCCAATTTCTCATTTTCTTATAAAAATTTCGTCCTCGAAATTTTAAATTGAATACATGTCTTAAATAAGTGTGGATACTGGGTGCGCATTTGCTCTTCTGATTCCCAAGTGGCTTCTTCTGATCCATGATTTCTCCATAACACCTTTACTAGTGGAATAATCTTATGGCGCAATACTTGGTCCCTACGATCTAAGATTTCCACTGATTGCTCTTCGTAGGTCAAGTTTTCTTTCAATTGCACCGGTTGTTCTTTCAAAATGTGCGAAGGATCGGTTACATACTTGTGAAACATAGAAACATGAAACACATCATGAATGTTTGCTAGCTCTGGTGGCAGCTTCAACCGATAAGCCACCTCACCCACTCTTGCCACTATCTCGTATGGTCCAATGTATCATGGACTCAACTTTCCACATTTCCCAATCTCAAAACACCCTTCCAAGGTAAGATTCATAAGAAAACTCTGTCACCCACTTCAAACTCTAAATCTCTTCTTCGATTGTCTGCATAGCTTTTCTATCTGTCACTTGCTATCTTCAACCGTTCTCTAATCATATTTATTTTCTCTGTTGTAGCTTGGACAATCTCTGGGCCAATTAATCTTCTCTCGCCTACTTCATCCCAACAAACTGGGGTTCTGCACTTCCTGCCATACAACGCTTTATATGGTGTCATGCCAATGTTGGATTGATAGTTGTTGTTGTAGGCAAACTCAATTAAAGATAGGTGAATATCCCAACTCTCTTTGAACTCCATGACATATGCTCTTAACATATCTTTAAGAGTCTGGATAGTTTTTTCAGATTGGCCATCTGTTTGGGGGTGAAAAGTCGTGCTAAAACTTAATCTGGTGTCGATTGCTTCTTGTAGCTTTGGCCAGAACCTGGAAGTAAATTATGGATCTTTGTCGAACACTATAGATATTGGCACGCCATGCAGCCTAATTATCTCATCCACATATAACTAGGCTAACTTCTCCAGGGAATATGTATTCTTGATAGCTAGGAAATGAGTGGACTTCGTTAATATGTCAACTATTACCCAAATGGCACCATGTCCGTTATGCGTTTGGGAAGTCCTACCACGAAATCCATTGTGATCTTCTCCCACTTCCATTCTGGAATAGACAAAAGCTGTAATAACCCTGCTGGTTTTTTATGTTCAATTTTAATCTGCTGGCAGGTTAAGCACATGGATACAAACTCTACTATTTCTTTCTTCATTCCTCTCCACCAATAATGTTCTCTCAAAGTCCGATACATCTTGGTACTCCCTGGATGCATAGCATATGCTGATGAATGGGCTTTTTCCATGATCTCTTTCTTCAACTTTTTTACATTGGGCACACACAATCGTTGCCCCAAAACCAATGTTCCATTGCTTCTTAAGGTGAAACTACTTTGCTGCCCAGTCTCCAACTCACTTCTTATTTTCTCCAAATATGGATCTTAGGCTTGCAATTCTCTAACTTGATCTATTAACACAGGGCGGACATGAAAAGTTGCTAACAGAGCACCAAAATCTGTTGCCTCCAATCAGACACCCATAGATCTCAACTCTACTAGCATGGGTAATTATTCTGCTTTCAGCTGAGCTAGAGAACTAGTAGGCTTTCTACTCAATGCGTCTGCTTCTACATTTGCTTTGCCATGGTGATATTTAATGGTGCAGTCATAATCTTTGATGAGCTCAATTCACCTTCTTTGCTCATATAAAACTCTTTCTGACTAAATAAGTACTGTTAACTCTTATGATCAGTGAAAATTCTGCAGGGTACTCCATAAAGATAGTGTCTCCATATTCGTAAGGCAAACACCACTGCTGTTAATTCCAGGTCATGCATTGGATAGTTTATCTCATGCTTCTTTAGCTGTCTCGAAGCATATGTTATCACTCTGTCCTGTTGCATCAATATACAACCTAAACCCTGCCTGAAGGCATTGCAATATACTGTGAACCCCTCGTTCCTTGACGAAAATGTAAGCACTGGTGCCGAGGTCAACCTCTTCTTTAGCTCATCAAAGTTACGTTGACATGCCTCTGACCATTCAAACTTTTCTTCCTTTCTGGTTAACTTCGTCAAATGAGTGGCAATCTTCGAAAATCTTTCCACGAACTTTTTATAATAGTCAGCTAAGCCCAAGAAACTTCTGAATTTTGTCACGTTCGTGGGCAGCTTCTAGTTGACAACAACTTTTATCTTCTGGGGATCTACTGATATTCCTTCCGCGGAAACTACATGTCCCAAGAAAGCTACTCTATCTAGCCAGAATTGGCACTTGCTGAACTTAGCATAAAGCTGACGTTCTCTCAGCGTCTGTAATACCACTCTCAAGTGCTCAGCACGCTCCTCTCGGCTACCTGAGTATACTAAGATATCATCTATAAACACAATGACAAATTTGTCCAAATAGAGCCTGAAGACTCTATTCATCAGATCCATAAAAGTTGCTGGGGCATTAGTCAATCCGAATGGCATCACTAGAAATTCATAATGCCCGTAACGGGTCTTGAAAGCGGTCTTAGGAACATCTTCCTTGTACACCTTTAATTGATGATACACTGACCTTAAGTCAATCTTTGAAAATACCCTAGCTCCCTACAACTGATCAAATAGGTCATTTATTATTGGCAATGGGTACTGATTTCTAATAGTGACCTTATTGAGCTGTCTATAATCGATGCACAACCGGAGACTCTCATCTTTCTTCTTCACAAACAATACTAGAGCTCCCCACGACAATGTACTTGACTTAGCAAATCCCTTACTCAACAATTCTTTCATCTAGACCTTTAGTTCTTTTACCTTTACAGGTGCTATCTGATATGGAGCTATAGAAATAGGCTCTGTACTAGGTATTAGCTCTATTTCGAACTCTCTCTCTGTCTGGTGTTAGCCTTGTGAGGTCCTCTATGAAGACATCAGAAAACTCATTAACCACCGAAACTTCAACTAACTGTAAGCGACCATCATCTAGTTCCATTACATAAGCTAAGTATCTCTGGCATGCTTTTCGAAGCATTTTATTAGCTCATATCACACTGATCTAACTATTAGGGAATATCTTCCTCACTCTGCAAAAGATTACATTTGGTTCCCCAGACTTATTGAACTTGACTTCCTTTCGGTAATAGTCTACCATGGCACGATGCTTGGATAACCAGTCCATGCCCAAAATGACATCAAAGTCGTGAATATTCAACACTATCAAATCTGCCTCGAATTCACGACCTGATATAATAACCTTACTTCCCATATATACTTGATCTGCCACTAATGAATCACCTATGAGAAGTGACACAATCATGTTGCAGTCTACCAGACTCGTCTCTACTCTAACTCTACCTAGAAAGTCCCCAGAAACAAAAGAATGGGTAGCTCTTAGGTTCACCAACACATTTGCATTAGAGTCAAATAATGAAATGATACCTGTGACCATCTCTAGAGCTGCATTAACCTCCTACTACGTCATTGTATACACTCTAGCTGCCTGGCTACGGGGTCTACCAGGATGTCTCTTAGGTGGTGCACCCCTGCTAGGTCCTCTACTGGCTGGCGGTAACACTACAGCTCCTCTACCTTGGGGGCTTCGCCGCTCTGGTCCACAACCCCTATTCAACTACCCTTAAGCGGCAGATCTGGCCTCTGTGGGACTCGATGTGACTACACTAGGACAGTCCCTCATAAAGTGACCCTCCTGACCGCATTTGAAACATCCGGTCCTACCCACAAAAAACTCGCTAGGGTGTGATCCACTACACTTGCTGCAAACAGGCCTGTTCCTCCAACTTTGCTGACTTCTGGACTCCCCAGATGACTAAACTGAGCTCTGGCTGGTCTGAGCCCTCTGACTCTGCTTTCGACTGTCAAACCCTGTAGGCTTCGATTCACTCTTGGCCATTTTGCTTGAGCCTCCTTGTTGACTGCCGCTCCAGCTACGCTTCTGACCGAACTGCTGCTTCAATTTAGGGAACGTCTCTGCACTTCTCTCAACTCAGGTGGCTGCCTCCACCAACTCCCCATATCTAGTATGCACTGCTGAAGTCACATATGTCCTAATCCTCGAACTCAACCCTGCTGTGAACCAATTTATCTTTTGTTCTTCGTTTTCGGCGACATGGAGAACAAGACGAACTAACTCCGAGAATTTCTTCTCGTACTCTATCACTATAAGAGTCCCATGCTCGAATCAAAAGAACTCTTCGATCTTTGCATCCTTATAGCTCTTAGGAAAGAATTTATCAGTGAATTCCTTCTTGAAATCTGTCTAGGACACCCCATCTGAATGGACTCTCTGATGTGCCTTCCATCAGTCTTTTGCTCGATCTTTCAACAGAAAAGCGGAAAAGGTAACCATTTGCTCCTCTGAGCAACCCATAACCTGAAATATCTCCTCATTTGTCTCCAACCATGATAATGCTAGCCGAGCTCTTCGGTCTCATCATATGGTTTGGCGCCTAGCTTGTGGGTGTGCTTTATAGATATCCTTGTCTCCCGTGGCTGTTGGAGTGTCGCTGCTAACATCTGTGCCATCTGCTCTATATTTCCTGGAGCAGGCTCTGCTCAGGTTGGTTGCGATGTCTCTAGATGGGAAGAACTGGCTGGCATATTAACTGATTCCTTAATATGTTCTTCTTCTGATAGGGGTGCCTCTGCGGCTGCCCACCTAGTCCGGGGACAACCACGCCGCTGTATATCTATATTTTTATACCAAATAGGCATGAAAACCATAAGATATCTGAGTTAGAACACCAACAATGCATGGAATAACTCTGAAACTCATGCAATACTCAAACTTTAAGCTTTATAACTTATGCAATTCCCATGCATAACTCATGCATAATTCATGCATCTATTAGTTCATGCTTCATGCATAACTAACTTTCAAATACTTTCTAAATTTTATTTCAAAACTTTGCAAACCGGGCTCTAATACCAACTTGACAAGACCCAAACCAGATACTTTCTCTAGGCTCTTGTCTAGAGAGTCTTGTCGGGTAGTCCGACAAACCTCTTATAACCCTTCTCACGATCAAGAGAGATCCATGGAGCGAACCCCTGAGATATTTTTCCCGTTTGCTTTACTTTATTTTGACTATATTAATTTCTATTACTTTTGAAAATAGTTGGATTTGTGTAAATTTTTCACATTCCATAAAAAATAAAAATAAAAATAAAAATAAATTATTAAAACTTCCGTAGCATAACAACTATATTTTGAAGGTTTCCAAAATTTTCCTACAAGAAAATACACTTTGAACTATTCTCAATCACCACCCAACTTCTTTTATCCACAAACATGCATTTTCACAATCATTTTACCACTATCATGCATGATAACCATAGGGGAATTATATCTACGTATCATATACATTGTTTACAATTTCATCCAACACAATTTACAAAAGTTTACAATTTCAAAAATATATTTTCGAATGTTATAATGTAACACATGCACTTCATTCTTTTCATATTCACAAAACATAACATGATATATATATTGCTTATGTTGGTTTCGCCCACCTATATTTTAACAAGTCGATTCTTTTACTTCGTCCCCCGATGGATGTACCTGAATAGATTTTTACACTATAGCAAAGAAAATTCGTTAGTTAATCAATATAACAAATATGAAAATCGTCATATAAATATCTATAACTTATTTTGATACTTATAAAGTTTAAATTTAAAACTTTATTACTAAAAGCACCATATGTATCCTTAAAAAGTCTAACCACGCAACGACTAACTTTGTCACTCAATGTGATGGATCACATGGCGATTTCAACTGACACTGATCGTGACCCTACTGAGATATTTCAATAACCACGCATAGAATTTACTGCATCGCAAAACATAGTGTGAAATAATCTATACTCTAACCATCTACATACAGAATTTTCTGCGTCGCATATTGTAGTGCTCTATACTTTAGCTTTTGCAATGATGTGCTAAATTTTCTGCATCACATCACAGTGCAAGGTAAACTTTGAATCTAGACGACTACGTACGGAATTTTCTGCATCGTAAACATAGTGCGAGAAAATTTGAGAATCTTAGCAACTACGAGCTGGAATTTTCTGCATCGCCACGTAATGTTAACTAACATATAAAGTCTTAGGACTACGTATGGTCTTTGAAAACCTTTTTAATGAGTGCATTAGCACCCAACTTCTTTATCTTTGAAAATTTTTAACTGAATATTAAGTTCAAATCGTTTTGAAACACTTTAGTCTCTATTTTCATTTTTGAATATGATATATGGGTCTTTTACACATAAATACTAACTTAGATTTTGAGATTCATTTCACAAATTCCTTTTTAACAATACATATTTATATTTTAACTAGAATTGAAATAGTTTAAGTGGGTAGTATTTACCTTGATTTCCAAACTTGCCGGAGGGTTTTAATGAGTCTCCTTCACTCCACTAGTTTGTGTGTCACCTGCACAACATACTCTTACTTAAAATATGCCACAATGTGTTACACAAAGTTACACATATTGCTTTTAACATTAAAGATTCCTTACAAAACTTTTTTTTACTACAATATTCTTTTCTAAGTTTTAACTTAACCGAAGCTTTCTAATTCCGGTTTCTTTGCAAAAGTTTAACTAATATACCCTTAGGAACATCCCCAAGTAGCTCGTATAATTTTCAGAGGTTCGGAATGAAAAGTCAAAATTTTCAGACCCCCTTTGACAGAATACTATTCATAGCCCAATCCATGGGCTGTTTCGCTTCCGTTTTCATTTGGATCATCTCCCTATCTTTTACTTAGGTCACCTGTAAAATCGTTTTGAAAAATTTCAAGTATAAGGGGGTGAAACCTAGGAATTACCTCTATTTTCTTGACACTTTTTAGTGCACAATTTCACCTCATTTGCACAACAAACTCAATCCTTTCATATGTAACATTCTTTCACTCCAATACAATTAAACACATTCATCTCATGCATCAATGAGTGCATTTTACATGAAATTCTGCAATGCCCTTCAACTAGGCTCTTAATTCTCAATTCATCTTGATGAGAATGTAAAATGTCATATTTTTCTCCCTTAATGTTTATTCTTTTATACTTATTTGGTGTCTCAATGTACTCATTATTCTTATATTTTGATTTAGAATACAAATGGAGACATTAAGAGCAAAACAGAGCTTTTTGGGCGATTTTAGACAGTTTCGACATCACTTCATAATCTGGACATAACTCTCTCATCTGAGCTCCAATTGAGATGATTCAAGATGCTGTGGAACGACAAGAAAAAGTTCTAAAACTTTTATGTTTTGCGTTTTGAGAGACACGGGCTGAATCAAGGTTGAAATCGGGCTTGAATCTTCTGTGCCTGCACTATTGACATTCTGGATCATTGCTTGGCCTGCAAGTCTATTATGTGGATTTGACACGATTTATTTTGGAAATTTCCAGATCTGATGCACGAGAATCCCGACTGAAATCACAACTTTCCTTCTAGTGTTGAGGTTATTTTTATTGTTTTCCTTAATTAGTCAGATTTGAATATTGTTATTTTAGGATTATACTTAATTTGTTTAGCAGTTTTTTTTTTTTTTTTGTCTCTAAGAGGGGCATTGGCGTGTATAAAAGAGAGGAGAAATCATCAGACTGGTGATATCTCTCTTCCCTCTTCTCTATTTTTTTTTTCCTTTGAGTTTTCATCATGGCCATGCGTGGCTAATTTTTATAGTTGGTCGAAGAAAACTGAAGCCTCGGAATCAATAAAATTGTGAGATCTAATTTGTTTTTATTATTCAATTTATGCCTTGGGTATTGGATGTTCTTCTATGATTATTTTCATGATTGTCTCGTTTAATTACTAGGAGGCCTACTAGTTTATTATTCGTTGTAATCTATTGCTAAGTTAGATATCAAATCCGTAATTGTTTGATCCCTCTAATTTATGAAGCAACTAAAATTTAATGAATTGTTGCATCAGAAATTATTAGATTTTAGGAAGAATGCTTGACTAAATTAAATGCAATCGCTTGTACTTGTGCTGTTTAGCTTCATCGATTTCTTTTATTCTTAAGGCTGCTATTAGATTAAACCTTTAGTGCTTGTCTTGGGTTATTTAATAGTTAGGATTGGTTAGATCATCTATTTTCTAATTAATTGCGATTAAGGAGAGATAGGAAAATGGTTCCAACGGTGAATATTCAAAGTGCGAATTGATATATACTTGCATCAATGATCAGTTGTAAAATTCGGAGGGTGGATGTTGACTTAGACCAATGTTTGTTCTTTTGATTGATTTCAATATTTCAATTTGAATTGCCTTTAGTTGTTTTTCTTAAAATTGTTTTTATTATACTCAAATAACCCTCCCCCATCCTTGTTCACATAGCATAAAATTAGGCTAGATACTCTCTGTGGGAACAATCCTTACTCGCACCACTACACTACATAAATTTTTAGGAGTATAGGTTTAATTTGGTTGCCCACGACAGCACACCAAATTTTGGCGTCGTTGCCGGGGACGTTTTCTAGTTGAATTTTGTGCTTTAGCATAGGATTTTTATTTATTTATTTTTATTTATTTATTTTTTAATTTGTTTACCTTTTGTGGTTTATTAGAGTTACCTTAATTGTGTATGACTATAACTCATTCTTCTAATCAAGGTGATTTGCAGTACGATCCAAAAATAGAGAGAACTTTACACAGGTTAAGGAGAGAAGCTCGAAGAAATTCTGAAGAGGAAAAAGTCATGGCTGGAAATCAAACCTTGAAAGAACTTGCTACCCTTGATTTGAATCAACAGCCCTTATGCATAACATTCCCTACTTTAGATGCTGCTACTACTTTTGAGTTGAAATCTGGACTAATACATCTTTTGCCCACTTTTCATGGCCTTGCAGGTGAAGATCCTCACAAGCATCTAAAAGAGCTTCATGTGGTATGTACGAGTATGAAACCCACAGGGGTGACTGAAGAACAAATTAAATTAAGAGCCTTTCCATTTTCTTTAAAGGATTCGGCAAAGGATTGGCTTTATTATCTATCCTTCGAAACTATTACCTCATGGAATGAGATGAAGAGGTTGTTTTTAGAGAAATATTTCCCAGCTTCAAGGGCGGCTACCATTCGAAAAGAAATTTGTGGGATAAGGCAATATAATGTAGAATCCCTACATGAATATTGGGAACGTTTCAAGAAATTATGTGCAAGCTACCCCTAACATCAAATTAGTGAGCAGCTACTTATTTAGTATTTTTATGAGGGCCTTCTATCCACCGATAGGAGCATGATTGATGCTACTAGTGGAGGAGCTTTGGTGGATAAAACTCCTGAGGCTGCGAGAAATTTGATAGCAAATATGGCAGCCAATTCTCAACAATTTGGCACTAGGCTTGACTCACCATCAAAGCATGTTAATGAGGTAAATATTTCTTCCCTTGAACAACAAATTGTCAGTCTAACTTCTCTTGTTCGTCAAATGGCCGTAGGTAATAAGCAAACAGTGAAGGCTTGTGGGATTTGTTCGGTAGAAGGGCATCCAACTGATATGTGCCCAGCTCTTCAAGAGAAGCCTATTGAGCAAGTGAAAGCAGTAGGTGGTTTTCCTGGACAACCTCAAAGGAAGTATGATCCCTATTCAAGCACATATAACCCAAGATGGAGGGATCACCCTAATCTTACTATGGGAATTCGCATGCAAATCAGCCTGCAACTCAAAACCATCCAAGTTTCCAGCAATATAAGCAACTATATCCCCATAAACAACAACTGAGCCAAACTTCTAATTATGGTATGTCTTTAGAAGATATTGTTAAATCTCTTGCCACTAACACTTTACAATTTCAACAGGAGACAAAACAATTTCAACAAGAGGCGAGGGCTAGTATTCAAAGTTTGGACAATCAGATAGGCCAGATGGCAACTACAATTAGTCGGTTAGAGGCACAAAGTTCAGGGAAATTACCCTCTCAAACAGTAGTAAATCCAAGAGAAAATGCTAGTGCAATCGTTTTGAGAAATGGTAAAGAGATTGAGATTCCAGTAAAGACATGCCCTGTATTATCGAAGCAAGAAAGGGAGAAAAACATCATTGCAGACAGGAACATTACAAATGATGATGATGATCCTAAGCGCAAGTTTTCGCCTCTTTCTGACTATAAACCAGTAGCCCTTTTTCCTCAAGCTTTAGCAGAATCTAGAAAAGATGAGCAGAATAAAGATTTATATAAGACTTTTCGTAGATGCGAGGTAAATATTCCACTCTTATATGCTATTAGACAAGTACCTCGTTATGCTAAATTCTTGAAAGAACTGTGTACAATTAAGAGGAAACAGAAACTTAAAGGATGCGAAAAGGTGAGAGTAGGAGAGAATGTTTCTGCAGTTATTCAAAGAAAACTCCCTACGAAATGCAAAGATCTAGGTATGTTTACTATCCCTTGCACAATTGGTAACACTAGATTTGAAAAGGCCATGTTAGATTTAGGAGCTTCTATTAATGTTATGTCATATTCTATATATGCATCTTTGAAGCTTGGACCTTTGAATAAAACTGGTGTTGTGATTCAATTGGCTGATAGATCTAATGCCTATCCAAAGGGTGTAGTTGAGGATGTTCTTGTGCAAGTTAATGAATTATTTTTTCTTGCTGATTTTTATGTGCTTGATATGGAGAATGGTGATCAAACCACTCCTATTTTGTTAGGAAGACCTTTTTTAAAGACATCCAAGACGAGGATAGATGTTCATAATGACACTCTTACCATGGAATTTGATGGTGAAATTGTTAAGTTTAATATCTATGATTGTTGGGTTTTGTACCCTAAGAGCTTGTAATTATGTAAACGGTTTTAATAAATAATAATAAAGTATTCATTTTATTCAATTTATATATTTTGCAAAAATTATATATGTCATGAGAAACATCCTTGATTACTGATGTATTTTCAAACTAAGTATATAAGTGTTATATACAAGCGGATTTAGTTTAAGAGAAGTAATCTAAAGAGTCCATAGAAAGCAAACAAAGCTGGGTACTTAGTTTGTGGTAAATCTACAGTTGCGGTCCATTTTGTATTCAGTACAATAGTTTTATCCGAGACTATTCATGTAGTGACATGGAAATGGAGGCACCTTATATAATTAAGTTTATATAGGACTGGACCACGATAAACATGAGTCTCTAATTAATATCCGTTAAACTTAGAGATTTATATTTATCGACTAGATGATCATATATGAATTGATCTTAATCCTGAGTGTATTATGGACTCCTGCTTGTTGAGTTATGTCCTTTGATTTACATGGGTGAGATCGATATAGATGCTCGATCAATAACTTCGTACTTTGGGGATATGATTTAGTAAGTAGCTGGGAACATTCTATACAATAGTGGAATCCACTCCTTCTTGCGAGAAGTAGAGAAATAGTTCTCTTAAGGGTTGATTCAGGTCTTGAACAATAAGAGCGCTCAACTTTCTGTTCATAAGTAAACGGAAAGATAAATTCATAAGTTGTTATGAATATATTGTTCATTAGAGAATCAATGGTACTTAAGGATTAATATATAATTAGAGAGGGTATAACGAATATTCTGACCTAGCTCTAATTATGAACTATTTATGGAGGGTCAAATCATATATAGTGATTATATCAATGGTCAAATCATATGTAGTGATTATATCAATGGACGCTGAAAATTTCAGATTGTATAAAAACATCTATAGTTTTGAGAGTGCAATCTTAGGTTTTTAGTGGAGTAACTCTAAGATTAATAATAGTGAATTATTTAATTAAAGAGTTTAATTAATAATTCCGATATTATTGGAGCTCAAAACTGTAGATCCATCGGGTTCTCTTGATAGCTCATTTCACTATAAGAAACGTGTATATAGAATATCGTAATTGGATCGTCCAATTATAATTGTTACATAAGTAGCAAAATATGTGTTCACTTTGTATTTGAATAATATTGATTATTCAAATTATTAGTTAGTTAATTATTAATTATGAATTAATAATTATTTAATTAATTTTATAAGAAGTCTTGAATTCGATTCTTAGTGGTGACCAGGTATAAATTAATTATGAATTAATTATAGGTCACAAGTTTGATTTCAAAATATAACATGAGTTAATTTTGAATTAATTATGTTATATGGGCAAAAGTTTAATTTTAATAAACTTGGGATTAAATATTAATTTTGATTAATTAAAACCCTAATTGGTTGCCTATAAATAGAAAAGAAATAGTCTTCTTTTCCTGATAGAAGTTATTTTTAGGTTTTGTTTTACGTTCTTTGAAATCAAAACCTATTCTCACCTCTTATTCTTTTGAGAAAAGAAATCAATAGAAAGTGAGCATAATTCTATATAATTGTGCCCACTCACTTGTTTCTTGGTGTAGAGTCATATCAAGGAAGGCAAGGTGGTGAGCAATCCACAGAGATCAATACAAAAGGTAAAAGATTCGATCTTTATTTAGTTTTATTATTTTATTTCATTGTTTTATGGATCTAAGATTTCTTGAGTTTTCTAAAAAAAATTTAAAACTCAATGTTCCGCAAATCTTTATTTTATAAAAACAATTGTTGTTTTTTTCCCTTCAATGATGCCATGAAATATCCTAGTGATGATAATCTTGTTTATTCTATTGATGTGATTGACTCTTTAGCGCAAGAAGTTTTTGAGCTTGATGGAAAAGATGGATTGGAAGTTGCCATTAGTAAGCATCTTAAAAAAGAGAGTGAGGAGTTAACGTTGAGTACTGATTTGTTGGAAACTGTTGCAGCATTGAATAATTTTCCCAAGTTACAGCAGTCAAGTAATGTTTCTTATATTACATTACCAGTTTCTAATGAGAGAACTTTACCCTCTGTTTTGCAGGCTCCTATTCCAGATTTGAAGCCTCTCCCTGGTCACCTCAAGTACGTGTTCCTTGGAGATGGAGGAACTTTACCAGTGATCATCTCCAATAAACTTAGTGCACTACAAGAACAAAAACTTGTGCAAGTCCTTAAGGAGCATAAAACGGCTATTGGTTGGACAATTGCAGATATTAAAGGAATTAGACCGTCTACATGCATGCATCGTATCTTACTTGAAGATGGAGCAAAACCTTCCCGTCAACCACAAAGAAGATTGAACCCGCCCATGATGGATGTAGTGAAGAAAGAGATCCTTAAACTTCTTGAAGTTGGGGTGATTTATCCTATTTCGGATAGCAATTGGGTTAGCCCAGTTCAAGTGGTTCCTAAAAAGATTGGGATAACTGTTGTGAAAAATCAAAATGATGAATTGGTTCCTACCCGTGTTCAGAATGGGTGGCGGGTTTGTATAGATTATAGAAAATTAAATGTTGTAACCTGCAAGGACCACTTCCCTTTATCTTTTATTGATCAAATGCTTAAACGGTTAGCTGGTCATTCTTACTATTGTTTCCTTGATGGTTATTCGGGTTATTTTCATATTGCAATTGCTCCGGAGGATCAAGAAAAGACAACTTTTACATGCCCATTCGGGACTTTCGCATATCATCGAATGCCTTTTGGCCTTTGCAACGCCCCAGCCACTTTCCAAAGGTGTATGGTTAGCATATTTTCATATTATAATGAGAATATCATAGAAGTCTTTATGGATGATTTCACAATTTATGAAGACTCCTTTGATAATTGTCTACATAACCTTACACTTGTTATTCAGAGATGTATAGAAACTAACCTTGTGTTAAATTCTGAAAAATGTTATTTTATGGTTGAACAAGGTATAGTTTTGGGCCATGTTGTTTCATTTAGGGGAATTGAGGTAGATAAAGCTAAAGTTGACATTATACAATCTTTACCTTATCCCACTAGTGTGCGGGAAGTTCGTTCTTTTCTTGGACATGCAGGTTTTTACCGACGATTTATCAAGGACTTTTCCAAAATAGCATTACCTCTATGTAAGTTGCTGCAAAAGGATGTGGCTTTTGAGTTTGATGAGGTGTGTAAAAAGGCGTTTGATAAGCTGAAGGAGCTGTTAACTTCTACCCCAATTATCCAGCCCTCAGACTGGAACATTTCGTTCGAGATAATGTGCGACGCAAGCGAGTATACTGTAGGCGCTGTTTTGGGTCAAAGAATTGGAAAAGCATCTCATGCCATTTATTATGCTTCAAGGACTTTGAATGATGCCTAAAGAAATTACTCTACGACTGAAAAAGAACTTTTAGCTGTTGTTTTTGCTTTAGAAAAGTTTCGATCTTATTTACTTGGTACTAAAGTTATTGTTTATTCTGATCATGCAGCTCTTTGTTATTTGATGACAAAGAAAGAGGCAAAACCAAGATTAATAAGATGGATACTTCTCTTGAGTGAATTTGATTTGGAAATTAAAGACAAAAGAGGGACAGAAAATCATGTTACAGATCATTTGAGTCGTTTAGTTCATATGCAGGATGAGCTTCCTCTGCATGAAGCATTCCCTGACAAGCAATTATTCTCTGCAAGTGTGATGTTACCTTGGTATGTGAATATTGTAAATTATTTGGTTACTAATATGTTACCTCCTGGTTTGTCTAAGGCTCAAAAAGATAAGATCAAGAGTGATGCCAAATACTATGTGTGGGATGACCCATATTTATGGAAGCATTGTGCAGATCAAGTAATAAGAAGGTGCATTCTTGAAAATGAAATTGTTTCTATTCTCACATTTTGTCATTCTTATGCTTGTGGAGGTCACTTTAGAGCTAAGAGGACAGCAAGAAAAGTGTTAGAATGTGGTTTCTATTGGCCGTCTTTATTCCGAGATTCATATTCTTTTTGTAAGTCGTGTGATCATTGTCAAAAGACAAGAAATATTTCCCAGAGGAATGAAATGCCACGAACTCCCATATTATTTTGCGAAATTTTTGATGTTTGGGGCATCAATTTCTTGGGACCGTTCCCTGTATCTTTCGGTTATGTTTATATTTTGCTTGCTATTGATTATGTCTCGAAATGGGTAGAAGCTAAAGCTACCAGGACTGATGATTCTAAAGTTGTTATAGATTTTATCAAGTCTAACATATTCACCAGATTTGGAATTCTAAGAGCTTTAATAAGTGATCGAGACACTCACTTTTGCAATCGAACTGTGGAGACTTTGCTGAAAAAATACCATGTGACCCATAAGGTGTCAACTGCCTATCATCCAGAAACCAGTGGACAAGCAGAAGTGTCAAATAGAGAGATCAAGTCCATTCTTGAAAAGACAGTCAATCCAAGTCGAAAAGATTGGAGTTTGCGCTTGAATGATGCCTTGTGGGCGTATAAGACTGCATATAAGACGCCCATTGGTATATCACCTTATCGGTTGGTATTTGGAAAACCATGCCACCTTCCAGTTGAGTTAGAACACAAGGCTTATTGGGTTATTAAGAGTTTCAACATGAAGATGGATGAAAGTGGAGAACACAGGAAATTGCAGCTACAAGAGTTAGAGGAAATTCGCAATGATGCCTATGAGAGTGAAAGGATTTACAAGGAGAAGACGAAGGCTTTTCATGACAAGATGATCTCTAAAAAGGTCAAAAAGTCCTTCTCTACCATTCACGGCTGCGTTTGTTTCCAGGTAAATTGCGTTCTCGTTGGATTGGACCTTTTGTTGTTACTAATGTTTTTCCTCATGGTGCAGTAGAAATTCGAAGTTTAGCAACTTCCAAGGTGTTCAAGGTGAATGGCCATAGACTTAAACTTTTCTATGAAGGGTTCCAAGTAGAGAATGTGGCACAATTGGACCTTGTGGATCCGATTTATACTAATTGAAAAAGAAAGCATTGAGTCGAGCTAACGACAATAAACAAAAGCGCTGCTTGGGAGGCAACCCAAGGGAAGTTCATTTCCTTTTTCTTCTTATTTTCGCATTTATATTTTAGTTGCTTTGCCTTTTCTTTACATTTCACCTTACATTGGGGACAATGTAAGTTTTAAGTGTGGGGGAGGGGATTTAAGTGTGTTTTAATTTGTTTAAAAAAAAAAATCTGCTCTTTATTTTTGTGGTTTTCAACGATTTTTGGTTGTGTATGTCATAAGCAAGAGTCAGTTAAGTTTGAAAAATTCATAACATAATTGAATAAGTAATCTTCTTTCCTTGAGAATGGTAGTGACTAAATTCAGTAGACAAAAGCCGGTGAGATTTTGAGCCTTTAGACTGACACATTCATATCAGTCTCACTGTTTTCTTTTCTGTGTAATATTCTACCATGGATTTTTTTTCTCTAGAACTTGCCTGATTCTCTTTGAGATCAGATTGACACATGCATACATGAACATGATTAAGGCCCTCTTTGTTATAAGCTACATAAGCCAAAAAGCTGATCTTGTAATTAATTATTCCTTTGTTGAACCCCTTTGAGCTTTATTGACCTTTGTAATTTTTTTGTGAATCACATTACAAACTTTAAACCCAAAAAGAATACCTTTACCAAAGCCATAGAACTAGTAGAGCATTGTTCATCATTATGATATGTATGGGCATGCAAGAAATAAGTGTGGGGGTGTTTGGATTTGCAGTATGGCTTTGACTGGTGGAATGTAATGTGTTTTGCTTCTTAATTCATGAGTTCCACTATTGATGTATTTTTGGTAAAAGAAAAAAAAAAAAAGGAGTGATGAAAGGAAATTCCTTTTAATATCACAATTTGTCCATGTTCATAATTCCTCATAAATTCCAAAAAAGGAGTCTGTTGATATGTGATGTATAAAAAATAAAGGGAAGCTATGCGAAGAACTGCTCCCTACTGCGAACGAAAAGTGCTCCTTTGAATGATTTTTTTTTTTCAATGCAAGAGTGTTACATGGTTTAAATGCTTTGAAGCCAAATTGAAGAAGTTGCTGAATGGAGTGGTTGTTTTTACATGAGTTAAACATTCGAGCTTGAGTTGATTCATTTTTGCTCTGCTAGTTTCGATGGCTTTTGAGCTACATTCCCAAATATTTCACACCTTGATCCTAAACCATGTTACAACCTTTGAAAAGTCCTTATGATTCGTGTTATGTATGTGATCACAATGGTGGAGAATGAGAAGATATGCAAGCTTATGGTAGATCATTTCCATTGGAATGAATGTGAGCGAAACACATACCCTTCAAACACATGAGAGTCGAGTGTTTATTTCTATGAGGGTCTACATATTTAGTTTATTCCATCTTCAAGGTGAAATACTTACTAAGTAATTGTAAGTTGTTTAAAAATGTTTGTTCATGATATGTTATGAGTTTTGAAGTGCTTGGTTATTCTTTGTTGATGGCATTGCAACCTTGGTGTTTTTGTTTTTGGGAAAGTGAGTTTGAGTTTTGCCCGAGGACGAGCAAAAGTTAAGTGTGGGGGAATTTGATGAGAATGTAAAATGTCATATTTTTCTCCCTTAATGTTTATTCTTTTATACTTATTTGGTGTCTAAATGTACTCATTATTCTTATGTTTTGATTTAGAATACAAATGGAGACTTTAAAAGCAAAACAGAGCTTTTTGGGCGATTTTAGACAGTTTCGACATCACTTCGTAATCTGGACATAACTCTCTCATCCGAGCTCCGATTGAGATGATTCAAGATGCTGTGGAACGACAAGAAAAATTTCTACAACTTTCACATTTTGAGTTTTGAGAGATACTGGCTGCATCAAGGTTGAAATCGGGCTTGAATCTGCTGTGCCTGCACTGTTGACGTTCTGGATCATTGCTTGGCCTGCAAGTCTATTATGTGGATTTGACACGATTTATTTTGGAAATTTCCAGATCTGATACACGAGAATCCCAACTGAAATCACAACTTTCCTTCTAGTGTTGAGGCTATTTTTATTATTTTCCTTAATTAGTCAGATTTGAATATTGTTATTTTAGGATTATACTTAATTTGTTTAGCAGTTTTTTTTTTTTTTTTGTCTCTAAGAGGGGCATTGGCGTGTATAAAAGAGAGGAGAAATCATCAGACTGGAGATATCTCTCTTCCCTCTTCTCTAATTTTTTTTCCTTTGAGTTTTCATCATGGCCATGCGTGGCTAATTTTTATAGTTGGTCGAAGGAAACTGAAACCTCGAAATCAATAAAATTGTGAGATCTAATTTGTTTTTATTGTTCAATTTATGCCTTGGGTATCAGATATTCTTCTATGATTATTTTTATGATTGTCTCGTTTAATTACTAGGAGGCCTACTAGTTTATTATTCATTGCAATCTATTGCTAAGTTAGATATCAAATCCATAATTGTTTGATCCCTCTAATTTATGAAGCAACTAAAATTTAATGAATTGCTGCATCAGAAATTATTAGATTTTAGGAAGAATGCTCGACTAAATTAAATGCAATCGCTTGCACTTGTGTTGTTTAGCTTCATCGATTTCTTTTATTCTTAAGGCTGCTATTAGATTAAACCTTTAGTGCTTGTCTTGGGTTATTTAATAGTTAGGATTGGTTAGATCATCTATTTTCTAATTAATTGCGATTAAGGAGAGATAGGAAAATTGTTCCAACGGTGAATATTCAAGATGCGAATTGATATATACTTGCATCAATGATCAGTTGTAAAATTCAGAGGGTGGATGTTGACTTAGACCAACGTTTGTTCTTTTGATTGATTTTAATATTTCAATTTGAATTGCTCTTTAGTTGTTTTTCTTAAAATTGTTTTTATTATACTCAAATAACCCTCCCCCATCCTTGTTCACATAGCATAAAATTAGGTTAGATACTCTCTGTGGGAACGATCCTTACTCGCACCACTACACTACATAAATTTTTAGGAGTATAGGTTTAATTTGGTTGCCCACGACAGCACACCACATCTCTATCCTTTTTCTTTTTAAATTCTCACACCTCTATATGCTTTTCTAGTTGATAATATGCATGAATTAAAGCTCGAAATGATCAAAAAACGATGGGATCAAATAACCCCTTCCTTGGCCGTGACACACTTATACACACAACATACTATTTTTTTTTTTTTTAATTTCCTTTTAAATGTTAGCATTTCCTTAACTTTTCTAACTTATAACATACTTGAATCAAGCCTTAATTACATCTAAACTTAAGGGAATTACATATTCATCATGGTGACCTTGACCTATACATGCACACACAATATTTCATTTCATTCAACTTTCAATATTTTCACTAACTTATTCTCTTAGACATTTTATCAAATATTATAACTATCATTAAATCCACTTCCAACCATTTCAAATCAAGTCTTAGGATTTCCTACACAAACCCTAACTCTAGTTCTTTCATGGTTTCTTGCAATTCAAACTTCTCTTTTAACTACCCATGACAAGAATGTTGATTTACATCACAATTTCAACAACACAACAAGTAAACAACTCAATCCATAATCATATCATATCTTCCCAAATCAACATAAAACTTAAGAAAACTATGAAAACTAATTTTAAGCTTGATTAGGTCTTGCTATTTTAGTTTGAATTTTCTTAAAGTTTGGTTTGAAAGCTTCAAAATTAGCTTGGAAAGTTTTTGGTCTTCTTCCCCCTTTTCTTTTCCTCTTTGCGGTCCACTATCCTCTCCCTCTCTCTATTTTGATTTCAGAAAAATGACTAAGTGTTGGAAAGCAATAATTTATGTATATATAGGTTTCACTTATAAATTTGCCCTCAAAGTTTGTTACTTATTTACATACCATGCCACTCCTTAAGATTTAACTAATTTGTCCTCCAATTTTTGCTTAATTTCCATGGTATCCTTACTACTTTGATAATTTTCACAATTCTCCACACTAGTTTATTCCAATCACACTTACACATACATAGAACTATAATTTAAAATAATGACTATTTTGCCCTTCTTCTAAATTTATTTTACTATTAGAATAAATTAGTTTCTAAAAACTTTACTAACATTCCAATATCACTCATTCGAATGATATGGATGAGGTTTAACATTCTCATTCTATTATCCAATTTATAATACTAGAAAGTTTAAAATCAAAGTTAGGGCTTACACTAGGTTCGTCACAGCCACCACATCCCTACCCCCACTGCTGGCCAAACAATCACCACCAGAGCATCACTAATTGAACCTAAATGCTTATGCACTCATCTCCAAAAGAAATTTTTATAAACTCATTCACACCCAATCAAACACCCAACTATCACCATCCTAACATCACCAATCGAACACAAATGACGATTTGGATTCAAACAAGTTCGAACCTAGATATTCATTAGGGTTCATATCATTCAAAATTATATGTTTTTTTTTATAATAATATTTTTTATTTTACTAATTTTTTATTATTTTTAAATTTTTCTTTATTGTTTATTTTTTAATTTTCCTTTTTTTTCCCAAATTATTTGATTCATACATGTATCAAAATCCTAGGTTATAATTGGAAATGACAAAGTTACCCCCACACAGCATGTCATCGATAAGGTTTGACCATCAATTGATTATTAGAAATGACTAATTTGATATTTTTTTTTAAGGAATATTTGATGTGTTTTCAAAATATAATTAAAATTTAATACTTTCCCAAGACATTGGGATGAAAATAATATCTACCCAAACAAAAACAACCAAGTTACTCAAAAGAGAACATGCTCAAGCCAGCTACCCGTCAAAGATATATGTAATCTTTGTTTTAAAATGCTATATACATTGGGTTGCTCAGTATCCAAAAAAACAAAATGCCAAGTCTCATCAGATCAACTAAGTAAATTAATCTATCTAGACACTACATAACGTAAACTAATATCCAATTTTCTGCTGAAAATTTAACTTTAAAGTGTACAAGCATAATGATAGACCGTCAATGTTAGTTATTCTATTATTTGGTCTAAAAAGGGTCATTTACCACTACTCAGCTCGAACTGCTGATCTGATTTGTTTTTATTCTTCCTTACTGGTTGAAGGATCCAAAGGCCTCCTCTTGGCTTCATTGTCACCCAATCGCAATGAAACACAGATATCTTCATCACAGCCATTCCTCAACGAAGCAAGACTTTCTGAGACAGCCTTAGTGGATAGACTGTTCTGATGTAAGGGTGGTGACTGTCCAAAGAAGCTTGGAATAAACTGATGCTCAACACTAGGACCTGCCTTCACAGTATCTTCCAAGTGAAAATAAGTTCCCATTAGAGATATACTTGTTTCTGGGCTGGTGCGTTCAACTTCCAACGGAATATGCTGAATCTGAAGACCTAGCGACTCAAATTTGTCTTCAGATTTCTCTTTTGGTGAGGAATCCCCTACAGTAGAGCCAATTCCTGTAGTTGAGGCAGCTCTTTGTTCTTGCACTGCCACTAATAATAACAAAAATATACAGACCAATTATTTTCTATAATCGTTGTTCTTTTCATAAATTATGACATGACTATTAGACTGCAAATAAATACACTTCAACAGTTCACATTTCATCTAACATGCCAAATTAATTAACATAAATGAGAATAGTAAATTCTAGATGTAACATTTTATCTAACATGTCAATGATGAAGATGAGCTCACTGTAACATATATTAGATGTAATCTGAGTGCTGAAGATGTATTACTACAATAGTTTAAGAATTAGGTTATCATATTTGTAACATAAAAAGGGCAGTTGATATATCCATCAATCAATCAATGAATTATCTATATATCTACCAAAACACATAGAAAACTAGGTATTTTAAAATACACAGACCTTTAAGCCCTTCATCTGTTGTGATGAGATCAAGTTCGAGGAGGTTGAGAAGGCGCCCAAGATCAACCCCACTAGTCCAATTTTCTGGAGGTTTCCCAACTTGTAACTTAAGTCGACCACGGTTAGCAGTCCCACCCCAAATGATCCCAATAGGCCGTGGCTTCTCACCATTCTTCCCCTTCATTAAAATGAGACTTCCACTATCTCCCTCAAGATCAAATGTCTGTTGATTCTCACCCACAACAAGAAAATCAGGTAAGAAAGCAAATACCTTTCTCATCATTGTACTCCAGGGCATATGCCAACACAGTTCCTGTGGTTAGACCAGAACTTCTTCCAACTTTTACTACTTGCTTCCCAATAAGGCTACTTATTGGAGACTGCAAGTCTATAAACTTTACATCACCAATCTCTCCCAGACCTTTCACGAGTTTAGTAACAGTAGACATGTCAAAATCATCAGCGAAAGGGATGAAAGCCCCATCTGCTCTTACAAATGTCTCTGCAGGTCAACAAAATCATAATAAGTGTTGGGGCCAGGACGAGTAAGGTTACCAAGTTATTGATATAATTCAAGAAAGTGGTCATATATATATAAAGCCACCAAGTGCATTTAATAGCCCAAACAGAACAGATGATCAAACGAAGGTATAGGGTCAACAAAAAACAATACAGTAACAAAAAAATATTTATGAATATGATGATATCTGATCCTTAAATACATTATACCACCATAACTGCATCAAAATATTTGTTTTCTAAGTGAATCATGAACTTAAGGTAAACGACTCTGGGAAAATCTACTTTGTCAGTCTCGTTCAAACATTGGCCAAATGAAACCTAGATGAAACACAATAACTTAAATCTGATTTAATTGCAAGTAAACAGTCAGGTCGAAATGCAGGATAGAATTGACAGAGCAGCATTCTATTTGCCCATTGTAACTTCCAATGTCAGTTTAAAATCCAATCTGAAGTGTTTGCTCAACTTCAATGGGTACAACTTTGACAACAGAACAATTGAAAACCGAAGTACATGGTTGACAACGTCCATAAAAAATACAATTGATGCTTTACTGACGGCCAAGTCCACATACTCAAAAGAAAAAAAATTTAAACTCTCTTACCTGGATTTATTCCAGCAAAAATGCCTTACCAAAGGTCATCTGTGATAAATGAAGTTGCTCTTTCCACTGCACCAAGGTATACCCCAGGTCCAAGAGTTGCTGGCGAAGGATGAAACATTTTCTGGTTTGGGTAATCTAAGTCAACAGCAACTTGTCGGCTACCAGTTTGGCTCTTGACAATGGCACCTAGAGTTCCATAAGTCTCCTGGTTTGCCACCTGAACAAAAGCAATACTTATGGCATTTGACAATCATTATATCAAAGATAAGCATAGACAACGTAAAAGTATAGCCTGATTAAGTAAACAACTAAATTTGGCAATGGATAAGAAAAGATATAAAATTGGATAATGGTGCAGTATAAACTTAATAGCACAACAGAATCAAGTTTGCGGATGGTAATAGTGATGCAAACTTTGTAGGGAAGCATCATTGCTATAAGTTGAGATTTAACACTCGTTTCAGAGAATTATCATAATGACACTAAACAATAAAAAAACTATATGAACAACAATTAAGAATATATTCTGTGAGAATTTTGTGCCTTAGAAGCTGCTGAACATGTCAAACGTATCCAGCTTTGTAGACCAAGTCTTTAGAATAGTTGTTGCTATTATTGCTGTTTTTTAGGAATCCATATACTGAGTTGTGGTTCCTTATTTTTTGCTCTTTCCATGTTTTTTCTCTAAATTTCTGTTACTAAGTTTTTGTATTTAAGTAAGCTTGACAGATGAAATAAAAAGTAAGTTCTCTTTTCATTCTATATAAAAAAATATTAGTTCATACTTTCTTACAGTGGTATCAGAGCTCTCTTCTTAAGGGACCTGTGACTAAGAGATATTCACCATAAAAGCCTAAAGCATCTTGCTTCTTCCATGGATTCAGAAAAACCCTTTACAGAACTAGCACCACCTGTGTTCAATGGTGAAAATTATCATATCTGGGCAGCCAGGATGGAGGCACATCTGGAGGCAAATGATCTCTGGGAAGCTGTTGAGGAGGACTACGAAGTTCCTCCCTTGTCTGAAAATCCAACCATGGCATAGATCAAGAATCATAAAGAGAAGAAATCAAGAAAGTCAAAGGCAAGAGCTACGTTATTTGCTGCGGTATCTACTGAAATCTTTGTCAGAATCATGACAATGAAATCAGCTTTTGAAGTCTGGAATTTCCTGAAGAAGGAGTATGAAGGAGATGAGAAGATTAAGGGAATGAAAATTCTGAACCTGATCAGAGAGTTTGAGCTTCAGAAGATGAAGGATTCTGAGACAGTGAAGGAGTACTCTGACAGATTGCTTGGAATTGCAAACAAAGTAAGGTTACTTGGTTCTGAATTTCCTGATTCCAGAATAGTTCAAAAAATCCTTGTAACTGTTCCTGAAAGGTTTGAAGCTACCATTTCCTCACTGGAAAACACTAAAGATCTGTCAAAGATTAGTTTGGCAGAATTGATGCATTCTTTGCAGGCACAAGAACAGAGAAGACTCATGAGGTCTGAAGGGTCTGTTGAAGGTGCATTAGCTGCAAGAGCTCAGTTCAGTCAAGAAGGAAAAGGGAAGAAGAATGAGAAAAACAAGAAGGGAAACTCAGGTTCTGATTCTCCTAATACCTGTAAAGGAACAAAATCTGATTTTCCTCCTTGTAAATACTGTGGAAGAAAGGGTCATCCACCCTTTAAATGCTGGAGAAGGCCAGATGTTCAATGTGAAAAGTGCCAGAAAATGGGACATCATCAGAAAATTTGCAAGAGCAACACTCAACAGAAGAGTGCGACACAAGTGAATTTGCAGCAGAAGAATGTTGCTCAGGTTGCTGATCAGGAAGAGGAGGAGCAACTCTTTGTAGCTTCTTGCTTTGCAACCTGTCATTCAAGTGAGAAGTGGCTCATTGATAGTGGTTGTACCAACCATATGACCTTTGATCTTGATCTCTTCAAGGAATTGAACACTTCAATAGCCTCCAAAGTGAAGATTGGCAATGGAGAGTATATTGAAGTCAAGGGAAAAGGCACAGTAGCAATCGAAAGCACTTCAGGTACAAAGCTTATGAAAGATGTATTATTTGTGCCTAACATTAATCAAAATTTGTTGAGTGTGGGACAGCTACTTGAAGGAGGCTTCAAAGTTATTTTTGAAGGCAATCAATGCTTGATCAAAGATGCAGCAGATAAAGAAATGTTTAAAGTTAAAATGAAAGGCAAGAGTTTTTCTCTTGATCCATTGCAGGAGGAAAGGGCAGCCTATTCCACAGTTGATAGCATCACAGAAACCTGGCACAAAAGATTGGGTCATTTCCACCATGTTGCAGTATTGAACTTACAAAGAAAAGAGCTTGCTCAAGGGCTGCCTCAACTGGAATCAGAATTACAAGGTTGCAAGGTTTGTCAATATGGCAAGCAATCAAGACTTCCATTTCAGAAATCTTCCTGGAGAGCAACAGAGATGTTGCAACTCATTCATACTGATCTTGCAGGACCTCAAAGAACTCCTTCACTTAAAGGGAGTAAATATTATATAATCTTTATTGATGACTTAACTCGTATGTGCTGGATTTATTTTCTCAGATTTAAATCTGAAGTTGCTGGCATTTTTTGGAAATTTAAGCAATGGATTGAAAATCAAAGTGGCTGCACCATTCAAATATTAAGATCTGATAATGGCAAGGAGTATACTTCAGATCAATTCAATTAGTTTTGTGAGGAAGCTTGCATTGAGCATCAACTGACAACCCCATACACTCCACAGCAAAATGGAGTGAGTGAAAGGAAAAACATAACCATCTTTGAGATGGCAAGATGTATGATGCATGAGAAAGACTTGCCTAAGGCATATTGGGCAGAAGCAACAAACACAGCCGTGTTCTTGTTAAACAGGCTTCCTACAAAGGCTGTGAATGGGAAGACTCTTTTTGAGGCATGGCATGGGTTCAAACCTAATCTAAAAAATCTAAAAATATTTGGTTGCTTGTGTTTTACTCATGTGCCACAGATCAAGAGGGACAAACTTGATAAAAAGGCTGAACCTGGCATTTTTATAGGCTACAGCAATTTCTCCAAAGCCTATAGAATTTTTCAGCCTCAATCTGAAAAAATTCTAATCAGCAGAGATGTAATGTTCATGGAGGATGAAAACTGGGACTGGAGTTCAGAAAATGAAAAAGGAAAAGCTTCAATCAAATTACAGCCCAACGAAGATGATGTTGATGATCTACCTGTTAGAGGAACCAGATTACTTGCAGACATCTATACAAGATGCAATGTAGCAGTAATGGAACCAGCTGGAGTTCAAGAAGCAATGCAAGACAGAAAATGGCTTTCAGCCATGAAAGAGGAGCTTAGCATGATTGAGAAGAATCACACATGGCAGCTTGTTCAAAGGCCTTCAAATAGAAAGGTTATTGGAGTTAAATGGGTTTTCAGAACAAAACGCAATGCTGATGGGTCAGTAAACAAGCACAAAGCAAGGCTTGTTGTGAAGGGATACGCACAGGTCTTTGGTGTAGATTTTTCAGAGACTTTTGCTCCTGTGGCCAGGCTTGATACTATCAGATTGCTTCTTGCAGTGGCAGCTCAAAAGGGCTGGAAAGTATTCCAGTTAGATGTAAAATCTGCTTTTTTAAATGGCTTCTTGAAAGAAGAGATATTTGTAGAGCAACCTGATGGTTTTGTTGTGCAGGGCCAAGAAGACAAAGTCTATCTGCTAAAGAAAGCTTTATATGGCCTTAAACAAGCTCCAAGAGCTTGGTACAGCCGGATCGATGATCATCTGATCAGCTTAGGCTTCAGTAAAAGCTTAAGTGAGCCAACGCTGTATGTAAGAAGAGAAGACACTAACATTATCATTGTTTCGGTTTATGTTGATGATCTTTTAATCACAGGAAACAATCAGGAGCTCATTGATGAGTTCAAATCTGAAATGCTTAAGGAATTTGAGATGACAGACTTGGGATTGATGACCTATTTTCTGGGTTTGGAAGTCTGGCAGCAGAAGAATGAGATTTTCATCAGTCAAAGGAAATATGCCAAGGAAATTTTGAAGAAATTTCACATGGAGAGTTGCAATGCTACAGAAACTCCTATGCAAACAAAAGTGAAGTTCTGCAGGAATGATGGATCTGCCAAAGTGGATGAGAATCTCTACAGAAGCTTGATTGGTTGTCTCATGTACCTCACAGCTTCTAGGCCTGACATAGTGCAAGTTGTAAGTCTTCTCTCCAGGTTCATGCATTGTGCAAGTGAAGAACACATGCAGGCTGCCAAGAGAATTCTCAGATATCTTAAAGGGACTGTTGATTATGGGATCAAGTATACTAAAAGTGATCAATTTCAGCTGACTGGTTTTTCTGACAGTGATTGGGCAGGATCAGCTGATGATATGAAAAGCACAACTAGATTCTGTTTTAGCTTTGGTTCTGGTGTGATTAATTGGTGCTCAAAGAAGCAAGAAATTATTGCTCAAAGTACTGCAGAAGCTGAATTCATCGCTGCAACAGCTGCAGCAAATCAAGCCATTTGGTTGAGAAAAATATTTCAGGATTTGTGTTTGAAGCAGCAAGAATCAACACGAATCTTTGTTGATAATCAGGTTGCCATTTCAATTTCCACAAATCCAGTGTTTCATGGCAAGACAAAACATTTTAAGATCAAATTTTACTTTCTTAGAGAGATTCAGAAAGAAGGGGAAGTTCCATTGATTTATTGCAGATCAGAAGACCAAATTGCTGATGTATTTACTAAAGCTTTGCCCAGAATCAAGTTTGAAGAACTGAAGGTCAAGATGGGAGTTTGCAGCTTCAAAGGCAAGGAGGAGTGTGAGAATTTTGTGCCTTAGAAGCTGCTGAACATGTCAAACGTATCCAGCTTTGTAGACCAAGTCTTTAGAATAGTTGTTGCTATTATTGCTGTTTTTTAGGAATCCATATACTGAGTTGTGGTTCCTTATTTTTTGCTCTTTCCATGTTTTTTCTCTAAATTTCTGTTACTAAGTTTTTGTATTTAAGTAAGCTTGACAGATGAAATAAAAAGTAAGTTCTCTTTTCATTCTATATAAAAAAATATTAGTTCATACTTTCTTACATATTCAATCTTTATATCCACTACTTTTGCTCATTGAAATATCACTACTGGCAGCTCACTCTAATATTCTACAGATGGATCTCAGTAGTCAGTTCACCAAATGAGCAAGAAACAGTATACCCAGCTTCGGTACAGAAATTAGCTAAGTTTGTGAAATAATCTATTACAAATTTAGTGGTGTACCATAAGCAATCAAGTGAGATCTAGTCTCCAGTTAATACTAATAGAAGAACATATTCAAACAGAAGTATCAAATATTTTAATACTCATAGTTGCCTTTCTGACAATATTGAATTGTTATCATGAACTTCAAACTAGTCTGAAATGTATAAGAACTCTCAAGAGTCACATAATTCTTTTATCCAAGTTCTTCAAGTCTGCTGAAGTTTTTTTTAATCCTAATTGAAATAATGTCGAGCTCAGATGCTCTATTCCATCTAAATTGGGTTAGGAACATGACTCCTTTCAAGTCAGCCTAAATTTAATAGGGAGAGGAATTCACCAAGGTAGATGCTAGAATATTTAAAACAACATTTAAAATTATGCTATTAGACCATGAAACACGTACAAGAACATTCATATAGGACACAAGTACATTTTTCAAGATTTCATGTAAAACGATTGTTTCTTCCTCGACCCATGAAACCTTAAAATCAATTTACTAAAGCATCTCTTGAGCATTTTTTGCACGTTTATTCGACATAGTTGATCAAACCTAATAAAAATTTCATGATTCCTAACTTTTCTACAATTGATGATATGAAATTTTCTATTTTAAATATTCTACAATTGATGATAGGAAAGGGGAAGTAGATGGATGATATGAAATTTTCTACAATTGATGTTTTCCTAACTTTTCTATTTTGCAATGTCTAGTTATTAGTATAAGGAGTAGGCACAAAAATATGGAATCGATCCGAACACCCTAATCCGATCCGATCCATGAGTGTTCGGATTGGATCACATGTTCAAAGGTAAGGTGTTCGGATCCTCACCTGTGAAAACATCATGTTTCACGGATTGGATCGGATTGAGGTATCCAAAATCGATTCGATTCGTGAACCCATGAATAGTGGTACATATGTAATTTCATATGCCCCTATATAAAGTCTACTTAAGCTAACCCTAACATCCATCTCTCACTCCATCTCACTCCATCTCACTCTTATCTCAGCAGCTTAGTGAGTCTATTTACAGCTTTAGCTTGATATTTACATAATTGGGTATTAGTGTTTTAGTGATTTCAATGCTTGTTTGTTGTGTTCTGTTGTTGAGTTACATATTTCACTTACTGATTTTATATATATATATATATATATGTTATTGTTGATGTGAATAGATGAGAAAAAGTATAAAGAGTGGTAAGAAGTCTAAATTTAATATTAATGATGTTAATTCGATTGAAAAAAGTCAAAATCTTGGGGTAACAAACAAAATAGAGAAGAAGATGAAAAATGAAAGTAGTCGTAGGCTTAAGTCAGATTATTGGGAGTATTTTGAGTTGTTCGAAACTAAGGAGAGTAGAAAAAGGTCTTGATGTATACATTGAAATTGAAAGCAAGTATTCAAACATGGAACCGATCCGATCCGCAGATTGGGTATTCGGATCGGATCGGTTCATTCCCCATGATGGATCATATTCGGATCCAAAAATAATGATCCGTAAATTTACTATGTTCGGATCGGGTCCAGTCGGAATTGATCCGAACATGGTGTTGCCCACCCCTAATTAGTATTATTAATTGTTGTGGGTATAATTTGGGCTGTGTAAATAGGCTGGCAAAAGCCCAACGAACTGACCTAAAGGGTTGATCAAATAGACAAAGCCTAAGATCCAAAGAACGAACCCAGCTCTCAGCTCTCAAATCTCAGCATCCAGCTCACAACTCATTACATCTAGCTCGCGGGATTGAGCTCTCAGCTCACTATGTATCCAGCTCATTACTCAGAGCAGGGTCTAGCTCGAGGTTATCCAAGATAGGCTCTAACTCATACAATGAACAGTTAGACAAGGAAATCTTCCAAAAAAGGCAATGACCCGATTTGATCGTGATCCTTTTATCAGAATTGAAAGTTAATTCAAATTTGAACTCAGTCAACGTTATCTCGGATTTCGCGGAACAGTTTCCTGATTCAACGCCAACTGATTAGAAAGTGTAGTTAATATTAAATTCTTTTTCTATTTTACTTTGATTCAAATTGTAACGCCTTTTTTCTTATAAATAAAGGTCAAAACTCATTGTAACAAATAACAAGAAATAATATATTGTCACTCTGCCAGATTATTGAGAGACAGTCGTGGACGTAGGCGCACTCGCTGAACCACGTAAAAATCATGTGTTGTTTTCTTTATTCTTGACCTTTTGCCTTCTATTTTGTTTTTTTTTTTTTTTTTTTTGTTTCACATTGATTGTAGGTATTGGGTTGTGAACTCTCGTCAACCAGAAAACGTCGACATTTTGGCACTAGAAAAAGGGCCCAAACTACAATCTTTAAGTTTTCAGCAACCATGGCAAGAGGAAGAGCAACCAAAAGTTCAGATGCGGTGGCTGATCAGCTAGAGAGGCAGACAGACCAGCAGCAGCATGATGTCCAATCGATGGAGAATGCTACTGTGCCCATGTCAGACACCCTCACGCCCCCATAACAGGTGTTGATGTAGGTATACCTCCACTAGCCTCTCGTCAACCAGTACCATTGGACTCTATAACCGGGGGGCTACATGTATGTGACCAATGGCAGGAAGCATTAGAGAACACAGTGCAGCAACTCACCGAGGCAATCAGGGCACTGGTACAAGCCCAAGCTCGAAACGCACCTAGATCCGAGGTTGCTGCCCTTAGAGAAATTTACCAACAGTAGTTAGAAGAAGTATAAGCTCCTAAAAGGCCACTCAGAGATTAGCCACGACCTATTAACTCAATTCATTCCTCCAGCTCGCATTTGAGAACTAAAGGTTACAGAGCTTGTGGAGCTGGGAGCTCACCAAGGTCTCGTTTGGAATATATGCCAGGTCGCAGCTCTCCAGGTCGCGAGCTTGAGGGAGGATATAACCCTCAGAACCTAGTATTAGAAAAGCTCTTTCAAAGGGTCCAACAACTTGAAGCACTCCCCGACACTTCAAACCAACGCCATCAGAATGAGGAGAGGTCTCATTTCACTAAGGAGATCGAGATACAACCTCTCCATCCCAGGTTCAAACTCCCCAACATTTCACCTTATAGTGGGGATAGTGACCCCTACGACCATCTAGATGCTTTCGATATACAGATGGACCTACAAACGTCCAACCCTTTAGTGAAGTGTCGTGTTTTCCCAACCACCTTGGGCGACGTTCCACGAACTTGGTTCAAAAGTCTTCCAGCTCACAGTATGGGTAGTTGGGAGGAATGTCAAGAAAAATTCATCAGCTAGTACCGGGCTCTGAAGAGGCAGCTCGCACCACCCTGCCACCTCGCTACAATCTTTCAACAGCAAAACGAGTCCTTGAAAGACTACATTATCAGGTTCAGACGTGAGGTCACTAATGTGGAGAATCCCTCAGATGAAAGCATCCTAACCGCAATCTCAGCTTGGCTTCGTAAGGATGGGAAGCTCTATGAAAACATCTACAAGTTTCTAGTGAAGGACCTGAGCGAGTTCTACGAGTGAGTTGCCAAGGAGATTAGATGGAAGAAAACCTTCGGCTTCAAAAAGTCTAACCAAATGGATGAACTGGGTAGTTTCAACCAACTGAAGAAAAAAAGCAATGGTGGGAACGGAGGTGAAGGTCAGAGTAATAGTGCAAATAGTCAGGTCGCTAATAAGGCTAAGAATGAACCCAAAAATGAGCGACCTCAGCATCAAGGTCGTCATGATAGCTACAGCACCCTATCAGATACACAGGACAAGATCTTTGCAATGAAGAAAGAGAGGGAGGACTTCGGGAAACCCAATCCCATGAAAACTCCTGCTAGGTTCAGAAACAAGAGCAGGTTTTGTGACTATCATGATGAAGTTGGGCACAATACTTCACAATGTTGGGAAATAAAAGACGTCATTGAGGACTTAGTCAAGAAAGGCAGCTTGAGAGATTATATGATTCAACCGACAAGTTCGCGACCTCAACAACCTCTATAGCCAGTATAATTGCAGCCCCAGTGAGGCCCTAAAAGAGACATAAAACCCGCAGTGCATTCACAAATCTGTTCCACCCAATAGGTCATGTCTCTAACTTGTAATTCAATATCTGAAATTAATAAAAGCTATGAATTTCCCTTGTCGATGGCCAGTGACCTCTCTATCAAATTTTTCTTTAAGAAGTTTAATTAAGTCTTGCTATATTAGCTGAGGTCTGACCTACTGAATATAGCTTGGCTAGAATTATGCTGTTAGCTGAGGTCTCAACCCTTTGGACAGCTCCATCAATTGTGTTGTTAGTTAAGGTCTCAACCCTCTGGACAACTCCATTAATTGTGTTGTTAGCTGAGGTCTTAACCTTCTGGACAGCTCCATTAATTGTGCTGTTAGCTGAGGTCTCAACCCTCTGGACAGCTCCATCAATTGTGTTGTTAGCTGAGGTCTCAACCCTCTGGACAGCTCCATCAATTGTGCTGTTAGCTGAGGTCTCAACCTTCTAAGCAGTTCCATCAATTATGCTGTTAGCTGAGGTCTCAACCCTCTAGATAGTTCCATCAATTATGTTGTTAGCTAAGGTCTCAACCCTCTGGACGACTCAATATTGCTATGGCAAGTGAGGTTACGACCCCCTACATAGCATGACATAATTTCATAATGCTAGCCGAAGTTCTGACCCGTTACTTAGCTCGACAAAATCAGCGAGCTGTAATCTGCAAACTATGATTTGCGAGCTACGTCGCATCAAAATCAACGATTTCTAAAGCTCCCATCAGATGATCTTGTGGAGCGAGCTTTGGCAACCTCTTTCTAAACAATTTCAGCTAGCTACTCAGCAACTTTAGCTAGCTACTCAGCAGCTTCAGCTAGCTACTCAGCAGCTTCAGCTAGCTACTCAACAACTTCAACTAGCTACTCAGCAGCTTCAGCTAGCTATTCAACAGCTTCAGCAACTACAGCTTGCTACTCAGCAGTTTTAGCTAGCTATTCAGCTTTAGCTCGCTATTAACAGCTTCAGCTAGCTATTCAACTTCAGCTAGCTATTCAGCTTCAGCTCGCTACTCAGCAGCTTCCAGCTCGCTGTCAGGTCAGAGCATCCTCAGCCTCCTCTCTAGCTTCCTCAACATTCATCAGCTTGACTCGAAGGACTTGTTGATCTCTAGCTTCTACTATCGTGAACGTTAGCTTGCCAGACAACTTTTTCAAGCTCTTTCTTCTCCTCGAAGACTTGAAGCCCCAACCGCTTCATCGTTCTCATAGTGGCCTGAAATGCAGCAAGTAAACATTTAACCTAAATAGTCGCCATGAGTCAAGTGATGGGAAAGAATCTGAAAAGGCAGCACAATAGATAGTAACGCATCGGCTTTTACCAACGGGCTATAGCTCTCAGTCCGAAGATCGCACTGAGAGCTGGGGGGCTAATACTGTGGGTATAGTTTAGGTTGTGTAAATAGGCTGGTAAAAAGCCAACGAACTGACCCAGAAGGTTAATTTAATAGACAATGCCTGAGATCCAAAAAACGAACCCAACTCTCAGCTCGTTGATGAGCCATCAGGTCTCAGCTCTCAGTTCTCAGCATCCAACTCGTAGCTCGCTACATCCAGCTCGTAGGATTGAGCTCTCAGCTCGCTATGCATCCAGCTCGTTACTCAGAGTAGGGTCTAGCTCGAGGTCATCCAAGACAGACTCTAGCTCGTACAATGAACAGTTAGACAAGGAAATCTTCCAAAAAAGACAATGACCCGATTTAATCGTGATTCTTCTATCAGAATTGGAAGTTAATTCAAATTTGAACTTAGTCAACGTTATCTTCGATTTCGTGGAACGGTTTCCTGATTCAATGCCAACTGATTAGGAAATGTAGTTAATGTTAAATTCTTTTCCTATTTTACTTTGATTCAAATTGTAACGCCTCTTTCCTTATAAATAGAGATCAAAACTTATTGTAACAAATAACAAGAAATAATATACTGTCACTCTGCCGGATTATTGAGAGACAGTCATAGACGTAGGCGCACTCGCTGAACCACGTAAAAATCCTGTGTTGTTTTCTTTGTTCTTGACCTTTTGCCTTCTATTTTGTTCTCATTTTTTTTTTTTTTTTGTGTTATTTCACATTGATTACAGGTATTGGGCTGTGAACTGTCATCGACCAGAAAACAACGTCGACATTAATAATATAATTATTTTGATCATAAATCTAGTTATTACTATTAGCAAATCGACAATTATATATTTGATGCCTGGATTATTATATTAACCTTTATCATTTCCTGCATCTCAAATTACAAATTACCAGTGGCCATTCCCAACGTAACGTTTTGGCTTTGCCACCAGGCTCAAAGCATAACAAAAGAGAGAGAAGTCTTTACAAATAACTTATTGACATTAATATATTTACTATTAAACTACATCTTTCAGAAGACACGAACACAAACAGTGTATGGCAAAATCCTGTTATTAAATTCTAGTGTAAAAGGGAAATGCCATAAGCACCATTAAGAAAAGAAAGCTACTCCATAGCTTTAACATGTCATGTACAATGTTACTACTAATAAAACTCTTCTCAAACCATTGAATTATACCCTAAACCTTCCCAAATTCCTAAATATAACATTAAGGACGTGTTTGACCACCAAAAAATATGATGGGTTTGGGGAAAAATTTTTCACATCCCATGACAGTTGGTGTTTGATGCCGCTTAGGGATGGAAAAACCCATCCAAGGCCCGTGAGGGGCACACAAATAAAATCACATCAGTTTTCCTAAAAGATAAAATTCAGCTTAAGTGGGATTTCGTTTCTTTTTTTTTTTTTAATTGAAAAAAAATAAATAAATATAAGAAAGAAATGAAATTCCACTTAAACGGGATATCATTTCTCGCCAAAATTGGTGAAACTTGAATGGACTTCAAGTTTAGGCTCCATATGGGCACTGGATGGTTTTTTCCATCCTTTGGCAACACCAAACACCAGTTATGATGGGATAGGAAAATTTTTTTTCTCAAATCCACCATATTTCTAGTGGCCAAACACACCCTACGGGAGCACTACAATCTCCTAGCCTCTAAGAGTAGCCTTCACGTTGTATGCTGGCCACAAGAAGATATTCTCAAACTCAGATTACTTGTTATGTCTAATAACAAATATCCAGCAACTGAAGAACTCAAGAGCCTAAAAAAATCATGAATTAAATACTAAAAAGTTCCAACAAATAAAGGCAAAATAGTACAACTGAGTAGTTGTACCTATCAGAACCTAATCCAATAACGAAATACCCTTTCAAAATTCCAAAAACTACTCAATCTACATTTGTTACCAATAATGTTGTTGCCACTTAAAGTATAATTCAACAGATTGAGAAATAAAACCTATCAAATGGTTTTAAAGGCACATCTATTGCCTTGACCATGCATACCCTTCTACTCATCCATGGCATAAATTAGGATGAAAAATCACAATGTAGTTATCAACCTGTTCCCTTTAACTTCGCTATTTGTTGAGGGCGGGAGTAAAGCAATACGTTCAGTTCCTTATGTCCAATACTAACAAAAGAATAGATATAATATGCTTGAAGTCCAACACAGTTAGTTAACCAATCTAAACAACAAACTGTCATCTGGCTTTTGCGATGTTTAGAAGTGACTAAAGAGTTTGCAAACATTGCCTTAAGACGGAACTTAAAAGGAGAACACAAAACCAGACATGAGGTCAGCGTTGGGTCAGCACTAAGTAACCAGATTTATTTAACTAATTACAGCATATTTGAGATTAATTACAAAGACATCTTTCTAAACTATTTGCTCCCCTTTATAGCCGATATATCAAAAAGGAAAAGATTGCAAGGAAACTTGAGAATACCTTTTGGAAGACACGAACACTAATAGTGTATGGTAAAATCCTATTATTAAATTCTACTGTAAAAGAGAAATGCCATAAGCACCATTAAGAAAAGAAGGCCGCTCCATTGCTTCAACATGTCATGTACAATGCTAGTATGTTACAAATAATATAACTCATCTCAAACCATTGAATTATACCCTAAACCTTCCCAAATTCCTAAATCTAACATTAAGGGCGCGTTTGGCCACTAAGAAATATGGTGGGTTTGGGAAAAGTTTTTTTCCATCCCACTATAATTGATGTTCGGTACCCCTTAGAGATGGGAAAAACCATCAATAGCCCATGAAGGGTACACACTTGAAGATTCCACGTGAGTGGGATTTCATTTCATTTATATATATATATATATATATATACACATATATTAAATATAAATGTAACACCCTTCACCTGATTCTCATTCGGATGGAAACCCGAGTCGGAGGATGCTACCTTAATCGGTTTATTCGTTATTAATTTACATGTATGCACTACAATTTTTTTTTCTTCGAAAATCCGGCAGAGTTTCCTCTGTTTTTTTGAAAAACCCAAAATTTTAAAAACCTGCAAATTTCAAAAACAAACACTTCTAAAATACATTCATTTTCTCAACTTCCATTTCGGATCCTCCGTCCGACTCCAAAATCACTTCATCACACAAACATTTATAAACACAACATTTAATAAAAATCATATCCATCAAAATAAAAAAAAAAAAAACAATTCAAATGATAAATAAGAATTTTCTTTACAAAATTATTTTACAAACCAAAAACCTTTTTCTACCATTGATATACATTCTCATTTATAAAATCACGTAAATTCATATATATATATATATATATATATTTATATACATGTGTTTCCATATATTTAAACATCACTATACAATATTAAATGTAGAACTACCAACTATGGAGGGAATGTGACTTGCGAAAAATGCAACAGATGTCTTCTTATCAACACTTATCTATAGCACCCAAAATTTCAACCTACGCGTGGAAAATCCAACGCGCTAAGTATTTCTACTTAGTAGGTGTACACAAATTTTACATTTATCATATCATAACGAAATTCATATTATAAAATAAAATTTCTAAAATTCTCAAGTCTTGATTAAAATTCATAATTAAATTTATTTATTACTAATTGCACGTATAAAACACATGAATTTTGTTTCCAAGCACATCAAAATCCTAACTTCCAAAATGCTCGAACCTTTATTAAGATTCATACATAAGTCATTTTACCACTAATTACACATATAAACCGAATATTTAAAATTCCTAATTCCACGGAAATGTTACAAGATAACACAACCTTTTTACGTTTTCTCAAAATACTAAAATAATACGTAAAAAAATCACTTTATTAATAAAATACATATATATATAAAAGACGTTCTCAAACATATCAACACAATTTCTTCCAATTTCTATAACAAATCTCAACGAAAGCACATACTAACAATTACGTACATAAAACTCATAACAATCATTTTTCAACATAATTACACGATTTTCATGTAATATATAGATATATATATATTTTTTTTTTAGATACAAGTGGTAAATCATTATTTTATAATTTTCAAACTTTTACAGATAAATTTACAAAGAATTCAAATTTTCATTCACTACACGTATAAACATATTTATTTTCATTTTCAAGTATGTCAGCACGATTTTTCTTTAATAGTATTCAGCGCCTTTGTAAACACTGACATGATACCATGGACTGGAAATCGAGTTTCACGTTTCCCCCGACATCGGACACTCGGTGACTACCCGCTGGAGCACGTTTCATATAATACACAAATTCTGGGACCGGACACTCGGTGCTTCGCAAGGTCCATGAATTTCGTATCAACATATATAAGCAAATCGGTGCAGTACTGCTATAATCACCCTATTGGCATGCCAACTACCAATCCCCACCTACCAATGTACAGGTTTACTCGGGCCCTTATAATTTTCATAAATTACCAAAAATTTCATATTTTAATAACTTTTCTTTCTCAATAAAAATTTTCATTCAAAAAAACTCTGAACACTTTTTTAATCAAAATATATTTTTTTTTATTTATTCGAAGTATCATTATAAGCATTATAACACATCATTTCTCATCTAAAAGTTACTCATCAATCTCATCAAAACCATTGTGCCCTTCTTCCAACATATATTCGGTCAAGACACTAATTTGTCAATTACCTTCCGTTTGTTTCCGTTTCTTTTCTATTTTCATTCGAAAATCATTAAAATCATATTCAAACAAACTTTTATTTCAATTTATCAAAATAATATCATAATAACATCATATTCTTTATTCGAACAATACACACTTTTTCACAAACTTTTCATAATTTTAATTATCACATACTACAAAAATCATTCGTAACATAATTCACACATATTCATGAAATTTATTTAAATAAAACATAATAAAATCATATACTAAATTAAACAAAACATCTACTAATAAAAATGAGTTTTTAAAGTAAGTGTACACCAACCTTTTGGGCTTTTTTTTTTTATAGCTTATCCATTCACATAACTTCTTTGCTTATTTCTGGATCTAAAACGAGTTCTCCTTTGATTTTCTTATCATCAGATCCACCCTAAAATCACACAAAATTTAATTTATAACTCATAGAAAAATAAACTAATTTTCTGGAATCCAAATTCTATTAAAATAAATTGACTTATCTGAATAATCCAGCATCCAAAATATTTTGCTTTTCTTTTTTCTTCACCTCCTTCTTCTCGGCTTCTTTTTTTTTCTTCTCTCTTTCTTTCTTTTTCTTTTCTCCTTCTACTGGCCGAATGGCCTCTGTTTTTGTTTTGTTTTTGCTTCTAAGAAACTATATATATATATATATATATATATATATGCACACCATGACATCATCATTTCTCTCCACCACCTCATGTCACCTTATTTTTTTTTCTTTTTTTTTTATTATTATTTTTTTTCTTTTCTCAACCGGTGCATATATATATATATATATATATATATTTTCATCACTCGCAGCCTTTGCTTCTTTTCTTTAGATTTTTTTTTCCTATTATTTTATTTTTATTTTTCTCAAATGGTCCCACCACAAATCAATTATATATTATTTATTTTTCTCCAATGGGGTCCACATCATTTATTATTATTATTATATTTATTATTATAAAAAAAAAATCACCAACCATTGTTGTCTTTTCTTGTAATATATGTAAATTTTCATTTTTATCCCCTATGACCATTTTCCTTTTAGTCCAATCTTCTTAATTTCTTTTAAAAATATCCTCCAATAGGATATTTATCCACAAACTTCTATACTTCTAAAATTGAAACCAAACCAAATTAATAACAATAAATTAAATCTCAATTAATTCTTGGGCCCAATTAGATTGAAAAATTACAAAAATATCCTTGTACATATTCTTTACAATTAAATATAATCATGTAATTTTTAACCTCCCATTCTTGATTTTTTTTTTTCCTTTCAATTCAATTACCTACCAGTCACAATTTAAATCTCACAATCTATCACACAACCTTTTAAATTCATATTCAATTTACAATTCTCTTATGTCATATGTCACATTTCCATAGTTGCTTGCCCCACATGTCTATCATTTCTTGTCTCTTTTGATTTAACTTTTTCCGAGACATCCAGATTCAGCTTTTTCTAGGACTTTTTCGAAATCTTTTCAAAATTCACCGGGGCCTATATTCGGACTGCGTACATACTCCTAGTAACCTCGATGACTCTTAAAAATCATTTCATACCCCTTTTCGGCTCTTCGCTAAATTCACTAAATCGCATCCAGCGATTTCTGGATTGATTCTATTTCCATTCGAATCTCCTTCAAAGTTTCTAAAATACTTCTAGAGTATTTTAACACTCATTTTAAAACTTCTCTAAATTTTTAAATTTTTCGAAAATCTTTCCGAATTTTCGATTGGATCCGAAATTACCCCATTTTACCTCAAACAAACTCATTTTTTATCCGTTTCAGTTTCCTTAGAATCCATTACTTATTCCAGAGTTTTTTGACTTTAGAGTTCGCTTTCCGAAAAATTCACTATTCACAAGAATACTATTCGTCAGAAAATACTATTCATCCAAAAATCATTATTCATCCCAATATATTTTCATTTTTTTTAAATAGAGAAAATTTGGGACGTTACAATAAAAATGAAATGAAATCCCACTCTAACATTTCAAGTGTGGGCCCCACATGAGCATTGGATGATTGTTTCCATTCCTAACCAAACACCAATTATAGTTGGATGGAAAAAAATTATTTTTCAAACCCACTATATTTCCTATTGGCCAAACATGCCTTAAGGGAGCACTACAATTTCCTAGTGTCTAAGAGTAGCCTTCACGTCATGTGCTGGCCCTGAGAAGATATTCTCAACCTTAGATTACATGTTATGTATTATAAGTTGACATTACCTAACTTATTAAGAATGTTGTTAGAGTTATTAAAGGAACAACTTTGACGTTTGTTGACATTATATGTCTATTTTTGTTAAATTTTAACAACTTTAGATGTTGTACTAGTGTCCAACTTGACCGTTAAACAATTTCGACAATGGTTTTAACAAGTTGACGTTACCTAACTTGTTAAGAAGACGTTAGAGTTGCTAACGGAATAACTTCAAAGTTTGCTGACATCATGCGTCCATTCTTGTTAAATTTTAACAACTTCAAATGTTGTCCTAACGTCTAATTTGATGACTAAACAATTTCGACGTTGGTCTTAACAAGTTGACGTTACTTGTTAAGAAGGACGTTGGAGTTGTTAAGTGAACAAGTTCAATGTTAAAGTGAAATATTAATAATAAAAAATTAATATAATATAATATAATATTTATTAATTTAATAATAAAATATTGAGAGAATTACCCAAAACCTTCTAAACATTTGCTTTGTTACAAAAGGAAACTACTTTTGTTTTTTATAACAATGCTCTTCCCTACACTAGCAGTCAAACCATGGTTGACCATTTGACACAATTGAAAGCTGACAAAATGCTGTAAAAAGATGATATTACCCCTTACTAACTAATTTTTGGCTAAAATGGCATAATTACTCCTATTTTTTTAGAAAAAAAAATTCAAAAACTTAAAAAAAATCTCAACCATTTATCTAAAAAATAAACGGTTAAGATTTATTTAATTCTAAATATAAAAAATAATTCATAAAATGAATCTAAGTCGTCCATCTTAAAGATGAATGTTAAGATCAATTTTGAAAAAATAGAAAATTTAAATTTATTCCAATATCATCAACCTTGCCAACTCTGCCATTGCCAGCACTGTCCTCCACCTTGCTCTCAGTTATGTGACTATCAACATGGGATTCCTGATCGAGTCGCAAACAGAGGACGAATTGTCGGAGAGGTTAATCGGCACCATTAGTGTTTGCCAGATGCCATGGTGGTTAGCGGTTTTGGCACTGGCTCCATCTTTGACAGATTTGTGAGAGAAGCAGTTCTAGGTTTATGAAAGAAGATCCAACAGTTTTATAAAAGAAGCAGTTTTGGATTTGTGATGTTTCTAAGAACAAGAAGACGTGATGTTGGAGAAGAAGAAGATATATGTTTGTGATGTTTAATTAGATGATGAACATCAAATTTCTTCATTTTTTTTTTTAACTATTTTGATTTCTTGATGTTAGTATGATGATGAACTGGGTCTGATGATGATGGATGGTGTGAGGAAGAAGAAGAACTGGGTTTGTGATGGGGAAGAAAAAGACAACTTGTGAAGAAGAACATTTAATTTCCACCCTTTTTTATTTTTTTTAATTGTTCAATTTTTTTTTTTTATCTTTTCTCATCTTTTTTTTTAAATTGATCTTGACTGTCCATTTTGAAATGAACGGTTTAGCTCCATTTGAAAAAAAATATTTATAATTAAAATTATTTTTTATGATTAAAAATTAATTATTTTTAATTTTAAAAATAAATTTTATTTTTTTATTTTTTCCAAATCGATCTTGACCATTCATCTTTGAGATGAATGGCTTAGATTTGTTTAAAAAATTATTTTTTATACTTAGAATTAAATAAATCTTAACCGTTCATTTTTTAGATGAATGGTTGAGATTTTTTTAAGTTTTTAAATTTTTTTTTCCTTAAAAAAAGGAGTAACTATGCCATTTTAGCCAAAAATTAGTTAGTAAGGGGTAATATTATCTTTTTACAATATTTTGTCAGCTTTTAGTTGTGTCAAACAGTCAACCATGCTTTAACTGTTAGTGTAGAGGAAGGCATTGTTACAAAAAGTAAAAGTAGTTTCCGTTTATAATAAGGCAAATGTTAAGAGGATTCTAGATAATTCTCTCATAAAATATTAATAATAAACTAAAATAATTGTATTAATATATTTTAGAGTAAAATACTACATTTGTATATCATTTAATGATTAAAATAATATTATTATAAAAAATAATATTTTTAATCTGTAGCAATTGAGGTTTTATTTTTGACTTTTTTTTTTTAAAAGTACAAGAACTGTATTTGGGACAAACCCAAGAGGCATCCGGGACTAACCAAAATATGACACTGGTGGCACGACTCGGGGAATTACTCTCAATTGGAAGGGATTCACCCATACGGAGGTGGGGGGAGACCCACACTAGGGTGAGAGAGTAACCCATATAATTAGTGAGAGACTAAATATTATTATTATTATTATTATTATTATTATTATTATATTTAGCAATTTGGATTTTGTGGGGTGTCGAACCCATGCCTTTTACAAAGGGAGGCATGGGTGGTTGCTGGCGCCAACCAACTGCGCCAGCAACCAAATGACGATTTTATTTTTGACCTTGATTGCCAAAACATATTCGCATGGTATAAGCAATTTTGGTGCTATAATCTATCAAAGTGAGTGCACCCCGCTTATTGACCATTACTTCATTAGCCCATTACAAGCCAAGATGCACAGAGCTAGGGTTGGCAATTTAGAACCTGACACGACGGGTCGACACGAAACCGATACGATTATTACGGGTTAAGGGTTAAGCATTAACGGGTTGGATAAATAAACGAGTCAACCCATCTAACCCATTTAATTATCGTGTCGGGTTCGTGTTCTATTTAACGGGTTACGGTTGACCCGTTAAATAAGGGTAAAAAAGTAATTTTATTTTAGAGGGGTAGTCATGTAATTTTAGTGGTAGGTATATATACCCTTCAAAGTTCAAACTTTAACCTAAACACAAGTCTCCAAACTTCATCTCTATACTTCATCTCATCACAAATTGTCGTGTAGTGGTAAAATTTTATTGGTTTTGATAAAATATTTGTTAAAATATTTTTTTCATGTATAAATGTATAATTTCCTAATTAGTTAACTTTTAATTATTATCTTTTGGCAAGTTTAGTTTGACGGATACAATCAACGCTTGATGTTATTTTTCTATTATAAATAACTACATTTGCGAATATATTTTTTATGTTGTTTTTTTTTTTTTTTAATATGAAAGACTATATTTGTAAAAATATTTTTATAATCATCTTTGTAAACATTTGTATTTTTATGGTTTGGATTATATTTGTGGATTATTGTATTTTTTAGGTCGTATGTATCTTTATTTTAATTTTGTTTTTTATTATATCTATATTAAAATTTAAATGTATTAATTATCATTAAATGAGTCATAAACGGGTTGATTAAACAGGTTATTATTTGTGTCGGTTAAACGGATCACTAACGTGTCGGTTAAACGAGTTATTAATGGGTCGTTTAACGACCTGTAAAGAAACGGGTTAACCGAGTCGTTTTCGTGTCGACCCATTAATAATCGTATTGTGTTCGGGTTGAGGGGATTCGATCGTTTCCTTATCGTGTCGTGTTTGGATTATATCAAAAATTATCAGGACGTGTCCAACCGACCCGTTAACCCGAATTGCCACCCTTATACAAAGCCCCCTTTCTTTCGTCGAAGCTTCCAAACGAAAAACAAAATTTTACCATCTCACTTAATTGTCGCCGTAACAGTAAAAATTTCAGTGAATACATATATTATATACACAACCAGTAGTCTCAGTCGTAGTAACCCCTAGAGAGAACGCAAACGACTACAAACCTCCTCCATGCAATTTTTCAACCTCTCAAAAAAAAGAAAAATCCATCTTTCGTCGACCTCCTCTTCTAGTTGACAAAACTATAGAAAAACACACACGTAAACTGGCCTTCAACGACTTGGAGGTGATGGACATTTTAGTTGACCAGATCGCCGGCCAGCTCATTGAGGCTCTGATAACCATATCACGTAAATCCCTTCTCTTCAAAGGGAGTGCGGACCAGCTCAAAAGCACTATAGAGAAGCTCCTCCCTATCATTGAAGAGATCAAAAACTCGGGCATAGAGGTGCCACCCACCCGCCGGGTGCAGCTCGACGACCTCTCCCGGACTCTCAAAGACGGACTGGAACTTTGTGAGAAAGTTCATAAATCTGGACGTTGGCACGTGTACAAGAACTTTATGTTATCAAGGAAGATGGAGGAGTTGACGAAGAGGGTGTCGAGTTTCTTGAACGGTCCTTTGCATGCGCATGTGTTGGCTGACGTTCATCACATGAGGTTCGAGACGGCTGAGAGGCTTGACGGGCTCGAGCAGCGTCTTGCGTTGATGAAGATTGGAGGTGGTGGGTGGATGGAGGAGGCGGTGGAGGAGGTGGCAATGGAGAAAGAGAAGTGGGTGGAGGGTGGTTTTGGGAATTTGATTGGGGAGGGGATTGCTTTGGGGAAGGAGAAAGTGAAGGAGATGGTTATTGAGCGAGAGGATTTGGGTGTTGTTGCGATTTCTGGGATTGGTGGATCTGGAAAAACTACTCTCGCTGCTGAGGTTTGCAGAGATGATCAAGTTTTAAGTATGTTCTGTTTCTGTTATGTTATGTTGTTTTTTTCTTATTTAAGGGTGTGAATTGACTGATATATTTTGCTGTGTCTGTTTGCAGGTTATTTTAATAAAAGGATTTTGTTCCTGATTGTGTCACAATCTCCAAATGTGGGGCAATTGAGGGCTAGAATCTGGGGATTTATATCTGGGAGTGATAAGATTGGATGCTATGATCGAGTTCCACAACATTGGAACCCGCAATTTCATTGCAAAACAGCAACCCGTTGTTTGGTGGTTTTGGATGATGTGTGGTCTATTTCAGTGCTTGAACAGCTTATATTCAAGGTCCCTGGATACAAAACCCTGGTGATTTCAAGGTTCGAGTTTCAGACAGTTGTAAATGCTAGTTATAAAGTAGAATTGTTGAGGGAAAAGGAATCAATGCTCCTGTTTTGTCAATCTGCTTTTGGGGAGAGGACTATCCCTCCTGCTGTTGATGTGAATCTGGTCGAACAGGTGAATGAAAACTTAATTAAACCATCTCTTTATCTATAATTCTATATATTGCTTGCTTGATACATCCTTCAATTCAACTTTTGAAAATTTTGTGGAATAGATTGTAAATGAATGCAAAGGCCTCCCACTGGCTCTAAAAGTGATTGGAGCTTCATTGAGGGATCAACCTGAAATGTATTGGAAAAGTGCTCAGAAGAGGCTGTCTCGAGGGGAGCCAATATGTGAGTCCCATGAAAGCATGCTTGATCGGATGGCAATAAGTATCAAATACTTGCCTGAAAAAGTTAAGGAATGCTTCTTGGATTTGGGATCTTTTCCTGAAGACAGGAAGATTCCTGTTGAGGTGATCATCAGTATGTGGGTTGAGATCCATGATATTGATGCAGAGGAGGCTTTTGCCATCTTGGTCGAGCTTGCAAAAAGAAACCTTCTCAATCTAGTGAAAGATGCACGGTATGTTAGTTATAATTATTTGTATTGCTTTTGAGACTTAGGTTATTGTTGTTTTGAGTTTTAAATTTTGATATGTTCAATTTAACAGAGCTGGAGACATGTTTAATAGTTACGATGAGATATCTATCATTCAACATGATGTAATGAGGGACCTTGCCCTCTATTTAAGCAATCAAGGAAACATTAATGGGCGGAAACGATTATTAATGCCGAATTTGGACACAGAGCTTCCAAAAGAATGGGAGCGGCTTGTTGATCAGCCATTCAATGCACAAATTGTTTCCATTCATATTGGTATGGCCATTACTGTCTCATTTCCACTGCCTTTGACAATGTAGAATAATAGTTATCCTATTGAACCAATATCAATAGATTTGAGTTCATCCGTTATAATATGGCCCTTATTTTCTATCGTTAATGCTGAATCGTTGGAATTTTACCTCAGGAGAAATGAGCGAAATGGACTGGTTTCGGATGGAATTCCCCAAGGCCGAAGTGCTGATTTTAATTTCTCTTCTGAGGAGTTCTTTTTACCTCCCTTCATTGAGAACATGCCAAAGCTTAGGGCACTCATAATAAAAAATTACAGTATTTTTATAGCAACCCTGCACAACTTTTCGGTTTGTTCAAATTTAACCAACTTCAGAAGCCTTTGGCTAGAGAGAGTATCCACATCGCAGTTACCTGAATTTACTGCTCCCTTGAAAAAGATGCAGAAAATATCTCTCGTTCTCTGCGAGTTAAATAACAGTCTCGATCAGCCAGCAATGGACCTGTCTCAGATGTTCCCTCGTCTCCTTGAGCTCACAATTGATTTCTGTTACGATCTAGTTAAGCTGCCAAGTATTTGTAAGGTGCAGTCACTTAAGTGTCTCAGCATCACAAACTGCTACAACTTACTTGAACTGCCTGCTGATATTGGTATGCTGAGGTCTCTGCAAATTTTGCGGCTGTATGCCTGCCCCCTTCTAAGGACTCTCCCTCCTGGTATGTGCGAGCTAGCTGGTTTGAAGTATCTCAACATTTCTCGGTGTATGGCGTTAACACATCTTCCTCAGGGAATTGGTAAATTAGTAAGGTTGGAGAAAATTGACTTGTGGGGGTGTTATCTGATACGGGATCTACCAAAGTCTGTTCCTTCACTGCAATCTCTTCGATGTGTTATTTGCGATGAAGAGGTTTTTTGGTCCTGGAAGGATATAGTGAAATCAGACGTTCATGTTGAAGTTCCTGAGAAATGTTGCTATATAAAATTATAAATTGGATTTATGAATGCGCATTTAATATTCACAGCTTTTGTTGTAAATAATTTTATCAATAAAATGGAAGGTAGCTTATATGATTGGTGAGAGGTTTTGGCATGAACTAAGAGATGGTAAATCTCTTTGAATGTAACTCAATCCACACTTAAATTTTATGAATTGAAAATCTATGAATATATATAGCTAGTGAAAATCTTATTAAATAAACTATATGATATCTTTCTGTTGAACCTTAGAAACGTAATTTGCCAAGGGATTTTAGAGTTTCTCTTTAAAGAAAACAGATTTTATTATTAATCGAAAGTCTCCATTAGAAATAGCATATTTATTGAAACCAAAAATTAAAGAGGAATGAGAGAAATGGCATATTTATGCAGCAGTCTCATGTGTCAGCTTCGTTGACATATGGACCAACAGGGGACTTTCAGGACACAAATAAAAAGCAAATGAAAGAAGCAACTTATATGTAAGGCTAACTTCGGACAGGAAATTCTGATAATTTGATGACCGTTGCACTAATATCAACAAAATGTGTTCAATTCCAAGTGAATTCCCAGAAGCAAAAGCGAAAGCGAATATATATATATAACATTTCAGTCGGGCAACGTGGTGCACCATTGATGAGTGCAGAATTGTTCAATTCTCTCCTTGGAAGGTTGAGATTGTACGTTACAAGAACAACAGGGGAAAAAAAGAGGCGTGTGGACCCCACCTTCTAAATATTGATATCAAAATATATAACGTCAGCCAAATGAAGTAAGCATTTCTTTTTTTAATAACGTAAGCATTTTTTTGTTTTTCTGCTTCAAAAAAATATAAAAAAAAAAAAGACAAAAGTTGGCATTTTTTAACTTTGGGATTCTCATCTAAGTTGTTGACACTTACCTACACTTAGGAGTGACAATTTGATCTCAATTGTTGACAGTTACCTACACTTAGGAGTAGCAATTTGGATTATAACACAGTAGATTGACATGAATTCATAAAAAAAAAAATAAGTGTGAGTTTAACTTAAATAAATTCATATTATAATCCTGTCAACCTACTTAATATTTCTATTAATCGAATCAAATTGAGTTTTCTTAATAGATTCGTGGGTAGGTACGATTAATAGGATCAAATTATAGTATTTATATATTATAGGGGATTAAGTGTAATTATCCATATATATATAAAGAGACACACATACATTTCAACCAAACCTAATCTATTGTTGTGCTCTCTTAACTCTCACGTCTCAACTCTTTGTCGACTACATCTCTCACTCTCTCTATCACTACCATTCACCATCTGCTCTGCTCGACTGCCCCTCTCTCTCTCTCTCTCTCTCTCTCAATCGTCGCCATTGTTAAATAACAAAACCCTCTTTCAACTATAACTCTCTCTCTCTTTCTCTCTCCCTATCACTGTCGTTCACCATCTGCTCTACTCGACTACAACTCTCTCTCTCTCTCTCAGTCGTCGTCATGTCATCAATTGTGCGACCATCAAAACATCTCTGTCTCTCTCTCTCCATCGCCAAACACCAAAACTGAGGTCTATTTTCAAAAACAAATTGAGGTCTCTTTTTTTTTTTCCCTAAGTCTTTCACATCTAGGTTTTGCATCGATTCATCTATACTTCCCAAGTCCTTCATAGCTTGTTGTTTTGTATATGGGTTAATTATTTTTGGATTTTTATGTGTTTTCATAACTGTGTTTTAGTTATTTTTGTGTGTAGGTTGTTCTTTTCAATAGAGTTATGGTTTTGTGGGTTTCATCAATCATTTGTTTTGTGTTATTGACGTTTGGTTAACCAGGGCAGGATCTCTAAAGTGAATTTATGTCAACGAATAAACGAATTAACTGGTTAACAAGTTAATGAGTCAATAGGTTCAAATCCTTTATTATCCAAGTAATAAATAAATTAGTCGTATCATGTTATTTCACCTCATTTATAAACGAATTCGTCTTCAATCCAAACCTTACCTCTAGTTCAACCTTATGTTTTAATCAAGATTTTAGGCCGCTAGATACAAATTATTCTTTATTTGATACTAGCGATCATTAGAATGACATAGGTCATTTGATATTTTGTATGTTAGGATTTTATCTAGATGATTTTGTGTGTTAGGATGATATGAATGATCCACATTTTGGTCGTGCTTGCTCTATTTTGTTTGATATTTATGTTTCTAACATTGATTTTCACTATATTTTAAAATGTTGTAGATAATTTTGTATGTTAAGGGTTTTTTTTTTTAATTATTTTTTAATTTAAAGTCAAAGCGATCGTCTCAATCACCTCAAAGCAAAAGTCTTGCCTCATCTTTTGTCTTTTATAACACTGGCTACAACAACCAAAATCGGATCGACCAAGAAAGAAAAAATGAACTAGGTATTAGGTTCGTCACAGCCACCACATCACTACCTCCATCACTAGCCAAACGATCACCACCACAGCATCACTAATCGAACCCAAATGCTTGTGCACTCATCACCAAAAGAATTTTTTATAAACTCATTCACACCCAATCAAACACCCAACTATCACCATCCTAACATCACCAATCGAACACAAATGACGATTTGGATTCAAACAAGTTCAAACCCAAATCTTCATTAGGGTTCATACACCTAAAAGGCTAAAACCATATCATTCGAAATTATATGTTTTTTTTCATAATAATTACTTTTATTTTTACTAATTATTTATTCTTTAATTTTTTATTATTTTTAAATTTTTCTTTATTGTTTATTTTTTTTAATTTTCCTTTCTTTTTTTATTAAATTTTTTCCCAAATTATTTGATTTATACATGTATCAAAATCCCGAGTTATAATTGAAAATGACAAAATTACCCCCACAAACCATGTCATTGATTAGGTTTGACCATCAATTGATTATTAGAAATGACTAATTTGATATTAAAAAAAAAACAAAAAACAAAAAACAAAAAAAAAAAAAAACAAAATTAAGGAAGATTTGATGTGTTTTCAAAACATAATTAAAAATTTAATACTTTCCCAAAACATAGGGATGAAAATAATATTTACCCAAACAAAAACAACCAAGTTACTCAAAAGAGCGCATGCTCAAGCCAGCTACCCGTCAAAGATATATGTAATCTTTGTTTTAAAATGCTATATACATTGGGTTGCTCAGTATCCAAAAAAACAAAATGCCAAGTCTCATCAGATCAACTAAGTAAATTAATCTATCTAGACACTACATAACGCAGACTAATATCCAATTTTCTGCTGAAAATTTAACTTTAAAGTGTACAAGCATAATGATAGACCATCAATGTTAGTTATTCTATTATTTGGTCTAAAAAGGATCATTTACCACTACTCAGCTCGAACTGCTGATCTGATTTGTTTTTATTCTTCCTTACCGGTTGAAGGATCCAAAGGCCTCCTCTTGGCTTCATTGTCACCCAATTGCAATAAAACACAGATATCTTCATCACAGCCATTCCTCAACGAAGCAAGACTTTCTGAGACTGCCTTAGCCGATGGACTGTTCTGATGTAAGGGTGGTGACTGTCCAAAGAAGCTTGGAATAAACTGATGCTCGACACTAGGACCTGCCTTTACAGTTTTTTCCAAGTAAAAACCAGTTTCCACTAGAGATATATTTGTTTCTGGGCTCGTGCGTTCAACTTCCAACGGGATATGCTGAATCTGAAGACCTAGCGACTCAAATTTGTCTTCAGATTTCTCTTTTGGTGAGGAATCCCCTACAGTAGAGCCAATTCCTGTAGTTGAGGCAGCTCTTTGTTCTTGCACTGCCACTAATAATAACAAAAATACACAGACCAATTATTTTCTATAATCGTTGTTTTCATAAATTATGACATGACTATTAGACTGCAAATAAATACACTTCAACAGTTCACATTTCATCTAACATGCCAAATTAATCAACATAAGTTGGAATAGTAAATTCTAGATGTAACATTTTATCTGACATGTCAATGATGAAGATGAGCTCACTGTAACATATATTAGACGTAATCTGAGTGCTGAAGATGTATTACTACAATAGTTTAAGAATTAGGTTATCATATTTGTAACATAAAAAGGGCAGTTGATATATCCATCAATCAATCAATGAATTATCTATATATCTACCAAAACACATAGAAAACTAGGTATTTTAAAATACACAGACCTTTAAGCCCTTCATCTGTTGTGATGAGATCAAGTTCGAGGAGGTTGAGAAGGCGCCCAAGATCAACCCCACTAGTCCAATTTTCCGGAGGTTTCCCAACTTGTAACTTAAGTCGACCACGGTTAGCAGTCCCACCCCAAATGATCCCAATAGGCCGTGGCTTCTCACCATTCTCCCCCTTCATTAAAATGAGACTTCCACTATCTCCCTCAAGATCAAATGTCTGTTGATTCTCACCCACAACAAGAAAATCAGTAAGGAAGCAAATACCTTTCTCATCATTGTACTCCAGGGCATATGCCAACACAGTTCCTGTGGTTAGACCAGAACTTCTTCCAACTTTTACTACTTGCTTCCCAATAAGGCTACTTATTGGAGACTGCAAGTCTATAATCTTTACATCACCAATCTCTCCCAAACCTTTCACAGATGTAGTAACAGTGGACATGTCAAAATCATCAGCGAAAGGGATGAAAGCCCCATCTGCTCTTACAAATGTCTCTGCAGGTCAACAAAATCATAATAAGTGTTGGGGCCAGGATGAGTAAGGTTACCAAGTTATTGATATAATTCAAGAAAGAGGTCAAATATATAAACCACCAAGTGCATTTAATAGCCCAAACAGAACAGATGATCAAATGAAGATATAGGGTCCACAAAAAACAATACAGTAACAAAAAAATATTTATGAATATGATGATACCTGATCCTTAAATACATTATACCACCATAACTGCATCAAAATATTTGTTTTCGAAGTGAATCATGAACTTAAGGTAAACAACTCTAGGAAAATCTACTTTGTCAGTCTCGTTCAAACATTGGCCAAATGAAACCTAGATGAAACACAATAACTTAATCTGATTTAATTGCAAGTAAACAGTCAGGTCGAAGTGCAGGATAGAATTGACAGAGCAGCATTCTATTTGCCCATTGTAACTTCCAATGTCAGTTTAAAATCCAATCTCAAGTGTTTGCTCAACTTCAATGGGTACAACTTTGACAACAGAACAATTGAAAACCGAAGTTATGAGATTTTGCAACATGGTTGAGAACATCCATAAAATATACAATTGATGCTTTACTGAAGGCCAAGTCTACATACTCAAAAGAAAAAAAAAATTGAACTCAAAAGAAAAAAATCCAAGTCTACATACCTGGATTTATTCCAGCAAAAATGCCATACCAAAGGTCATCTGTGATAAATGAAGTTGCTCTTTCCACTGCACCAAGGTATACGCCAGGTCCAAGTGTTGGTGGCAAAGGATGAAACATTTTCTGGTTTGGGTAATCTAAGTCAACAGCAACATGCCGATTCGTGAGAAACCCAACTTGTCGGCTACCAGTTTGGCTCTTGACAATGGCACCTAGAGTTCCATAAGTCTCCTGGTTTGCCACCTGAACAAAAGCAATACTTATGGCATTTGACAACCATTATATCAAAGATAAGCATAGACAACGTAAAAGTATTACCTGATTAAGTAAACAACTAAAATTTGGCAATGGATAAGAAAAGATATAAAAATGGATAATGGTGCAGTATACTCTTAATAGCACAACAGAATCAAGTTTGCAGTAGGTAATAGTGATGCAAACATTTTAGGGAAGCATCATCGCTATAAGTTGAGATTTAACACTCCTTTCAGAGAATTATCATAATGACACTCAACAATAAAAGAACAATATGTACAACAATTAAGAATATATTCAATCTTTATATCCAACTACCTTTACTCATTAAAATATCACTACTGTCAGCTCACTCTAATATTCTACAGATGGCTCAGTAGTCAGTTAACCAAATGAGCAATAAACAGTATACGCAGCTTCAGGACAGAAATTAGCTAAGCCTGTGAAATAATCTATTACAAATTTAGTTGTGTACTATAAGCAATCAAGTGAGATCTAGTCTCCAGTTAATACTCCTAAAAGAATATATTCAACCAGAAGTATCAAATATTTTAATACTCAAAGTTGCCTTTTTGACAATATTGAATTGTTATCATGAACTTCAAACTAGTTTAAAATGTATATGAACTCTCAAGAGTGACATGATTCTTTTATCCAAGTTCTTCAAGTCTGCTTAAGTTTTTTTTTATCCTAATTGAAATAATGTCAAGCTCAGATGCTCTATTCCATCTAAATTTGGTTAGGAACATGACTCCTTTCAAGTCAGCCTAAATGTAATAGGGAGATGATTTCACCAAGATAGATGCTAGAATATTTAAAACAACAATTGAAATTACGCTATTAGACCATGAAACACATACGAGAACATTTATATAGGGCACAAGTACATTTTTCAAGATTTCGAGTAAAATGATTGTTTCTTCCTCGACCCATGAAACCATAAAATCAATTTACTGAAGCATCTCTTGAGCATTTTTTGCAAGTTTATTTGACACATTTGATCAAACCTAATAAAAACTTCATAATTCCTATCAATATAGTTTTTTTTTCTTCTTTTGGATGAAGGATCTGCAGTCATGAAACAAAGTCAACTATATATCAATTAACTTCAAGACAACATCTTAAATCAGCCTAACGCTTATTTCCATGAGTAAATCACCATCTATTGTCAACCTTATCTGGTGGAGTAATCGAATCCTATTCATATTATACAGGAATATTACTTATTACAATCAAAATCAAAAAAATATTTCAAGAATTCCACTATTATTTTTTCTAAAGGAAAGGGGATGTGGATGGTATGAAATTTTCTACAATTGATGTCTTCCTAAATTTTCTATTTTGCAATGCCTAGTTATTAATATTATTAATAATATTATTATTTTCATCAGAAATCTAGTTATTACTATTAGCAAATCGGCAATTATATATTTGATACCTGAATTATTATATTAACCTTAATCATTTCATGCGTCTCAAATTACAAATTATGGTGGCCATTGCTAATGTAAAGTTTTGGCTCTGCCACTAGGCTCAGAGCATAACAGAAGAGAGAGAGAGAGATCTTTCAGAAAATCAGTGCAAGCATTTCTATTATATCTTCAAAAGAAGCAAAACCCACAGAAAATATAATTTTGATGTACACCATAAATTACAAAGAATTGGATCACAAGATTGCAACCTTGGGCAACTATTACAAATAATTTATTGACATTAATATATTTACTTTTAAACTACATCTTTTGGAACACACGGACACCAACAGTGTATGGTAAAATCCTGTTATTAAATCTAGTGTAAAAGAGAAATGCCATAAGCACCATTAAGAAAAGAAGGTTACTCCATAGCTTCAACATGTCATGTACAATGTCACTACTAATAAAACTCATCTCAAACCATTGAATTATACCCTAAACCTTCCCAAATTCCTAAATCTAGCATTAAGGACGTGTTTAGCCACCAAGAAATATGGTGGGTTTTGGAAAAAAAATTTCCCATCCCACCATAGTTAGTGTGTGGTGCCACCTAGGGATGGGAAAACCCATCCAAGGCCTATGAGGGGTGCACACATAAAATCCCACCAATTTTCTTGAGAGATGAAATCCCACTTAAGTGGGATTTCATTTCTTTTTTATAAAAAATAATAAAAAAATAAATTAAAAAATAAATAAATATAAGAGAGAAATGAAATCCCACTTGAAATCCCACTTGAGTGGGATTTCATTTCTCACCAAAATTGGTAGGACTTCGAATGGATTTCAAGTGTGGGGCCTACATGGGTACCGGATGGATTTTCTATTCCTAGACTATACCAAACACCAATTCTAGTGGGATGGGAAAAATTTTTTTCCAAACCCACCATATTTCTAAGCGGCCAAAAGTGCCCTAACGGAGCACTACAACCTCCTAGCCTCTAGGAGTAGCCTTCACGTTGTGTGCTGGCCATGAGAAGAAATTCTCGAACTCAGATTACATGTTATGTATAATAACAAACATCCAGCAACTGAAGAACTCAAGGGCCTAAAAAAATCATGAATTAGATACTAAAAAGTTCCAAAAAATTAAGACAAAATAGTACAACTGAGTAGTTGTACCTGTTAGAACCCAATCCAATAACAAACCAACAATGTTGCTGCCACTTAAAGTATAATTCAACAGATTGAGAAATAAAACCTATCAATTGGTTTTAAAGGCACATCTGATGCCTTGACCATGCATACCCTTCTACTCATCCATGGCATAAATTAGAATGAAAAATCACAATGCAGTTATCAACCTTTTCCCTTTAACTTCGTTATTTGGTGAGGGTGGGACCGTGGGAATAAAGCAGTACATTCAGTTCCTAATGTCTAATACAAACAAAATAACAGATATAATATGCTAGAAGTCCGACACAGTTAGTTAACCAAGCCAAACAACAAACTGTCCTCTGGCTTTTTCAATGTTTAAAAGTGACTAAAGAGTTTGCAAACATTGCATTGAGACAGAACTTAAAATGAGAACACAAAACCAGATACAAGGTCAGCACTAAGTAAACAGATTTATTTAACTAATTACAGCACATTTGAGATTAATTACAGAGACATCTTTTTAAACTATCTGCTCCCCTTTATAGCCAGTATATCAAAAATGAAGAAATTGCAAGGGAGCTTGAGAATACCATTTGGAAGACATGAACACGAACAGTGTATGGTAAAATCCTGTTATTAAATTCTAGTGTAAAAAAGAAATGTTATAAGCATCATTAAGAAAAGAAGGCTACTTCAACATGTCATGTACAATGCTAGTATGTTACAAATAATATAACTCATCAAACCATTGAATTATACCCTAAACCTTCCCAAATTCCTAAATCTAACATTAAGGGCGCGTTTGGCCACCAAGAAATATGATGGGTTCGGGAAAAAATTTTTCCCATCCCACCATAATTGGTGTTTGGTGATGCCTAGAAATGAAACGAACCATCCAGGATCCATGAAGAGCACACACTTAAAGATCCCACATGAGTGGGATATCAAGTCCCACCAATATAAGAAAGAAATGAAATCCCACTCTAACATTTCAAGTGTGGGCCCCACATGAACATTGGATGGTTTTTTTCATCCTTAACCAAACATCAGTTATGGGGGGATGGTAAAAAAATTTTTCCAAACCTACCACATTTCCTAGTGGCCAAACACGTCTTAAGGGAGCACTACAATCTCCTAGCCTCTAAGAGTAGCCTTCACGTTATGTGCTGGCCCTGAGAAGATATTCTCAAACTCAGATTACATGTTATGGATAATAACAAATATCCAGCAACTGAAGAAACTCAAGAGCCTAAAAAAATCATGAATTAGATACTTAAAGTTCCAAAAAATTAAGGCAAAATAGTACAACTGAGTAGTTATACCTGTCAGAGCCTAATCCAATAACAAAATACCCTTTCAAAATTCCAGAAACTACTCAATCTAGATTTGTTATGAACAATGTTGCTGCCACTTAAAGTATAATTCAACAGATTGAAAAATAAAACCTATTAACCGGTTTTAAAGGCACAACTGATGTCTTGACCATGCATAACCTTCTACTCATCCATGGCATAAATTAGAGTGAAAAATCATAACCCAGTTATAAACATTTTCCCTTTAACTTTATTATTTGGTGAAGGTGGGGCCGTGGGAGTAAAGCAGTACGTTCAGTTCCTAATGTCCAATACTAAGAAAATAACAGATATAATATGCTTGAAGTCCAACACAGTTAGTTAACCAATCCAAATAACAAACTGTCATCTGCCTTTTTCAATGTTTAGAAGTGACTAAAGAGTTGCAAACATTGCTTGGAAACAGAACTTAAAACGAAAACACAAAACCAGATATGAGGTCAGCACTGCATCAGCACTAAGTAACCAGATTTATTTAACTAACTACAGCATATCTGAGATCAATTACAAAGACATCTTTTTAAACTATCTGCTCCCCTTTACAGCCAGTATATCAAAAATGAAAAGATTACAAGGGAACTTGAGAAGAATACCTGAGAACCAGAACCAATACTCGGATCACCCCCACGCAAATCATCAACAACTTCCGTGTACAACTGTTCTTTGGGAGTAGGCTCAGGTGCTCCAAAATACGAGAACTCTAACACATCCACATCGCACCACACACCTCCTGGTCCCTGAACAAAGAATTCCAAAGATTTATCATCGCTTCACATTAAAGTTAACAAAAAACGGACGCTAACACGTAACAATCATGAGCATCATCCTTTCCCAACCTCAAGCGCAGTCGGCAAACACTGGATGGGGCTGAGCCACTGCTTATGAACTTTCCTCGAAACGAACACAAGAATAGCCGGTATGTCCGTCAACACACCCTGCTTAATCCGAAACCCAATCGCCGTGCCAAGACTATAACACCGCAAAATCTTGTTATGAAACGCTCTTATAGTCATGAGCTCCAGCAATGTGGTGGCTTGCTGGCCTTTCGGCAATCGGTTAAGCGTTTCAGGAAGCACCCCTTTCTGCAGATTCGCAAAATAATTCGCCCTTTCCTCCGCCGCATCGTTCAGTCGACTCGAGGTAGGCCACGAGAAGTACGCGGCACTGCTCTCGCAGTGCTGTCCAGCCGAAGCGAAAGGTTGCAGCGTCGGCGGACTCAGTGAAGGCAAATTAACATGACTGTTTCTCTCAAAATCCAAAGCTGATTCCTCCGATGGCGTCGAACCAGAACACCGAGTCCTAGTATTCACTCTGCCCCGTTCCATTTACACAACAACTACCTAAACGAAATTATCCAAAATTCCACGACCACCAGACCATCAAACAAGTCACGAACTTTCATTTCATAAAAGCAACTGATGTGGACCGTATAAATAAAAGCGAGTTAATAGTGAGAGAACCAAAAAGGTGAAAAGTAGATACATAATTGAATGACTTACTTGCTAACTGAAGCAAAAGTGGGGAAAACAGGGTCATATTATACTAAGCGAAGACGGTCCATGGATACATCAACGTAACTGTTATGTGTCGTGATCGAGAGCGATTTTGAAGCCGCTCCTTGAGAAATGACATTAGGTCAGATCAGGGATGAAGTGGGTCGGTGTTTGATGTGAAAAAGAGAGAGAGGTGACTGTGATTAGGTGTGTACAAGCTTATTGTATGTAGTGTGTGTGCTACGTGCAATTATTGTTGTTATTATTATTTTTTTGTTAGTGCGTGTTTTACATGGGATTATTATTAACTTTTTGTCATTTTGGTGTGTGCCCGACATGTAATTATTACTTTCCTTTTTTTTTAAACGTGAGAGAGGAATATTAAATTAAGGGGAAAGTTTAATTGAGTTCTTAATGTTTATAGTGAAATATTATTTTTTACTCATTTGAATATTTTGGATATCTATCATATCATAACTAACGTTTTAAAAGTTTATCAGTTTAGTCTCTCTTACTACAAAATTAACGATCAACCATCACAAAGTATATATAAAGACCCAAATACTGTTAATTTTTTTATTTTAATTAAATTAAAAAATAAAATAAAAACTAAATTATTGAAACTGTTAAAAATTTTGAAAAACAATTGGAAAAAAAAAATGGCCCAGATCTTCAACCTCATCTCCACACACACCTCATCTCATCCATCAACAAACCAAATTGTAAAAACAAAAGGAAAAAAAAAAAAAAAAAACTAAAGTTGTAAAAGAAAAAAAAAAAAACAAACAAACAAACAAAGAAAAATGGAAGATTTTCAATGTTTAAAGATATGGGCTTGAACCCAGATCTTTAAATTTTAATTGGCAATTTTAAAAATATAATATTAATAATTAAAAATATGGTCAGATATCAAATAATTAATTGACTTTAATCTTTTAATATACATAAGATTGACTAGTTTTAAAGAGTGATAAAATTTATATACATACATATATTTTTTTTCTTGAACCGATTTCTTAGTTTATAAATTATTTATGATATGGTTTTCGTGTAAACCATTGTTGGAAAATAAATTCATGTTCGTTTGTGCAAATCCGTTGTCCTCGTAAATTTAAGATATCATTTTTAGGTGCAAATAGAATGCAATATATTTTGAACAAGATTCTCTATTAATTTTTTATATGTGCTAAACTTTTTATGAGAAGGGTCTAAGTTTTAGTAATGTATGAGAGAAAAAAAAAATCTAATAACTTGATCATCCACTCTATTTTTATATTGATGTACCACTAAATTATAAAAAATTTAGCAAAAAATAATAATAATAAATAGAGATTCCTTACTCATATATTTTTGTCCATAGAGTTCAGGTAATAAAAACATCTTAGTCACACAAGATCTATGTTTAGATCATCCAACTTCTTGTCCAAATATGCAACAAGATATTCAAATTGTACATTTACACTATAAATGCTACATTGTGATATCTGGGGAACTTGAAATTTTTCAATTCATAGATTATTAAGCCAAAAAAATTTAAACTTCCAAAGATTATTAGGTAATGACAAATCATATTTCTTAATTTAAAAATCAACAAAACCCTCATGATTATTAACCCTAATTTATGACTACAAATTTGAAAGCAAAAATGAGAAAACTAATTAATAGATCCAATGTGTGTGCGTTGGTGGTGCAAAAGTTAAGTGTTATATTTTTGTCTCATTTAGTTAATCGTGATCAAATCTACTAATTCAATACGTTGAATTATTTTGTACTCTCATTGTGTTCACATATCATGTTAAAAAAACGTTTATCAACTGCTTATATTGATTCAAACACGATTGATCTAATTTATTATAACATAGTTTCAACTCTAATGCCAAGATATTATATGATAATATATCAATCTGGGATCATATATTTGAGTAGATTTAATATACTTTATCTAATTAATTATATTAAAATATACAATTTTAATATATTAAGTTATTTTGTGCTCTTACTGGGTTCACATATTTTGTTATAAAAGCTTTCCTACTAATTATACTTTATATGGATTCCAACAAGATTTATCTAATTTATCATGGCATATTCATTATTTCATATTCATATTATATTGCATTGAAGGAGTTGTGTCAGTTGTTAAATTTGTCATCCCTAAATAACATATAGCTAGCAAGCAATTTATCTAAGCTATTTACAACTTAAATTACAAAAGAAGTAAAAGCAGAAATTCTTTACTGAAAACTCACCATAACTCCGGTTTAAATGACAATAGAGCTCTGCGTGGTGGTATAGCCACAGCCCCAACCCATGACTTCATTGAAGTAATGGGTTCGAATCTTACTAAAGACCCACTTATTTTGACATTTTCTTTCCATACATGTAAGTTGCTCCTTTATATCTATTGGGAGTTGATTCTCAAACCGTATCTTAAAGTTATATAGCAGTTAATCTACCTGCACTCTAAACTAATTTCAAAAATAAAAAGTTTAAATATTGCAAGAGATCAGCTTGTGTCAGCCCCACTACAACATCATTGATGGCCTAGTAAACAAAGCCATGCACAGAAATGAACTAGAAAAAAAAAAAAAAAAAAATACTTTAATGATGCAGTAATTGAACAAATAATTGGCTAAAAATCTATCCAGGTATTAGATTTTCGAATTCCAAGTAGTATGGAATATATATGGAGCATTTATTCATCAAAATGACAGTTTTCATGGTCCTAGCCAACGATATTGGCCTCAAATTGGTATGCTAACAAGTACCAAATGATATGTACAACCCTGCTAAGGTCATGTAAGAGTGGAGATGTGGTAGTTGTGGTTGACTTGGTCATTATCGGAGACCACGTATCCTGGGATGAGTTTAGTGCTGTCTGTTTGCTCTGTTAATAAACCATGAGATGCAAGTTTTTAGCATTAGTGGGGTAGCGTGTTTCCTCAATGGGGTTAGTGAGAAAAGGTTAGTGGGGTAGTTTTGTCTTCCACGTACTTAGCTTTTCTTTTTCTTTTTCTTTTTTAATTTAATTTTTTAAAGATTATGATAGATTCAGATATCAGTCGAAATCAAACGAAATTTAACTTTATGATACGATCCGAGAAACAACTCTCAAACGAAAGAGAGCAACTCATGCAAAGTAAGAAGATAACTCACATATTTTAATTAGTGGGAAAAAACTTATTGTATTTCTGATGAGAGTTCAAACTTATGTCATAAAGGCATCAAAGTCAGTTGGCCTACCACCTAGGCCGCTAACCAACTCTCTACTTAGCATTGTTTGTTAGTTTATCAAGCATTGGAAGACTATTATAAATAGTTTGAAACATCTAGAATACAGGGCATGAGTAAAAATGTTCAAGTTCTTTCCTTATTTGCCTATTGTTCTACTTCCTTATCATAATCCAAACTCATCATTTGACACTCAATCTTCTCTTCATCTTTTCTATCAAATTCATTTGTATCACCCAAACATTAATGTTAGGGTTTGGCTATTTTACTATGATTCTTTTCTAGTAAGGTTGTCTATCTCTTAAATTAAGAGTTATTCTTTGTTTGGCTGATATGTGATAGTCAAACATTAATTATTAAAACATGATAACTTGCTATAACATGTTACCATTCAATAAATTAATTAAATTAAATACTTAATAGTTTAAAAAATTATTTAAAAAATAATTTATAATGTTTATAATAAAACTGTTGAAAATAATAAAGTTAAAAAATATTTATTATAATAATTAAAAACATGGTTTTTTAAATATATTTTAGTAAAAGAAAATTAATAAATATTTATAATTTATAAATTGGGGAATTAATAAAAATGGTTTATAATATCTATAAAGGGATGTTATCAAAGAGCCTCCTAGATTGTAAAATTTTGTCATACCACCACTGGTTTCAAAAATAATACTAAAAAAAACCCCCTACCGTTAGTGGTTTAGGGTTAAAAATCATAGTTCCATTAGTGATTAAAGGTCAATAGATAAATGTGCTAGTGATTTAAATAGACAAAACCCTAATTCCAGTTTCTTCCATCCATTCCCTTTCCACTATCATCTCTCTCTTCTCTCTTCCCTTTTTTTCCTCTCATCATTAACCCTATTTTTTCTCCTCATCGCTCGCTCTACCATCTCGTTGATCTCTTTTCTCCTTCTTATCCTACATTCTCTTCCAACGAGACCTAGATTTGGGTATCCATCTATTTTAAAAGTGGATATTGCAGATGGGATCTCTATTGCCCATCAAGATAATAATGGTGGAGATCACATCTAAGATCTCCACCTTCATTTTTTAAAAATTTTTTGAATCTTTTTTCTTTTTTCTTTTTTTTTCTGAAAAAAGTGTAGATCCCACTTGGGATCTAATGAGATCTACACTCCTAATATATATTTTTTTAATTTATACTTAAAAAAAATGGTGATCCTAGGTGGAATCTACACCATTTATCTATCTTGATGGATGCTAGAGATCACATCTGCGATTTCCACCTCTACCTTCATTTTTTTAATTTTTTTTTTAATTTTTCTTTTTTTGAAAAAGGTGGAGATCCCACCTAGGATCTGTTGGGATCCCTACCCTAATATATATATATATATATATAAGTGGTGATCCTAAGTAGGATTCTACTATTCATTTATCTTAATGGATGATGGAGATAACATATGCGATGTCCACCTCTATTTTATAATTTTAATTGTTTTTAATTAATAATTAATAATTAATTTAATTTGATGATTGTTGTGTGTGATAAATGATGATGATTATGATGGTTATATGTGATGAACAGTAGGTAATGATGGATTTGGTATGATGGACAATGGATGATGATGGATTTACTAATGTAAGGCAGTTTGATAATGAAGTGTTTTATTAAATTTTATTTTTACGTTTTTTAATATTATTATTAATCTATAAGGTTATTTTGGTATTATTCATGTTTGAATTTAAACTGTCTATTTTTGGATGAAACCATTGACCCACTAATGGTAGGGGGCTTTTGGGTAGTATTTTTGAAATCAGTGATGATTTGACAATATTTTGCATTCCAGGCGCCTTTTTGATCATTTCCCTATTTATAAAATTATTTCAAATAGTTTATACATATTATAAAATAATTTAACATCTTGTTGTAATTATTACATTGAATACATAACTTCTTTCATTTCCAAATAAACGTAAATATTACAAGTTAACATTATGTTGCATATAAAAATTGTGTTACAAGTAAAATATTGAATATTCTAACGTAGTTTAGTTATCATATAAATATAAACATTGCAAGTTACCACAATGTTGTAATTAATACATAGAATATACTCATTATAACATAATTAATTACCAAATAAATGTAAATGTAGCAAGTTAAAATCATGTTATATATAAAAATTATATTGCAAGTAAAACGTTAAATATATTTATTATAACATAGTTTGTTTACCATATAAATGTAAACATTACAAGTTAACGTGGTATTGCAATTAACATGTTAAATATACTTGTTTTAATGTAATTAATTACTAAATTAATGTAAATGTTGCAGGTTAATGTTATCTTGTATATAAAAATTGTGTTGGAAGTGAAATGTTGAATATATTCATTCTATCATAAATTTGTTTACTATATAAATATAAATATTGCAAGTAACATAATGTTGTAATTAATATGTCGAACGTACTCATTTTAATATAATTAGTTATCAAATAAACGTAAATATTGCAAATTAACAATGTTGTACAAAGCACTTGGCAGCTAGGCACTTGTTGCCCAGGCAATTTGATCGATGGTCAACAGTCAATTTGTTGAATGCCAGTCAAGCCTTAAAAAAAAAAAAAAAAATCCCAAAAAACTGACTAATTTTTTATGAATTATCTATTTTTTTCTATATAGTTTTGATTTTATCCAAGATCCCTATTCTATTATAAAGTTTACAGAAAAGTTAAACAAGTAAAAAGACAATTTTAACCTTCAGATTTTTATTTAAAAAATAAAATAATTATAAAATGATATTTTAAAATAAAAATTGAAAAACTAATAAAAACCGATCATAGATAGACAGTAGAGATTAATACACTAAATTAAAAAATAAAAATTGGTAAAAAAAAAAAAATGAAATAATATTTTAAAATTACAAAAATTATATACTAATAAAAATTATCTCCACCATCTAATGAGATGGACATTGGAGATCGCCCTATCAAATTTAAAAAATATTTTTTTTGAAAAAAAAAATGGAGATCCAGATCTCCACCGTCCAATAAATTGGATAGACGGTTAAGATCAAATCTGAATCTCCACCAACTATTACTCTAGCATAATCATCATCAACCTTCAACATCTATCAAACTAGATTTCTCATCATCAATCTCCTATGATCATCAATCATTAGCACACACCATCAAAATATTAAAAAAAAAAAAAAAAAAAAAAAACGACCATAACAATTAATAACCCAAAAAAAAAAATCAAACAATAAAAATTAAAAATTAAAAAAAAAAAAAAAAAAAACCCAACACAAAGACAATGAACAATAGTGGAGAGGAGGGGAACTACATCTATAGAGACCCAGTTCGAGGTCTCCATGGTGGATACCTAGATCATTGGAGACCAAGTCTCCAATGGTGGAGACTAGGTCTCTAATGGTGGAGAACTATTGATGGGACTCGAATTAGGTCTCCAACGATGGAGACCTAGTTCAGGTTTTCATATAGCTCTCCATGATGGAGACTCGAACTGGATCTCCACCGTCGAAGACCCAGAACTGGGGCATCACTATTCAATCATTGTCGAATTCACTATCCTATCGCCGTCAATCCACCTGTAAATTTGATTGGAGATGGAGACAGAGAGAGAAGAGTTGAGACTTGAGACTTGAGAGGAAAATTTATTTTTTTATTCTTATATATTATTATTTTTTATTTTTAAATAAAATACTTTTTTATGATTTTATATTTAATATTATTTATTTTATTTATTATATTTTAATTAACATTTTCATTGAATTTTCGTTTTTGCCCTTGAAATCAAACGGTCAACATGTCAACTTAACGAATCTATGACCGTCAGAGACATTATCATCTTTTATATGCCTCCAAAGGATATTTTGGGTGTTTATTCAAAAGTCAGACGATATTTTGGATAAAAATAAAATTACATAAGGAAAATAGATAATCTATCAAAAGTCATGCGATTTTTGGAAATTTTCCAAAAAAGTACACTTCCATAAACAACACACCCATACAACAAAACACACAATTTGACTTATTTTTTGTTCTTAGTCTCATCTATAGAGGGGGAGAGAGAGATTGAAAACACAATACAACCCAACAGACACCACAAAAAGAGAGAGAGAGAGTTTGAAAACAAAATAGAGTCACATATAACACACATGAATTATCATCATCAGCCCTTCGACTCCTCCAAATTCTTCCTCCTTATCATCATTTCTAAGCCAGAGCTCCAATCATCAACTGTCTTTGAATCATCATTAGTTGCCATTGCAAAGCTGGATCTCCTTTCTCATACCACCATTGGAGATGCCATTTTGAACGAATCCCAGTTAGTTCATCTGATCTTCTCCTTTATGAGGTTAGGGTTTGGTCAGCAGGTACACCAAAAGAACTGAGTTCTATTCTTATCTTCCCTTATCTCTTACGTAAAAATTTGACTTTGCCATTTTGAACAAATCCCAGTTAGTTTATCTGATCTTCTCCTTTATGAGGTTAGGGTTTGGTCAGCAGGTACACCAAAAGAACTGAGTTCTATTCTTATCTTCCCTTATCTTCTATGTAAAAATTTGACTTAATTTTTTTTTTTTAATTATTGAGCACCAAAACGACACCATTTTGGGTTATCCAAAATGTCGTCGTTTTGGGTTCTCCAAACGTTGTTGCTTTGGGTTCTTCAAAACACCGCCGCTTTGGTTTACTTTTAAAATTTTTTAAAATAACTAAAATGACATTGTTTTAGGGAGCCAAAACAACACCGTTTTTGGACAAAAAATTAATTAAAAAAAAAAGCTCCATGCAGCACGTAGCCGTGCAACTCGAGTTGGATGCTTAAGTGACTAGTCACGCTGCAACCCGAGTTGTATGCTTAAGTGGCTAATCGACTAATACACTGTCTTGGTGGAAATTAAATCGACCGGTCATTGCTTGGACCAATTATTAAAACAATGCAAATTAATGTCATGTTGTTTGTTAAAAAAAAAAAAATGTTGCAAGTAAAATATTAAATATATTCATTCTAACGTCATTAGTTGTCATATAAATACAAATGTTGCAAGTTAATATTATATTGCATGTTAAGGTGATGTTGCAAGTAAAATGTTAAAATGTTAAAAATCACGATTCCGAGGGGTATATATGCTAACTTTTAAGTTTGGGTAAGGTTTGAATGACTTACAATAAATCCACGAGTTATTATTGAAAACTCTTATAAATATTAAATGAGCAGTATTAATTGGTAACCCACTAATCCAATTTCCTACAATTAACTTTTATTATTATTTTTTTCCTAGAAATTATCAATAACAATAGGAAAAATATCAACAAGCTTAAATATCAATAGACTTCTTCCTTTTTATACGTTTTTTACTCAAAACTTTTTTTCAGCTTTTCTACAAATCTTACAAGACTTAAACTTTTTAACCCTATTACGATTTGGCTACCATATCTACTCCATTTTTTCTACTATAGAGAGTTTATGGGTGTACTGTGTACCTTGCAGCCATATCTTTCCACAGTTAAAAGCAAAACATCTTAGAGAAATAGAGTTAACAAATAGGTAAATTTAAAATGCCCTTTTTTTTCATTATTTAAATACCTGTCATATGTACTTTTTCCTTGATTGAAATACCAAAACATTATGAACACGGGACCCTAAAGGCTGATAAAATCTTCAATTCGAGAGGCATGTTTTCTATAGTTTAGTGTTGTGTTATACCTTGTCATCTAAATTAGAGATGAGCAACACCATGTTCGGATTGCTTCCGACCAGATCCGATCCAAACATGGTAACTTCGCAGATCACCATTTTTGGATCCAAACATGATCCATCAAGGAGAAAGAACCGATCCGATCCGAACACCTAGTTTGAGGATCGGACCGGATCGGAACACTTACTTTTAATTTCAACTTATGATAAGAAGATAAATAGAGATATCTTGTTGGTGTAACTTCGTGAATTGTAATACATATCTTTCAAAATTTGTAAACATTCATACAAATTACTCAACATCAAACACGTGCGACATCTCATTTGTCAGCTACCAACATCAAACATCACCGACAATTACCCACCCAGAATAATAATAAAAATAAATAGGAGAATTGGGCACTCAGTTTTCAAGGTCATTTTCGACAACAAGTTTTCTGAATTTCAATACGCCCATCTTTATATTAATGGAAATCATAGTTCAAATCCCACCAGCACTACTCTTTATACTTTTCCTCATCTATTCACAACAATAATAACATATATATATATATATATATATATAAAATCAGCAAATGAAATATATAACTCAACAACAGAACACAACAAACAAGCATAGAAATCAGTAAAACACTAACATCCAATCATATAAATATCAATTTAAAGCTACAAATAAACTCACCAAACTGCTGAGATGAGAGTGAAAGAGAGTGAGAGATGGATGTTAGGGTTAGCTTAAGTGGACTTTATATAAAGACATATGAAATTATGTATGTATCATTGTTCATGGGTTCACGGATCGGATCGGTTTTGGAAACCCCGATCCGATCCGATCCGTGAAACATGGTGTTTTCACAAGTGAGGATCCGAACACCTTACTTTTGAATATGTGATCCGATCCGAACACCCACAGATCGGACCGGATCAGGGTGTTCGGATCGGTTCCATGTTTTTATGCCCACCCCTAATCTAAATCACTCTTCCTTTTTTTTTTTTTCCTTTTTTTAATTAGTTTAGACAAATAGTTGTAGCATACAAACTATTTAATAAAAGTCACAAAAGAAATAATATGAATAAAGTTGTGTTCCTTTATTTCTTTATTTAGTTTGATGTTAAAAGTATCTTTATTGTTGGCTTGGCTTATAAATTTATATTTGTCGACGTTGGAATTCAGTCGACGAGTAATCAATGCCCAATACCTGCAATCAATGTGAGAAAGCACAAATACCAAGAAAAGACAAAGACAGAAACAGATGATCAAACGAGGAACACGAAACTTTTACGTGGTTTGGCAATAATAGGCCTACGTCCACGACTGTCTATCTCTTTAATTCTGCAGAGTGACAGTATATTATTGAATATTGTCTCTCTGTGTTACAATGATCTTAATCCCTATTTATAGGGAAAGAGGTGTTACAATTCTGGTTATAGCAAATCAGGAAGAGAATCCTGAATTAATTATATTCCCTAAACAATTGAGAAAAATAAGGAAAAGAATTATAAATTAATTATACTTCCTAATATATTTAGATAATATCAGGAAATTTCTATAATTATCTCAAGATAATGTTGATCTGATTTTGAATTTGAATTGATCTCCATATCTGATGAGGAAATCATGGTTTGAATGGACAATTGCCATATTCGGAGAGAGAATCATGGTTGAACTTGGTAACTGCCTGTTCTGGAAGATACTGTACTTATTACGCGTCTGAGCGAGCTGACGTGTCATGGTGGTCTCGAGCTTGAGCTCGCTGAGAGACGAGCTGCGCCAGCGACGAGCTGCGACCTGGCTGTGTTTATAGGTCTGTTGATGCCAGCTGGAAGATCCTTTAAGCAAACTGAAGAACTTGCTGGGCTTCAAAGTCAATACTGAGCCTCATCTGATGGGCTTTGATTGGGTTAACCCTTTTGGGCCTTCTTATCAGGTCTTGGATGGGCCTAAATTGGACTTTTACCAGCCCAATTAATGAATCCGAAAAATACATATAACAATATTGTAGTTCAAAAGCTTCTTGTAATTCTTACTTTAATCCGCTATAATTTAGTAGATAGAAGTATGAAGATAATTTTGCGTGCAAATTGATTTGAATATTAGATTATTGGATTATAATTTTTCTGAACAAATTGATTGAGTTGAATAGTTATAAAGATGATCATCCTCATTAATTTTTCACCAAATTAGTACAATAAAGGGGAGAGCTCTTTTGTTTTGTTTTTATTAACCAACTAGTTATCTATCTTGTTTTCGTATTTATAACGTTAGCACTGATTTTGCATTAAATATTCTTGTTATATATTTATATGGCAAGACCAAAAAGTACAAATTATATATCACATCAAAATAAAGAATATTAACGATCATTGTTAGGAGGACAGGATGGCTTGAATAAGTTACTTGTATGTCAAACCGTTTTATTTCATCTTTAAACAAAATATTATATGTTATGTCTATAATTGAATAGATGTGTAATTGTAAAAATTATGAAGCATAGTGAAGAGTAAAAATATAAAGGTCAGTTATTCTTTTGCTTTTCTTTCTTGTCTTTTTTTTTTTTTTAATAAGTGAAACTTTAGTACTAAGTGATTCAATACTAAATATAAATATAAACATATATAAATATAAGTGTGTGCATATATATATATATATATATGTATATATGTATACAAATATATAGATAGATAGATAGATAAAAGTTCTTTCCATTTTTAATTGAAAATTGTTGTCTATTTTAGAGTAGAAGAAAATTTTCCTATGGAAAAGTCTAAAGAAAGAAGAAAAAGCACAATATACAAAGCAAGTTAGTAAAAATCAGTTACTCATAACATCAAGCAATTGAAGTTTGAGTCAAGATATCTATCTTTAAGAGAAGGTGTACACTTGAACGTTTTTCATTTCTTGTGTAAAAACCTTTAAAGGGCGATTGGAAGCTGTGAGAAAGATAGGGTTTGAAAAATTCATTAAAATGCGTTGTGGCTGCCTTCATCATTACCTATGTAGATGGCTTGTTAAAAACATTAACACTTCAAATTTCTCAACAGTAATGGCAACAAAATTATGCTTAACCCTAGCATGTTTGCAAAAACCATGGGTATTATTGATGGAAATGTTATTGTGAATTTAAAAGGTGAAAATAATCAAAGTGAAAAATTGAAGCCAAATACTATGTTGATAGCAATGGCATTCCCTTGCATAAGATAGTGAAAAAACTCCTTAAGTTAACCAATGCCGGTGAGAAATTTAAAGTGGCATTTACTTTATACGCATTGGATACTGTACTTTGTCCTGCAGTGAAATAATTTAGCTAGTCATCTTACCTATATATGTTAAGTGATATAAGCACCATTCGACAAATAAATTGAGCAACATGGTGCTTTAATTTTTTAATGAATAGAATTAAAAAATTCAAGACATATCAGAGAGGGTATTTGCCTGGTTGTGTCCCCTTTTTTTACAAGTAAATCAACATTTAATTTTAATTATATTTAAATTAATTAAAGTTTATATAATTTGGATATTTGTTAATTAACAATTTTTGTCAATTTTTACAATTATTTTACCTACATTTTGTGCATCATCTGGACAAATCCTAAAGTTGACAAGTCTATTGTTCCAATTGTTGGTTGGACTGTGAAGTAAATTAAAAAAGTTTTTACGGCCACCAAGAAGCAAGGAGGGGTCAATCGAATCATGGCATGGTTGTAGCACTTTCAATTTTTAATTAATGTTAATTTAGGATTGTACAATCACTTAATTTGTCCTTTTGTTATATATTAATATTTATATATATGGGTTATCCTTATCTTAAGCTTTTAGAATCAATATTTCGTGACTCAATTCGTGAAGCTGATACACTGGAGATAACAATAGATCGGATATAATTAGATCAAGTTTGATCCTTACCAGATCAAACTTGAAATTTATGAAGGATGCTCCAAACTCAATCCATATCTTAAATGAGTAACTATTTTTTGCCTCAAACCAAAATCCGATTAAAGAGACTTATCTCGAACCCGATTTATTGGTTCGATTTACTTTTTTAATTAATATAAAAATTATTATTATTTTTTTAAATAAAAAAGACAAATTGGCTACTATATCTACAATTTTTCTAAAAGAATTCCACATTCAAGTATAAACTCTAAAAATTAAGTGTGTAAGATTTGGTCGCCCTATAATAAATCTCTTTAATATATAATCGCAAATTTAGAATTTTTTTATATTTATATATAAATCGGGTTACCGAATTGGATCGAGAGAATAAGACTTATCCTCAAATCCAATCTAAAATTTTTAAGAATTGCCCCGAACTCAACCCATATCCTAAATGGGTCGTTACATTTCATCTCAAACTTGCTCTAAATAAATTCAGTTTGGGCGGGTTTAGATCAAATTAGATATTTTTGTCATCATTATGATACATTGACTAAAAAAGATGAAGTATCATGGTCTAAAAAATATGAGGGAGGAAAACTCCACAGCTTTGATCATATAATACATAGTGCTGTCCTCGATTTAAACAAAATCAAGCAGAAACTCGAATCTCAAAAATGTTGAAAATAATGATTATCCAAATAAGCAAACTGAGGACCCAATAAGGGAAGATGCAGCAAATGCCTCTATGTCCATACATCTTCCTCCAACCCCACCAAAGCATCAACAAGCGGAAGTTGATATTGCATCAAAGGATGTCCCTTCAACCTTCGCTACAAATAAGATGCAGATTGGTTACAGTTCTAGTTGGTTACAAATAGGGAAGTTAATATATCAATCTACATCATATCTGTAGCAAAAGTTGAAGGGACATCCTTTTATGAAATATCAACCTCCGCTTGTCGATGCTTTGGTGGGTTGGAGGATGATGTTTGGGTGTAAAGGCATTTGCTGCATCTTTCATTACTAGGTCCCCTGTGTGTTTGTTTGGATCATCAGTTTTTTTCAACATCTTTGAGATCGAGTTTCTGTTTGATTTTGTTTAAATCAAAGAGAACACTACGCATCATATGGTAAAGGGCGTTAAGTTTTTTTCCCTCAAATTTTTTAGACCATGATACTTCTTTTTTAGCCAGTACATAACTTTCACTACTTGGGTCAGGAAATATTGGTTCTCTAAAAGCTTGAGATATGGATAACACCAAACATATACAAATATTAATATAAAACAAAAAGACAAGTTAGGTAATTATGTAATCCTAATTAACATTAATTAAAAATTAAAATAGTGGTACAACCATATCATACCACGATACGATTGACCCCTCCTTGCTTCTTGATAACTGTCATAACTTTTTAAATTGACTTCACTGTCCAACCAACAACTGGAACAATAGATTTGCCAACTTTAAGATTATTTAGACGAATAGAATGCAGTTAGAATAACTGTAACAAGTGACAACAAACTGCTAATCAACAAATAATTCCAAATTATATAAAATTTAATAAATCTAGATATAATTAAAATTAAATGTTGATTTGCTTGTGAAAAAAGGGACACAACTAGGCAAATACCCTATCTGACATATCTTGAATTTTCTAATCCCATTCATTAAGATAATAAAACTACACTATTGCCCAATTTATCTGTCGAATGGTGTTTTTACCACTTAGCACATGTTGATAAGATGACTTGATAAATTGTCTCACTGCAGGATAAAGTATGGTACCCATTGCATATAAAATAACTGTTATTTTAAATTTCTCATTAGCACTCGTTAACATAAGGAGTTTTTCCACTATCTTATGCAAGGGAATGCCATTGCTCTCAACATAGTTTTGGACTTCAATTTTTCCCTTTGATTCTTTTCACCCTTTAAATTCACAATAAGATTTCCATCAACAATACTCATGGTTTTTGCAAACATGCTAGGGTTAAATATAATTTTATTGCCATTAATGTTGGGAGAACAATTTGAAATGTCAATGTTTTCGACAAACCATTCACATAGTCATGATGAAGGCGGCTACAATGCATTTTAACCAAAGTTTCAAACCCTATTCCCCCTCACAGCTTCCAATTGCCTCTCAAAATGTTGTGACACACGAAATGAAAAATATTCAGGTCTACACATGGTAGATATTTTGACTTTAACATCAGTTGTTGTGCAATAACAGATTCTTTACTAACTAGCTTTCTACATTGTGGTTTTCCTCTTTCTTTAGACTTTTCTATTATTGGAAAAATTTTCTTCTATTCTAAAGTAGACAACAATTTTCATTTAAAAATGGGAAAACCTTATACATACATACATACATACATACATACATACATACATAAATACAAATATACTTATTTAGTATTGAATCACTAATGTTTCACTTGTTATTAATATATAATTATTTAAAATAAAAAAAAAAATTAAAAAAAAAAAAAAGCAAAAGAGCTAACCTCCATAGTGACCTTGTTTACACCATTCTTCCTCAAACTTTTAGTTTTCACTATACCGCATAATTTTTACAATTACACCTTCATTCATTAATAAACATAACTTAAAATATTTTGTTTAAAAGCGAAATAGAAAAAAGCATGACATACAAATAATTTATCGAAGCCATTCTCGCAAGTTTGATATTGTGGTCATCCTCAGAATGATCGTTAACATCATTTGTTTTGATATGACAATTTCTATTCTTTGATCTTGCTATGTAAAACCATAAGAAGAATATTTAATGAAAAATCAGTACCAACTTTATAAATACTATAGTGTGATAATGATGAAAGAAACTATTGTTTTTAATTCATATCAGGCTATATTACATCAAAGTGAATGCAAGTTCACTTATAAAACTAGAGTCCTAAAAGATAAAAGACTTCTAAATATTAAAAGAAAAAAACAAAATATAAAAGTTTTATCTACCCAAATAACTGATAAAAGGATTGGGAACAAACTAATCATCCTAATCTTTATTTCCTAAGACTAATCTAAAATACTCCAACAAATACAAAAACAAGATAGATAACTAGTTGGTTAAGAAAAACAAAACAAAAGAGCCCTCCCCTCTGTTGCACTAATATGGCGAAAAATTAATTAGGGTGATCATCTTTACAACAAGAATATTTAATGAAAAATCAATACCAACATTATAAATACATAAACAAGATACTTATAGGTCTTCATGAACTTGTTACCCTAATAGGATAGTCTAATAGATCTAGGTTCTAGTAATGAAGCAAGAAGTCTAGTGATCAAAACCCTCCACAACAACCCAGGCAGCCTTCAACAGGATTAGTTTAAGTTGTGCATTTCTACGAACTGATAGTCCAAAAACATACTTTTTACCGGAAAACAAATAGAATAAAAGCATCCACATCTATTACAGAACTACAAGAATAATAACATCCCTTAAATACAGACTGCCAACAATCTCCTTACTAAGTGAAGAATCTGATGGGGTTTAAGGAATTATAACAATATCGTGTTATGTGTGGACACATACTGATTTAGGCGACCAGGTCTTTTACTTTTGGTGTCATAGTGAGATATGAGGAAGTTTGCTTTATGTTTAAAATAATAGGAATGTGTTATGGTGTACTCTATGGTAACTAGGAACCAATAATTAATGCAGAATAAAAGAAACATCATAAACAAATAAAATAATTTATCGTTGATTTCTCTGTAGAAAAAATAAATAAAGACTAACACAATTGTGCATGTGCGTTTGCAAGGTCATGAACAAATCTTTATTATTTACCTTCTCCAAATATGTATAAGCCTTCACAAAATAATCACACTCTTGTCCATACATATGGCAAGCACTAGCAGCCTTATAAGTTAGCAATTGCAGATCACCTGTTGCAAAATAAAAAAAACCAAAACAGAGTTCAATCGATCTGGCTTAATGACATGTGACATGTTTTGCATGTCTTTGCTAAAAAATTGAGAATGCATGTCTAGACTTAACAAAATCTTGTAACTGATTATTCATTTATCTATAGATACTTGTTATTCATTTATCTATAAATAAAGTATCATCTTCAGCCTTTCTATACTTTTAAGATTCACATAAAAACAGATATAATCAAACAGTTATCCAACTTATTAAACAGGCCAACTCATGCATGTAATTCAGATGTTGTTATCTGATTGGAAACGAAATACTTAAATTAGTTGATTAATATTCTAGTACAATTCTCTGTTTACATGGTTATGGGCACAAATTTTGGTAAAATCTAAAAAGTAGTCAAATTGAATTATATTCAACAACTGTTTTGGCTTGATGATCTAAAAATTAGCTCAAAATCTGAAAAGCAATTATGGCATTTGTGACTGGTGAGGTTGTACCCAAATCATGTCAAAATCTCAATTTCTTATCCTACAATTTAAAAAATCATTTTGAGATCACTAATCAAATCACATTCAAAGCTCATTAAGTGCCAAAACACCAACTTCCAAAAAAAAAAATAATAATAATAATAACCAAAGTTATAGGCTCAAATGGAATAAGTTTTGCATATTGCGAATGTAACATAACTTACCTGCAGCAATTTCTGATGCAAGCATTTTGTTGCTGAAGTGTCGATTCAACCACCATTTGCAGCGGAACATCCAAGATTTTCCAGATTTGCCCTCTGTCAATATAGTTGGAGGCCTATTATAACGCACAGAGAATCGTTGCTTTTGTTCACTTCCATTCCCATTCAGACATACTGACATTCGATCCTCGTCATACCGAGCAAGCTTAAGGAAACATAAAGCAAACTCTCGCCATGTATATTCATTCGCATATGTGGCATCTAAATGCAAAGCTATCATTTCCACTAGTGATTCAGGACTGTAATCCCCTGAGAAATATCATAAGAAATTGAGTAAAGAAACAGCACACTGATTCTCTGTACATATGTATATAAACAGAGGACAAGGAAAAAAAAAATCAAGTCAATATGATACCCTACCATTTTGATGCAAGCTGATAAGCCTAGCCAATGAGTGACAACATGTTGGATCCTTCTTCAAGATATCCTCAAAACAGGTTGAAAGCATAACATAGTTGTTTCGATCCAAACACTCCAAAAGAGCAGCTTTCAATCTGTACAAAGAAGAGATAAATAGTATTCTAGAATTAACCAGCATGAGCAGCAAGAAATATGAGTAATTAAGTAATAGCTTGCAAAGAAAATTATCTAAATCAATTCAGAACAATGAGTGCCTTAAAGAGAAAAGACAACGTGGGTAAGAATTATTTTAATTAACAAAATTCCTACTATAACTTTCATTCCATGTTTTCTTACAAACATGACAACTGATTTTAGAGACACTATTTCTTCTTTGGTTTAGATGATATCAAATCAATGAGAACTTTGTATGAAGCTCTACCCTTAGAATGCAGAAGATTGCATCTTCAAGAAATAAAAAGGAAAACCATCAGTTTGTTATGAACAAAATATACACTTATCATCTTATGGGTCACCAAACATATTAACATATAGAATTAAAGTCCAGTTGCTGCAGTATATAAAGCAACTGCCATATTTTATGGAAATCCAAGGCATACAACAGATATTCTTACAAGAAAAACGATAGACTGATGTACTTAATTACTAAAAGATAGGCCATTTATGGGAGCCAAACATCAGGAACTCTTAAAGCTGCAGATAATTGCAGGACATGTCCACCCATTAATCTTACCTAAGTATTGTGTTTTACTTTGTCTTATATAAAAATATATGCTATCATCTTTTATACTGCCCCTTAATTCTTCTTTCTTTCCATCCATAAAAAATCATGGGAAGAGAGAGAGAGAGAGAGAGAGTCAGAAAATAAATGCTGAAATAATCTTTTTCTCCTCTATTATCACTTTTTGATGTTCCACTCCAATTTCTTTGGATGACTTATAATCTGCCCTTTTTCAAATTATATATAACTTTTTTATTTCCTCTCAATTCTTGGTAACAGAAAAGTTGAAGACTAGGAATGGAATTATACCTAATAGGAAGAGCTGTCTTTGAATCACTACAGAACTTCTCGAGCTCATTCATAGCTTCATCAACATGACCCCCTGTCAGCAATAACTGGCATAAAATGGAATGAAGTATAAGAACAAAGTATTAAAGTTGAACTACTAAAATATAAATACAAATTGTAATAAACAGGACAAAGCCAAGACACCAGAAAATGATAAATTCCCTCTAAGGTATCACACAGTGTTATCTCCAAGTAGCATCCTAGAACAAATAATTTGGATGATCCCAACCTCCAACATTTCAGCATGAAAAGGCTAATACCCATAGGGCTAGCTTCTTGTGATAGAAAGTCCAAGACCTTTACCAATACACCTAATAACAGTCCCTCTAAATGATACAAGAAAACACAAGACTCAAGTGGTTATCCCCTAAATTAATATGGCCAATTGCCTTTGAATAAATTCTCTATTCAACATAAGTATACCATCTTTGTGATACTGTGTGATCAATTTTATTAGCAAAATCAATTCAGAGGATTCTCTAAAGAGCACAAAACGTAGAGAATTGAAACAATTACAGGGCTCCTCTTTATATAGAGTGGAGGCAATGACTACACACTTCTCAAGGATGTGCGTGCTTTTTCTTTTGGTCGGTACATAATAAATAATGTCTCTATATGATTGACTCTGTTCTAAATGATGATAAACATAATAACATAATTATGTCATGACTTGTACATTTTTCAGTACGTCCATCACTACTTTAGGATCAATAATCAATAAATTAACATAATAAATGATGTCTCTATATGATTGACTCTTTTCTAAATGATGGTAAACATAATAACCTAATTATGTAATGACTTGTTCATTTTTAAGTACGTCCTTCACTACTTTAGGATCAACAATCAATAAATTATTGTATTTATTTCGCTACGGTTTTATCCAAAGGAAAATTAAAGGGAGGGTGTTATGTACAAGTGGATTTTTCCACCATTGAGGTAATCACATTTACCACCATTTAGCATGGAGACAAGTATTTAATATGAAGACATCATTTATCTCGTGTAACCCCAAAAAAAAAAAAAAAAAAGGCATTTCTTTGACAAAGATGCATAAGTCTCCTCCATTGTATATAAAGAACAGCCATGTGATTGCAAAATATTGATTTACAAAAACAAAGACATTAGTGCTCTAGTTCTTTAATCTTCAGTTCCTTCCTATGCCCTCTTTTCTGTACTTCATTCATTATGCCCTCTTGTTTTCTTATCTTCATTCATTTTACATTTATTTATAACATAAGATACTAATTTGCCTAGTTCAGCCTTTTTAATTGATATAATTCATTTAATCAAAATCAGGTAGGAATCAGACTAAAACACACTGACTATCGTTCTTCTAAAATAATTATCAAATGATTAAATGTACCTAATGAAGTGAATTAGTGAAAAATAATAAAAATGAAAAGAGCACAGTCATACCAACTCCACACGGATAATTTTACTAAAGAGGGAACAATTAACATACTAAAATGTGGTGAATAAAGCCAGTCCTTGTGCACATTAGTGCATGGCTTTTCTGCATTGCTTAACTCTAGATCATGTATTATAAAGTACATTAATAATTTCCATTATGCATGCACAAAACAGATTAAACAAAGCAATTACTAATTTCATCCAATTTCTTTCACATAGAAAAAAATTTGTTTCATAAGGCAGACAATAAGACAGACAATGATACAGCCTCACTGAATGCTGTTGACAATGTTCTTATATGCATTGACATAAGTAATGCTGCAAGAAACATAAATCTAAGTCACCTGTATGAGAGGAAGTAAGGCTGCTGGTACTGGAGGTGTTGAGAGAAGGGTGAGCGCAAATACTTTATTGCATTCTTATAATCATCGTTAAGCAAATTCATGTGCTTTCTGAAGAAATTTTCATAATCCTCACTGGCATTTGGCAATTTTATGGGCAATAACCATGAATCCAAACCCTCTTCAGAAAAACAAAAGCAAATTTCAGCACATACTATATATGTTAATAAACTAATTACTATAATAGCAAGTACTTAGTAATAACAGACTTTAAAATCATCTATGTGTAGAGTTTCTAGCGAGGGAATCCAAAATTTCATTTAAACGCTAGATCCCACACCTATTTTATATATATATATATATATATGGAAGTTTTATTAAATATCAAGACTCTGTCAAAATAATACTGAACCAGCAATTAACCTCAACAAACAAACAAATGAAACAAAAACAGCAAAGAAAATCTTAATACGTAACACAAAACGGTCCCAATTCACACGAATAAAAAAGGAAGGTGTATTAGTTGTTAAAATGAAAAAGGAAACTTCCATTACTTGAATGAATGTTCTTGAGCACATATAAAGAGTTAAAATAAAGCATAACCTATAGACTTCCCATGCTTTGTTAAAATCAAGTGTTCCATCAGAAGAAAGAATGATTTTTAACTTTATAGAAAGAAAGTGGAACATTAAATATAAAATAATAATAATAATAAAAATAAATAAATAAATAAAATGACAAAAGCAAGAAACCCATATTCTAATGTTGGAAAATCAAGTCAACATAAGGGAAAGAAAAGGGATAAATACATCTATCAATACCTAAAGATTACTTGAAACATAAAGGGCAGGTGTGGATGTCCAACTTAATATTGATGTAATGTGAAACTAACTGACACCCTGTAAGTCAAATGAGTGAAATAAAGTTTTGTCACCAAGCCTTCATCAAATGACTAATTTTCAGCAATGGCTGCCCACCCATTTTGCACTAATAGTATAATATATAGAATAAAAAACCATTAGAATACTAGTTGAAATCTTACACTAGCACTCCTCTCACTGCCCACTACCTCTCCTAGTACCATCACCTAAACCAACCTAATACTTTCCTGTTCAAAATTGAATGCCTTAATGAACAAAAAGTACTAAAATATATATTTCACTTTCTCAGCATCTAAACAGTCTAAAAGTAAGACTAGACGAACCACATCTGTCATATATCAGTACAGATTTTCACAACAGAAGAAAAAGAAAAGAAAAACATTAATAGCATTAGTATCATAAAATTCAGAATGGAGAAATGTGCATGTGCGAGGAATCAAGCAACTATCCAATTCCAAAAACAGCTGGCTATACACACATGCACACAATGAAAGTATGAACATAAAGTGAAACATGTTAATAGAATTCATAACTCACCAAGAACAGGAAAAATAGAAGCATAGTTCACAGGACCACCATCATTCGAGAATGAGGCCTCATTTTCAGTAGAGTAAACGTTAAAACATTGTGGCTGGCATTTTGTGGAATGTTCTCTCTGCAAATTAACATCATCCTCCACTGGGCCCTCTCTCTGCAGGTCATTATCATTTGCAGCAGACATTCTTTTACCAATCATAACAGAGGTCTCCGAATCATATGTCAGGTGAGTGTTGGCCTCATTACTATAAATTGTATCATCAGCCTCTGAATTTTCAACTTGATGATTTAATCTCTCCCCTGAAAATTCAAATACTGTAGGAGAGTGACTCTGGTCTGAATCTTTCCACCGCATCTCTGTAGGAATACTGGAAAACCACCGCTGACAGAATGTCAATGCCATGACCATGTGTGACAATGGGTGACTCCCAAATTGACGTTCTTGCATCAGGCTAAGAAAAGCACCAACATTGTTATTATTTAGAATAATCCTTAAAATGACAAATAATTTAGATGTGCACCATTATGTACATATAAATAAAATGTCACAAAAAGAAATCTGTAGTTAAACAATGCACTTAGAAAAGATACTAAACTAAGAGGGGTAAATTCAACTTAGAAGTTTATTGGAATTCAAAGGATTTTAAAAGCTTGGATGTATTCAATTCAGATTTGTAAGGATTCTAATGAAATTTTAATATATTCAATTCAGACTTTTAAAAAATCTAAATAAATCTAGGTGTATTAAAAAAATCAATGATTTTGTAGGAATTGAATTTTAATGGATTTTGATGAATTTTTTAAACCCTAGGTATAAATAAAAAAGCCCATATGAAATCTTGCCCTACTCCCAAAGATTTCCGAGATTTATATATGTTCTTTTTTTTTTTTTTTTTCCTCTTGGAATAGGCTCACATAATACTCTTTTGGTGGTGGTAAATTGAAGATATGTTTCTTTTTCTCTTCCATATTCAATTATTGTTTTCTTCCATATTCAATTGTTGTTTAGGTTGTAAGGGTACTTTTTGTTTTGTATATTTCAGCGTATAGTGGTTTCTGTTGGTTGAGTGATTGTAAGGTTGCATGCAATCTATTTCTTGTTTGTTGGCCGTACATAAAAGTTTGATTTTTCGAGTTATTGCATGTAGTGATCTATTTCATGTTTCTTGTTGAGTTGTTACATGAAGTGATCTGTTTATTGTGTAAATTGAAGATGATTAAACAAGTGGATTAACAAATCACTCCATGCAACAACTCAATAAGAAACATGAAATAGATCGCTACATGAAATAACTCAAAAAATCAAACTTTCATGTACACCCAACAAACAAGAAACAAATTACATGCAACCCCACAATCACTCAACCAATAAAAACCAATATAACCTATAATATGCAAAACAAAAAGCACCCCTACAACCTAAACAACAATTGAATATGGAAGAAAACGACAATTGAATATGGAAGAGGAAAAGAAACATATCTTCAATTCACCACCACTAAAAGTAAACTATGCGAACCTGCTCCAAGAGGGGGGGAAAAAAAGAACTTATGAAATCTAGAAAATCTTTAAGGGGTAGGGCAAGATTTCAAATGGGCTTTTTTATTTATACCTAGGGTTTGAAAAATCCATCAAAATCAAATTCCTACAAAATAATTGATTTTTTTAATACACCTACACTTATTTGGATTTCTTAAAAGTCTAAATTGAATATACCAAAATTTCATTGAAATTCTTACAAATCTGAATTAAATACACCTAGATTTTAATGGACTTCTAAAAAGTCTAGATTTAATACATTTAGATTTTTAAAATCCTTTGAATTCCAATAAACTCCTAAATTGAATACACCCCCCTTACTTTTCATTCACAAAACAAGATGTGTAACATTCAATCATTCTTATAGAAACATAACAATTGTTATAGAAACATGTTACTTTCCATTCACAAAACAAGATATGTAACATTCCATCATGAAAAAACATATGAATAATTTAAAATTTTCTAAATAACACTAGGTGCCATAATATCATGCCACTTCTCCCCATACCAAGGCGATAACTAGACATAACAAATTCAAAACTGTACCTCATAACAGCTTGATGCGCTTCCTCAATGTCACCTCGTGTCAAACAGAAAAGGATGAATTCCAAATGAACCACATATTTATCCTGCTTAGGAGTGAAATATAATCATAGAGTAATATTAGCACATATATAAGAGTTTCCATAAAAGGTAATCACCAAACCCTCATTGCTGGTTTAAGCTCAAGAAGAATAAAACAAATAAAACCGCGCAATTAGTTGACAATTTAGGTAGCTATGTAATAAGAATGCATGTTGGTATTTTCACTCAACTAGTTACTTATCTCTGTATATAGTGATATCCAATGAGTAATACATGTATATGTGTACTAAAGAGTATAACTTTTTTTTTTTTTTTCGTATGTTTGATGTCTGTACATTTCAATTTAATATTTCAATTCCTTTCATCTTTATATTAGCAGTTTTACCTTCCATATTTTTTCCTTATATTTTGCGAAAGGAACCGACCTAACTTTCAAAACAATCAAAAACCTTGTTGGCATGTTAACCCCTCAAGTTGCCCAAGCTGACACAGTTTCCAAGCCACATACCCAATCAGAAACTATTCATTTCAGTCTCATGCCACTTGAGCTTGGTTATCCTCTAGCTTATGTGCACCTGAACCTACACCAAAACAACTATATGGTGGGCGTAGTTGTTTAGTAAGGGATGTTAAGAATTGGATCAAATATAAAGCAATACGATATCACAGGCTAGGATGGACCAATATGTTACGAGATTAATTTCAATTCTAGTGAATTCCCAATCCAATTGTATTGTTCAGTGTGAAATCTGTTGACTTCTTTATGCTCTCTAAAGAGATTTGTCCCAAAAGATGCTAAGAAGGCTCAGAGACCAATGACACCTAAAGCATTTGCAAGGTTTTAGATCTATAATTGCTCTCATTCCGATGAAATTCCTATATAAATGACGTGAGGAAGATAGCAAGAATGGGGTGGGATGGAGCCAAGTCAATACCAACAAACAAAAGCCATGTTTAGCTGAATTCTATTGGTCCAACAAGGAAAAAGGAAACATTTTAAAGATGACATACTACATATTATCATGAAAAATTAACACAGTAGTTTTTATAAAATATAAGAAACAGATTAGAAGGCAGTATTCAAAGTATACCTCCAATGGAGAATCTTTCATAGATCCAATCCTTTTCATCCAAATGTCAAATGCGTTTTTGATCCTTATTGGGTTGATTTGTTCACTTTCTACATGCTCAAGCAGCTCCATTGAAACCTAAAATAATAGCTGATTTAGATATACCAGTACTCATATTTTTAGAATCCATATATCAAGGACAAATTTCTGCAGGTTTACCAATAAAACAGTTTTATTTGTGTGGTTAATGAAATCTGAAAATAAGCAAATTAACATCAAAACATGCCGGAAGTTCCAAGATAATTTTTATGCAAAGTTGAAAGTACATATACGTAAACAAGATTTTATCTTTTGTGACTGCTAATAATACCACATAAGTTATAAGATAAAGAATGTAATGAACAGATTGGGGAAAAAAAAGGTTTTCTAGTATGTCAAGGTGCCTCTGCAATCTGCATCATTACCAGTAATTTATCTATTCCCCAGGTTCAATTAAGGTACTTCCGCAACCGCAAAACCCCTAACAAAAATAGGTAACGTAAAAGAAAATACCAATTTATGATAATATTCATGTATGCAACAAGTAAAGCTATAATAAGTCTTGTCATTGTGCAATATGCATGTATAGTACCCAACTAAAACTATTTAAACACACTCTCTTTTCACAGAGATAAATAACAGCACAACAAATAATTCAAACCTACATCAAGAATCTAAAAAATACATAATTCTGTTTTACTACTTCCAGAAGAGTTCTAAAAGCAAACCAAATTCAGGCCAAGCCCTATATTCCATGTTCTCATACCTTTAATCATATAAAAACACAGGTACCACATAACCTTCACTTTACATTAAAAATACAATTATCTTGTTGCACAATTATTTAATTATATTCAAAACCAAGCACAATAACCAGCTAAAACAATCTCAGAAAACATAAAAGCCATAAGAATTGCTGTCAAACAATGTACCGTATATTTGAGCCGATTCACTATAGCAGATTTCTCCTTGCTCGTCCCCTTCAAGAACACACTAAGCACACCACTTGCATCTGGCCAGTTGCGCTGCCGCACAAGTTTGCGCAAAAGATAACACAATCTTTTGCGATTTTCAAACCGTATATTCTTTGAGCCAAGTCCAAGCCTTAGAAGATACGAAGGCTTCATTAACGATAACTTAATTCTTTTATTTTGTTTTTCCAATACTTGAACATGATCCTCCTCATCCATCATTGTACTTAACCTCCTTTTGCGCGACTTAACTTCTGTTTTACCTCTATCTTCAAAATTTACCGTGCAATCTCCAAACATCTTGACTTCTTCAACACCCTCTTCACATTTTATCTCACGATGTTCCATCGATTTGACTTCTATATAACCATCGTCAGACCCTCCCACTGAACGATTTTCAGACATCATGACCCCTTTTGGCACCATTTTCTAAACAAAATTCAATAAAATTCAAGACTCAAGTAAATAGGGATGCGCAAATACGGAATCGAATGGACTTAGTACTAAAACTGACCTAAAACAACATAATTGGGATCGTGTAACTAACTCATATCATACAAATTGAAAACAAACAAATTAAAGCAGCAATGTCATGAAATAAACAACATTCAAAGAATTGTCAAAACAAAATCAATTTTGAAGCATGAATGCATGTCAACGAACTTCAAATAATCAAAGTGATTCACTGCGTCTCAAAACTTCAAAATCCAGATAGAGAAAAGTTTTTGAAACCTGAGTCGTTGAACGGGACGTACCTCCAATGTCACAGACGGCGTAGTTGATGACGGAGACGCGAAGAGGAGTGACGGCCGAAGTCGATGGAAGAAGGCTTGGTGAGCCGTGAAAGAGTTGGGTGACGTCGACGCCGAGGCCGCACAGTTGAAGAGGGAGGGTTGATGTGTGGCGGCGGCGGCGGCGGCGATGGTTGTTTTGATTAAAGAGAAAAAGAAACGAGAGAAAAGAGTTGGAGCCGAGAACGCGGCGGTGGATTGATGATGCTGGCAGACATGATTCAATTCAAGCAAACTATTTTTAATAGTTAGGAGGGAGAATTGCACTTGTATTCCTAATTTGACTGAAATTGCAATTACAATGAGTTAATGGGTCGCACTGGAACTAGGCCTAGACCTACATTAGACCCATTAAATTTTCAAGGACCAGACCATATAATAAAAGAGCCGACCGGCGAGAGTTATAAGTTTTGCTAGATCATATAAGACCCTGTTTGACCCAATTTTGACCAGGTCGACCTCAAATTGACCGGGTCAACTCAAATTTAACCAGGTGGACCTGATTTTTTACTCGAATTAAAATATGGTTTAAATACCATGGAGAAGGAACAGATTCTTGGCCTTTATCAACTAAATTGAAAAAATACAAAATCAAAATAATCAACATCTCTCATATAAAAATGCAAGCAAGTTACGTACCTTGATCCACAATTATACTTAAATTGAAACACTAGACGTGAAACTCGAAACACACATAAAATAGTAGTTAAAACCCATCTTTGCCCACATCTAATGATCACGAAAACAGCTGCTAACAATGAAATAAATAGAGAAACACACACTAATTCAATAATAACCTAGAAAAAGAAAATCATAGAAACTAAACGTCCATCAATTATACAATTCAATCATTAAAACATTCTAAAACATAAGTCAAAAATTACCATAAAAATTCAATCAACTTTAGTTTAAACTCAAAAACCATTCATATTCATAAATATATAAAATTACCATAAAAATTCAACATCCATTAACTATTCAATTCAATTGCCTTACAAAAATAGACAAAAAAGTGAACATTTTGAAGCAATTAAAAGACAAAGGAAGTATACCTTAAACATTAGCGTCTAGCTAGGACAAGAAGAAGTTGTACAAATCAATAAAAACCCAAGTCAGAAGGATCATAAAAACTTCAAAAGAATTAAAAAAATTCAAACAAATCAAATAACAAAAAAACAACCTTTTATTTATCAAAACTGGAAAAATACCAGCAACAAGAGTGAATAGCACAAAAAATCCAGATCAACCCACAAACAAGAAACATAATAAATAAATAACACACACTTATAAATTGGAGCGGCTGTTAGTTTAACACAACATGTGAACTAAAGAGATCGTTGCTGGATCAAAAGGCAACCTAATTGGGGGAGTGAACTGGATTTCAAAGCACTTAAAAATCTTTTTAAGCAACTCCATAGCCACAATATACAACTCTAGTATATTATGTAAATTTAAATAATAAAACTCATGACAAATTAAGAAGTCTAGGGATGAAGAAATCAAACACAAGAATTTATAGTATTTATAGTGGTTCAGCACTAATCTGTGCCTACATCTAATCCCCAAGCTTCCTCCTAGCTTGAGTCTTTCACCATCAACCCCAAGATGTCAATTAAACCATAACAATAATGTCACAATGTATAGGTTCGCTGGTGAGGTGCAACGGTGAGGAGTTCGAACTGTGGGTTGGGATTCCCAAAGCGAGAATGAGAGTAAAAAGTTGGGAATAGAAAGACTGACAACTTTGGTGGAGAGAGAGAGTCATCGTGATACAAAAACCGGTTGGACAAGGGTATTTCTATCCAAAAAAGGACAATCTTCCTAGACTGAAAAAAAAAAAAACGTATTTCTGAAATGGGTTTTCGAAAATGGGTTAGTTTTCAACTAAACCTGTTTATCAAAATAATCTTTACTGGGTTATATTTATAAAGAGGGTGTACGTACTTCTTTAGTGGGGTGTACATACAGTGTTGGTTGGCTATATTTAGAAAAAGCAGGCCCACGAGTCTATAACCCACCCAGCCCTTAAAAACCTTCATGAGGGAAAACAAAACCCTAATCTCTCTCTCTCTCTCTCTCACTTCACATTATATCATCAGCCTCCCTCGCATTTTCCACTCTCTCCAACTCTAACAGAACAAAACCCTAATCAACAACAATGGCTGAGAGAGGCGGCGAGCGTGGATCCTTCGGGCGTGGCTTCGGTCGCGGCGGACCAAGAGGCGACCGTGGCGGGCCTCGTGGACGGCGCCGGGCCGGCCGCCGTGAAGAGGAGGAGAAATGGGTGCCAGTTACGAAGCTAGGACGTCTGGTGAAAGAGGGGAAGATCAGGAGCTTGGAGCAGATCTACCTCCACTCTCTCCCGATAAAGGAGCACCAAATCGTCGACCAGCTCATCGGCCCTGCCCTCAAGGACGAGGTCATGAAGATCATGCCCGTCCAGAAGCAGACCCGGGCCGGACAGAGGACGCGCTTCAAGGCCTTCGTCGTCGTCGGCGACGGCAACGGCCACGTCGGCCTCGGAGTCAAGTGCTCCAAGGAGGTGGCCACCGCCATACGTGGCGCCATCATATTGGCCAAGCTGTCCGTCATTCCTGTCAGGAGAGGCTACTGGGGGAACAAGATCGGCTTGCCCCACACTGTCCCCTGTAAGGTTACCGGCAAGTGTGGTAGCGTCACTGTCAGGATGGTCCCGGCACCACGTGGGGCCGGTATCGTTGCCGCTAGGGTGCCTAAGAAGGTCTTGCAGTTTGCTGGGATTGTTGATGTTTACACCTCCTCACGTGGCTCCACCAAGACCCTTGGAAACTTTGTCAAGGTAGTGCCTTACAGACTTTTGATTGCTAAATATAATACTAAGGTGGTATCATGTTATATCATATGTGATGTTATTATATGTTTTTAGAGCTATATGGTTTGCTCATGACTTGCCAGTGTGTGTGTTTGTTTTGTTATTTGTGTCACTCACTTCTCCCATATTAATGTTGATAGTGTTTGGTTTTATGATGACTGTGAATAAGAGATTTCTAGTGTTATAAGGCCTTGTTTGGGATAATTTTTAGTTTTGGCTTTTACCAGTAGAAGAAGAGAAGTAAAAGTTGAAGCTTTTCATTGCTGTTTGGATAATGTATTTCAAAAGTTTTGGATTCATTATTGGTGGAGAAAAGGATAAAATTGTCGATATGAAAAATTCGTTAAAATGACAAAATGGCTTCCCTTGTTCTATAGAAAACTCTTCTTGAAGAAAGTAGTAAACTTGGCTTTTGATGGAAGAGTTTTCAGAAGTCAAAAGCTATTTCTGGGAGTATATACAAACACTCCAGAAACTGCATTTTAACCTTCCAAAAGTCAAAAGCCAGCTTTTGGAAACTATGCAAAACAGGCCTTTAAGTATTTTAATCTTAATTTATAGTCCGTGTATGGATTCTATTTATCATGAAGGACATTACCTGGGATGATTGGATCCGTTGGTAAATTACTCATATGTATACTTACTACTTCAATGATCAAGTCTTGAGTTGTTGAATGTTTGATGCTTTTGTTTTACTGCTTTTGACTTTACTGTCTATAAGCTTTACCATGTAATTGCTAGTGGATTCAATGTTTTGTTGTTAGTTTGTGTAGTTTTATCTGAATGGTATATGATGTTTATTTCTTTTTTATGTGAATTCTCAGGCAACATTCGAATGTCTGTTGAAGACTTACGGTTTCTTGACACCTGATTTCTGGAGGGAAACACGCTTTGTGAAATCACCTTTCCAGGAATATACTGATCTTTTGTCTAAACCAACTGGCAAGATACTTATCCCAGAGGACCATGGGCTTGATGCATAAGTATGAAGAGCAATAGAAAGAGAACGTTTCGTTTTATTAGTATAGCATGCCAGTTAAGGCCCTTTTCAATTTTGCAGGACTAATGTTTTGCTATCCATTGGAGGATTGTTTGTTTTAATGTTTAAATCAGATTATGCTTGAATTGAATTTGAATGAATGTTTTCTCATTTTCCATGATCATATCGGATCATTTGCTACTACGAATTTTTCAGTTTAATATTTTTAACTTTCGGTTTTTTTTTTTTGGGCCTGAAGTTGTAATTCTGTTAAGATTACTAGTCTATAATCTTATGATTTGCAAGGTGGGTCATTGTATTGTTCATTCTTTGATAAAAATGATTCCATCATTTGTTGGACAAATTTGTGGATTTGCAAATTCTTACTGCAGAGAAGAAGAGTATATAATTGCTACTTTGGTAGTTGAGCAACATCAGAAAGCAAATATCAAATATGATACAACTTGTCCTTGGTAAATGGAATGTATGATTGGATTAGATCCATGTAACAATTATAATAAGCCTTCCAATTCATTAATGCATGGCAATTTGTGTCCCCCAATTATTTTGATACGAGGTGTTTGTAGATAAATTAAAACAAATTGGGGATGCGATTAACTGAAATTGTTTATAGTAGCTCATAAGGTTTGTTGGTGTCTGATTGAGATATTGAGATCTCTTCGATTATTGAAAAGAAATTGATGATTGCAATTGACCGAAATTGTTTACGGTGTTCAAGTGGTTTGTTAGTGTTCATTGAAGAAACCAAGATCTCTTTTGTGCTTATTTCAATAGATTTGGCAATATATGCCAACTATCACCGATTTGAACTAATGGTCTATTGTGTGTATTTTCTGGATCAAGCAGTTGGGTTGGTAAAAGCTCGAAGGAAGCACAATAAATCAACTCAATGCAAAGGCCCAGTAGATAAGGCTCAGTTATTAACTCCAAACTCAGTGAGCTCTGTAGCTCGCATCAGTGAGCTCGTTTCACAGCCAAGCTACAGATTGTTATATAGTTTGCTATATGCATAGCTCGTTACTTAGCGATGTCCAGCTCGAGATCGTTCAAAACAGTATATAGCTCATTTAGTGGCCAGTTAGACAAGGAGATCTTTTAGAAAAGGCAGTTGCCCAATTTAATTGTGATTCTTCCACAAAAATTGGAAGTTAATTCAAATTTAAATTCAGTCAACATGATCTCGAGATATACGGAACAATTTCCTGATTTTATTTTAACTGATTAGGAAGTGTAATTAATTCGTGATTCTCTTCCTATTTTGCTGATACCCAATTTGTAATGTCTCTTTCTCTATAAATAGAGACCTGAAACCTATTGTAACAGATATAAGCAATAATATATTATCACTCTACTAGATTGTTGAGAGACAGTCGTGGACGTAGGCGCACTTGCTAAACCACATTAAAAACCTTCTGTTTTCTTTTACGTTGTTCTTTGTTCTTTGTTCTCTGTTTTTCCTACTTTTCGTCCTTTCTTACATTGATTGCAGATATTGGGTATTGAATTCTCGTCGATTAGATTTCAACATCGACATTTTGACACTAGAAGGAAGGCCAAACTACAATCAGTTTCGTCGCAGTTCATCGATTTTCCGCACACATAGCAAAAATAAAGACAACCAGATATTTGGGCTCACAGGTTGACCAGGCAAAGAGCTAGACCAGTCAACAGCAACGTGGTGAGCAACAAGTGGAAGACGCACTCATGCATGCAACAAACACATCTCATGGCCAAGTAGTAAGTGGTGTAGCAGGCATACCACCTTTACCTTTTGTCAACTAGTCCCAAATGCTCAAGTAGTTGACGAGCAACAAACGTGGTTTCAAAGGTAGGAGGCGTTGGAGAATACGGTTAGACAGCTTGCAAATGCTGTCAATATGTTAGTGCAGACTTAGGCACAAAACACACCCAAGGTTGAGGTTGAGGTCCCAAGGCAAGCATATCTGTAGCATGGAGGGCAGGCGCCAGAAAGACCAGTTAGAGAGTTGCAGCGACCTGTTGGCTCAGTTCGTTCCTCCAATTTGAGATCCAGAGCTGGAGGTCACCCAGTTCGCGAGGAGGGGGAGATCGCGCGCCCTACTAGTTTGGTTGTGAGGGTGAGCCAAGATGGAAGCAGACGAGTAGAAGCAGCCCATGATAGAGTCCGAATTGCACCTCGACACGAGGAAGACGAAGTGAACAATAAATGACATGTATGGTCGCATCGGGCTGGTGATTAGTTCAGAGGAAGTCAAAGGTATGAGCCAAAGCGTCGCTCTCCAGGTCATGACCACAGAGGGAGATATGAGCCCCGAGACCTACAGGTAGAGGAACTCTTTTAGAGGGTCCAACAGTTAGAAGCACGACCTGACGCCCCAGAGCAGCGTAGGCACTACGGGGAAAGGACCCCCTTCACAAGGGAGATTGAGACGCAACCTCTCCCCCCGAGATTCAAAGTTCCTAGTATCCAACAGTACAATTGGGACACCGATCCCTATGATCATCTCGATGCTTTCAATGTCTAGATGGACTTGCAGACAGACAATCCTATGGTGAAGTGCTGCGTTTTTCCAGCTCCCTTAAGGGATATTCCGTGGACTTGGCTCAAGAATCTTCCAGCTCGCAGTATAAGAAGTTGGGAAGAGTGCCAACAAAAATTCGTTGGCTAGTATAAGACATTGAGAAGGCAGCTCCCCCCCATCTTGCCACTTGGCCACCATTTTCCAGTGTCAGGGTGAGTCATTAAAAGATTATATCGTCAGGTTTAGACATGAGGTCGCAAACGTGGAAAGTCCTTCAGATGAAAGTATTTTGACTGTGATCTCAATCGGGTTGTCCAAGGATGAAAAATTATACGAAAGCATTTACAAGTCCCTAGTGAAGGACCTGAGTGAATTTTAAGAGTGAGCTGTGAAGGAGATCAGATGGGAAGAAACCTTCGGCCCAAAGAAATCTAACCAGAAGAATGAAGCAGGCAGTTCCAATCAGACGAAAAAGAGGAATGATGGCAGGAATGAAGGTGAAAATCGAGACAGAAACTCAAGCCACCAGATTGCCAAAAGTGATAGGAGAGAACACAAGAATGAGTGACCTCATCGTCAAGGTCGTTATGACCACTACAACATATTGTCTGATTCACAAGACAGGATTTATGTGGCAAAAAGGAACAAGGAAGATTTTGAAAAGCTCAATCCTTGAAAACCCCTATTTAGCATAGAGACAAGGTAAGTTTTGTGCCTATCATAACGAGGCCGGACATAGTACTTCAGATTGTTGGGCGTTGAAGGACGTCATTGAGAAGTTGATTAGGAAAGGTTGTTTGAGAGATTATGTGGTGAGACCAGTAGACTCGCGATCTCTGCAACAATAGCCAGCACAACAACATTCCCAGCAAGCTCCGGAGCCCGAGCACGAACCCGCGGTAAGAACGATTTTTTAAGTATTCATGGTGGTGACCTCCCGTATTACAAGTGCATCAAGTAGGTCACATGAAAGAGAACTTGGGGAATAGAACTTATCGCCTAACCAATGTGAATGGAGCTGAAGTCCATCAAACTTGGAATGTTGAGCATCTCCGACCATATTATCGGTAACTCTTTTAAATTACATGTACTTGATTTGTAAAATAATTTTATCAAGATTAATGAACGCTATTGTTTCCTCATATTGTTTGCATGTGTTAAGTGATTGCTCTTTTTAACATTATGCTCAAAGTTCAAGTTATCAAATTAACGGGCTCTGCGCTGATTAACTCGATGTCACGCTAAAAAGAAAAAAAAAAAACTTAAAAAGCAGGCGAGGTTACGTACCCCTGCATAGCTCGTTAAAAAGAAAAGAGCCTAAAAAGTAGGCGAGGTTACGTACCCCTGTATAGCTCGCTAACAAAAAATAAATTAGCCTAAAAAGCAGGTGAAGTTATGTACCCATGCATAGCTCGCTAAAAAAATAAATAAATGAGCCTAAAAGGCAGGCAAGGTTACGTACCCCTGCATAGCTTGTTAAAAAGAAAAGAACCTAAAAAGTAAGTAAGATTACGTACCCCTATATATAGCTCGTCAACATTTCTATTTGGCAGAAAGGGTTCCAACCTGTTGCCCATGTCAGAAAATTTTATTAACTATTGAATAAGGCAATTGCTTAAGCTATTATATCAGAGTTCGAGCCAATTTATGTTATAGCAATTAGCTCGCAAGAAGTCTCATAACTTAATAAAAACATAAATTGTGTTACAGTAAACACAATAATTCAAGCACACTCAACAGAGATGATGTAATGAAAAAATTTCCATTGAGTTTGAAAATTCATTACAAGTTAAACAGATGAATTACAAAAAAGTTCAAAAAGAGCAAAAACAAAAAAACAAAAAAAACAAGGCTAGCTACAAATTCTGAGGCGAGTTTGGTCCTAAAAGTGGGTCTTCGCTGGAAGATGTGCTAGAGAATTCGAAGTCACCAGCGGGCTCAATCTGAGAGGTTATGTCTGGCATCTCCATTGTCAAAGGGACCACATTAGCTACAACTGGAGACGAGGTGGTCTCTGCCTCGAACCTCTTCACAGCTCGGAGTTCCTCATTGCTAAAGATAGAAAAATCAAATTCGAGATGGGACATCCATAACCTGTAGAGGAAGTTAATACCTATTCTTTCCTCGGCCTCATCTCCAGCTTCAGCAACCCGCACTTCTGTGTCCTGAAGAAGTCTTTCTTTGAAAACTATGAACTCTCTGCAAGTGTCACGTACGTGTCGCTGAGCAGCCTCCAGTTGCTGCTCGGTAGTCTCCGCTCGTTTCTCGGTAGCCTCAGCTCACTGTACTGCAGCCTGCTGCCTGAGCACCTCGACTTGTTTCTTTGCAATCCTAGCTCAGTGTTCGACCTCCTCAATCCGCTGTACTATAGCTTCTGCTTGCTCAGCCTGTTTTTCAGCGGCATCTGCTCACTGCTCGGATTACTTTAATTCATCTTTTGCCTTTTCCAGTTCATCCTCACAATTACGGAGCGAAGCAGTGAGATGCGACCTCGAAGTCTGTGAGCAACCCTCCAAGTGGACCCGAGCTTCCTCAGCTTCCCTTCTGGCTATGTTGGCATCCATTAGCTGTGCCTCATAACCAGTCTTATGCCTCTTGACATCCGAAACCTCCTTAGTCAGGGACTCGTTCTCCTCTTTAGCTTTTCTCAGCTCATCCTCCAACCTCATTATGCGATCTTGAGTGAACTTGGTTTCCCTCCTCCGTTTTATTCCCGCAAGAGCGGCCTAAAATTTTATAAGTTAGAACTTAATAAAGCATAGGAAACAAAGAGCTGAAAAAGAGTTAAGTTACCAGCGTTGTATACCGAGTTATATATTTGTTCAGGTCTAAGCCATTCAAAGACTGATTTTTCAAAGCCCTTGGGTAGGTCATCATGATATCCGACCAGTTATTAAGAAGAGATTTTAAATATCTTCCCTCTGGTCTATCTTCAAGGCTTGTCATGGTTAGCGAAGTAGTATCCTCAATTGGTGCAACCTCGGACTCTTTCCCTTTATATACATGTTGCACGGCGGAGAGGCGTTTACTTAGATTTTTTCTGCTTCCACCTATACTCGCCCCAGTCGGGGTGTCCTATGACGGGACTCCAGATGGAACCTCCCCTCCTTCGGGCTGCGAGCTTGAAGTCGGGACCAATACTGGATCTGTTATTACTGCTGGGGGTGACACTTTGCTGGGAACAACTGAAGGAGCTGGTGCCTTAGCAGATCGCTTCGAAGGGGCAACTAAAGAAGCTAGGGCTTCAGCAAGCTGCTTTGAGGGAATTAAAAGGGCTAGAGCTTTAATAGATCGCTTTGGAGAGAACTCTAGAAGAGTAAGCTTTCTCATCTTGGCCGGAGCTCGCCCAGAGTCAGAAGCAAAAGTTGGAGGAACTGCTGTTTGAGATACGCATATTGGCGAAGTACAAGTTGAGGCCGGAACCGCTTTAACAGGTGCTGGAACTGTTGGAGTGGGGATTGGATCTGCTTGAGATGAAGGTGGGGCCTCTAGAATAGTTGTTTGAACAGGAAAAAGAGATGAATCTATCTGTATAGTTGGAGCTGCCTGAGTTGGAGTAGGAGCTGGAATTGTTTCTGCCTGCGAGGTAGAGGCAGGAGTTGGAGCTGATCGAGGAGCAGGTGCCTCCTCTTCCTCGACAAGAACTTCAAGAACGGAAGAGAGCTCAAACTCTCTCATGCTCCCTATATCATTGTCACTATCAATTAATGGAGAATCCTTAGGAGGAGCAAGACCATGAGCCTAGAGAAGGGCAGTGTCAAATTTGTTACTGATACCCGCTTCATCTAAACTTACGAGTACCTCGATGACCCTTTTCTCCTCGTTGCTGAGAGGAGACTTGTCCATTTTCAGTTCTGCAAAGTAAAATGTTAAAGAAAAAATAATTAAAATTTTTAGCTCGCTAAAGATTCCCTTTTACATACCTGGGCTCAGGACAAAGTTGAAGTTGTTAAGATCTGCGAGAGAAGGGTATGAGATGAGAAACCAGTTCGTTTTGTATGCCCCTACATTGGATTTGTCCTTCGCACCTCCTTGGGGCAAGAGGTTCTTGTACTCGGATTGACAAGCTGTGAAATAATAAATGTCATCTCACTTTCCATCCTTTGAAGTACTTCAAATCTTGATGTTGTAAAGGTGTTGTATGATTTTTGGAGTTAGATAAGGAAGGCTGTTTCTGAGAAAGATCGTTTCTGAGAAAGGCAAAGGTTAAGTCAGCTGCGAATATGAGTTCGGTGTCAACTGGAATGACGCGAGCTTGACCGTGTTTAGGAACTCGATCAGGTAAAGAGGAATTGAGAACCTTAGCCCGTGTTCCAAATGTTGAGTACTGACAGCAACGTACCCTTATTGAGGTTAACACGCATAGTTTTCTAGAACTGGTACCATCATACGACAACTCTTGGGGATACAGAATTGAAGAGCAAGTCCCTCTAACTCAAAAGCATCTACTGAAGATGAATAGTGAGCGAACACTTTGCGAGCTTCCCTCTCCTCACGAGCTCGCCGCTCTTCTACGAGTTAAAGAGCTACTTCAGAGACGGCCCGAACTTCAGCTTGCCCTTCTCCACCTTGAGTTATCTCATTAGCATTGCGAGCTCTGCTTGAAGACATCTATATAAATGAGGTATGCTTAGGTCGCAATAAGCAGATTACTAAAATGCTAAAAATTTTCTAAGTTTCCTATTTCACAGATCGCTTATACAGTGGAGGGCTCAACTTATGAAGAAATGTCCTACAGACTAGCAATCTACAGGTGTCTAATTCTACAGTTCACATACATGACAGACCACAAATAGTAATCAGGTCACAAGCAAACAAGCTATCGGATCAAATCAGCAAAAACTGAAAAATCGTGCTCGACAAGAAACCCAAAACAATAAAGATTCAACATCAAGAATGCAAAGCATCCAGAATGATAGCAATGGCAAAATCAGAAAGCAAAGCGGAAGCACAATGTAACATCAACTCAACAAAAATAAACCAAGAACTGAAAATTTGGAAGTCGAACAAAAGCTTATTGTGAATCTTTGTCAAAGATGTAAAAGTGGTGATTGAAGTTGAAGAATCTGTGAAGAATTGGTGAGAGAACGGAAAAAGAGAATTTGGTGGCTAGAAGAAAATGACAAGTGAAAAAGAAAATGAAAGGGCCCCACCAGTTTATATAAGTGGCCGAGCTCAAGCTCCAGTCGTCCGATCTGAGTGCTGTATAACCGTCTTGGATCCAACGGTGCAGCACGAGTAATGACTTTATAATCATGCAGCCGTCAGTTGAAAGACGTGCACATTAAATGCGCGTGGTATGAGGCGTGCCAGTGTTGGTTCAACTATCTCCTGTATGATTGTCACGTGTCAGAACTGATGGGATAGAATTTGAAAGAGTGCGAAACGATAATTCAAGTTAGCTTTTACCAACGAGCTCGAGCTCCCAATTCGCAGAATGAACTGAGAGCTGGGGGGCTGATGTTATGTGTATTTTCTGAATCAAGCAATTGGACTGGTAAAAGCTTGAAAGAAGTCCAATAAATCAACCCAATGCAAAGGCCCAGCAGATAAGGCTCAGTTATCAACTCCAAGCTTAGTGAGCTCGTTTCACAGCCAGACTACAAGTCGTTATATAGTTCGCTCTATGCATAGCTCGCTACTCAGCGAGGTCTAGCTCGAGATCGTTCAAAACAGTATACAGCTTGTTTAGTGGCCAGTTAAACAAGGAGATCTTCTAGAAAAGACAGTTACCTAATTTAATTGTGATTCTTCCACTAGAATTGGAAGTTAATTCAAATTTGAATTCGGTCAACGTAATCTCGAGATAAACGGAGTAGTTTCCTGATTTTATTCTAACTTATTAGGAAGTGTAATTAATTTGTGATTCTCTTCCTATTTTGCTGATACCCGATTTGTAATGCCTTTTTTTCTATAAATAGAGGCTTGAAACCTATTATAACAGATATAAGCAATAATATACTGTCACTCTACTGGATTGTTGAGAGATAGTCGTGGACGTAGGCACACTTGCTGAACCACGTTAAAAGCCTTCTGTTTTCTTTTGCGTTGTTCTTTGTTCTTTGCTGTCTGTTTTTCCTGCTTTTCGTCATTTCTTATATTGATTGCAGGTATTGGATATTAAATTCTCGTCGACTAAATTTCAACGTCAACATGATTGATATTTGTTTATTTTTTTCTTTTTTCTTTTATTTATTTATTTTTTACAATATTCTTTCTTTTTTCTTTTGTACTTTGCTCTTACAAAATTTTTCTTTTTTAGTTTGGAAAATGAGAGATATGAACTAAGTATCTTAATTTGATTAAGTGGTATGGTTAGTAATCAAGTTATGCTACAATCACATTTTAAAAAGATTTAAGCATCTGAGTTGGCTAATCTATGGATGTATTGGTGATAAATGTTTTAATAAAGGGTAATAGGCTTCTAAATTATTTTGAGCAATTTTTTTTTTAGCTACCCAATTTGAACCTATTTGCAAGCAGAGCAAAGTTTTATGTTTTATTACGATGAACCCTCATATCGCTAGGGAACGTCTCTTAGAGTTAACTATAAACAGTATAAATGTGACAGAAAGATTGAAATGTCCTTGAGTATCTACGTTGACCCAGTTGATCTCATTAAAAAAATGATAAAACTAAATAAAAAATTTTAAAAACAAGGTTTTGGCGGACAGAATTATGGAGAGCAGTGTGGAGCAATGGGTTTTTTCATAGTACCAAACTTACCCCTCATGGAAAAACAAAAAAAAAAAGAAAGCAATGAGAAAAACTTATATGTGATCATTGCATAAGGGACTATTGGATGGCAACGATCACTTTTGCAATAGGCACATCTATGCCTATACAAACCCTACCATATACACCAATTTTTCCATGTTATGCATCTATTTTTGTTGACATAAATTGCTTATTTTCCTAACTTTTTAACCCAAATATTTCTAGTTAATAATCACATTACAAGGAAAAAAGAAAAGTTCATGGAAGGTTCTTGTAATTCTTCAACTTTAAGCAGTCAAATTAATTGGAGAATTATAAAGTTCAAAAATCGAAAATGTTACTATGAAAAATAGGTAGGGATAAAGATTTTTAAATCAGAAAAAAATCCTAGCAAGTTGTTCTTTGCATGCGAGAATCATAGATGTAAGTACTATTCATTCTGAAATCCTGATGAATATAAATTTCAACAAATGGTGGATGCGCATAATAAAGGTGCAAGTTCAATGCATGATGAATTCAAAGCTATGATGCAAGATGAATTAGAAACTGTTGTATGTATTTTTCGGACTCATTAAATGGGCTGGTAAAAGCCTAATTTAGGCCCGATAAGGAGACCCAATAACAGTCAACCCGGTCAAGACCCATCAGACGAGGTCCAGATATCAACTTCAGGCCCAGCAGAAGGTACAACTCATCTCAGTATCCTGTCAGCTCGTTGCAATAAGCTCGTTCCACAGCCAGAACATAGTCCGTTCCACAAACTGCCTCATGCGTAGCTCGCTATGCAAGCTCAAGCTCATGGACCGCCATAGACACGTCAGCTCACTTAAAAGCGTAATGAATGCAGTATCCTCCAGAACAAGCAGTTACCTAATTCAACCATGATTCTCTCTCCGAATATGACAGTTACTCAATTAAACTGTGATTTCCTCATCAGTTATGGAAGTCTACTCAAATTCAAACCGAATCAACATCATCCCTGATTTTATGGAAACAGTTTCCTGATATTATTCAAACATATTAGAAAGTGTAATTAATCTATAATTCTTTTTCTTATTTTTCCTGATTATTTGGGAAGTGTAATTAATTCAGGATTCTTTTCCTGATTTGTTACAACCAGAATTGTAACGTCTCTTTCCCTATAAATAGGGATTAAAATCATTGTAACATGATCAGAAAATAATCAATAATACACTGTCACTCTGCAGAATTTAAGAGATAGACAGTTGTGGACGTAGGCCTATTATTGCTGAACCACATAAAAGCTTTGTGTTCCTACATTTATTCTTGGTTCTTGACTGTGTTCTTTCTTGGTATTTGTGCTTTCTCACATTGATTGTAGGTATTGGGCATTGAATGCTCGTCGACTAAAAATCAACATCGACATTTTGGCGCTAGAAAGAGGGCCCAAACTGCAATCTTTTTCATCTCAGTTCATCAATTTCTGACAACATGACAAGAACCAAACAAACCAAGTATGTGGGCTCAAGGACCGACCAGGCAGATAGCCAGCCCAGTCACCATCAATGTGATGCGCAGCAGGTAGAGGACGCACCCATACATGCAGCAGGCACGTCCCACGGCCAGGCAATTGGTGCTGCAGCAGGCATCCCTTCTCTACCTCTTCGTCAGCCCGTTCCAGTGGCCCTAATAGTTGATGGACAACAGGAGTGGCATGAGAGACAACAGACGCTGGAGAATACGGTCAGACAACTCGCAGAGGCCGTCAACATGCTGGTACAGACTCAAATACACAATGTGCCAGCGGTGGAGGTTCAGGCACCAAGGCACGTGCCCCAGCCACATGAAGCGATGCAAGCGCCCGAGAGGCTGGCAAGGGAAGTCCAACGACCTGCAGGATCAGCTCGTTCCTCCAATGTGCGTTCCAGAGCCGGACACCATGTCCGCGAAGAAAGGGAGGTCGCTCGTCCAGTTAGCCTGGTGGCAAGGCCGAGCCAAGATGGACGCCAACGAGCAGAGGTCGAGCATGAAAGAGTTAGAGCCGCAGCTCGAAATGTTGATGAAGTGCATGGACGACATGCGGGGTCTCATCAGCCTGGAGGTTGGCTCGAAGAGCATGAGAGGTATGACCCAGAGCATCCTTCTCCAAGCCGCGACCACATGAGGAGATACGAGCTTCGAGATCCACAAGTAGAGAAGCTCCTCCGGAGGGTCCAGCAGTTAGAAGAGCGACCTGGAGCCCAGGAGCAGCGTGGCCGTTATGGAGAAAGGACCCTATTTACAAGGGAGATTGAGACACAACCTCTCCCTCCGAGGTTCAAGATGCAAAATATTCAGCAGTACAACGGGGACAGTGACCCCTATGACCACCTCAACGCTTTTAACGTCCAGATGGATTTGCAAACAGGCAATCCAATAGTGAAGTGTCGAGTATTCCCAGCTACCTTGGGGGACATTCCAAGGACGTGGTTCAGGAATCTCTCAGTTCGCAGCATAGGCAGTTGGGAAGAATGCCAACAGAAGTTCGTTGGTCAGTACAGGGCGCTGAGAAGATAGCTCGCTCCATCCTGCCATCTAGCAACCATATTCCAGCGACAATGTGAGTCTTTGAAGGAGTATATCTCCAGGTTTAGACGTGAGGTCGCGAATGTAGAACATCCATTAGATGAAAGCATACTGACAGCGATTTCAGCTAGGCTGCGCAAGGATGGAAAATTGTATGAAAGCATTTACAAATCCCCAGTCAATGATCTGAGAGAGTTCTACGAGTGAGCTGCTAAGGAGATTAGGTGGGAAGAGACCTTCGGCCCGAATAAGCAAAATCAGAAGAATGAAGTGGGCAGTTCTAGCCAGCCAAAGAGGAGAAGCAATGGCAGGAACGAAGAAGGGAGAAATGATGGCTCAAGTAATCAGATTGCCAAAATAGCAAGGAGAGAGCCAAGAAATGACCGACATCGGCTCCTGGACCGTCAGGAAGGATACAGTGTCCTGACAGCTTCACCGGAAAGGATTTATGCTGCAGAAAGGAATAGGGAAGATTTTGGAAGGCCCATTCCTATAAGGGCTCCGGTTCAGCATAGAGATCAGAACAAGTTTTGTGCTTATCATAATGAGGTCGGACACAATACTTCAGATTGTTGGGCGTTGAAAGACGCCATTGAGAAATTGATCAGGCGAGGTCGCTTGAGAGATTATGTGGCCAGACCTGCAGACTCGCGACCTCCACAAGAACGATCTCAGCAACAGCAGCCAACACAGCAGCAACAGCCCCTACGAGCTTCCGAGCAAGGTCAGGAACCTGCGGTAAGAACCATTTTTACCATTTATGGTGGCCCCCATATCGCAGGTGATTCCAACAGATCGCATGAGAGGTACGTCCGAGAGGCGAATCATTCGTTTCAGCTCAATGGGTCGGAGGGACCTGCCAAAAGAGCAAAGCCGACCTCGGACGAGATTGTATTTACAGATGAAGATGCTAGAGGAGTGATCTGGCCTCATAACGATGCGCTGATTATACGAGCTAAAATCAGCAATGTGGAAGTTAGGCGCATCATGATTGATACTGGAAGCTCGGTGAACGTGATGTATAGGAGCTGTTTTGATCAGATGGGGCTGCGAGCAGAACAAATGAGACCATCCCCGGAGCCTTTATTTGGATTCACTGGAGATGCTGTAGTACCAGTGGGTCAGATTAAGCTACCATTGAATCTTGGGGAGGCAGGTTGTCAGGCAACAACCCTGACAGACTTCTTAATAATTGACTGCCCATCAGCATATAATGTGGTCCTCGGGAGACCTGCCATGAATGAGTTGGACGTGGTTACTTCGACCAAAACTCTCACAGTTAAGTTCCCAACTCCTAATAGCATCGAATGTGTTCGAGGAGAGCAGCACCTAGCTCGATACTGCTATAAAGATGCTGTCAAAATGGGTGTAAGAGGAAAGAAAGTGAACGTGGTCTCAGAGGGCGAGCCATGAGCTATGACTGAGAAAGGAGTCAGTCACGACCTGGACCCTCACAAGGTAGATGCAGACCGAGCTACCGGTCCAATTGAGGAATTAGAAGATGTACAAGTCAGCGAAGTAGATCTAGAGCGATACTTGAAGCTGGGAAGAGGATGAGCTCCGGAGCTGAGAACCCAGCTCGCTGACTTCCTAAAGGCGAACTTGGATGTGTTTGCATGGAATCATGAGGACATGGTGGGAATAGATCCAAAGGTGATGTCTCACAGGCTGAACATTGATCCTCATTTCAAGCCAGTTCGTCAAAAGAGAAGAGCAATAACAGGGGAATGATACTTAGCACTAAAGGAAGAGGTAGACAAGCTGCTGGTTAACAAGTTCATCAAAGAAGCTTACTACCCGACCTGGGTCGCCAATCCTGTACTAATGAAAAAGAAGAACGGGAAGTGGAGAACTTGCATCGACTTCACTGACCTAAACAAAGCGTGCCCCAAAGACAGTTTTCCCCTGCCAAGGATAGATCAGCTCGTGGACGCTACTGCTGGCCACGAGCTCTTGAGCTTCATGGACGCATATTCGGGATATAACCAGATCCCAATGAAACCTGAAGACGAAGAGCACACCTCATTCATGACTGATCGGGGGTTATATTGCTACAAGGTGATGCCCTTCGGTTTGAAGAATGCTGGAGCGACCTATCAATGCTTGGTGAACATGATGTTCGAAGAGCAGATCGGAAAGACCATGGAGGTCTATGTCGATGACATGCTAGTAAAGTCCAAGCAGATAGATGACCATGTTAGCGACCTGAGAGAGATGTTTCAGATTCTAAGAAGCTATCAAATGAAATTGAATCCGCTTAAGTGTGTGTTTGGAGTAGCTTCTAGGAAGTTTCTGGGCTTTATGGTCAACAATAGAGGAATCGAAGCCAACCCTGAGAAGATCAAAGCATTTATCGACATGAGATCGCCAACCAGGGTGAAAGATGTGCAAAGCCTTAATGGCCAGGTCGCTGCACTGAGCAGATTCATTTCGAAAGCTACAGACAAGTGTATCCCTTTCTTTAACATTCTGAAGAAAGCAAAGAGCTTCGAGTGGACAAAGCAGTGTGAAATAGCATTCCAGCAGCTGAAAGAATACATGGGGTAAGTTCCGCTTCTCTCTAAACCCAAAGACGAAGAAAAGCTAATTTTGTACTTGGGAGTGTCTCAACAAGCTTTGAGTGCTGCATTGGTGAGGGAAGAGGAAAAAACGCAACTCCCGGTCTACTATGTAAGCAAAAGGTTGCAGGATGCGGAAACTAGGTATTTTCAGATGGAGAAGCTCGCTTATTGCCTGGTAAAGCATCACAAGCTACAACCTTATTTTCAGGCTCATACAATTGAAGTCCTCACCCAATACCCGTTGAAGCAAGTCTTGCAGAAAACGGACACATCAGGTCGTCTGTTGAAATGGGCAGTGGAGCCCGCACAGTTCGATATCCAATTTAAGCCGAGAACGACCACCAAAGCTCAAGCCTTGACAGATTTCATCGCAGAATTTACAGGACCTGTGGATGATGAAGCTGAATCTTCTGAAGGTCCAACTTGGGAACTTTACGTTGATGGTTCATCCAGCGAGTAGAGGGCTGGAGCTGCGATTCTGCTGATCAGTCCTGAAGGCCACAAAATCCTTTGTGCCTTAAGTTTGGCTTTCAGGCAACAAACAATGAGGCCGAGTATGAGGCTCTGCTCGCGGGTCTGCGTTTGGCTAAAGAGATACGAGCTGAACGATTGAAAATTTTCAGCGATTCACAGCTGTTTGTGTATCACATATCAGGGGAGTATCAAGCCAAGGGACCAAAAATGGCCCTTTACCTCCAGAAAGTTCACGAGCTGCTAGGTGCATTTCAGAAATACGAAGTGAAGCAGATTCCACGAGCTCAGAACGCACATGCAGATGCTTTAGCTCGCTTGGCAACCACCCGAGATGCAGACTTTCTTGGGGCAATCCCAGTTGAATTCCTATCAGCTCCAAGTACAGAGGAAAAGAATGTGATGATGGCCATAACTGTGCAGCCTGATTCCTGGATGAGCTCTATTATCAGTTATTTGCAGGATGAAAAGTTGCCAAGTAACAAGCTGGAAGCCCGGCGTCTACGAGCTAGAGCAGCCAGGTACTGCATCTATGATGATGCCTTGTACAAGAAGGGGTTCTCAGCTCCACTGTTAAGATGCATTGATGGCCCTGAGTGTGAAACAGTACTAAGGCAGATACATAAAGGCCACTGCGGGAACCACGCTGGGGGGTTGTCTCTAGCTCAGAAGGCACTTCGTCAAGGCTTCTACTGGCCCACCATGAGGCAGGACGCCATCAACTTAGTGAAGAAATGCGACAAGTGTCAGAGGTTTGCCCAAATTCCACGAGCTCCACCAGCTTATCTCCAACAAATGGTAAGCCCGTGGCCCTTTGCGATTTGGGGGATGAATTTGATTGGGCCTCTGCCAATGGCTTGTGGAAGATGCAAACATGCGGTGGTCGCAGTGGATTACTTCACCAAGTGGGCGGAAGCAAAGGAGTTAGCTAAAATCTCCACAACAAAGATTGAGAAGTTTGTGTGGAACAATATTATTTGCAGATTCGAAGTCCCACAACAGATCGTGACTGATAATGGAACCCAGTTCGCTAGCGACCAGTTTCTTAGGTTCTGCAGCGACCTCAAGATTGTTAAAAGCTTCTCAGCAGTGGACCATCCACAAGCCAATGGCCAAGTTGAAGCTGTTAACAAAATCATCAAGCAAACCCTGAAGATGAAACTGGAAGCAAAGAATGGAGCATGGGTAGACGAGCTTCAGAAAGTATTGTGGTCTTACAGAACCACAGCTCGCAGCTTCACTGGCGAGACCCCATTCTCAATGGTGTATGGGTCTGAGGCTATGATCCCAGCTGAGTTTGAAGTCACCTCGCAAAGAAGAGCAACCTTCAATCCAAATAACAACGATCAGCTACTTGCAACAAACCTGGACCTGCTTGAAGAACACAGGGAAACGACCAGGTTAAGGGTAGCTGTCTATCAGCAGAGAATAGCGAGGTACTACAACAAGTATGCTCAGGTTCGCAAATTCAATGTTGGAGACTTAGTTTTGCGTCCCATCCTGCCTGAAGCCCGCAAGCCAAGTGATGGATCCTTAGGCCCGAACTGGGAAGGACCGTATGTTGTCAAAGTAAGCTTGGGGAATGAGGCTTATCATTTAACTAATGAAGATGGAGCTGAAGTCCCTCGAGCATGGAATGCCGAGCATCTGCGTCCTTATTATCAGTGAACTCTTTGTAATATGTAATTCAAAATCATTCTAGTTAATGAAAGCTTCATTTTCCCAGCTTGTGACTCAACTAAATTCACTAAGGCTAACGGGCTCCGAGCTTAATAGCTCGCCAAATGAGCAAAAAAAAAACAGGCAAGGTGACGACCCCTGCATAACTCGCTACAATAAAGAGCCTCAAAAGCAGATGACTAAGTGTCTCTGCATAGCTCGCCAAATGAGCCAAAAAAACAGGCGAGGTGACGACCCCTGCATAGCTCGCTACAATAAAGAGCCTCAAAAGCATATGACTAAGTGTCTCTGCATAGCTCGCCAAATGAGCCAAAAAAACAGGCGAGGTGACGACCCCTGCATAGCTCGCTATAATAAAGAGACTCAAAAGCAGATGGCTAAGTGTCTCTGCATAGCTCGCCTAATGAGCCTAAAAAGCAGGCGAGGTGACGACCCCTGCATAGCTCGCTTAAAATAAAAAGAGTCGAAAAAACAGATGGCTAAGTGTCTCTGCATAGCTCGCCAGAATGAAAAAGAGCCAAAAAAGCAGATGGCTAAGTGCCTCTGCATAGTTCGTCAAACATTCTGACAGACCAATTACTTGTACTTACAAAATTTTATTAATTGTTGAATTAAGTAATTGCTTTAATTATTATCAGATTTTGAGCTTATTGACTATTAGCTCGCAAGAAATATGATAACTCTAAAGATGAAGAGCATAAAATATATTATACACAATAGCTTAAATACATTCAACACAGAAGAAATAATGAAAGAAATTTCATTAAGTGTGAGAGCTGCTTACAAATTGAAAAGTTGAAAAAATACAAGGAAATAAGTTCTTAATCCTGAGCAGGGGGGCTTGGACCTACTAAAGGTTCTTCATGTGAAAGAGGTACACCAGGGGGATCAAGATCAATAATGGGCTCAGCCTGGGAGGTCGTACCATGAACCTCCTCTATCGAAGGAATTGGACCAGCTGAGGGCGAGGTAGCTCTTGTTTTAAAATCCTCAACGGTTTCAAGTCCTATGTCCCTAAAGATAGAAAAATCCATTTCTGGATGGGACATCCACAGTGTGTAGAGGAAGTCGCGGCCTGTTCTTTCCTCAGCCTCGTCCCTTGCATCTGCAACCTGCACTTCCAATTCTCGAGTAACTTGCTATCTGAAGACCGTTAGCTCTTCGAAGGCGTTATCAGCATGACGGTTAACGTCCTCAGCATTTTTCTAAACGGCTTCTGCTCGTTTCTTTTTTTTGCCTCGGCTTGCTGAATGGCCTCCCCCACCTGTTGCCTAAGCACCTCAGCTCGATGCTCAACCTCCTCGGCACGTTTAGCCACAGTTTCAGCCTCTTGAGCTCGTTTTGCTGCAGCCTCCTCAGCATGTTTAATAGCGGCTTCTACCTCTTTAGTCCGCCTCTCAGCAGCTTCAGCTCGCTCCGCCGCAACCTCGACTTGACGATCGAGCACTTCTATTTTTTCCTCTACGGTTGTAGCTCGCTGCTCGGCCAGTTCGGCCCGCTGCTCGGACTGCCTCAGCTCCTCTCTTGCTGCAGCTAACTGTGCCTTGAGATCTTCAGCAGCTTTCTAGGCCAGCTCAACCCGCTGGTCACTCTGCTCCAGTACTTCTCTTTGCATGTCGCGCTCTTGTTGTGTTTCCAGCAGAGCTTTTTCGACAGCCTGTTTAGCCTCATTCGCCGCAGCCATCTGAGTCTCAAAATTCTCTATGGTTCGACTAGCCAAGGACGCTATCTCATCGTTAGCAACCTCCAGCTCACTTCGCAGCTTCATTATTCGATCTTCATTGATCTTGGTCATCCTCCATTGCTTCATGGCAGCAAGGGCAGCCTGAAAATTTTACAAGTTAATATGCAATGAAGAAAAAGAGGCCGGAGGATAAAGAAAAATGACTTACCAGCATAGAATGACGAGCTGCGAATTCATCCAGCTCTAAACCCTAAAGGGACTGATTCTCCAAGACTCTTGCATGAGTAAACATAATGGATGCCCAGTTATCAATGAATGAAGTCAAATATCTTCCCCTAGGTCCGAGCTCGGTTTCTGGTCTTGTTGGGGAAGGAGTTCTTTCACGCTCCTGGAGATCAGGCACATTGGTTGAGTAAGTACCACGTCGCGAAGTAACAGTACGCCTGGTTACATGCCCGTTGGGGCCATCTCGGGTTGCTTGGAAAGCGACCTTGGGAGGAGCATATCCTTTTCCAGGCTGCGAACTGGAAGCTGGAGTCAGCTGAAGACCTGAAGAACCAACAACAAGAGGCACTTCGCTGGGAGTAGCGGTTGAAGGAGCAGTGGCCTCAGCAGTAGCAGGCACTTCGCTGAAAACAGCGACCGCAGAATCCTGGTCCTAGGCAGATGGTTTTGAACGTTTTGAAGGGGCCGCTGGAGTGGCTAAGGCCTCAGCAGGTCGTTTCGTTGAAGGAGTCGAAGAGGCTAGAGATACGGTAGGACTTGCAAGAGGAGATTTCAAAAGCACAAGTTTCCTCCTGTTGGCTGGAATTCGCTCAGAGGAAGGAACAGGGGCTGGAGCACGAGCTGGAAATGGTAGTGAAGCCCTTAGGATAGATGTGTGATGTGGGGAAGAGGATGAGTCGACTTGTGCAGTAGGGGCTGGATCTGATCCTGTCCGAGCTGGGGCAGGAGCTGGAGAAGTTGTTTGTGACGCGCCCTTCGGGGGAGCGCTAGATGAAGTTAATTTTGCCCGAGCTGGGGCAGAAGCCGGAGAAGTAGTTTTTCGAGATGCAACCTTTGATGGGCGCGAGCTAAAGACGATTTCGCCTTAGGTAAGGCGCGAGCAGGAGCACCTTGAGTAGAAGCCTTCCGAGCTGGAGAAGGTGAACGAGTTGTACTCGCTGCTTGTGTAGAGACTGGTTGTAGAGGTCGGGAAGCAGGACGAAGTTGAAATTTTGGAGATCTGCAAGGGAGGGACACGAGACATAGAACCAGCTCGTCTTATACGACCCGACGTTGGATTTGCCCTTCACTTCTCCTTTGGGCAAGAGATCTTTGTATTTCGACGGACGGGCTGTGAGGTAATAAATGCCCTCCGGTTTCTCTCCTTCTGCTGTGCTCAGAGCCTTGAAGGAGTAGAACTGCTGTATAATTTTTGGAGTAGGAGGACGAAGGCCGTTCCTGAGGAAGGCCACGGCCAGCGAGGTCAGCTGCGCATAGGAGTTTGGAGTTAACTGGAATGGCGCGAGCTTGACCTTGTTGAGAAATGCGATTAAGTACGGTTGAATGGGGAACCGTAGTCCCTGTTCGAAATGTTGAACGCTGACGGTGACGTATCCCCTTGGCGGATAACATGCATGATTCTTTGAATCAGGTAGCAATGCACGACAACCCAAAGGGATGTGGAATTGAGTGACAAGTCCTTCCACCTCAGGACGCTTTAGCGATGAAGGATGATGAGCGAATGTATTCCGAGCTTCTCTTCCCTGTATAGCATGTGCTCGGGCTTCATCTCGCTCGCGAGCTTCACTGCTTGGAATAATTCTCTTACGAGCTCCACTTGAGGACATCTGAACAAAAGAAAACAGTTAGACTATGTAATGAATGGTTCAGTCAACAAAAGCAACGACCTGCGAGCTAACAAGACTACGAAAATCCTAAATCAACAACAAACATGCTATGTACAAGTGATATTCAAGCAACAGCAACAGTTTGATATCAAGAGCATAACATATTCAAACCATCACATACACAAGGATGATCAGATACAAGCGCGACTCAATATCAACTCAACGAAAATAAACCAAAAACAGAAAGTTTGAAGAAACAGATGCCTTACCTTGAATCGTTGATGAGATTGAAAAACAGCGCGTGAGGATGTTGATTTTGTGAAAAGGCAATAGGTCCTGGTTGCTTGAATGCTTGAATACTTGATTGCTTTGAAAGAAAATGACAGATGAAAGAAGAAAATGAAAAGGGTCCATCAGTTTATATAGACAAGCGAGCTTGAACCCCAGCCATTAGATCTGTCTGCTATGTAACCGTCATTAATCCAACGGTGCAGTGCGAGGTACGACCTTGTAATCATGTAGCCATCAGTTGAAAGACGTGCGCATTAAATGCGCGTGTAAGGGATGTACATGTGTCGTTTCAGTTACCTTCTACATAACTGCCACGTGTCGCAACTGAAAAAGTGGAATTTGAAAATGCGCAGAAGCAGTTATGAAGGTTAGCGTGCCAAGGAAGCCAGCTTTTACCAGCAAGCTCGAGCTCCCAACTCGCAGAAGCGAACTGAGAGCTGGGGGGCTAATGTTGTATGTATTTTTCGGACTCATTAAATGGGCTGGTAAAAGCCCAATTTAGGCCCGATAAGGAGGTCCAATAACAGTCAACTCGGTCAAGGCCCATCAGACGAGGCCCAGATATCAACTCCAGGCCCAGTAGAAGGTACAATTCATCTCAGTATCCTGTCAGCTCGCTGCAATAAGCTCGTTCCACAGCCAGAACATAGTCCGTTCCACAAACCGCCTCATGCGTAGCTCGCTATGCGAGCTCAAGCTCATGGACCGCCATAGACACGTCAGCTCGCTCAGAAGCGTAATGAATGCAGTATCCTCCAGAACATGCAGTTACCTAATTCAATCATGATTCTCTCTCCGAATATGGCAGTTACCCAATTAAACCGTGATTTCCTCATCAGATATGGAAGTTTACTCAAATTCAAACCGAATCAACATCATCTCTGATTTTATGGAAGTAGTTTCCTGATATTATTCAAACATATTAGGAAGTGTAATTAATCTATAATTTTTTTCCTTATTTTTCCTGATTATTTGGGAAGTGTAATTAATTCAGGATTCTTTTTCTCATTTGCTACAACCAGAATTGTAACGCCTCTTTCCCTATAAATAGGGATTAAAATCATTATAACATGATCAGAAAATAATCAATAATACACTGTCACTCTGCAGAATTTAAGAGATAGATAGTTGTGGATATAGGCCTATTATTGCTGAACCACGTAAAAGCTTTGTGTTTCTACGTTTATTCTCGGTTCTTGACTGTGTTCTTTCTTGGTATTTGTGCTTTCTCACATTGATTGCAGGTATTGGGCATTGAATGCTCGTCGACTAAAAATCAACGTCGACAGAAACTATGAAGTTTACATTAGATATCAAATTTAAGAATGTGGGAGTTGCATAGGAGGCATTGAAACTACTAAGCATCATAAACATAATTTTAAGTGGAGTGGCTATGTTTGTTACTATATTGACAAACCTACGAAATTGAATATGTTTTCTAATGTTTCTATGTATATATGTTGTGCAAGTATATGATTTGAAAGTAAACAAGGATTTTTTTTTTTTTTTTTTTTTTAACTAGTGTTTCTATGTATATATGTATGTAGTGCAAGTAAATGGTTTAAAGGTAACAAGACTACAACTTGAATATAAACTAATAACAATACTAAAATACAACAGCACTGAGCAAAATAAATAGCTATAACAATCGATGCCAACATCCAATATGTGATAGATATAAAAAAAATCTAGCACAAAATCAATAGCAAAATACATCACCACTGACTAAAATAAATAGCTATAAACGTTGATGCCAACATTGTTAGTAAATCCTAAAATCTTAAACGTTAAGTTATTGCATTAAAATTATTCATATATTGTCATGATTCATTATATATAGAAATATTATTTACTTTATAGTTTTACTTTATTTTAAATCAATAAAAATTAAAAGTTTAAAAACTTCAAAACATAACTTATAATATGTATCAGTCAATATCATAGAGATATAGGCAGTTAGTTAATTTAAGTAAGTTTACTCGACCATCGAGAGAGACTTGTGGATAAATTAGAAGTATTCAATCAAACACATGATAAGAATAAATCATTAATAGTAAAAATATAGGTTGAAAGGATTGGTAGGGTAAAGTTGCAGTCCTAGACCTAATTCTTAATAGGTTGTGATTTTAGTTTAATTAATTGTATTAATTATTTTTCCTATTTTAGTTTATTCACATAAATTTATCTTTCGATAGTTTAAATAAGGCATAGTTTTGACCTGTGTAGTACTTGATATATATAATTTGAACAATTTTCATGAGAATGATATTCTACTCACTACTATATTATTTGTGGACTGTATATACTTACACGCGTTTTTAATGTGAATTTTGTGCAATAGAAAATATTCTATTATTTAAATTAATTTACAAAACACACGAGAAATTAACCCATCAGGGATCTACTTGAAATGAACAATTGTAATTAAATGGCTATGAAATTTTATTTTAGAAACATATATGCATATACATATATATATATTAAAATTAAATTGGGGTTGATATGACTTAAACTTTTAATCTTTAAATAGTAAATGTAAAGGGCATACTATTAGACCAATTTCATCTTGTCAATTAAAAGGTGTTAGGTTTATCAATCTATAGTTTATTTGAATTAAAACAATTAACAAGTATCAATATATTCAATTCTGTCATTGAAATATGAGTGTATTTAATACACAATTATTAAAAAAACATATAAGTATTGGTGTATATAATTCAAACTTATCTATGTGTATTTAATTAAAACTTTTAAAGTTTATTATAACATATATTCAGTTAGAACTTTAAGAAGTTCAGGATAAATAGAGTGCATTAAAAGTGAAAATCCTAATAAATAATGCAAACGAAAAATGTGATTTTGAAACCAATTTTGAAAAATTGAACTATTTTTTTTTTTTTTTTTAACTGTCATTAGTTTGCATGTGAACTTTTTTTTTTTGGAACTAAGAAATAGTTCACATGCTAACTAATAATGCTATAAAACGTAATTTAGTTTTTTCCATGTTAGGTTTTTTTTTTTTTTTTTTTTTTTTTTTTTTTTTTTTTTTTAATTGTTACAAACAAGAAAACTTTAAATTGATTTTGTAGAAATTGTTTTTAAGTGATGTAATTTGATGGGTTTTAATAAAAATTTATAAGTATAAAGGTCCATAATAAATTTTGTTCTACTTCATAAATTTCGTACACAATATGATTAAATTTACATGAAATTTATCAAAATTTTAAAAAGTTAAAAGTTTATCTAAATTCTATCAAAATTTATCATATAAAATAATCACCCACTGAACATTACATTGAATACACCATTTAATTAACATTGGAATCTAGTCATATCCATTATCCAATTTCATAAACAAAGCATTTAACTTGAGATAAAAGCAGTGTTTTTATATTTCTTAAACAAAAGAGATTGATATAATGATTTAACTACCTCTAACTGCCATTTCAAGTAACGAGTTCGAATCTTCTTAGCCCCTACCCTTTGTGTTAATTTTCATAAAAATTTGTGTAATCCCCTTTCCATGTTTAGAAATAGTTATCCGAACTATATTACTAAAGAGATTGATATAGTAATTTAACTATCTCTAACTGCCATTTCAAGTAACGAGTTCGAATCTTCTTAGTCCCTACCCTTTGTGTTAATATTCACAAAAATTTGTGTAATCCCCTTTCGATGTTTAGAATTAGTTATCTGAATTATATTACTAAAGTTTTGTATAAATTAATTTTGATACTATTTGGATCCATAAAAGTGTCTGCTATTTAAAAAAAAAGGAAAAAAGAAAAAACCCGCTTTTTATAATATATATATGGGGTAAAACTCATTTATTTATTTAATAAATTATCTTGATATTCGCTCTATTTCCCGTACTTTATTTTGTTCATAACAGAACTGAATTGAACCAAAAGTCCGACGATTGTTGGGTGTCTTGGGGGTGTTGTATCGTTTGTCCAATTGGACAAGTAATCCACGTTTCCTCTTCCTATTTCCAACTCCTTCTCTCAACTTGCATGCAGGTTTTGTAACAAAATTTAACAGATATCAATGGAGGCACATGTACAGTATCCTAAAATCGAACTCGAAGATTACCATCCTAAATTCTTCTCTCATCCGGTAATACTCTTCCCTATCGTTTACTCATTTTTTCAATAACGAATTCTGCATGGCTTTTTATTTTCCTTTATAAGAATAGTTGTTGTATTTTATCAGGTTCAATTTTTTTTTTTTTTTCTGTATTATCTTATTGATTTACTGCAACCGAACTGTTTATTTGAATGTTTTAGCAACTGGGTCAAATCAAATGCCCTTGTATTTTGCAAAAAACTATGCTATCTAATGTATAGGGTGCCTTTCTGGTCAGGACCAATCTCAAGCAATTTGCGACGTTACAGATGGTTTTGCATCATTGCAAATCGGATTCTTCCTGACTAGAGAATTATTATATGATAGAAAATGTTGTCCTGGAATAGGACTCGTTCTGGCTAGAGAATTATTAGTTATGCATACAATACGCAATGTTATGTATGTGGTATGAACTATAAATTAAAAGCAGGTTGGTTCCATGAAAAATGTCTTTGTGCTTGAGGTGTTGTATAGTTGATATGGAGTTGTGATTATGAGGAGGCGTGTTCTGTTGAGGATAGTGTGAATTGTTGAGAAAAATGACTTAGGTTTGCTGGGTACTAATTATTTCTTTGGAATAATAGAAAAGCGAAACCAGGAGGACAATACGTTTGGTTCTTGAATTATTGAGACTATAGCTTAGAAGTTGCATTTATGTGTGTGCTACACTTTTGTCATGCCAAGTGACACTGAGGATTGGATTTGAGATTTGTAAACTGCGTAGGGTGGAGAATTTTGATTGGTTCAAGGCATTTGACTTTTAACCAAGAGGTTAGGGAAGTCAAATTCCATTGGAGCTACCTACCTAGGATGTATGATATTCCATGAGTTTCCTGACTAGCAAGATTGTGTCAGATCTGATGGTAGTTGCTCGTATCAGAGCCTGGTGAATAAAGAAAGATTTGGGTACCAAAAAGGACAAAAAAAAGTAGAATGTATATTAAGGATTATATAAGATATGTGACATCAATGATTAGTAGTGGCGATTGTGGTTGGTGGATACTGAAGTAATTTAATTATAGTGGTTTTTCAATGCCAAAAAAAAAAAATGCTCTCTGGTGTTTTCTTTCTATTTCTAAATCTTTTAAAACAAAATATTGTTTTTCTTGGTCTTGCACACATTCAAAATCATTTCATGGTAACATCCGAAGAAAATGTTTACTGGATGTATAAGTTTTTGGTCACTTACCCAAACCACAGAGACAGAAATATTAAAACAGGAAAAAGATATAATAGCATAAATAGGTCCTGAGCTTCTGGCGTGTGATATATGAAAAGCAGATTTTTTAGGGGCCTGCTTTTTGCTCTTTCAGGAGAAATGCAGCGACTCAATGGTAACTAATGTAGTGTATTATTACCTGGACTGCCTAATATATTAAAAAGAAAAAAATGATAATCATTTTAACCTTTTAAAAGCACGTTCAGATGTCCTCACAAATTTCAGGTGATGGAGTTTAGTTTTGTCCTTTTCTGCTTGATCATTTGTATTTGTCATTTGTTCCTTTAAATTTTCAGTAGTAATTCATTTATTGGGAATTCATGCCCACTTCGGTTAATTATGTTTGAACTTGTGCAAGATAATCTTGTGGTATGATTATTTCTTATACATATATTTCTTATTTTTCGTGTACTGAATCTAGCTTCTGTGCACACATAAAGATATTGTTTTGAGCTTCTTGCATTCTGGTAATAGGTTTCCGGAGATGCTGAGGAAGGCAGAAATAATAATCTTAGACAGACAATTGATTTTGTAAGAGAAGAAAACACGCAGCTTGGGAAAGTTCAGAGTGAAGCACATCAAGGCACCAAGGAGAATACCGTTGATAAAAATGTTTCTACTGATTGCTATCAGAAACCAGGTAAATATTTTTATTATGATCCACCACTTTCTGAAGAAACTGGGATTTGGGTTCCTGTCTCTGTCCCACCCATGTCAGAAGGTGCACAAGAAGAATGGAACAGAGGTCTCTCTGTGAATGGGGGATGCTTTCCTGATGGAGATCTGGGTTGGGATCAGTTTTATGGAGAAAATAAGGAGATGACGATGTGGGATGTGATCACTGAGATGTTAGTGGCAGCCCGAGGGCAAGTAAGTGCTATTGCTTCTGGTAATAAATGTGGGACCTCCTGGATATCTAGTCATCTTCTTGAAGACGCTTGGAACGAGATGGCTCAAACTCTTACTGAGGCTAATTTTGGTAACACACGGGAGCTCCTTGAAGCAGAGCCTCCAAAATGGTTGCCTGACAGTGCTGCTGCTGCTTGTATGCTTTGTAATGTGCGGTTCCATCCTATTATGTGTTCTAGGCACCATTGCCGGTTTTGTGGTGGGATTTTTTGTAACAGCTGTTCCAAGGGAAGGAGTTTGTTGCCAATGAAGTTCCGCACTGGGAACCCACAACGAGTTTGTGATGTATGCTGTGTGCGGCTTGAGTCTGTACAATCACATTTGATGGACAAAGTAAGCCGTGCTGCTCAGTTTCCTACCCATGATCTGACTGACCTCAGTACTTTGAGATCTTGGCTTAATTTTCCATGGGGCCAATCGATGGAATATGAGATATACAAGGCAGCAAATACCATTCGGGGATATAATAAGGTACTGATTTAGTCTTTTGGGTATATTTTCAGCTTTCAATGTGATGGACATTTTATCTAATATGAATTAAGAGAACCGTTTAAAGCATTTTTTTTTTTTAATAAAAAAGAAGATATATGCTTATACTTAAAGATTAACTTTTAAACCCTTCATACGTATGGTTAATTTTATGAAGCCCTTTGTTTGAATGAACTTTTAGCAGCTTTGGATATGAATCAATTTATGAAGCTGCTCAATTCGATGCTAAGTTTGATGTGTTGAGTAGTTAATGTACTCATCAAAGAACATGCAATAGTCATGGACTTTTCTACTGATTAGTTGCTTTAATATCTTGCTGCCTTTTATACTTATAAAGAAACGAATGATTATGAAAATATGAAGCATGTTAACGCACTTTTAAAAAAGTTTTTACGGTGTCAAAGTCTTGATTGAGGCATAACATAATGGTTTGGTATTGCTCAGGTTGGTTTTCTGAAACCTGAGAAGTTCATACCGGCTGCTATTCTAAAACAAGCAAAGGGCCTTGCAGTTCTTACTATTGCAAAGGTTGGTGTGATGGTTACGTACAACATTGGAACAGGGCTAGTAGTTGCTCGTAGAGAAGATGGGTCTTGGTCTCCACCATCTGCCATTTCTTCCTTTGGTATTGGCTGGGGAGCTCAGGTAAATTGCTCTATCTAACTTCATTTGGAAGTTCTCTATTTCGTTCATTACATGTTCTAGTATCATGTTAGTTGCTTCATATACTTCCCTTTTTAGTACTCTCGTAAAGTTTGAGGGAAGCGAAAGTAGCTTTTCCTCTTTGCATTAGGTGGCCAATAAACACCTTTTGAACTAATTACTGGTCATTGTTTGTAAGTTGAATGTACAGTTTAATTCGTTCCAATCTATGTTTTCTCCCTATGCTTATGTCCGGATGTCTGCATGAAATTGGAAAAGGCAAAACTTAGATTCCATCCTAGCTTTCTTATATGGTTTTGTAGGCAAGATCCTGAATGGAACTTTTTACTTTTTCTCTACATTTATGATTCTCTTTTTTCATCTTTTGATCTTCAAACAAAGAGGGATTTTATTTCGTATACATAGAATTCTGAATTCTGATCTTGTTTCAATATCTGTTCGATCACCCTAATAAGTAAAAACAAATTCATCAATAATAAGTCTTTGTAATTATGGATAAGTTAAATCATGCAGTCTAAATCCTAAGGATTGTATATGCTTGACTTAGGTCATACTCTTCAAAGCTAATCTATAGAAAATATCTGTCACATTCGGACTTACTGAAGTATCTTCTTATCGACCGTTTCTTAATTTATAGAGGAACAGAAGACTGGCACAGATACTTCTTCACAAATCATTATTGACTTAGTCACAATCAATGTACTGTTGTAGAGTAGTTAACAATGACGTCAATGGACAATCAGTGCCAGAAACTAAACACAGGATAGACTCACTTGTGTGCCATATTTTTAACTATGTGGAAGATGATTTTCAGGAATCAATTTATAACACAGGGGGACAAAGCAAAATTGACCAAAGTTGCCAATTGCTAATTTAGTCACTGTGACTGAGCCTTGTGGTTGATTTTAAAGGGGAATAAAATTACCTACTATTCAAAATACACTAAAGTATGGAACTCAAAACTTCCTAAACGATTCACTAATTGAAGGTTAGATAAAATAAATGAGAATTTATGCTATTATGCAGTTCTGAATGTGTAAATGTATACAGTTCTTGATGTACATATAATCTTAACTATCTGAAAGACTTGTGATCTTCTTTAGCTAAAGAAATCTTCTCTAGCTTGCATTTGTTTTATTGTTTATTATTTTTTATTTTTTTATTATTACTTTTTTATGATGACTCTCTGAAATTTACTATTCTTTATAATATCAACAGGCTGGAGGCGAGTTCACAGATTTCATAATTGTGTTGAGAACTAAAAGTGCTGTCAGAACGTTTAGTGGGAACATGCATTTCTCAATTGGAGCGGGTTTGAGTGCTGCTGCTGGCATTGTTGGGCGAGCTGCTGAAGCTGATGTTCATGCTGGCTTTGGAGGTTATGCTGCTTGCTATACCTACAGCTGCAGTAAAGGTAAAGAATTTTTCCCCGATACACATACTAGAGTCAGTCCATAGTGGATATGTTTCCATGTTTACGCGAGTTTGTTTTATCTAATGAATCCATAAGTTTGTTTTGAATTTTGAATCTTCCATAATGTGTTTAGAGCATTGTTTGGCAGAGGCGTTCTTTTTGGTGTATGATTTGCCCACCTTTTGTATCTTTTTCTTCTTTGTTTTTTTAATAATAGTCTATTGTTTATGATACAAAAAATTATCTCTGTGGATGGGAGCAAAGTTATCATATTTTTGTCTTATGCATAAAATGCCTGTTTGCTTAGATTGAAATACTACCATATAAAATTAAAAAAATGTGAACTTATGGGTTGTTTGTAAACTGTTTGTGCTGTATCATTTCACTTATTCGTCTGAGCCTCTGAGGGTGAAGAGTGCGGAGATCGGTAACTTTGGTCGATGTTCACCCTACATTGTTTGTCCCAGATATATGCAAATGCAGATGATTTATTTCATGAAGAGAAGTTGAGGGTTCAATTGGAATAACTTGCTTCAGATATAATTTTTGCGTCATATTGTCTAGTTACATTTTGATCTAGTTTGCAATGAGGGAGGGAAAGGAGAATCACACCAACATTTAAGCCAAAAGTTCTTATAGCCCAAAATTACACTATATCCAACTGTGATTGTAATACCTTTATTCTTTGTTACCAAGTTGTTAGTGTTCAACATTGTTAGTTACTCCCAAAGCATGTAATTCAAACATGCTGAAGATTGCATGCAGTCCAATAATTATCAAATGTGCCTTCTCCAAACTATATATTACTGTCAATCATGCGGCTGCAAATACTTTTCCATGTCTTATTGTTTTTTTAAATGTGTGAAATCATTCATCTTAGAAATTTCATGACTAGCCAAGTCATGTTTTATTGTTATTTATCAAATTACCTGTGAATCTTTTAAATTGTTCAGTATTATTGGCTGCATGGTTAAAATAATGCAGCTAATTTCTTAATTTTGCAATGGTGCAATGATATTTTTGAACTTTACAGGTGCATTTGTTGGTTGCTCACTTGAAGGAAGTATTGTGGCTACTCGAGAGCGTGAAAATTCTAGATTCTATGGTAATCCATCTATCAGTGCATCAGATATTCTTCTAGGGTCATTGCCGAGGCCACCTGCTGCTGCTACTCTGTATGATGCTCTTTTCGATCTATTTGAAAAGCTTGAGCACTAACAACTACAATTTGGGTTTGTAAAAGTTAAGCTGCTTTCTTGCAATTGCTGGGGAGTTGGCTTACACCTGTTTGTAAATCGTGTGTTCATCTATTCTCTGTGATTCAAGGACATATATTCTTCTTCTGAAGCAAATCAAGCAATTGGTTTTTGAGGGGTTGTACAACTTAGAGAAATTGGGAAAAAGTAATATTCATATGATATGATGTAGTCAAATTATCAGAAACCCCTCCCACTATATAGCTTTGTGGTACAGCAACACAAAATTTATAAGAGAAGTACATATTACTGATTTATATGATGATTATTTAACTTGCTTACATATGGTTTTTTCTAGGTCGGTTCTCTCTTTCTCTCTCACACTTGCACAGACACTTTTTAAGGATCTTAGGGGAACGTTGTAATGCAATATGATCAGATATAGCAAATTTAGACCAAGTGAATCCGATATGGCAAGCACAGCTCAGTCGGGACTAGCTCAACTAGGTCTGGTTGTATTGATGCCTTGCCAAAAAATAACATTACAGATGGCCATTTTTGGCTAACAGGGCATGGGTTATGCCAAGTTAGTATAGCATATTGGGGTGGGAAGAATGGGGGTAGAGGCCCTGGTGCCTTAAGCCTTCTCTCTGGCATTCCATTTAGAAGTAGTTTGTTTATGTGAGGATCTTTTAGTTGAAAACTATAGATGGCCATTTTATTCCTTATTATAGTTAAATAATGCATGGCAATTATTGCCTTTTTCCAGTTGAAGTTTTTCACATGTAAACCAGTGTCAATTGTCAAACAGTGCAAGAGGGTTTGTACTTTGTAATGCCTTCCATTTCTTGGTGTTTCAGTGTCCTTAGGCATGCCATTATTAGCGACCCCCACCTGTCTGCTCATGATGAGTGTTTAATATGTATTCATACAGGCCAGGACCACTTTTGATGGTGGGTTGGAATGACTGTTTTCTTGTTGAAAGGATTTTCATTTATCTGTACTTTTTTTTTTTTTCAGAAATTTATTAGTACTTTTGGTTTTCTTCAAAGTCAGCCTAAATTTTTGTATAAATTGATAACTAATTTTGAAAGTTTCTAGCTGACTTGGTGGTGGGTGGGTTTTTTTTTTTTTTTTTTTTTTCTTTTAATATTAATAATTTATTTGTTGTATATATATATATATTTTTTGAAAATTATATTCTTTGGTTCTACCTTGCTCGTTTAGGCATGAAAGATCATCCTTAGAGTTTGATTTAATTTTAAATTAGAAGATCATCACATGTATTTATCTAAAGTTGTAACAAGTCATCATCACATGGACTTCAATTAATTTCAAAAGAAATGCCAAGTATGATCCCTACTCCCCCAATCACTCATCTCCTTGTCACTGTACGCTTTTAAAAAATAAATAAATAAATAATAACCCTTTAAGTTTCAGTTTAATTACCATAATATCATTAGATGTGCATTTGAGATTGTTTCTACTTATCAAATAATAATTTATTTTATAATTATAAAATTAATAATGTCCTTACTTTAATAATAATTTTACAATATTAGTTTATAAAATTGTTATTACAGTAAGAGTATTATTGATTTTTTATTATAAAATAAGTGATTATTTCATAAGTAAAAATAATCTCAAACAAACTAGGTTTAAAAAAAACGAAAATTTTTCAAAATGTGTATCCAAATCATATAACAATTACAAGCTAGAAAAAGTCATTTTTATAACTTTTTGTAGCATCTACGAATCATATTACTAAATCATTTGAGATGATTTTTGGACAATAGATTTGGACTTTATAATATCATTTTAAGAAAGATGAATCCTAACCTATAATCTTATTAATGTGAGCGTGAATGACCTACCATTTAACCACTCATATCTTGTAGGAGTAGCAATTGTCAATACAAAATGAAATTAATAGGTTTTTGTTAAACTATATTGGGTTTAAATCACTAACAGGTTAATATATTAAATCTCTTAAGTAAATGAATTGTACTTGGGATTAATCCACCCTTATACGCTTAATACGATTAATATTAAACATACTATTTTGACTTAACATTATATCATAATTGATTGATTTCATTTTTGAATGAATTAGGTGCATCAAGCTATGGAACTGTATTAAAAAACTTCAAATTATTTTAAAATTTAAAATAGGCAATTGGGTTAATTGAATAATGTTCTATCACATAATTAATATGATTTATAACTAAAGAAGTTCAACAGTCTTATTAAATAATTCATTAATTTAATGGATCATGCTTGAGTTCATATTTTATTAAACAATTAATTAATTTAATGGATCATGGTCGAGTTTATACTTGTGACATGATAATCTTAACTGATAGCGTTGTGTTGAGCACATATTAACTTCTTGTGTTTGCATAGAAAGAAACACGATATAACAATTATGATGTCAAGTCTCTCTAATTTGCACAGGGTTAATTGCAATCAAGTACCTTGACATTCCATATTAATAATCAATTTTTGTTTAAATGAAATAAAATTATCTTACTAATAATTGAGTTCCGGTAAAATAGCAGTTTGCCTTTTTGCATTGTAAAATATCTATAATACCCTTAGATTTTTTTTTTAAAAATTAATCCTGTATTATTAGTTGAATAAATATTATTATCATTAATTAAAAAAGGAGTACTGCTGCTTTACTCAAATTAGTATCTGAAGGATGGCATCTTAAAAATTAGAAAAATTAACTGATCAAAATTTAATTCGTTAATTCAACTTATTAGCCCTCCTACTTTTAACTTTTAAGGATACCACAATTTGAACAAAGTAGCATTTTTGTTAAAAAATAGTAATTTTTATTTCTTTTTAAATGTTATCAAAAGATTCAAATGAATGGAGAGATCTTGATCCGATTGATCAAGGTGCAATTTCCATCAAAATGGAGATCTCATCTAATCATCTCCATTTGAAGGTGAGGAAGGTGCAATCTCGACTACAACTCTTCTATTTTTCAAATTTAATTTATTTTTTTGGTCTAAAATTTTTTTTACCCTTTGAATGGTAATACCACTATCAGTCACAAACTCAGAAAAAAATGCTAATGTGTCATTTAAGCAAAAGTTAATTATTTATGTCTCAAATGTAAAATGTCAAGGTACTTGATTACAATTAACCCATTTCAACATTATCATTTCAAAATTCAAATACAGTGTTCAATATATGTACATTTTTTTTTTAATAAAATAATCAGATTAGGTATTGAAGAATGAAGATCAAGCAATCAATATCATAGTATCCCAATAAAGTTGAAGATAAGGCTAAAAGATTTGTGGGTTCCTTTTGTCAACTCCAAAAATCTTGGCCAAAAACTCTGACCCAGAACAGAAACTCGCAGCACATATCTCCAAATCCAAATTGCTGTTTGCTAATAATCGATTGACCTATCCATTCTAATCAACATCAAAATCAGCAGTAAGTTCCAAAATGCTACACAGGCTTGAACTGATGGTTGAACAACAATAATCCACAACCACTAGGGCCATATATGTAATCTTCGCTGGTACATCACATGTCATCATCATGGTAGACCCTTGACCAGACTCATTTGGTCCAAAGAGGGTAAAAGAAAGACTCATTCAAAAAGAGAACATGAAACCTGTAGCCAAATTTCCAATCTTGTGAATTTCAAGAGTAAGCTAGTGGTGGGTGTGGTCCACACCCCATTGTGGCTTGTCTGAAAAGTGCTTTCAATTTTTGTAAGCACAAGTAGACAACAACAACAACATGATGTCTATCACTCATGAAAGCAGGTGATAAAAAGCCAAAAGAGAAAGTTAGAGACAAACTAAATATAACACATGATACTCTCAATCCATGTACAAAAGGCAAAGAGTCTCCACTCTATCCAATTTTTTTTTTCACAAAGGAACCTGCCATTCAATTACATTCTCATTCATCAATGAATGTACTAATAACAAATCCAAAGTTAAAGGCAGCTAATTCATATAATGTATCGGTTCAATAATTTTTGGCTTCGAAAGGGGAATGAACAAATGAAACACAGCAGCTGTGGAACCATCCAAAACAGCCAGACCTTTCGACAGCTAACTATATATAATTTTAGAACAAATTAACATTGAAAAATTAAAATGAAAAAAATATTTTAAACAACAGAGCACGTTTACTCGAGCTCACCTTGATCTCCAATGCTGCTACACGTTTTGTATCAGTATCAGTATGGAGTCAACGTGCAGATAATAATACCATTCATATTTTCACCTACATAATTCATTTATCTGCAGCATTGATATATTGCATCTCACCGGGTCCTTGAGCTGCCAAGAGTGAGCTCTAGATCATCTGATCCACATTCTTCATGAATCCTCTCTCCTTCCCAAGCCTTTACTAGCCCCTTTGCATTGCTTCCGAAAGCAAATTCATCGGAAAGTACTACTTCAGACATTGGAACATCAGCAGTATGATCAGCACCAGGTGGAATGGCAGGGGAACATGTCCCGCTTTGGCCAGGAGTCCACATGCGAGAGCCACCACCGGCTAAAGCATCTTCCTTCAAGCCAAATGAGGGGTTTGAGGCAACCAGGCTGAAAGTGGGAGAGTTTGGCCCGCCTTGTGGAATACGAATCCCAGCAAACCATTCTGGATCAGGAACAATCTGGCGGCCAGGGCTTGGTGGTGTTGAAGAAGGCAGGAAAGAGTAGTGCTGCCTGCTGCTCCAGCCAGGGCGTGCAGATTGGTCCTCCCAGTCAGGTTTAATTCGTGGGGTTCGGGCAGTTGGGGAGCTCAATGGAGGGGTAACTGGAGCACTGATGGAGCCAGTATGGATGTACAGATGGGGAAATTTCGACGAGGAGGCTGATGATGATGCAGATGAAAGGTTTTTGAGCCATGGAATGAGGGAGCTACCATCAGCATTAGGATGAGCAACATACGAAGACGAAGCTGGGCTTGGGAAAGAGGACGATGCAGGGCTCGGGTTGTAGGAAGCACAAGGACTTGGGTGGTAAGATGAACATGGACTTACTGTTGCAGATCCTCCCACTATGTCCATTCGCTCCACAGGCTTGCATCCCTGGTAAACCAAAGGATGATTAGTTGCATATAAATTGTAAACAAAGCATCAAAAGCTTCTCAATGCTGAAAAAAAAGAATTGAATTGGCATTAACACAGGACCAAAACACAACCTACAATAATCATAGCCGATGAGGATGGAGTTTAATAGTGCTTAAGAGAATCAACATCACATTAACTAAACCTACGTATATGCATTTTGCTTCATTAAACAAAGGGGGCCATTAATCCAGCTCCCTTTTATTTTTAACTTCACCTCAATCATTGCTTAATGTTAGAGAACATTATGTCCTGCATGCCACTACTTGCATCACAGCTTATCTCAATTTGTATTCAACTTCAAATGATCTAACTCTATTTCACGTATAAATCAAAATTTTATTATAGTTTCTTCACTCATCTATCCTACAGTTATGTAGGTCACCAATACTTGGATCATCAATGCATATTTTATTTTGCAGGAGTCACTAAAATTCAATTTTAATTTATGCATGAAGTTTCCCAAACTTCTCATTCTCAAGCTGTTAACATATATAGTCCATCAACAGAAGCATGCTAACACCAATAAATCAGTTAACTACAAAACCAGAATAAAGCTGTACAGTGATAACAAGACAACTTGTAGTATAGTCCATGATTATCCATCATTGACAAAACACCACTTATAGATGTGAATCAACAATTAACCTACAATAAGTTTCAGTCAAAGCAAATTTATACTCTAAAAAGAGCAATCCACTCCCAGAATGTCTCCACTAAAGGCAGCATTTCATTTTCTCATCACCTCTTGAACACAAAAAGAACATTTCATATACAAATCCAAACACGACGAAAAGCATTGAGGGCCCAAATGAGGTACTCACTACTCCAGCAGGAACATTAACATACTATTAGCTTACATATCCTCATCTGCCACAACATGAATTTCAAATTGATGTGTTACAAAATCCCATACAAGTTTAACAACTAATTGCCCCACAATACCTGAAGTAACAATAATACCCACCAAGTGATGCTAAATACACCCTGCCATTCAATGCAAGACACGTGTCCACATTTTAGACATATAATTTATCTCCGTTATAAAGTAAAAGCTTTATTAAAAAGTAAAAATGCTTGTTTTAAAGATATGTCATTGAGAGAGTCTCTTATACGTTAATAATTGAACTGCAGTCCACCGAAAAAAAAAACAGGTCTACAAAAACGGAAAGTGAACAAGAACTGAAAAGTAGTCAGCAACTGTTTAAAGCTACAACACCCAACTAAGCAGACACAACACTTTTTGAGGAAGGTCTTTTAAGATATTGACAAGGGCATTTCTGTCTTCTCGAGATGCCCCCATTAGTACTACCACTGAGGGAATCTTTCATCATGGGTTCACGCGTTCAACAAAAAAAGAAAAAATAAAAAGCAGAAACACTCGACACAACACACCCCAGATGCTGACTGTTGACCAGATCTAACGTAGGCCGATGACTAAAAAAGCTAAGCATAACAACACATCACACACACAAAAACGTGACTTGCCAGATCTAACGCACGCCAGTGAACTAAAAAAATACAAAAAAAAAACTATCAACTGCCAACTACACGTGCTTGCATTGCATGCGCATGTTACTCTCCTCTGGATTTGACTGGTTTTAGCCGTCGGTTAAAGGTATCTATCAATAATAATACTGACATATCCTTTGATAACCAATCATAATTGTTGTTGATGGGCAACTGACTCATCTAGCACCGTAGCAGAACCCCTCATGTTAACATCTAAATCATATCGATTGTATGTTGATTTATCTCCACTACATGATACCATGTTAACGTTTCGTACTTGAAGTAAAATGGAACATGATTGTAACAAGAAGAGATATTATGAATTAACAACGCTGACAAAGTTGAAACTGATATCAGTAAAATGAGTTGGTACCTTACGGTAGGTGGTCCCGTCGGTTTCGACGTTCCAACCAGCCTCGTTGCAGAGAGCTTTGAGGACTTCATTGTTGTCGCAGTGTTTGGGAAGCTTGTAGTTGCCGTACATCCTGAGTCCAGAGAATATCTTGGCGGCTATGGCTCTCCTCCTCCTCTCTCTTCTCTTGTTGTTCTCTCTTTCCTTCCATGTCGGCAGTCTCGATCCTGACGTCATGATCTCTATTTTTCTCTCTTGCTTTTAACTACTGCTCCATGGAAGGATGGGACTGACTGGTGCAAAAATATAGCGAAAAGGAGGGATTGATTTGATTTGGATCGTTGGATTTTGCTAGATCAGATCCATGGAAATGGAGTTTGGATGGGTAGATGTAGAGAAAATGAGAAACGGGTTTTGCTTAGAACCGGGAAAGAGAAAGCAGAGGACATGAGAATGAGTTATGAGAGCGTAAGCGACCGGGAAGGATATAGAGGATGGTCACCTGCACTGTACAATGCACCCACTTCAAACTATTTGCCTCTTTATGTCTACAAATTTACCAATTTGCCACTCCTTTCTAACGGTATTTATTTTCATCATAATTTATGGAAATTAGAAAAATAAAAATTTATTTTTAGAATAATCCCACTTTCTCCTTATAGTTTGACATAATTGCTAATTATTTTTTATAGTTTTAGAGAATTCTATTTTCCCCCCTATGATTACTATTATTGTTGAAATAACTGAAATGACCAAAGTACCTTGTGGTTTTTCATTCTATATTAACAATTAAATTTTGATTTTTAATGTTAGTTTTAACGGTAAGGGTTTGTTTTGGATATTTGTATTATTTCATACACCTCAGATGTTATTTGATCCATTTCATAAATCAATAAAAGGATATTAGCGATTTTTAAAAATATTAAAATATTTGACATTATGTCAAACTACAGGGGAAAAAAATATGGTTATCCCTTATTTTTAACTCAAAAATTAAAATTATTTGCTTATAGCATCAAATTTAATTATAATAGTTTTAATCTGTTCAATTTAATATTGCATGTGAAGTGTTTGGTAGACTGAAAATAGTTAAAATTGATTAAAAAATTGTTGGGATTAAATCAATTAAAATTTTCATTTGAAACTAAAGGTGAATTAATTTTAATTTTAATTAAAAATAATTTATTTTGTTTTGATTGAAAATAAATTAGTAACATTTTCATTTTCACAACACTTGGTCTTCTCCTCTAATCTCTCCCAAAAAGCTTGTAGTTGCATTTTGCATGAGTTATAATTAATCATTAATTTTGGGGATAAAGTAAAATTTGAGTTGATATTAAAGATTTAGGTAGGGCAGCGGCAATGACTCTCAAGTAACTACTTATAACTAGGTAAGATATAACAATCAAAATTTAAGAATGAACTGGTATAATATCTCGATTATATATCGAAAATGGTAGGTGCTAACTAATGTAGTTAGTGTAGTTTTCAATAGGTGTGTAAGAACTTTAAGTTGGAATCAATTACACCAAAATTTGAGATGTGATTTACAATTGAAGAAGTTAAGATCGTGTGCAAATCAATGTTCCAAAACTCGCTAATCGCTACTCGATCAACGAGATAACAAATAGTGAGTTCTCAATAACTTAACGACTACTTAGTTTGACGGTCAGTAAACGATCAAACTATTAACAGACAGTCAAACTGGATTAAATCTGTAAAAAAAAATTAAAAAAATTTCTATAAAATCAAAATACAATCATATGACCACAAAATATTATCAAATTTATCTCATACAATCTTAGAATCCATTCAAGTACAATCACGTAATTAAAATAATAACATATAAGTAAATTTAAACTTATAATAATAATATATTAATTATTTAAGATTGGAGAATTTTAGTATTTTAACAATTATAATAATATATTAATTATCAAATTTTGTTTTTTAATATCAGCTTTAACGGTAAGGGTTTTTTTTTTTTTTTTTTTATTTCTATTATTTCATACACCATTTGAGTTATTTGATCTATTTCATAAATCAATAAAGAGATATTAGCAATTTTTAAAAATATTGAAAATTTTGATATTATGTCAAACTATAGGGAAAAAAATGATTATCCCTTGTTTTTAACTCAAAAATTAAAATTATTTGCTTATAGCATTGAATTTAATTTTAATAGTTTTAATCTGTTCAATTTAATATTACATGTGAAGTGTTTGTAGATTGAAAATAGTTAAATCAATTAAAATTTTCATTTGAAACTAAAGGTGAATTAATTTTAATTTTAATTAAAAATAATTTATTTTATTTTGATTGAAAATAAATTAGTAACATTTTCATTTTCACAACACTTGGTCTTCTTCTCTAATCTCTCCCCAAAAGCTTGTAGTTGCATTTTGCATGAGTTATAATTAATCATTAATTTTGGGGATAAAGTAAAATTTGAGTTGATATTAAAGATTTAGGTAGGGCAGCGGCAATGACTCTCAAGTAACTACTTATAACTAGGTAAGATATAACAATCAAAATTTAAGAATGAACTGGTATAATATCTCGATTATATATCAAAAATGGTAGGAGTTGACTAGTTTAGTTAATGTGGTTTTCAATAGGTGTGTAAGAACTTTAAGTTGGAATCAATTACACCAAAATTTGAGATGTGATTTACAATTGAAGAAGTTAAGATTGCGTGCAAATCAAGGTTCCAAAATCCGCTAGTCTCTACTTGATCAGCGAGGCATTGAGTAGTGAGTTCTCAGTTACTCAGCAAGTATTCAGTTTAATAGTCAGTAAACGGTCAAACCGTTAATAGATGGTCAAACTAGATAAACCTGTAAAAAAAAAAAAATTAAAAAAATTTCTACAAGATCAAAATACAATTGTATGACCACAAAATATTATCAAATCTATCTCATACAATCTTAGAAACCATTTAAGTACAATCACACAATTAAAATAATAACATATAAGTAACTTTAAAATAATAATAATAATAATATATTAATTATTTAAGATTGGAGAATTTTAGTATTTTGACAATTTTAATCATTGACAAACATGATTTAATGATAGCTCTTTAAAGCTAAGAGGTATTTCTGTTAAGTTTTTAGAATCTCAAAGAAGATTCATGTCATTACGACCAAAACTTATATATTAGTATAATTTCATCAAATTTGAGGGAGGTTTACACACACACACACACACACACTTAAACACAAAACCATCATTCGTTCACACCTCCTCCACTCTCCTATCTCACTCCATTGTCACCAACTAGCTAACTCATGCTGGTTTGTCTATCGCCACTACCTCTCCCTCTCCTCTCCCTCATCAATCTCCCTCTCCACCAATTACCTAGTAAGTACATTTTTTTTTTTTTGTTTCTGTTTAGTTAGTGAGAAAGTGAAGTAAAATTTGAAGAAAAAAAATGGCAGTTGTTTTTGTAGGATGTCTAATTAGTAAGAAAATTTGAAAAATTTTGTTGTATGTTTTTTGGTAATAAGGAGATGAAAGAAAATTTGAAGTATAGTGGTGTAATGATTGGTATAGTGGTTTGTTAATATATATATATTCTTTAAATTATCCGAGTTGGCTTAACTTGGCCTAAGTACTCGACCAACTCACTCGATCAGTACTTGCCCAACCAGAGTAAAACCACTAATTCGAGGGTTATTGGATTGATTGGATGCAGATTGATGATTATTCGTTGAGAACTCTACCTAGGATACCAATCAATGATTATTCGTCGAGAACTCGACCTACTCAGTCGAGTTTTTGAACATTGATATATATATATATATATTGTTTTTAATAAGCAAGAGTTTTAAATTTCAACATTCAAACCCTAAGGCCATGGGTCACACATGCATGAGTTCAAAACTGTTGAAGCAATTGAAGAGTCTCATGTAATGGTGGATTTGACAACCATCATCCAGCAATTAATGAACATTCTCACTAACTCTCATTAATGGAGGTAATTGACAAGCGTGCTCCATATTCCAAGGAAATGGTTACTCAAATCGCATGTTTAAGCGACACTAGTTGAACCTTGTGTCTAGGTGCATGAAGTAGAGAATAGCGATCGACCAAAGGATGTCAAATGACGTACTAGCTAGATATATGGATTTGTTGTGACTGGAAGAACGCTTGACCATCACATACTCTTCTGATTGATAATATTGACCAAAGAAGTGATAGACAAACTGTAATGGTAAAAATTAACCCAATACAAGCCCAATTAACAAGAAAATGGAAAGGCCTAATATAACAGCTCAAGTATTGAGCCAGTAATCAATCCAGCCCAAGTGAAGCCCAGAGCCCTAGAGCCCATGACCTAATATAACATTCAAATAGTTCAGATATCTTTAATGAGAGGATTGAATGCAATGAAAAAGGAATCTCTAACAATCAATGACACATTAAAGAGGAGGTTTGATTGGATTAATAAGGAAATCCTTCCATTAACATAGAGGCGGAGATCAAGGGAATGGATCTTTTGATCCTAGCTGTCATTATACCTCTACAAAGACTCTCTATCCATTTATAAAATGGGAGCAACCAAAGGCAAAGGGACATTTTTTCAACACCTTGCTACTCTGCTAAAAATATCTCTAGACATACATCCAACATCACAAACTAAATTGTCGCATTACAAACACTCTTGTCACTTACTCAAATCTTAGCAATTTCCTTTGCTTGTCATAAGCCAACATAGTAGCAATTGGTTGTATGCTTCCTTTTACTTTGTTTTATCTTCCAACGTTTGTTCTTTTAACTTGAGAGTCAAAGTACCTTTGCTTGACACCACCCCGGTGTCAAGGTAACTCATTATTGTCATTCGACTTTTTGCAGGTTGCTAGGTCTTCGAAAAGCCGATCATAGAGTCATACTTTCATGTCAGCAATTGTAGGAAACCACCCATTATGGTATATAATCAATGTACATTATCACAAATTCTATTTACTATCACACCCTAACTATCATGGGCTTAAATGGCCCGTATTTGAAAACATTAGTTATCATGAGCTTTTAAAAGCCCATTTAAAACTTTCCAGCACAAAGATAACCCCATTTAAAAGCCTTCATCACACACATTTATTGGCCCGTTATTCATATTTCATGATATATATATATAATCCAGGATAGGAAAATCCTAAGTGATTTTTTTTTGTTCCACAACTTTCATGTTCTCAACTTCTGATTTTTTCTTTTCTCTCAACCCTAAGTGAAACTCTAAAAATTGGGGAAAGAGCATCTACTATCATGACTTGCACATGTTTGTTTAATATCACATTTTCTTATTTTCTCTCAACTCCACATATGTTATTGATTTCTTTGCTACAATCGACTTGGTTAATAGAGGAGAAATCAACTTGGTTCACGGTCTCAATAGATGAGAATTTGATGTTATGAAGGTGATTGTGTCTTCCACTTGTGCATTATTTGTTGATTGCATCTTCAATATTTTATTTGTTGGTGGTTTTAGCTTTCACTTGTGTTTGGTATAAGAGTCCCCTGTTTTATTATGTTCATCTCTTCAGTGAATACATGTGACTTGGTTATTGTTTATAGTTAGTGAATGAACCTCCTTTACGATTTATGATTTGCATTTGTACTTTTGTTTTTTTTCTAGAGGAATTCCACGTGTTGTGGTTATGGATACGCGTTGAAATGTTGTTCAAATTAGTGTCTTGTGTATATAACACTTATTTGTTTCATTTAAGAGTAATAACATATTTATGAGTGGTTTTGGAGCAAAAAAATTAAAAGATTTGTTTCAAGAATGGAAAAATGAGCTTTTTTGTAGAGTGTAAGAATGCAAAAAAATTATAAAAATTGCTTGAAATTTTTGTAAAGTGGAAAGAGAGATATAGAGAGTGAGATGGAGAAGAATGAATGCAAATTGTATTGCATTAGATGAATGCAAGATAGTCAGACTCAAGTCTTATTATTGTAATGTTTTATTGCAACAATTATTATTAGTAGTAATATGAGGTATCTTACCAAAAGGCCCAAGAATTGTCATATTCGGGTTATGCTCATTTTTTAATGATATATGTCAAAGAGTGATTGATTGAAGCAAGTTAGAATTGTTGGAAGATGAAGTCGTGATGACCATATGTATGCTTGAAAGATATTTCCCTCATTCTTTGTTTGATATTATGGTTCATCTCACAATTCATTTAACAAGAGAAACAAGGTTATGTAGATCGGTTCATTACTATTGGATGTACCTTTTTGAAAGGTTATCTCTTTGTATTTTAGATATGTTTGTTTATCAACTTTGATTGGCTTTCAATTAACGTACTTGTTTCTATAGATTCATAAAGGTATTGAAAAAATATGTAAGAAATCGTGTGTAACCAAAAGGATGCATAACAGAATGTTATTTGATAGATGAGTGCATGCTTTTTTGTAATGGATATATACCACAAGTTTTTGATGTTGGTGATAAACACTGTAAAATGAAGATGTCGTGCATGACAATGTAGTGGATGGACATCCTATTTCTATAAGGACATCGGTTTCTATGTCTTGATATGTTAGACATTGCACATCATTATATATTGTTTAATAATGCAGGAGTGGAACCATACATTAAATAACCAAGTTAACTTTTACATAATTGAAATAAAAGAAAACATAATAAACTTTTCACTTAGTTAGTACTGTTATATTATTTATATTCCATTAGCATGCATATTGAAGGGCTTTAACGTTTGGATTCAAGTCTTGTAAGTAGACCCACTTTACTACAGAAGAAGCATGCTGATACTTTCTCTTCATGGTTCAAAGCTAAGGTCATTTGACAATGCAACCTTTTAGCTATTTTTACAAGTATGTCTTAAGTATAATCTCTTATTATTTATAAATTGATTTTTTATATATTTTGGAGTAGATCATTGATGGAGATAGTAGCTTGAATGTATCAACCATCTTAAAATGGCTTGCAATTGGACCGACAAAGCCAACAACATCATATACAAGCCATATTGTTCATGGGAAACAATATCACACGATAAATAGTGAGAAATATACTCAAGATAGTGATATTTCTCTTGAAACAAAAACTGCTTGTATCACCAATTCAAGGGATGGCAGTCAAGTGATCAAAAAGATTGCTTACTATGGAAAAGAAATTCTTCTTTTAGACTTTTATGCATTTCGTATCCCATTATTTAGATGTGATTGGATAAACAGTGGAAGTGATGTTAAAGTCGAAGATGAGTTAACACTAGTTAATCTTCATCCACATGTAAATAGATTTTATAGAGATCCTTTTATTTTAGTTCACAAGCAACACAAGTGTTTTACTATATCGAAAATGATATATCTAATTGGTATGTTGTCTTAAAAGCATCTCTAAGAAGATTTCATGATCTAGAAAAGTTTGATGAGAATGCTTATATGAGATCTACATCATTAGATACTTGACTCTAGTATGGAAGATAATGACAACTATGTTCGAATTGATTGCAAGGACATAGTTGTATACAAATCTAGTGTTACTAGTTCTAATCATTTGGATATTTTTAGTATAAAAAATGTGTTTTGATATTTTCACTTATAGTGTATTGTTTTTTTTTTTTTGAAATATAGTGTATTTTTATATTATGATTTTTTCTTGTTATATGTCTCTATCTAAAATTTGAATTTACTAATTTTTGTATAATTGTGTTATGCTTGATATATATTTCTAATATATATCAATTTTGTTGCTTTTTTTTTTTGTTAAAATATATGATAGTTGTATTTTAGAATTCTTGTAGATGTCAACTGAAAACTATACCAGTACTCCCTCATCAAGTGATAATGCGACACCATCAAAAAAAAAAAGAAAGGTAAAGAGCGAAAACCGTTTGAACCTTAATAAAACTGCAAGGGCTAAGGAAATTGATATTCCTTTCAATGAGTTGGGACAACCAATTGAGGGAGTGTTCAAAAGTGTTAAGTACATCTTGTGGAAGTATTGCCACTTCATTGATTCCAATAACTTATGATAGTTGGCTCCAGGTACTAGAGATTTTATTGCTTTTTTACCATCTACAACGGTTTGATGATAAAAGTAATATATATATATATATATATAATGATTTTACCATTAATACCCTTTAATTTTAAAAAATTAGGATGAACTAATAAAATTTATCCATTGTATTATCTTTTTTAAAATAATTTTTTTTCCTATTTAATTTAAACGTAATAGATGAATTTTATTGGTTCGTTTAAACTTTTTAAAGTTAAGAGATACTGATGATAAAATTACTCTCTCTCTATATTTATATATATATAAAGTAATTATATCATCAATATCTCTTAACTTTTTAAAGTTAGGATGAACAATCAAATTCGTCTATTGCATTCTATCTCTTAAAATAAATTCTCTTTTCTATTTAATTCAAATATAATAGATGAATTTGATTGGTCCGCCCTAACTTTTTAAAGTAATGATATACTAATGATAGAAATATTATATATATATATATTATATATATATTCACTTGTACACTCACATGTAGGGTCTAGGATGTAAATGAAATTCTCATCCCACCCACATTTTAATAAAACTACATAATTGAAAATTCAACTTTTCTTTCTACATCCATAATTAGTAAATTTAGTTTGTCATAAACCCTGATAATATATATAAAAAAAAAAGCACCCCAATAAGGATATGTAATTTTCACTAACGAACAAAAAACTAATTTAATGGACTCCATAAGTATATGTGTATATTTATTCAACTTTTATTATTGTTTTTTGTTTTTTGGTTTTTAGTGTAACTTTTATTATTATTATATGATAGGAAAAAAAAACAATTTTTTTAAAGAACAAGCGTTGTACATGTTTTTTTTGTTTCATTAAGGAATGTTTGATACTTATTATGTTTGTTCTAAGTTTCATTGATATGTTTTATGATGAAAAAAAATCATTTTCAGAAGAAAAAAAAATTGTTTTCTTTGTATATCATACATTGATAACTACATTTGTCTTTTATAATTGTTTTTTCATCAAATAGAAAATCTTTCTTTTTAAGTTGTTTTTTAAAGTTGTGTTTGATTGTATACAAGTATGTTTGATACTTTTGTATGCTTGTTTCAGTTTTATTATTGTTCTTTTATTGGGAAATAAAATTGTTTTAAACAAAAAGATTCTGTTTTCTTTGAGACAATTCAATATCAAACAAATATTTGAAAAAGATGAAATCACAGAAACCCATGCTATTCATATCTGCAAAAACTGAATATAGTCTCATCATTTTGATCATCATCACAAAGAAACCATATATTAAAAAAAAAAAAAAACTTGAATAAGATATAAGAGACATAAAAGAGAGAAGAAGATCGAAGACAATGAAAGTACGAGCATTATATTACAGAATGGGCTTTTAACCAGAAAAATATTAAAATTATCTATAATATATAAGAATGGCTTTAGCATATTATAGGGTGTAGGAAGTAGGGAACAAAACTGTAATTTTTAATTTTTAATATAGATGTATAAAGTAAGCAGGAGTAAGAACATTTTTAGATAGTAATAGAGCTACCCATCTTATATTATGTTTCTTCAATGAGGAATACGTTCTGTTAAGATTTGTAAGACTCTTTGATCATGTACTAACGAATTTTACTGAATTGAGATGGGATTCTTTTATGGATAATAAGAACAATAATGGTATTTTTGAAAAGTTATATAACTTTAAAAAATTTTCTAAGTATGTGTACTTTAATATAATTTAATAAATTTCAAATAATTTTGATACTATTGCTTTTATGAATCATAAATATAATGAAAATGGCAATGAAAATCGCCTGAAGCCTCGAAGAAAACTTTTGCATATATATATATATATATGTATATAGTCTCATTATGTACACTTGGGATATACATATATTTGACAAAATATATATATATATATGATTGCATATTAAAATATAAATATGTGATTGTAATTAATTATATGAGATTACAATCAATAAATGTGATCACATTTACTGATTATAATAATATTTATTTAATTATAATCACATATAATAAATTATAATTACATATTTTAAAATATAATTACGTATTTTTTTTTATTATTATATATATATAATACATATGCAGTATGCTAGAATGTACTAATATATATATATATATATATATATATATATATAGTACTCTAACTACTTTTTTTTTTTTTAATTTTTTTTCCTTTGTCAATATTTTATATATAAAGTTTTGAAAAATGAAACAAAGAGTTCTAAAATAAAAAAGAATTTATTATTATTATTATTATTTTATCAAGTATTCTTCTCGCAGTAAAGTATTTATCTTTACAAACTTTCATACAAACTTACAATAATTAGAAAAACCCTCGCTAAAATCCTATAAAATGTTCACTAGCAAAAGTTCGAAAAAATTCCATGGTATAGATATGGATATTGCATTGGGTATATCCAATAAGCTTTTATATTAATTTATTCTCAATATACTTTTATACATGTCATGACAATATTTTATTGAATATGGACCTATATAGACTTTCCAAAACTCTATATATATATATATATATATATTTGTATTTGCCAACATCAATTAATTTTTAATCAATTTTCGTGATTAATAAAGTTTTCTATTAATTGTGGCATTGTGTAAATGGTTCAAACGACATATATGGAAGATAATCACAACCCTTGGTATGCAACATCACAGATGCGTCAATAATTGATTTCCTCAGTATATATTAATCAGTTTTCATATCCATTTATTTTGATTTGCAGCTCCGAGGACTTGCCAAAAATTCCTAGATGTAAAGTGGAGGCACAAATATGCTTTGGATTTGGTAACTTTTATATGCGAGAGAGCAAAAGAAATGCCAAATGAGGATATTCTATCATGTTTTGTGGATGCAAGGATCCTAAATCTTGCAGGAATCTCAGGAATTGTTGAAATTATTAAATTATGTCTTCATCATTTACCGGATATAATTTGGATGTGGAGTGGCTTTTCTTGCAATACAGTACTTGATAAAGCTGTGGAACATCGGCGAGAATTGGTTTTCAATCTCTCGTATGAAAGGAGTGAATTATTCACAGTATTTGGTGCACTGGACGAAAATGATTCATTAGCCAAAAGAGGCTTTGCCTCCAGTTATAAAACATGCAAACCCTGTAGAATGCATTTGGCAGCTTAGTTGGCACCTTCTCCTCAACTATCGTCTATTTCTGGTATAGCTCTACAAATGCAAAGAGATAAGATACCTATTTATATACTATTACTTCCATGACACTTAATTGCAAGTGGTTATTCGTCATTTGTTCAAAATATCTTCTTAAATTTCTCTTCCTATTAGCATAATCTATGTTGGGTTATATGGGTCTTGGGTTGGGTTCACTCAAGATGCGCCAAAACCCGAACTCGGATCTAACACCATGATCCAGGATCTAATAGAGAGTTGGATCAAGATTATAAACTACCGGTGGCAGTATTTGTGGGCAGTTTTTGTGGATTATGAAATAACTGCATGTTACAGTTACTCCCTGAATAAAATGGGCAGCAGTTATCTGCTTTCGTGGGTGAGTGCAACACATACATACAAAAGAGAGAACGAAAAACAGAGAGAGCACAAGTGAAAACAGAGAGCAAAAACAAAAAGCAAGGTATTTTACATTGTGGATTGTGTTTTCTTTCCAATTTCGTGATTGAAATCCAACCCTAGTTAAACAATTAGGAATCTTGATTAACTTATGCTGCAAACCGGGTACGTTTTGTGTATTTATTTCATTGTTTTTCTTAGCTTTTAAATTATATATGTATACTGTTATTGTGGTGATTGGAGTTTACAATCTATATAACAAATTTACCTGCCTATAAAATCTAGGGAATATGTTAGAATATGTTAACACTTTTGATTTATGTTACGTAAGCAATGTTATTGTCTACGTTGTTGGAGGTGGAGAAACTAGCTCACCCTTCTGACAAGGAATATACACCTAGGAAGCTATTCACTAAGGACCACAAAGAGCTGGTCGAAAAGGCAGACCAATGGATGAAAGATGCATCCAATTCTTGCATGGTTGTAACAACTCTCATTGCGACTGTAGTGTTTGCTGCAGCATTTACAGTACCTGAAGGCAACAATAGTCAAGGCGTTTCAATTTTCTTAGAACATAAACCATTTACAGTGTTCATCATTTCGGATACTCTAGCCCTTTTTTCAGCTTTAACTTCCGTTCTAATGTTTTTGCCTATCCTCACCTCACGCTATGCAGAAGAAGATTTCCTTAAGAAACTTCCCGTTAAACTACTAATAGGACTTGTTTCTCTCTTTTTTGCCATTGCCACTATGATGATAGCTTTTGTTGCTGCGTTCTGGATCGTATTTAATTACAAATTTAAATGCCTTGCGTCTATCCCAGTAACCTTCTTATCTATACAACTTCCCTTGTGTTTTCAGATATACAAAATCAACATTCATTGGAATGTTTCATCCAGAAAACATTTGGTGAGCTTGACCAAGTATGCTAGACTTGTAAACTGGTTCTAGGTGTTCAAACAGTATAACAAGTGGTGACTAACCAGCACATTGAACACTGTCATAGCATCTGCACCATTTCGGATTCAAATTGCTTCAATGAATTTCAGCAGCGTCTTATGTATTGTGGATTCTACATTTTGGTCTTAGGACTGCTATGCTTTAGTCATTTCAGTTGTTTTTCAGTTTTGGATTCTACGTTTTGGCCTTAGGACTGCTATGCTGTGCTTTGTTTTTTTATTTTGTTTCTGGAACCATATTTTTGTGTAATACTAACTATTATGCGTTTTCATTTGTTAAGGTGGTGATTGTGATATTTTTGTTATCAAATTGGCACATGATCCATTGACAATTTATTGGAAATCTCAATAACATAAAGGATAACGCTATGTTGGTTTTAAACAAAATTGAATAGGTCATTAAGACGGTTTAATTTGAACATGCTTGCATTTTTTATATATAATGACATGATATGAACATCCCACCAACAAAATTTTACTATGTAATTGAAATAAGGTTATCTTATTCATCATGCCTCTTATAAGGGATAAGAGACTGTTACCTAAGCCTTGATCAATCATTCAACAACAAACAAGTTGAATGTAGGAACTTTGTCAGACATCTCTCTTCCAAATTCTCTTTCAAATCCAGGGAAATCTTCTGGTAGTTAATCTCCTCCATGTCACACTGCCTTCTGACACTTAAATTTAACATATTATGGCTTTAGACTAAAGGCAGCAAGTAGGTATCAGGTTCAGTACCATGAACTGACATCAGGGTTTTGGCATCCAACTTTTTCCTCCATATTGTATATCTGTACTGCATGAAGCTTACATATACCATTGCATGACAAGTGGTCTCAACATGGAATCCGTACTGATAATGGATTAATCCTGATAGCACCAAGTATTTTTCTAGTTTGCAACCTCTGAAATTTAAATGTGTAAAGTATCCTTGCATTCTCCAGTATGGCATACTTGTCCATGCCAGATATAGAAGAGGAAATAACATAACTCAACCTGGCAAAGCAAATCAAATTAAAGGTAAAATTTAATCAAACGGGTCACCCAATTATAGACATGAAGCACATGAAAACATTGAAATGTTAAATTATGGTTCCTTGTTTCACTTTCTCAACTGGGAAGCAGAGTACATCCCTTTGATTTCAACTTGGATTCCAGACCAAAAAACTTCGATCCTGATAGCACTAAGTCTGCTGTCTTCTTCTTCATATGTTCAATTACACAATCGTATTAGCTTCTGTTAGAAGTTTGTGCTCTCTCAAATTTGTCAAAACTTTCCTTGCCTCTTCTATTGTTCCGTACTTGCACATACCAGAGATTATAGCAGAACATATAACTTCATCAGGAGACAGCCTTCTTGCATCATCTCATTTAGCACTTCAATCACCTTTTCTGCATTACCTGATCTACAGACATGGAGAATAGTAACGGTGTAATTGAATTCCGTGGCCCCAGTTGCAGTGTTGCCTAAGCAATCACTAACTAACATCATAGCTGCATCAATCTCTCCGATTTTGCATAGCCCTTTAGCCAGAGAACAATAAGCAGCAACAGAAGGAATATGAGACATCTCAGTTATTTTATTATGACACGCACAAGCCTCCTGGATATCCCCATCTTCAACAAAACACTGAATTGCAATTCTATAAGTTGATGAATCAAGTTGCAAATTCAGATCCTTCATTTCATCATAAAGTGATAATACCTTTTGCACCTTCCCAATCTTGTGGAGAGCTCCCATTAGTATATTGCATATTGCAACGCTGCTATCACCATTCCCTTTTAATACTTCACACACTTCCAAAGCCATCATAATCCTTTCCTCCTTCCCAACCACAACTCTAAAAACTTCTCAAGATCATCAACCACATGAAATCTCAACTTCTCCATTTGCACAAGCAACTTACAGAAATCATCCATTTTCCCCATTTCCGCATAACAAACCAACATGGGGTTCACGGTAGCACAGTCCGGCTCAAGACCATCTTGAACCGTAACTTCAAAAAGCTTGTAAGCCTTATCAACCCGCTTCACACCACACAATCTTCCAGTAATAGAATTATATATTCCCAAATCAGCTCCATACCCTGAATTCACCAAATCCTTCGACAAATCACACGCTTTCCCAACCTTCCCCTCTCCCACAAAACCTTCAACCAAAACTCCATAAATCACCCTATCAATCAAAACCCCCTTCTTTTTCATCTCCCTAAGCAACTCATACCCTCTCTCCACTCTGCCTCGTTTACACAACCCCGTAAAAAATGTCACATGCGCCATCACATTCCTCATCTCCTCCATACCCGCCAAGGGAAAAATAGAGTCTAAGGAGAAATTCTTGGCTTCCAAATTTTAATTAATTAATTGAACATTTAGGGAGAAGCATCATTACGGAGCCATTTGAAATATGAGCTACAAGTAAATATACCTGAGGAGTCAAGATTCCACCATCTTCTGTCTTCTCTCAAATCATCTAAGGTACTACTTTTCAGGGCTGCCTTCAAAGAAGTTAGAACTTCACATTCCCTATCGTTTAGGATTCTACTAAAATTAAGGTCCCACTTCCAATCCCTTAAAGAAGGTGGTCTTCTCTCCCTAGACTTGATAGTGGAATTATGAGAAAGAGATGCTCTATAAAGTCGAGGACATCGATCACAAAAGGCTTCTTCTCCACATCGTTTATCTTCCCAAAAACGAGTTCTTTCTCCATCTTTTACTTGTAAAGATATGCAAAACTAAAGATTATGAAAGTTGTGGGGTAAAAGAAGCTCCTTCCGTTTTAGATTTTGCCATTATTCAGCGTCGAATATACACTCTATTAAAAAATTTATATATTGAATAGATAAACGCTAAATGCTGATTTTAATTATTTATGTTATACATCTTTCAATTCTGTATACAAAGAATGAAATATGTAGTTTAATTTACAAGTTATTTTAAATTTTCTCGAGTTGATTCCTTAAAGTGGATGGTCAAAAAATATATATAAGAAGAATTCATCTCTACTTTCAAAATAGTTGAAAGCATATCTAGTCCTAGAAGGATTTATTTAACGAACTGATGAAAAGAAATGGATATTCAATCATTAAATTAGAGAAATGTTCAAAAAACAAATGCAGTCAACAACCCAATCACATACACAAAAGTACTCCTACAGGGATGTGCAATTCTATGTTGTAATATTGTCAAAGATGAAACATTCAACAGCTGCAAGACTAGCAAAAGAACTGAATGACATCATCCTGAGCACCACCAACTCGACGCTGCTTCCCTCTTTAAACAGTAATGGCAGATTTTCATCAGCAAGAAGAACCTCCTTTTACTTCCAAAACGCTCTATGAAGTTGTTACATACGACTGCTCAACAATCAATCTCTGGACTGACAGACCCTTCATTTCCGGATCTAGCAAGAGCACCTGTGTCACTTTCGAGAATTTCTGTCTAAAACTTTCCCGCAAGTTGGTCCTTTTAAAGAATGAGTAAGCATCTAACTCCAGCGACTTATTCAAGAAGAAGCCAACTCAAACATGATCAGCAAGTTGAATAGAGTGACTGTTAAGCCTTGATCAACTAAATAGTGCTTGAACTATAATTCCATCATGACAACTCCCCTTGTGCATGCCTGATATTGATGGACATGGCATCAGAGAGACGAAAATAAAGGATGACAGGAACAACATTTCACAAATGTGAAACTGACCTCCACAATCAGCCACACCTACTTCACAACCAGCATTTAACATTGCACTGTATATTCCTGGATATTCCACTACAAACAGTATTTACAACACATGCACAGCTTTCTAAAGCATATTCCAGAGGAAAACAAAATATCTGCAATTTCACAAGATTGAATAACAAAACCTGTAGTGTGTGTACTGTATATTGGATTCTCGCAACCTAACAGATCACTAGAGATCTCCACTGTTATGAGCACACCTATGCTTATCTCATTGGATACGCATGAAATTGTTAGAAAAACACATTCAAATATCCCAAAACTTTGATGACAATTAAATTGTACAACCAGAAAACATTTTCAAGACGGGTCATAACAGCTAGAGCAGTAGAATAATTTGTATCAATGCCAGTTTAACACTATGTCCCCTGTTTGGTTGGTCTCGTGGTTATCTAATTCAAGAATAGACAGGATCCCTTCCCATCCTGAAGCAAGGGCAAGAATCAGTGAGTACTGTTTAATGTTTTACAATTTTATTAAATATTATCATTCATTGGAACTAGAAAAGTAGCTGTGAATCCATTTTGTAATGGTTACAACATCATTCAGGTAAAGAGGTCAATTATGAAATTACATAGAACTTAGATGTTCAGATGTAAAAATATCGATCACATTGTAAGTTGCAGCATTTATATATACAAGTAATCAAATGACGACATCAAACTAAAATTTAGAATACCAAATAAAGAAGCCAAGAAAGGCAACCAAGCACTTCTTATAGTTCAAGCAACAATCAGAACTAATTCATGAATGACAAAAATTATCAAATATAGGAATGATAACTTTGTTTCTCCCTAATGAATTTATCTGGACAAAATATAAGTTCCTTTTGAAAACCATATGCAATCTGTATATTCGCTCCAGAGTTAATTCTTCAAAGTGAATATGACAAATCTATTATATATGCAACTATGATATTGTTGATAGATTCTGAAATTAGAGAAAATGACACATTAAATAAACAAGAAAAGAATAAAAGTTTGTGGTGGATATAAATATTGCTTGCATACCTGGGTTCTATTAAATCAATCAGAATCAATTATCTTCGAAAAGGTGCAGGCTTATGTTATCAGATATCTGTGGTATCATGAAACCGTAGCCTGGTAGCCTGGTTTACCCACTTCGCAACATTCTTTGAGTCGGGGACAATCTTTGATTTCTAATTGTTTAAGTGAACGAGGTAGGCCATCATCCAGAAGACATTTGAGCTTCGAACAGCAAACGGGACAAGCAAAGTAGGTTTTGAGCAATGGAGGATAGTCGTTCCAGATTCTGAAATCCTTCAATACGCAGTGCAATTAGAGAGGTAGGAGGAAAAATTCCTGTCTCATCCTGCGAAAAGGATATCACATCCTGACATCCGTCAATTCTGAGCAACTTAAGAGACGTAAGTCTGTGCAATCCCCACTCAAACAATGACTTACAGATGTAGGTGTATGCAATTACAAGTGATGTAAGGCTTGTGGAAAAGCCACCCTCAGGAATGGATGCTACTAGACACCAACGTCTTACCAACTCTGAAGAGAGGTGGGATTGTTCATGCTGCTCGGTAGAGTCTTCAGCGTGCGACAATTAATTAACGTGAGTTCTTCCAAGCTCATGTTATTATGAAATCTAAAACCAGAGTTGGGTGATGAAAAGAATAATTCTTCTTACATTCATAGGGAAAATACCGCAGCCTAGTTATAAAACAAGTTAATCTCATAAATTTAGGGATCCTAAATAAAAGAAAGGGGAAAAGAAAACAATACATATGTACAAGTAGAAATAACAGAAAAGGAAAAAAAAAAAATCCCACTAATTATGAGATTTTATTTTAACTTCCCAACTCTCCCCCTCAAACTGATGAATAGATATCAAGTCATTTTTAGTTTGTTCACACAATGATTAAAGCTTGACTTTTGAAGTGCCTGGGTGATGAGAACCCTACATATATAAGATACAGCACCCACGACAATTGAATCAACAACCGCAAAAAAGTTTAATTCAGGAATAGATAAAAGAAAATAAAAAGAAAGTACCTTGACCCAATGATTAGTAAACCATGAACCAAGATAACAAAGACGTCACTCTCAAGAACAAGAGAAGATTGAGGGAGATAAGTCAAGAGATAACTCAACCTTGATAGAATTCTCAAAGTTCTTCAAGAACAAAGAGAGAAAACTGAAATTTTCATTCATAAAATTGGCTAATCTCGTTTATGAGGTTTACATGACCTTTTATAGGCAAAATAAATGAAATCCTAGCTTCTAAACATCACTTGGACGCCTAGCCCCTTAGTACACCCCACTTGGGCTTGAAAAAACTAAGTTTGGGCTCAAAATAATTAAATTTGACAGCTTAAAATATAAGCCCATGACCCATCACGAAATTAAGCAAATAAAAGCTCAATGTAATCAAAGTTTGATACTTAACAAATTAATTAAATAAACTAACTTAATTAAACCAGCCCATAAGACAAATTAAGTCCAAATTAATACAAACAAATGAAACCAGCCCAATTTGCCTTCAAATAGCCACCCAAGCTTTCAATATTTATGATCTTGGACTTGAATCATGTTTTGAAGCCTTGGAGTCTCTTCCATGTCATCCAATCCTTGTTGTGTAAGACTCTTGGCCCAAATCTCTTGAATCGGTCCATTTAATGTTTTCTTCATTCTTTTAGCTCTAGCCCTTGTCATAGGTCATCCGTTGATGCTCAAAGGATCATTAGGCTTGCTTCCTTGGTTTCCATCATTCCTCCTCTCCTCAAAAGGATTTGTTCTCAAATCTGCACCTGCATCGAAATCAAAAGGAGAAAGATAAAAAACATTAAAGGTAGCACTAACATTATACTCACCTGGCAAGTCTATCTTGTATGCATTATCGTTGATGCGTTCAAGGAATTGGAATGGACCATCTCCACGTGGTTGCAACTTAGATTTTCGTTGCTCAGGAAACCTCTCCTTGCGCATATGCACCCAAACCCAATCTCCTGGTTCGAACACAACTTTTTTTTGTCATTTATTAGCTTGAGTAGCATATTGCTCGGTCCTCCTCTCAATATGTTGCCTTACTTTTGCATGTAATTGCCTAACAAATTCAGCTTTCTTCGTCCCATCCAAGTTGCAAAGGTATTAAATCCATTGGAGTAAGTGGATTAAAGCCATACACAACTTCAAACGGCGAACAACCAGTAGTCGAATGCATGCTCCTATTATAAGCAAACTCTACATGTGGCAAGCAATCTTCCCAATTTTTCAAGTTCTTTTGGATGATGGAACGCAGCAAAGTACCCAAAGTCATGTTAACCACCTCTGTTTGTCAATCGGTTTGCGAATGACAAGTAGTAGAAAACAATAGTTTTGTTCCTAACTTTCCTTACAAAGTCCTCCAAAAATGACTCAAGAACTTTGCATCTCGGTCAGAAACAATACTCTTCGGCACTCCATGAAATCGAACAATCTCCTTGAAGAATAAATCAGCAACATGTATGGCATCGTCAGTCTTGTGACATGGTATGAAGTGAGCCATCTTCGAAAACCTGTCAACCACAACAAATACCGAATCTCGGCCCTTTTTGGACCTTGGTAAACCCAATACAAAATCTATAGAAATATCAATCCAAGGTTCACTAGGTATGGGCAAAGGTGTATACAAACCATACGGTAAAATCCTAGATTTCGACCGTCTATATGTTATGCACTTGTCATAAACTCTCTCAACATCTCTCTTCATGTACGGCCAAAAGAAATGCTCATCTAGCATATCTAAAGTTTTCTAACACCAAAATGTCCCATTAGTCCACCCTCATGTGCTTCTCTGACTAACAACTCTCTTATAGATCCTTGAGGAATACAAAGTCTATTTTCCCTAAACAAAAATCCCTCATGCCTATAGAATTTTCCAAAAGTAGTGTTCTCACATGCAACATACACAGAAGAAAAATCAGGATCATTCACATACAATTCCTTAATATGCTCAAAACCCAATAATCTTGCATTCAAAGTAGAAATAAATGCATACCTGTGAGATAAGGCATCAGCTACAACATCTTCCTTTTCTTGCTTATACTTGATCACATAAGGAAACGTTTATATAAACTCTACCCATTTAGCATGCCTCCTACTCAACTTACTTTGTCCTTTCAAGAACTTCAATGACTCATGATCAGTATGGATTACAAATTCCTTAGGCCACAAATAATGTTGTCAAGTTTCTAAGGCCCTAACTAAATCATACAACTCCTTATCATAAGTAGGATAATTCAATGATGCTCCACTTAGTTTCTCACTAAAATAAGCTATAAGACGTCTATCTTGCATAAGAACAACTCCTATACCTATCCCTGATGCATCACACTCTATCTCAAATGTCTTAGAGAAATCAGGCAATGCAAGCAATAATGCAGAACACAAGGTATCCTTAATCAAATCAAATGCATGTTGTTGCTCACTACCCCATTTGAAACTCACACTCTTTTTAACAACCTCAGTTAGCGGTGCAGCGATGGTGCTAAAATCTTTAACAAATCTTCTATAAAAACTAGCTAGTCCATGAAAACTACGCACCTCACTAACATTCCTAGGTATAGGCCACTCCCTAATAGCCTTAACCTTTTTTTCATCTACTTCTATCCCTCTTGATGAAACAACATAGCCCAAAAACACAATCTTTTCAGTGCAAAATGAACACTTTTTCAAATTAGCATACAACTTTTCTTTCCTTAACACATCAAGCACACAATGCAAATGTCTAACATGTTCATCTATGCTCTTACTGTATACACTAATATGTCATCAAAGTAGACCACAACAAATTTTACAATGAAAGAGCGCAAAACATGATTCATTAGCCTTATAAAAGTACTAGGTGCATTAGTTAAACCAAAAGGCATTACTAACCACTCATATAAACCATATTTAGTTTTAAAGGCAGTTTTCCACTCATCTTCTTCTTTCATTCTAATTTGATGATATCCATTGTTCTAATCAATTTTAGAAAACACACAAGATCCATGCAACTCATCCAACATGTCATCTAATCTAGGTATAGGATGTCGATACTTAACTGTAATTTTGTTGACAGCTCTGCAATCGACGCACATACGTCAAGTCCCATCCTTCTTAGGTACAAGTAGAACCGGTACGGCACATGGACTCATGCTCTCTCTCACATACCCCTTCTTTAACAACTCCTCAACCTGCTTTTGAAGCTCCTTTGTCTCATCGAGATTGCTCCTATAAGCTGGACGGTTTGGAATTGAAGCTCCGGGTATGAAGTCAATTTGATGCTCTATTCCCCTCTTCGGTGGCAATCCATCCGGCATCTTCTTAGGGAATACATCCTTGAATTCCTGCAAAAGAGTTGTAACAACACTAGACAAAGAAACATCAATGTCAGAGTTAGAAAAATAAGTGTCTTTGTATAAAAAAACAAACATTTGCTGCTTGGCTAGAAAAACAGCTCTCATATCGCTCCCTTTTGCATAAACATTCATTTTCTTTTTCTCACTTTTTGTTCTCTCATTCTCTCCTTTGCACTCGACCTTTCCACTTTTCTTTTGCTCACACTCTAGTGTTTGGTCACTCTTTCTCTCAATCTCACTAATGTTTGAACTCTCAATCTCTCATTTTCTCTCACTCTCTCTCCTTTGCTCACTCGCTCTTATTCTTACTTGATCTTCATACACCTGTTGAGGTGTTAAAGGCACAAGAGTGATCATTCGTCTATCCTTAGTAAAAGAATATCTATTCTTAAACCCATCATGTGTCACTTTCCTATCATATTGGCATAGATGTCCCAAAAGCAAGTGACCTACGTGCATAGGTACAACATCACATAACACCTCATCTTTGTACCTACCAATAGTAAATGATACTAGCACTTGTTTCGTCACCTTAACTTCTCCACAATCATTCAACCATTGTAATCTGTATGGTTTAGGATGCTTAGAAGTAGATAAGCTCAATTTTTCTGCTAACTCAGTGCTAGCAACATTAGTGCAACTGCCCCCATCAATGATCATACTACAAACTCTATCCTTGATATGGCATCTAGTATGGAAAATATTCTCACGTTGCACCTCATCACCTTCCTTTATCTGCACACTCAAAGCGCGCCTAGCCACTAACAATCTCCCAACTACAGGATACACAACCTCGACATCACTAGCGTTTTCTAACGATGGCATCTTATCATCATCACTCTCACCTTCGGTTTCTACATCTCCATCTTCCTTCAAGATCATAACTTGCTTATTAGGACATTGAAAAGAGATATGTCCCCTACCTAAGCATTTAAAGCATTTAATGTCCCTATTTCTCTTCTGACTTTCCTCAAACTTGCCCTTATCGTGACTACCACCACCCTCCTTAGGTTTAGTACCCTCGGCCTTAGGCTTGAAAGGTGTCTTTTCATCCTTTTTACCCCAAGTCAACTTCCACGAGGATGTAGAACCTGAATTACTACCATACCGTGACATGGTACCCCTTCGTTTGAGTTGCCTCTCCACCTTCATGGCCATATGAACCATTTCCTCCACTTCGACATAATGTTGCAACTCCACAATGTTGGCAATGTCCTTGTTCAACCCTTGCAAGAATCTAGCCATAGTAGCCTCTCTATCTTCATACACATTGGCTCTAACCATGGCTATCTCCATCTCCTTTTAATAATCCTCTACACCCCTAGAATCCTGTATAAGACCTACCAATCGTTGATATAGTTCCCTATAGTATGAACTAGGAACGAACCGCCTCCTCATAACAGCTTTCATGTCATCCCAAGTGTTTATAGGACGTTCTCTATTTCTCCTTCTATTCAACACTAACTGATCCCACCAAACTACAGCATAATCCACAAACTCGGCTGCGGCTAGCTTCACTTTCTTCTCCTCGGCAAAGTTATGACACTCAAAAATCAACTCCACCCGTTTCTCCCACTCAAGGTACACATCGGGATCCATCTTCCCTTGGAAAAAGGGTATTTTCATCTTTATGCTACTAAGATCTCTATCCTGTCTATCATTCCATCTTTCTCTCTCGTTCCCAATCCTATAATTCCTATTATCCCTATTACCAATACCTCTACCTCCACGTCCACCTCTACCACATCTAAAGCGGTCTATATGTGCATTGAAGGCATTATCTTCGAATTCTAATTCATCTCCATGGAACACCTCAAAGTTATCCTCATACTCATCATCACCACCACGTAATTCTGGAGTCCTTCGTTGCTGCCCCCTTTGCAAATTAGCTATGGCCTCATCTTGTCTCTCCAATCGATCTCTAATATCCCTAAACACTACGTTCATCCTCTCAAACTGTTGCTGCATTGCTTTGAGCACATTTGACTCACCGATCTTTTCTCCTCCTTCAATATCTCTTTCATTGCTCGAAGACATGATTGAAACCTGCAAAGAATGTTAGAAAGAGATAATCTCACAACACTCCCTCACGTGTTTCTCTCTAATTCTCACGTGTTTATCACTTGTCACTCTTGTTTTTACTCAACACTCGTGATGTAACTCAACACTCCCTGTCCACACTCAAAAGTTTTATCTCTAAGTTCTTTATGGAACTAATCAACCTACCAAGGTTCACCCTAGAAGTAATCAACTTAACTAATCTCAACAAGAAAAGAATATACGTTTATGAAAGAAAATAATGGAACAAGAAAAACTATGAAATGAACAAAAGGAAGTAATTATGGTCAAAGTAAGAAACAAATGGAAACAAGATGATTTCAATGGGAATTAAATTAGGAATGATATAAAATGTACCCCCTTGATTTAAGCAAGACTAGAATGGAAAGAAATAAATTTGATTTCTTTATTCAAGCAAGCACAAAATAGGAAGGAAATAAAATTGGTTCCTTTTATTTTGACAAGAATATAAAAGGAAGGAAATAAAATTGACTTTTTTAATTCAGACCATACATCAAAGGAATGATAGAAAATTTATTTCTCTAATTTAGGCTAGATCCCAAAAGGAAAGAAATAAGATTGATTATTTTAAATATTTTCCTTATATGTAAGATGCCCAATTAGAAAGGAAATAAAGTTGTAATTTCCCCCAATTAAGATTTTCTTTCTTTCTTTCTTTCTTTTTTTTTTTTTTTTTTCTCTTTTTTTCTCTTTTTTTTTTTTTTTTTTTTTTTTTTTTGTGATGACGTGAACAGTAACTTTACAAATCAAGATGTGTGAATAGTAACTTACAAATCAAGATGAAAAATAAAAACAAACCAAAATAGTGACGTGAACAGTAACTAAAAACATGAACAGATCTTTTTTTTTTTTTTTTTGGTGAAATAAAACCCGAATTAATTAACCTAAAACTCTGATACCAAATGATAAGAACCCCGTATATATAAGATACGACACCTACAACAATTGAATCAATAACCCCAAGAAAGTTTAATTTATGAATAAATAAAAGAAAATAAAAAGAAAGTACTTTGACCCATGATTAGCGAACCACGAACCAAGATAACAAAGACGCCACTCCCAAGAACAAGAGAAAATTGAGGGAGATAAGTCAAGAGATAACTCAAGAATCAAACCTTGATAAATTCTCAAAGTTCTTCAAGAACAAAGAGAGAAAACTGAAATTTTCATTCATAAAATTGGCTAATCTCATTTATGAGGTTTACATGGCCTTTTATAGGCAAAATAAATGAAATCATAGCTTCTAAATATCACTTGGACTCCCTAGCCCCTTAGTACACCCCACTTGGGCTTGAAAAAGCTAAGTTTGGGCTCAAAATAATTAAATTTGACAACTTAAAATATAAACCCATGACCCATCACGAAATTAAGCAAATAAAAGCACAATGTAATCAAAGTTTGATATTTAACAAACTAATTAAATAAACCAACTTAATTAAACCAACCCATGAGACAAATTAAGCCCAAATTAATACAAACAAATGACACCAGCCTAATTTGCCTTCAAATAGCCACCCAAGCCTTCAATCTTTATGATCTTGGACTTGAATAATGTTTTGAAGCCTTGGAGTCCCTTCCATGTCGTCCAACCCTTATTGCATAAGACTCTTGGCCCAAATCTCTTAAATCAGCCCATTTAATGTCTCCTTCATTTTTTTAGCTCTAGCCCTTGTCATAAGTCCTCCGTTGATGCTCAAAGGATCATTAGGCTTGCTTCCTTGGTTTCCATCACTTGGTGAGAACATCAGCTTCTTAAGAATTAGGAGGGGTGTAGGAGAGAACAACTGTCCTATTTTCAGTTTCGATTTTGATGAAATTTCTATCGATTTTCACATGTTTTATTCTTTCATGTTAAATCGGGTTGTGAACTATGCTAATAGTAACTTACTGTCACTAAATAGTGTTAGCTAGAGGTATATTAAGATATTTTAACAACCTTCTTATCCAGATTAACTCACAGCTTCCTTGAGCAATTGCTCTAAACTCGACTTTAGCACTGCTTCTAGCTACCATTCACTGTTTTTTACTTCTTTAAGTCACTAAATTCCCCCATACTATACCTTATTGTATACCCCAGCCTAATCTGCATCTAAGATCCAACAACATTTCTATCCACAGTTTTTTTGAACAACAAAACCCTTTCTAGGACTTCTTTTCAATATCTCACAATTTAGTTAGCTACTTCCATATGCCATTTTATGGAAGCATGCATAAATTGATTGACAACACTCACACTATATGCAATATCTGGCCTTGTAAGAAATAGATAGATCAACTTCCCCATTAAATGTTGGTAGCTCTCTTCGTTTATGAGGGCTCCTCTTCGGATATCTGATGTTTTCAGTGACAATCTAATGGAGTATTAGCATGCTTACAACCAAGTTTCCTTGTCTATTTAAGCAGATCATGTGTGTTTTTCTCTAAGAAATTAAAATGCCTTCTTTGCATCTTGTAACATCCATACCAAGAAAGTATTTGAGAGTTCCAAGATCCTTTACTTTGAATTCGACTTGTAGTCCTTTTTAGATTCATAATCTCATCTTCATCATCTCCTGTAAGCACCATATCATCTACACATATAATTAGGATTGCATGTTTACCATTCTCACCCTTTTTTACGAATAAGGTGTGGACGATTTGTCTCTATTTATATCTGAGTTGTTTCATTACCATACTAAATCAAGTGAATCATGCTCGTGGTGATTATTTCAGACCATAAAGGGACCTTTTTCAACCTACACACTTTGCTTGGTTCTCTTTTAACTTTAAATCCTAGTGGAGTCCTTATATAGACCTCTTTTTCCAATGTACCATTCAAGAATGCATTCTTGATGTCTAATTGATATAACCCTTAATCTAAGTTTGCTGCAAGAGTTAGTAGCACCCTGATTGAGTTCAGCTTTGCAACAGGAGCAAACATTTCTTCATAGTCAATCCTATAAGTCTGAGTGAATCATTGGGCGACAAGTCTTGCTTTATATCGTTTAACAATTCCATCTGGTCTGTATTTAATAGTAAAGATGCACTTATTGCTTGCAATCTTCTTCCGTTCAAGTAGATTCACATATTCCCAAGTATGATTGTCTATTAGTGCTTTCATTTCCTTTATTACTGCGACCTTCCATTTTAGATCTTGAATAGTTCTACAAATGTCTTTTGGAATCTGAATCTTATCAATCTTTGAGATAAATGTCTTGAAGTTTCTTGACAACTTAAAATAAGTAAGATAATTTAAAATGTGGTGCTTAGTGCAAGATCTCACTCCTTTCCTCAAGCAATAGGAAGGTCTAAATCATTCACTTCTTCTCTTGCTTCCTTTTATCCTTCACCTTCATCAATACTCTCAACTTCCTCTTGATCACCCATCTTAGGATTTGTCATGGGTGTAGATTCATGGTTTAGCTTTAGAGTTTATAGTCTTCTGCTATAAACCGAAATTGGTTTCAGATATGTAGTATTGGATATTCCTCTTTGACCTAAGTTACCACTGTTTTGGAAATTTTTTGTGGGTGAAGATATAGGAAAGGACTCGAACTGAACTTGATCAAACATTCACCTCTTATAAGCATTGATTTGATTTTTTTTTTTTTTTTTTTTTTGTAAGAGAAGAAATCAAAAGTAAATAAGCACGGTTCTATATAATTGTGTCCACTCATTTGTTTCTTAAAGATGACACGACCCAAACCAGATTCCCTTTAGGGAAGTATCTGGTAGGCCTTGCCTGACACTTCAACAAACCTCTTTTTAACCCTCTTAAGCGGCTAAAAGAAATCCGCGGAGCGAACTCTGAACTTGCCCGTTTAAACTTTACTTCGAGTCTCTTTTAATCTCATTGTTTAAAAACTAATTGGGTTGAGTTTATTTTTTATTCAAATCATTGATTTAAAAATCGAACTAAAACCATAACATTTACTATTTCCATTTTCAAAGTCTAGAAGCATTTTAAAAAAACCGGTAGCATAACGGCTGCAGTTATAAAGTTACAAAATTTTCCTGCAAAGAAATTACACTCCCAAATCTTTTCGATCACAACCCAACTTCTTCCACAAACATGCATCTCAATAATCGTTTCATTACTTTCACAAAATCATGAATGATAACCAACTTTCATACCATAAAAATATTTACAACTATTTACATTACAAAACATATTAATACAAGTTTCTACATGGTTATCTTAAGATGCAAAATCTTAAACAAAATACAATATAGGTTATATAATGCATTCTTCAAAATTACGCCTACCTATATTGGCAAAGGGATTTGGTTGCTTTAAATTGCCCGTACAAGTACCTAAAAATGATTTATACAATACAACACAAAACGAATGTAATCTCCAAGCAATTAAAGTAATTTAACGATTGTCACTGAAATAATTATGAACTTATTTAATTATACATGAAATATCACATAACTCTTTTCTTTCTGAAAGCACCATACGGTACCCTAACTATTATATCACGTGGCGGTTTTCAACTGACACCAACCGTAACATTACTGAGACTCCTCTACAACTACGTGCGGAATTTTCTGCATTGCAAATCGTAGTGTGAGGTTATCTACAAAATTTAGCGACTACATACGGAATTTTCTGCATCACAAATTGTAGCACAAGGTACTATATCTAATCTTGGCAATTGCATTACGAAATTTTATACATCGCCTATTGTAGCCCAAGAAAACCTTTGATTCTGAGGGTATACGTATGACCTTTGAAAACTCTTTTCTACTAAGTGTTATAAGCACGGATTTACTTTTCTTTTGAAACCTTTAGGTTAGAGCTTTTAAAGCTCAACTTCTTATTAAAATTTTTCTAACTTTCGAAATTTCTTTGAACACATATTAAAACAATTTATAAACTTTTAACAACAAATAAAATTACATTTGAAACATAAGAAATCATAGCGTGAATTAGTAGCACTCACCTCAAGTCCAAGCTTGCCAAGGAGCTCTAATGGGCCTCCCTCGCTCCACTTGCTTGTGCTTCACCTACACATCATATTCTCATTCAATTTCCTCTAAAAGGAACTACTCAAAGCTACAATTTAAAGCTTTCAACACAACTCACTCTATTTAAAACCCTTTAGACTATAACTTTCCCATCTAGGTTCTAACTTAACCAAAACTTTGAAATTCTGATTTCTTTTCACGAATCTCATTTATTACCACCTAGGAACACCCCCAAACACTTGGAATAATTTTCTGAAGCTCGAAACGAAAAACCCCAAATTTAGACCCCCTTTGGCTGAATGCATGCTAGGGAGCAATCCCTAGTTTTTCTTTCTTTCATTTTCACTCCAATCATCTCCCTATCTCTCACTTAGGTTAGCCTTGAAGAGAATTTGAAAAGAAACAGTTGCCGGGTGGAGGTTCCTAGATAAAAACCTCTATTTTTCATTACTTTTTCATGTCAAAATGTATCATTTTTACATTTTCAACTCAATCATCTTTCCATTAGGGTTCTTAGACTCACATATACTCAATTAGGATCATACATAACATAAAAATGCTAAGAAGAAGTGGCATTGCATGGTGACCATCAATGCCTTTCATCTAGCTAAAACAACACATTGTCTCATTTCGTTTCCTATTTCAATTCTAACACTTCTATATGATATTCTAACTTCTCACATGCATGAATTCAAGCTCAATTTCATCAAAACTTAAGGGAATCACATATCCTTCTTGGTGGCCGTGAACTATACACTCACACACAACACATGACTTCTTTAAATTTTCAAGATTTTTACATTGCCATTCTCCTAGACATTTCATCAAACACCTTATCTACAACTCAATTCACTTAACCAATATCTAAATCAAGTTCTGAGGTTTCTCCTACATAAACTCTAGCTTCCATTTCTTGAGTGAGTTTTCTTGTATTGAGTCTTCCTTTTTGTTTATCACAGCTTTAAACATAATTCCTATCAAAGCCCCCATCAATTTCACAACAACAACAACCCAACCATCAACACATTATATAAGCTTAACTAATATAAACTTTAGTAAAAGTGAGGATAACTTACTTTGATCTTGCCCAAGATTTGATTTTCTAACTTGAAGAAGATTAATTTCTTGGTTGGATCTTCAATTTGGCTTGAAAAGATTGGGTTCTTCTTCCTCTTGGTGTTGCCGTCTCTCACTCTTTCTTCCTATCTCTATTTTGTTTTTTTTTTTTTTTCTTTTTCTAAGTGTTGAGAGTTCAACACACACACACACATATATATATAAGGCTCTTATATAATCAAATGACCATTTTGCCCTTCTATTAGTATTTAACTTACTGTTTAGTTTAAATTAATTTCTAAAATTTCTATCAACATTTTAATATCACTTATAAGGGTAATAGTTATGAAGTTTAGTATTCTCACCCTATATTAACTTGTAACTCATAAAACACCTCAATATAATGGTGTTGTAGAGAGGAGAAATCGAATCTCATAGGATATGATGAGATTTACAATTAGTTTCTCATTATTACGTAGTTTCTTCTAAAGAAATCATGCTAACTGTGCAGTATATATCCTGAACATAAGAGCTTTCAAGTCTGTTCCTAAGACATCTTTAAAGTTGTGGAATGGTCACAAAACTAGTTTGTGACATTTTCACATATGGATTGTCTAACACATGTATTGAAGAATGAGACTAGGAAGAATTAGAACCACGTTCATAGGTGTGCCTATTTATAGGTTACACTAGAGAAACTAGAGGCGGATTTTTTTTATAATTCTCAAGAAAACAAAGTGTTTATATTAACGAATGCTACATTTCTTGAAGATAATTGTATAAAATATCACAAAACTCGATGTCATACTTTAGGAGTTTGACAGGACCCGACCCGAATTCCCTCTATCGAACCCAGTGGGCCTGCCGGGCACCCCAGAAGACCCTTCCGAGGTCTACCTAATAGGACCCAAATGGATGTCGTGGAGCGAACCCGTATCTAAAAACCACTTTGCTAAGCAATGTATCTGAAAACATTTTCATAATTATAGTTAATAACGTTATTTAAAGTAGACATGTCGTCGTGATTACATAAAATATCTACAAAATATCGTCAAATTTTCTTTTGAAATGCGCATAATAACAAAATTAATAATACCATTAAAACACAATGGTTGCAAAAGAAAAGAATGTTGCGTCATCAGTCGTCTAACCTGTCCAGTTTGATCGCGGCGAACTGGTTCCCTGATTCCTTGATCCTCTACCTGGGAGGTTTTCGTAACTTAAAATCAAACATCGTTAGTTGTAAAATCGAGTGAGTATGTGTGTGAGAGTTTTGTTTAAATTACATCTTATAAAAACACTTTTCGAAAAACATTCTTCTAAAAACTTGGATTTTTATAAAACTTGTTTAAGATTTCTAAAGCTCTTTCTAAAATGTTTTTTCTTTCTAAAATATGTACTAATGGGAAACCCAAGGAAAGCTATAACCACATGAACGGGTAGACTAGCTCCGTTCAGTGTGGGGGGTCACATGGCGGAATAGCTATCATCGTACACTGTGACAAGCTATAAAAACATCCCACTACTGCGTGGCGGAACTATCATCGCATAACGCAAGCGAGACAATACCCCATAGTATAGAAGGCGACTCAATAGACATGACAGACTCTATCCCCCCGATGTTAGTAGGACTATCTCGCCCGACATTTGCCCTACACTGTGAGGTATATCGGTTGGATCCTGACCAGGTCTGATGCTAGAAGGTCTGTTTATCCATAAGCTTTGACCCTTCCACTAGTCTTTAAAAACTTTTTCTTTTCTAAATTTTTAAATCAATTTCTTTGCATAAAATAAGCTAATAACATTGAAATTTTATGTCATACACAACTAAATCTTTGCATGTAAAAATAATCCATCAAGATGATAACTCATTAATAGACTAAGAAGTAAATAAATAAATAAATAAAGGAAGTGTATATATATAAAATTTTGCAACATGAACTGGAAAGGTATTTAAAACAGTTCACACTCACAGCTTGCTGTCCTATCCGTGTGCACCACTGTTCCAACGACCTCCTCAACTTGCTTGTCCACCTATTTTAATCACAAATGAAAACCTTCACTTAGCTAGTTGAAACATTATCTTTACCTCCTAATTTCATACAAGCTGCTGAGGACTACAACATTGTCGGTGCAGCTCGAGCTGTGAGCTCGCACCTTAGCTTGCCTCAGCTCACGCCTTCAGCGAGCTCTTACCTTACCCAACTCAGCCCGAATTGAGGGCATTCATTTCTAGTGAGCTCTCTAGAGAGCTCGCTAAGCTCACTCTTTGCGCGAGCTGCCAGCTCTCATTAGCTCAGGTCGCTCCTCAACCCCTCTCAGCTCGCCCTTACGAGTTACTGCCTCAGACCAAACTAACCAGCTACCCCTAGTGGACTACAACCTCACTTAGCTCCTCTTGCAAACTTGCACTTCAACTTAGTCCAAGCAAGCGAGATGGAGAGCAATAGACATAGCCCAGCTCGCTCCTAGTCGACCCCCTTGACTAGCTGAAATGCACTAAGGGCCCCTCTCCAACTTGCACATCGCGAGTTCCTGCTCTGACTCAACTCATTTCCTAACACCTCATTTTCCAGATCTCACATTTTATACTATAATTATCACAACTCAACCTCATTCTATATACATACACTTAATCGACATATCATCAATTCTTCACCAAACTCTCAGGTCACGACCCCATCAGGTTCAGCGACAGAAACTCAATCGTCTCAAAACATAAAGAAACCACCACAACTCCAAATCATTTTCAATCATTTTACTTACCAGAATTCTTGCTCAACCTTTTGTCTTGCTTCCTATCTCGCTTACAGCTCCAATCACCAAATCTTCCAATTAGCTTGATCTTCCTCAAAAATGGCAGAAATTCGTCCAGAACAGCTGCAGATCTGTTCTCCTTCCTTCTGTCGGCATTAACTTCCTCTCTCCCCTCTCTTTTCCATATTTTTCTTCTGTTGACTCACTCATCATACACCTATATTTATAGGCATGGGTTAAACTCGATTTCACCCTTAGACTTCTTTAAAATTACGCTTTTACCATATTCTAGAGAATTCTTCACTTTTCTCCCATATTCTTATTCTTTCTCATTATTTACAATCTTGTCATTGCTTATAAAATCTTTTATTTATACTATTTTACTCTCAATTGTTAATATTTAATTTTTCTCCCAATTATCCTGAAAACTCTATAAAAATTTAATTGCACTTCCAAACACATTAAGAATCCATTTTATTATTTTATAAATTAAATTTATCGTATCCCAAATATAGATACAGTACAACTTGGGAGAGGGCCTTATAGAGTTATTGTCTGGTTCAACCAGTACTTAATCAATAATAATTATTGATAACAAAATAGTTAAGACCATTCTGAGTGTTAAACGAATCTCGTCAAAGTTTTCTACCACCTCGTCATAGTGGGAGGGTTGTGAGACAATCTGTTTACTACACAATTTTGGAGAGGCGCAAGTTGTCATCTTTAATGACAAAGTAGATAATTCATTGGCATATATAGATGCAATGCATGACTCTAATAAGGAGAAAAAGGCTTAAAGCCTTAAATCTCGAGATGGAGTCCATGCACTCCAACTTCGTTTAGGAACTTGTGAATCAATCAAATGAGGTAAAACTTATAGGTTGTAAATAGATCAACAAGAATGAGGGAGGAATGGGTGAAAGGTAGAGACCTGCAAAGTTAGGCTAATGGCAAAGGGTTAGACCCTTATGAGGAGAGAGTTGACTATGAAGAAATTCTCCCTTCAATAGCCATGCTTAAAGTCCATTATTCTTCTATTCAAAGTTGAATATCTCAACTATGGGATGTGGCAGATAGATGTCAAGATTGTAAATTTGAATGACAATCTTGATCAATGCATCTACATGGTGTAATTAGAGGGATTCGTGTCCCAAGGTCAAGAGCAAAATGTTTGTAAATTGCAAAGGTCTATTTATGAACTTAAGTAAGCATCTTGATCATGGAATATAAGGTTTGATACTTCGATCAAATTTAATGGTTTTGAGCAAAATTTCTATAAACCTTGTATATACAAGCATAGCATCGATAAGAAAATGGTTTTTCTTGTACTTTATGTCAACAACATCCTACTCATTGGAAATGATGTAGGAGCATTATCTGATGTAAGGAACTGGTTTGCTAATCAATTCCAAATGAAAGATTTGGGAGAGGCTATTTATGTTTTTAGAATTCAAATTATATGAGATCGTAAAAACAAACTGTTAGCACTGTCTCAAGCAGCGTACATTGATAAGATCATTGTAAGGCTTGCAGTGTAAGAATTTCAAGAAAGATGATTTATCTTTCTAGTCATGGAGTTCATTTGTCTAAGGAATAGTATCCTAAGACACTTCAAGAAATTGAGGATATGAGATGGATTCCCTATGCCTCTACGATAGGCAATCTCATATATGCTATGCTATGCACAAGACTGGATATATGATATTTAGTAGGAGTAGTCAATCTTTATCAATCCTCCCCAAGATCTAATCACTAAATGGTTGTAAAACATATTCTCAAGTATCTTTAGAGAATGAGAATCTATATGCTTGTGTATTTTAGAGAGGATTTGATCCCATTAGGAAACAGATTCTAATTTTCAGTCGGACAAGGATTCTAAGAAATCCACGTTCAAATCAATATTCATCCTTAGAGATGGAGCCATTGTATGGAGGAGTGTTAAACGATCTTGTATTGTTGACTCCACCATATGAGCTGAATATATAACGGCTTGTGAAGTGGCTAAGAAAGCGGTTTGGCTCTATAAACTCTTGACTGATTTGGAAGTTGATTCAAATATGGATAAACCACTCACCTTTTATTATGATAATAGTGATGTAATGGCTAATTCCAAAGAACCAAAAAACCATAAATGAGGGAAGCATATAGAGAGGAAGTACCATCACAATAGGGATATTGTACATAAAGAAATGTGTCATTGATGATGATGGCTTCACTAGACAACCATGTTGATAAGTTTACAAAGACCTTAACGGCTAAAGTGTTTGAAGGTCACCTAGAGAGTCTAGGATTACAAGACATATTTTACTTGCTCTAGGGCGAGTGGGAGATTGTTAGGGTTTGTGCCCTAAAAGCTTGTAATTTGTAAACGTTTAAATAAATAATAAATAAAGTATATTTATCTTATTCAATTTGTATGTATTTTTAAAATATTTGTTTCATATGAATATTATGAAACATGTTTGATTACTGATGTAATTAGGGGTGGCAATCCGGGTTAACGAGTTGGGTTGGACACGACACAAATATGACACGATAATTTTTGACACGACATGATAACTAAACAGGTCGAACCCCTTCAACACAAACACGATACGATTCTCAATGGGTCTATACGAAAATGACACGATTAACCCGTTTATTTACGGGTTGTTTATCAACCCGTTAATGCCCGTTTAGTGACCCGTTTGACCGACACGTTATTAACTCATTTAACTGACACAAATAATGACCCGTTTAGTCGACCCGTTTATGACTCATTTAATGATAGTTAATACATTTAAAAGTTAATATAAATCTAATAAAAAACAAAATTAAAATAAAGATATATAAGGTCTAAAAAATACAATCATCCACAAATACAATCCAAACCATAAAAATACGAATGTTTACAAAGAAGATTATAAAAACATCTTTACAAATATAGTCTTTTATATTAAAAAAAAAAAAAAAACAACATAAAAATATATCCGCAAATGTAGTCCTTTACAATAGAAAAACAACATCAAGTGTTGATTGCATCCATCAAACTAACTTGCCAAAAGACAATAATTAAAAGTTAACTAATTAGGAAATCATACATTTATACATGAAAAAAATATTTTAATAAATATTTTATTAAAACCAATAAAATTTTACCATACATGGCAATTTGTGATGAGATAGATTTGATAGTGTGATTACTAGCACTAACAGTTTCACTATCATCATTCATGTTCATAATATCTTCTGTAAGTTTATCCAATCCAAGATTTGGATTTTCTACAATAATGACAAATTAAAAAAAAAATAAGATTATTCCATTAGAAAAAAAAATAAAACTCATAATGATATAACACATGCAAATTGTAATTAACACTTTTTAGTAAAATATTACCTTTACCTCCATATATCCAGTCTCGAGTGCAAACTATGGCCTCCACCACGTGTGGTTTAAGTGAACTTCGATATTGATCAAGAACTCAACCATTAATAATAAACGCTGAATCAAATGCCACTGTAGATATTGGAATGTTCAAAACATCACAAGCCATCATCGCGAGTTCAGGAAATCAAATTGCATTGGCTTTTCATAAATTCAAAATATCAAAGTCCATTGTATCTTAAAGCTTTGGTTCATATAAGTACATTTGCAATTGGGTTTTTCTTGTCAATTCACTATCAGATGTATCTTTGTCAAACGATTCCCACTCCTATAAATATTTATTAATTAAAAACAATGTTAATATTATGCAAATAATACACACACACACACACATATATATATAACAAACCAAATTAAATATATGAACAAACTAGCAAGTAGCAATAACCTTTATAAGACTAAAAAATGACGAAGCAATGGTAGCTTGTGATGAAGAATTAATGAGCATGCTATGATCACTACCACCAAGATTAGATATCGAAGTAGTTGAAGCATTTTTTACATACTCATCAAACAACAAATGCAACTTACTTCGAATATTTTCAAACTCAAATGAATCCTCCCCATAAACTTTCTATAAGCAAAATCAACAAATTTCATCTTATACCGAGGATCCAAAATCAATGCTATGACCATGATGGTACAAAAATCACTCCAGTACTTGTTAAATTTAGTATACATTTGAGTGGCCATATTTTTCAAAAACAAATCATCACTTTCCAAGTTTTGTTGTAATAGCACATAAATTCCAACACCTTCACGAAATATAAATTTGAAGTTGGATACTTTGTTCCCGAAAAGATGCAAGTTATATCATAAAATACTTTAAAAAATAAAACAATTTTCTCAACCTTTTCCCACTCACTTGGAGAAGGACAATGCTTGAAATTACTATCACTCCACTCTAATATACACAAAGCACGATGATAATTAATAGTACTTTCAAGCATAAGATAAGTTGAATTCTATCTAGTTGGAACATCTTGCCTTAAACCCATCTTACAATCAAGAGAAACTTGCTTCACACATTCTAAAAGCTTTTGTTTCCTCATTTGCATATTTCACACACTCACAAATTTTATGAACCTCCTCATTTATTTCTTTCAAACCATCTTGAACAATCAAATTTAAAATATGAGCACAACAACGAATATGTAAAAAATCACCATAACATACAAGTGGCCCATTTATGTTCAATTGATTTTTCAAAATGTTAATAAATGATTTGTTAGATGAAGGATTGTCCAAAGTAATTGAAAATATCTTATTTTGAATTCCTCACTCATATAATAATGTATTAATCTTATGAGTTAAAAAAACTCCATCATATGGTGGTGTCATAAAAGAAAAATTCAAGACTTTTTTTTTTATTGTAAAACTCAATCTTTATCAAGAAAATGTAATGTGAGACATAAATAACCATCAGTAGCTATAAATGTCCACAAATCACATGTCAAACTAAGTCTACCAAGAGATTCTTCTAGCATATTCCTAATCTTTAGTTTTTCTTTAGTATGTATTTTCAACACATCCGCCTTTACGGTATTCCTAGAAACTAAAGTAAAATCCTTGTCCAAATATTCAATTATTTTTCTAATCCACGTCCACTCTACTAATTGAAAAAGTACATCATGATATACAATGGTCGCAAATATCATACCTTGAAATACTTTAGGATCTTTAGGCTTTGTAAAGGTTCATTTGTTTTTTTATTTGAAAATTGAACAGTGCTGCTGAAGACTGAATAGTGACTGAAATATGAAATCTGAATAACATATTTTTTTTTCCTGACCTCTGAATATGTTATAAACTTGTTTGTTTTTTACATTTAAAATTATCTAAAACCAATAAGTTGACATTTATATCATTTTTACTATTTGTTGTTATGTAATTTTAATTAATTTAATACAAACATTTGAAAATAAATAATTTAAAAAATTCTAAAACATTTTTATGTACGTATTAATAATATTTTATTTATAATTAAAACATGATTAAAAAATATAGTACTATTAGTTATAATTATATTTAAAAATATTAGTATATTTAAGAAAACAATTAAGAAATGAATGTTTAAATTGTAAATTAAAATATATTAGTTCACTTTCAAGATAATTTGAGGTGAGATATATTTAGACTTTACTTTTCAAATATATTTTTTATAAGTATCAAGGAAAAAAAATTTTGAGTAATATAAAATTAAGATAAATTTAAAATTATATTATTTTAGAGATGATAGATTTGGAATAAAAACTTTTAAATGTCATTAAGTGATTTATAATTAAGTGAAAAGTTACAGTTTTTTACTTAATTTTTTCAGTTGTTTTTTGTTAGTTTTAAGTAGTTTGACCACTTAAAAAAAAAAAAAAAAAAAACGAAAACAACTGAATAGGTATAATTCAACACTATTAAGTCTTAAGTGAAAAAAAAAACAAACGACCCATGAGTGTCACACCATCTGCACCAATTTTGTCAATGAACATTTGACTTATATCTTGATTTTTCCTCATCGGACAAGTTAATTCCATGTGGCATTTCATGTTGCCAGTACCATAATTGCTTTTACAAATATAAATCTTGTTGTAGAGCTTACACTTCTTAGCTTTCCATCTTTACTTCATTGTAGCTTCGTAAACACACTCTACACTTTTGATCTAAGCATTCTTTTGAGGGCGAGTTTGGTCACAATGACATTCTTCCCCTTTCCTGTATCTTTGATCTCTACTTCGACGTACTCATCTCCTTCCTCATTGAAATCCCCTTCCATACTATTGGTTTCCTAATCGTCGATATTGACATCATTAGAATCCATAAATTTAAGTTGTACATGAAAAATTGAAAAGTAATCTCATAATCAACTTACTCAATTTGAATCATCAAGTACATCTACACACAAATCTAGTAATAAGGAAGAACGAATCTTATGATAATCACACAAAAATTTGAAAATATATGCAATTAAAAATATAATGAAATGTCAAAAATAAAAAATAAAAAAATCACATATTTTTCTCTTATAAATCCTAATAACTTATCAACCTTGACAAATAAACAACAAGTAAATACTATGTCCATGTTAATTTCCTTACCTATAAGAAGTCATTTGTTAAAAGCTATTCAAGAAGTACATTACTTAAAATGATGAGTTCAACTCTTATTTTCCACCATTTTTGTGGACAGCTCTCTCCCAACTTTTGGGAGCAAAATTTCGAACTGTATTTTAGAGTTCCTTCTTAACTGATCTTGACAGAAGTCTGACTCAATATTAGATAAACACAAAAAAAAGGCTCCCATTATCTCAATTCAATTAGTTTAATTATGGGAGTTCCATTCTTTATAATTTACTTTTGAAATATCAAATATAAAGTTTTATTTTTAAAAAAAAATTACTGACATTCATTCACAAGCATCCAACTAAAGTTAGAAAACAAAAATTACATCCATAGAAAGCACACAAATATTCTCAAGAGAGGAATCAAATACGAAGTCTTGATGCTTGGAATTAAAGATATATATTGTTTGGCTGGTACTTAAGAAAATTCAAATACAAAAAATTTTGAATCTGTTTAGTGTAGGAATAAATTAATATGAGTTTTCTAATGAAGAACGATTATGAACATAGTTACATAGATAATCTTCTTTCCGTTCATTCTATCAAGATTTTAGGTATAACAAAAGTAAATTATACCAAAGAGCTAGAAAGAGATTCATTAAGTGATCGTGTGGTGTGGCCACTGCTACTGTCAATAATGAACGAAATGAAGGAGCTGACTGAGCTGGCTACTACTACTGTGACTGTCAGAGATGAATGAGCTGGCTGAGCTGAGTACCGGTACCGTCGGAGCTTGAAGATGAAGGAGATGATGAGATTTGAGTTGGATACTGCCATAGTAGGAGTTCAAAGATGAAGGAGATAATAAAGCTAGCTGAGCTAGCTGTTGAAGATGAAAGAGATGAACGAGATCTGAGCTGGTTGAGCTAGTAGATGAGCAAGATGAAGGAGACGGCTCTCGATCACAGGTTAGCTGAGCTAGAAGATGAACAGAATGGAAGTATGGGAGTGAGACCAAGTGGTTGGTGTGGTGTAAATGGCTCATGCCTCACGGTTAAGAGTACTGTCCGAATGGAAGAGTGTAGAAATGGCTGCTGTCCGAATGGAAGAAGCATGCAGTGTGCAGCTAGGGTTGGTTTGTGAAGAGAAAAATGATATATATATATATATATACTACCATTGAAATTACATCAATACCCCTCTAACTATAAAATTACTTTTTCACTCCTCACTAACGGGTCAACCCATAACACGATTTAGGAAATACGAACCCGACACAATAAGCTAACGAGTTAGATGGGTTGACCCATTAATTTACCTAACCTATTTATGCTCAACCCTAACTCGCAATATTCGTGTCGAATTCATGTCGACCCGTCGTGTCGGGTTCCAAATTACCACCCATCGATGTAATCTCAAACTAAGTATATATGTATTTTATGCAAGCGGTTTTAGTTTGAGATAAGTAATCTAAAGACTTCGTAAAAAGCACACAAAGTCGGATACTTTGTTTGTGGTAAATCTACAGTTGCGGTCCATTTCGTATTTAGTAAAATAGTCTTATCCGAGACTATTCATGTGAAAACATGAAAATTGAGGCATTTTACATAATAAAGATTATATAGAACTGGACCACGATAAACACAAATCTATCACTAATATCTGTTAAAACTTAGAGATTCATATTTATCGACTAGATGATCATATATGAATTGATCTTAATCCTGAGTGTATTATAAACTCCTGTTTGTTGAGTTATATCATTTGATTTATATGGGTGAGATTGATACAAATGTCTAGTCAATAATTTCGTACTTTGAGGATATGATTCAGTAAGTAGCTCAGAACATTCTATACAATACTTGAATCCACTCCTTCTAACGAGAAGTAGAGAAATAGTTCCTTTAAGGGTTGATTCAGGTCGTAACAATAAAAGCGCTCAACTTTCGGTTCATATGTAAATTGAAAGATAAATTCATAAGTTGTTATGAATATATTGTTTATTAGAAAACCAATAGTACATAAGGATAAAGATATAATTAGAGGGGTATAACGAATATTTTGATCTAACTTTAATTATGAACTATTTGTAAGAGGTCAAATCATATGTAGTGATTATATCAATAGACACTGAAAATTTTATATTGTATAAAAACATCTGTAGTTTTGAGACTACAATCTTAGGTTTTTAATGGAGTAACTCTAATATTAATAATAGTGAATTATTTAATTAAAGAGTTTAATTAATAATTTCAATATTATTGGAGCTTAAAACTGTAGGTCTATCAGGTCTCCTTGATAGCTCATTTCACTATAAGGAATGTGTATACAATATACTGTAACTGGATCATCCAATTACAGTTGTTACATAAGTAGTAAAATATGTGTTCACTTTGTATTTAAATACTATTGATTATTCAAATTATTTAATGATTAATTAGTTAATTATTAATTATGAATTAATAATTATTAAATTAATTTTATAAGAGGTCTTAAATTCGATTCTTAGCAGTAACCAGATATAAATTAATTATGAATTAATTAGAGGTCACAAGTTCAATTTCAAAATATAATGTGAATTAATTATGTTATATGGGGTAAAAGTTTAATTTTAATAAACATGAGGTTTAATATTAATTTTGATTAATTAAAACTCTAATTGGTTGCCTACAAATAGAAAAAAAATAGTTTTTTTTTTTTTTAATAGAAGAGTTTTTGGTTATGTTGTACATATATTTGAGAAACAGAAAGAATTTTTTTTTTTTTTTTTTTTAAGGAAACACAAAGAATAAGAATTTTTATCTTTGTTCTTTGTATAACCAAAATCAAACACTCACCTTTTATAAGTATTGATTTGATTTTTTTTTTTTTAGAAATGAAATCAAAAGTAAGTGAGCACAGTTCTATATAATTGTGTCTACTCACTTATTTTTTGATGTGAAGATATATCAAGAAAGGTAAGGTGATGAGAGCAATCCATAGAGATCAATACAATAAGTAAAATATTCGATCTTTATTTAGTTTTATTATTTTATTTCTTTATTTTATGAATTATGGGCTTTTAAGTTTTATAAAAAAAGTTTTAAATCTTAGTGTTATGCAAATTCTTAATTTTTAACAAAAGTAATTGTTTTTTTTTTTTTCCTTCAATTAGACCTTTGCATAGAAATAACGAAAATGAAAGCTTGGGGCTGTATTGGATACTGAATTAAAATTTAGAGCAACAAATCAACGTAATACAACTGGATTTGGAATTCTACTTAACTTTTCTTCCTAGAAACTGAGGTAATATGACAGGTTGGTAAGTCAAAGTTGCAGCGTGTTGCTCTTGACTATTCTTTAACAACCATTCATTTGGGTTAGTAGTTAGGCATTTGTATACTTGTGAAATTAGCTCTATATTAACGAATGATGGTGGACGTGGTCCCGGAGAAAATGACTGTCAGATGCTGGAGTGGAACCTTATAACCTCTAATAACAGGTTTTGCGAATACAAAATTTTAAATATCAAACCGATATTCAATATTATTATGATATTATCCAAATTCTTGAAGCACCAATATAGATATGAGAGAATAGCCAATATCCTACGGTATATTTTTACATATCTTGATATATCCATAAAATATCTCAATATTTCCAAAATATCCCGATAGTTTTCTAAATAAAATCTAGATTGATATACTTTGACCAAAAATTTTTTTTTTTTATATTATTAAAATTTGAATTTTGGAGAACAAATTACCTAACATAATCTGATAACACTATTAATAGGGTTAAATTTATTATTTTAATTTTAAAGGGTAATTTTATAATTATAGTAAAAATTTATAGTCATTATAGCGGTTAAGTATATCAAGAGACTACATTAAGGTTGGATCTCCAAACTGAAACATACTTTGAGCTGGGTGCCTCATACCCAATCCTTGACTTGATGGATTTTCGATTTTTCGCCAATATTAGATCTATTTTGACTTGAATTATTAAAAAAAAAAAAAAAAAAGGTTTTTTAACGTATACTTAAATGTAAACTTAACTTTTACACGCATAAATCTAAATTTAAAGTAAAAAAATTATTAAATTTAAATATAAGCTTACGTTCGAATATATACTAAAAGTTTAACATTTACTTGAATTCACACATAAAGCAGAATTCAACTAAACATCATCAAAAACTAATAATTTTAAATTCAAACTTGAAGTACGAACACTAAAATAAGTTAAAGAATATAAAATTTATTTAGTGTAATACAACAATGCCAACTATTATAGCAAAAAGTTAAAATTTCACTCAAGCATCTTCATTATCTACATGTAGCAATTTCGTATTGGAGGGTATACCGATATCATTTTGGTGTTGAAAAGAGTCCTACCAGAACCATGGCTCTTAGGACGACTCCTAAAAAGTAGATGGTTCCCACTGGCTAGCTGTCATCTTCATTTCATACATATTTCCTCTCAAGTTTGTTTTCGTTTTGCCATTTAATGATGATGGGGTGGCATGTGATGTTTTTTACTGCTTTGGTGGGCAAATTTTTCTGTTTTGGTGATAAAGTCGAAATCACTCTTCCTTCCGTTCTTTCTTACGTGTTGGAGATACATTCTTCTTTCCAAAAGCACTTCTTGGAGTGACATCCTGAACGCGTTCGTTAGGCAGGGACGGAGCCAAGATTGTGGTTCTAGGGGACCAACACAAAAATTAATAATTCAATTAATACAAGATAATTAATTGTTTATGTTACAACATCAAGTAGTTGAAAAACTAATTAAACATAATACAATTCTTATTACAAAAGATGTAACTCATCACTCTTTTGAATTTCAAAAATCATTTATAATATTAAATAGGAATCTCCTTTCAAATGATCAAGGAGTTTATGAAAAAGTCATATATACCCCACCTTGTCACAATTAATAAGCTAAAATATTAGGTATAGATGACAGAATTTTTTAAAAAATCTATGAAATATTTATTAATTTACAAGCTCAAACTTAATAAGTTTAGATGTAATAACCAAACTAAGTCTTCAAAATGAAAAGTAAAAATTGTCGCAACTATATAAACTATATTGCATAATATGTTAATTAACGGGAAACTAAATTTCCCAACTTAGGATAGGAATGATATAAAATAATTTAAATATCATTAACTAATAAGAGGAAAGTGTTTTAGGTTTTTAAATAAAATCTAATTTAATATATGTGGCTTTAATTATAATAATAATAATTAATTGAATTAATTAATTAATTATTAATTTTATATATTTTGTATCTGAGAAAACATAAATAAATATATTTAAAAAAAAAAAAAAGAAACTCACTTCACTGAGCTTGGGGTGCCACAGCCCTATGGGCACCCTCTATAAAACCCAAAATTTATGAAATAGTATTTCCGGATGAATAGTATTTCGGATTAATAGTATTTTCATATAAATAGTATTTCAGATTAATAGTATTTTCATGTAAATAGTATTTTTAAATGAGTAGTGATTTTCGGGAAACGAAAATTTCCTCAAGTTTCGTGAGATAAAATTTTTTTCGATGAATAGTATTTCTGAACGGAAAGTGTCCGTGTGAATAGTGATTTTTCGGAAAACGAACCCTAGAAGCCAAAAGTTTTAGAATAGATATTAGAGTTATTAGAAACTAAAATGGAGCGAAAATGAGTCTGTTTAAGTGGATTTTAAGGGTTCTGAAGATTTATCGATAAAAATATCTTCGTTGGAAACGTTGTGAAATTAGTGAGTTTAAAACCAAATGAATTTTTTCAAAGCATAGAATTGAAGGTTAAGACATCCAATTAGAGTATTGCATGGTCAATTTGATGATAGGATGACCATGAAATATTTTTGGAATTTATTAGTGTTAAATGAGGATTAATTTTTAAGTTGAATGGATTATTGAATGTTACAGGAAATGATGATTAACCAAGAAGCACAATCCATGTGAGTTGGAATGGACCAATGATTTTGTGACACCTTTAAGTCAAAAAAGAGATTTACTAGTTGAAATGGAACTAGTACAAGATGGAGTAATGAGTGGAATAATTAGTTTAAAGTGTTTGACCAATCAAATGCATTCATTTATAACTAATGGCATCTTTGTGATTTTTGAGTTGGAAATGAAGAGAATAGCTTGGGTATGACATGTACTAGTATGTGCCTAACTTGGAAAAGTTTATATAATTAAATGAGTTTTGATATTTGGATGAATTTATGTGAGATTTTAAGTTGATTAAATGATTTTGGAAAGAAAATGCAAGTGAATGAAAAGATGGGTATGTATACTAGTGTATGGACCATTTATGTTATCCATGTGTTTGTGTGGATTTTGAATGATTGAATGAGTTATATGAGGTTTTGGGATGAATTTGGATTGACTGGTATCAAAAGAATGAAATAAAAATTTGAAATGGAAAGTTTGAGTGTTAAGTTGGTTAAGGTCAAGAATGGGTGTAAATTGTTATCCAATCTTTTTAAGGTGTTTTGGTGATGTTTATGATGTGTTTGAATGCCTTGATGCAAATGAAATTAATAGAAATGGATGTGAGGTTATCGGTGAAAGATATGGTGAGTTGGTGAATTTATTGAATATATATATATATATATATTGAGTTAGATTAAGTGATTAATTGGCATTTATTGTGTTAAAGATTTAATTGGGTGATTTGTTGGATATTTGAAGAAGTTTAAATGCAAAATTAAGGTTAGGAAGTTGGTTGGAAAGATTATGTTAAGAATTGGAATTAAATGGGTGCATGATCATTTAAGTTTAAATTGAAGAAATAATTAAGATTGATATTAAATTTAAGTGGAAAAGGTCATGAATTGATGGTGGAATGTGATTTTAGGTGAATTGGAAACAAAAAGGATCAAAGGGAGGTTTGGAAAGGAGTGGTGAATTACTCTTGGAAGTAAATTTGTGAGTGGTTATATTTTGTAAAGTATTTATGAGTTTATTAAATGAAAATTGATTTATTTGATTGTTGCTTTAATGAAGAATTTATTATGTGATTTTAAATTAACTTTAGCATGTTATTTTTTTTTATATGAATTGCATGAAATTTTTAAGATTTTATTGCAATTGCAATCATTCTAGTAATAAAGCAATTTAGTATATCTGAGTAATTATAAACGAGGATTAGACATGCTAAAGTTGTTTACTGATGTTAGGCTTTGGTCTTAGAAAACTGAAATTTTAATTTCAAACTATAAGTTAAAATAAAAGAAAGAATTATTAATATATTGAAAGAGATTTTAGATGTCTTTGATTTACCCTAAACCTCAATATGCCCGGTTGAAGTACCATTACATATATGGCAAGATGGTTGGGATAGTCACTAGCTTGGGGGGTTGAGTTAAGTCTGTGAGTTGCCCTCTATATGTATATGGTAGTGTAGATCTGCCTGATGTTAGGGGAGAATTACAACCCCAAGGTTTCCCACATCTGCGACTACACATGGTAGCATTCCCGAGCTCAGGTGGCGATAAGAAAATTCCATCACAATAGAGCTAAGATTTTCCCTGGGTTGCCTTTGGCGAGACAAAAGAGAGAAACACGTCAATAGACGTGAAGTTCATTAAATGAGAAATTTATTTCGAGTTTCGAGAAACAAAAAAAAGTTTATATGAATTAATTAGTTTTGTATTTAATGAAAGTTATAAAAAAATTATTAGTTTTATAAATTATTTTGGGAGGATATATATATTTCAGAAAAGGATATTTTAGTTTAAAAGTTATCCGTTCACTGAATTTTATACTCACTATTCTTTTCATATGTTTTTGAAAATTCTCCCCATGTACAAGTATAAGCCGGTAATCAAAAGAGGCTCTATCAGATGTGTAAGTGGCCAGACGCAAAAGAGGTCACTGCATAGGTTTATATTGAAAATGTATGCCATGCATTACATGAAAAGTTTTTTGTGAATTTGGTTGTAAATCATATTTTAGATTGCATATAGTATTTAGTGTAAATAAAATAAATTTTTTTGTGAATGAAACTATTATTTTTGTGTTTAATAGAAATGAATTACAATTTATTGATTTTAAGTTTAGAAATGTTTGTGATTGATTTGTGGAAAATAATTTAAGGGTCTGAGACCCAATAGTGGAAAATTAGTTGATATAGAAGTGTTAAATTTTTAATTTACAGGGTGGCATATTCGGAAACCAATTGTTATATTGGCCGAATTTTTATAAATTTGTTTTGTAAATGTTTGAAATAAAAAGAAAATAAAATAAAAAAAATTTTCCTCGTGTTTTCTGGATTAAAACGAAAAAAATTAAACAAGTTTTAAGAATTAAACGGCGTAGCTTCACGGAAACTTTCTAGTTGGATTAGATATCCGTTGGAGGGCTACCGTAAAGTGGCTAGTAGGCCTAGTAAGGAGAGAGGCCTATCACCCTCACAACCCCGCCACTAAACTTAAGGGCAATTGACTGCACAAGTGACTTGACCTATCAACCTGTTATGGTAACCATAGTTTTTGGGCAATTAACTGCATAAGTGACTTGATCAGTCAACCTGTCAGTGTCATAATAACCACAATTTCTAGGCAATGGCTATTGAGGAGTGAGTCAGAGTCATTTTCTCCAAGATAATTACCCTTGAACTTGGTGACAAATTTTATCGTTTGCAGCGAGGAATTTATAAGACTAACATATTTTGCAAAATTCCACAAATTTGACAATTTTGATGCTAAAAGTATTCAAAATATAGCTTGTCTATGGACCATAGACAAGTGACATTGAATTTCGCAACTTAGCAGAGGATGCTTTTTGCTAATAACAATAGCAAACACAAAATTTAGATACTGTCGACGTCTAAATCTGGTCGATCCAAATTTTTGACCTAATACTATAGACAAGGCAAAACAATGGCTAAAAACAAGAGCAAGAGAAGAGAAAGAACAGTGTGTGCACGATGATTTTTACGTGGTTCGACAAAAAAAGATACATACATCCACGAGTGTGTTATCTGATTATTTTGGTAGAGTAACATCATATTATTGCTTATTGTTTTTTCATTTCTGGTTACAATGAATTTTCAACCTCTATTTATAGCGTGGGATATTACAATTTGAATACAAATAAAATAGGAAAGAGTTTTATATTAATTACACTTCCAAAACCGATGTCCACCATATTATGGATAAATTCCACCGACATAGAAGTTTGAATTTATTTCCAATTCTCGTAGTTGACTCTTCCTCAATTTAGACTATTGCCTTTCTGAAAAAAAATTTTAATAAGCACTTCGAGCTACAAGTTGAACCTTATTCTGAATGACCTCGAGCTGAGTATAAGGTTGTCTTGACCACAATTGACTAGCGACCTAAGAATTGTAGCAGCGAACTAATAGCTCGTTACCGTGAGCTAGATGTTGGTGAACCAAGCCTTCGCTAATTGGGTTAGTCCATTGGATCAGTTCCTTAGGCTTTTACCCACCCAATTATGCAGTCCTAAATATATTCACAACATTAGCCCCCCTGCTCTCAGTATGATCTATGAACTGGGAGCTCAAAGCTGGTTGGTAAAAGCTGATGTATCATGACTTGTCATGCTACTTTTTTAGATTCTATCCTGTCACATGACCTGTGACGATTCTTCAGGTAACCGTACCATTTACACGTCTCATTTTATGTGCATTTAATATCGACGTTTCTCAACTAATAGCTCATGATGACAAGTTCCTGAACTTGCGCTACACCGTTAAATTTAAGGAGGTTACTTAGCCCTCAAATCTAACAATTAGGGCATTGTGCCTATACAAAGCAGACGTCTCTTCCTTTTACCTCTTACTCTGCCATTTTGAAACTCAAGTTACCGAGCCTCCATTTTCTCTCGTTTCACATCCTTGCATCTGTACATCTTGAAGAAGGTCAACGTCTTCCTTCTTATGTGGTTTTACTACGTTTATAATAAATCTTCATAACCGACTCTTGATTTTTTATTTTCATTTTTTGTATGTGTTGCATTATGTTTTTCTTTAGATTTGGTACTGGCTTGAATGTTCTTCGTTCTTGATGTTGCATATTTGTGACTTTTCATTTCTTATTAATTAGATCTTGTTGATTGGCTCTTTGCGAACTGTTTGTTATTTGTAACACTATGTGTGGTAGCTGTAGGATAAGATGTCTATAGGTTACCAGCTCATAGGTTGAGCCCTTCATGTTTTTAGTGATTTGTATGACATTTGTGACCTATAGATTAGGAAGTCCCTTGTTAGACAATAGGGAACTTAGATTCTTAGGCATGGTTTACATGTAGTGACCTAGCTGCTCCACTTTCTATGTAGATGTCTTTAGGTCGTAAACACCAATCATATAGAATAGGAGATGGTAACTCTCCTAGCTCGAAGAAGCTCAACGTAAGAGAAATCCATGCTGTTGAAGAAGCTACCTCTCTGAATGATGAGGTCACTAGAGAGTTCATAGCTCGAGTTGACCCCGTTATAATTTGTCAAACCGCCAAGGAATGACGAGCTCGCGAGATATTTATATACTATGCCTCGAAGATAAAATATAAGGAGTTTGGGAGAATTGCTTTACAGTATCATCTTCCCAAAAGTTTTCATGTCATGTCGCCCTCTTCTAATGACCACGTAACCTATCCTCCCAAGGGGTTCGTTGCCATCTGTACCTATTATCTTAGGCATGAGCTCAAATTTTCAATCTCTGCTTATCTTATCAATCTCCTGAATAGACTAGAACCTAGCCCTTTTTTTCAACTAAGCCCTAGCTCCTACTCTCAACTCACGTCTTTGGCCTCAATCTTCAAAAGGAATGGCCTATGACCTCCCAACCCAAAATATCTGTTGCCACCTCTTTAGTACCAAAAGTGTAGGTGGCATAAAAAGGGGAATGCAAGATGTGATTTACTATCTCGTAGTTTGAAAAATAGGCTTCAAGCATCTCCTACCTTAGGGCGATGCGAAGGATAAGTCCAACGTAAACGATTACAAGACGAGTTGGTTTTATATTTCTTGCCTTTCCCTTAGATAGCTCCACAATCATTCTTTTATCATTAGTTCAAATAAATAGATAGGGCTGACTTTTACGAGCTATAATAGTTTTTTTTTTTAATTAATTCTTTTACCTTGCAGACTTGATAGGAGATAGGGTAGTCCTCACTTGTAAGAATATCGAAATTCTCAGGATGCTTGCGAATTTATAAGAAGAGAGAATCAAATACACGTTCGATAACGAGCTCTTCAGAGCCCATCAGTTAGCTCATTCTATAGACAACGAGCTTTTTGACAATATGAGGGGAATTGAAATTTGGGGTGAATTTGAGTTTGTCTCTGCTTTCAATGCTACTGGTCCTCATCCGATTCCCGTTTCTGACCCTCAACGAGCTCTAGAGATGGTAAAGCTTGCCCTTCAAAAGGCTCTTTCAAACTGACTTATCCAGTCTGCAATTCCTTCAGTTGTTGCCTCTGTTGAAGCGACCACCTCAGCACTCATTCTCGAACCTTCACCAATCGAGGTCCCCACCTCGCAACCAAATGTGGGTGAAGTTCAACATAAGCAAGAGGGAGCTCCTACTCACAAGGTTTATGTTGCTCCAAGCAATGAAGCTAAAAGAAAGTCAGTGCCCAATCTTCTTCTGGCCAAGTGATGAAGAGTAAATAAGGGTAAATAGCCCAAGGTCGCAAAAAGAAGGGTTGAACCACAGGTCAGGGCGCAACCTAAAGATGGGTCAAGATGGATATACTTAGATGCTGTCCTCGACAATTTGCTCGAAATCCTAAGGAGCTCCGCTAAAACCCTAGACAAAGAGAGTTTGAGAAGTGACGCCTTATATGGCTTCATAGCTCGCTACAGGTTGCTGGTAATCTTTAATACCTTTGGCTTTCTTGCTTTTCTTGCTCCCTTAGTTTAAATATTAACCTATTACATTTCAGGCCACTATGGGGGCAATAAAACAGATGCAGAAGTTCCACAATTTTGAGGATGAAAAGAAGAAGTTCGAGAGCAAGAAGAAAAAGTTTAAGAACGAGCTCTCGTTCATGACTATAGAGATTGAAAGAGCAAAGAACTCATAAGAACTCCTTTTGACCAAACTAAAGAATGCTAAGGAGGCTAAGAAAGAAGCTAAAGACGCTCTTACTCGCGAGGAAAGTACTCATGTAGTCACGAGGTCACATTTCACCATCGAATTCCTTAAAATGAAGAGCGAGTTGGAGAAGGCCATGCAACAAGTTGAGGCTGCTAAAAGAAGAGTGGAAAAGGCTGAGAGGGAGATTGCCCGTGCTAAAGAGGAAGCTGAGGTGCGAGGTCACCAAAAATAGAGAAAAGGCAAAATCAGAAACCTCCAGCAATTTCCTCTACACTTTATAGAAGTTCATCCCTGAACTAAACTTCTCGTTCTTTGGTGAAGAGGTGGTCGTAGAGATGGAGAGGTACAAGGAGCAAGCCGCCCAATACTCAGCTGTTCCAGATGTAGCTCCTCAGAATATCAAGCTCCCAGATGCAACCTCCCAAGATGAGACAACTCAAGTTGCAATGCCTCCAGATATAGTCCCCCAAGGCCAAGGCTCCCAGTAGGCTGCATATCATGTTGTACTTCCTTTTTTCATTTTTTAAAATTTGTCATGACTGTGTGCTTTATTTACCTTACTTTGTGGGTATATTTGTAATGAATATTCAAACCTCATTTTGAGGTTATTATTGTAGCATAATGTGGAGCTAATAGGTCGGAACCTTTTAGCATTATGGTGAGTTGGTAGGTCGGAACTTATTAGCATTATTGCGAGTTAGTAGGTCATAACCTGTTAGTATAATGGCAAACTAGTAGGTCGGAACCTGTTAGCATAATAGCGTTAACCTATGTAAAAGGTCGGAACTTCATCTACCATAGTAAAATTGTATCGAGCTATGTAAGGGGTCGGAACCTCACCTATCATAGCAATATTTTGTCAAGCTATGTAGGAGGTTGGAACCTCGCCAAACATAATGAAACTTTGTCAAGCTATCCAGTAGGTCGAAACCTCAGCTGAGAGCATATGGTATTGTCCAGTAAATCGAAACCCCAGCTAACAACATATGGTGCTAACTAGTAGATCGAAACCTCAGCTAACAGCATAATTTCGAACTGTCCAGTAGGTCTGAACCTCGGCTAATGATGTAATATCGAGCTGTCCAGTAGGTCGGAACCTCAACTAACAGCATAATATTGAGTTGTCCAGTAGGTAGAAACCTTAGCTAACAACATAATAGTAGGTTGTCCAGTAGGTTGGAACCTCAGCTAACAGCATAATATCGAGCTGTCTAGTAGGTCAAAACCTCAGTTAATAGCATAATATCAAGTTATATCATGTAGGTTGAAACCTCAGTCAATATAGCAAGATTTAATAAAATTTTATCAAGTCATGTCTAGTAGGTCAGAACCTCAGCTAACATAGCTTAACTTACAAAATTTTGTCGAAGAGAAAACTTAGTAGAGAGGTCGCTTTTTATTTTTATACACAACACTTAATAAAAATATCAATAAAATTATTTAAAGTAGAACAATATGGGAAACCTGGAGTTTTTATTTATCTTCGAAGGTTGAATTACAAGTTAGAGGTCAAAACCTTATTACTACTGTACTGGCTATGGTAGTTGTTGAGGTCGTTGCTGTTGAGGTCGCGAGTTCACTGGTCGTACCACATAATCACTTAAGTGACTTCTCTCGATTAGATCCTCAATGGCGTCCTTTAACACCCAACATTCTGAAGTGTTATGTCCAACCTCATCATGATAGGTACAAAACTTGCTCTTACTTCTAAGATTAACGGGAGTCCTCATAGGCTTAGGCTTCCCAAAGTCTTTCATGTTCCTCTCCATTGCAAAGATTCTGTCATGTGTATCTAACACGATGTTGTAGCTATCATACCGACCTTGACGCTGAGGCCGTTCATTTCTAGGCTTATTCCTGGCCTTCTTAGCGACCTGATTGTTTGAGCCGTTATTCTGACTTTCACTTTCGTTCCCACCATTACTTTTTTTCTTTGATTGGTGGGAACTGCCCGCTTCACTTTTTGGGTTAGATTGCTTAGGGCTGAAGGTCTTCTTCTATCTGATCTCCTTGGCAGTTCGTTCACAGAACTCGCCCAGGTCTCTCACTGGAGATTTATAGATACTCTTATATAGCTTCTCATCCTTACGAAATCCAGCTGAGATCACAGTTAAGATGCTTTCATCTAAAGGGTTCTCCACATTACTGACTTCGCATCTGAACTTGGTAATGTAATCTTTTAGTGATTCGTTTTATCGTTGGAAGATCGTAACGAGATGACAAGATGGCACGAGTTGCCTCCTCAGAGCCCGGTATTAACTAATGTATTTTCGTTGACATTCTTCCTAGCTATCTATACTGCGAGCTAGGAGACTCTTGAACCAGGCTTGTGGAACGTCTCCTAGGTTGGCCAAGAAAACATGACACTTGACCAACGGATGGGTTGTCCAAAGATCCATTTGAACATTAAATACATCTAGATGATCATAAGGATCGCTATTTCCATTGTACTGAGGAATGTTAGGAAGTTTGAATTTAGGAGGAGAGGTTGTGTCTCGATCTCCCTGGTGAAAAGGGTTCTTTCCTCATATTGATCACGCTGGTTTGAGGTACTGAGGCGTGCTTTGAGTTATTGAACACTCTAAAAGAGTTCCTCTATCCTTGGGTCTTGAGGCCTTTATCCTCTCTTATGCTCACGACCTGGTGAGCGGCGGTCTGGTATATATCCCTGACTAGTCCTCTCTTTTAAGCTCGTAAGTCCCGGAACTTCCTCCTCTTCGCAAGCTTGATGACCTTCAGCTCTTGAACATGAGTTGAAGAAACGAGCAGAGTCAGTAGGTTGCGACACCTCTTTGAAGGGTCTTTTGGTGCTAGCACTTTCTCTCTTTGCTGCTAATAAACTTATCTTGGAGTAGCAGTCTCAGATCTGGGCACATTTTGTGTTTGGGCTTGTGTCAGTGCCCTAATTGCATCTGCAAGTTGACGCACTATATTTTCTAACATCTTCTACCGCTGGTGCCACACCTGTAGCCCTTCGGCTGCAAGGGCCATCAGTGTTGGTTGGTGAGAGGCTAATGGAAGCATACCTATGGTAGTGCCACTTATGAGGACATGAGACACACCTGCAATGGGCATGGTTGCATTTTTCATCAGTTGGACATCACGCTGCTGTTGATCCATCTGCCTTTCTGGTTGATTAGCCGTCACGTCAAAACTTTTGGTGGTTCTTTCTCTTACTATGGTAGTTGAAAACTCCAAAGATTGCAATCTAGACCTTTATTCTAGTGTCAAAATGTCGACGTCTGAATCTGATCGACTCAAGTTCTTAACCCAATATTATAAACAGAGCAAAACAATGGCAAAAAATAAAAGAAAGAGAAAAGGAAGAACGGTGTGTGCACGGTGATTTTTACGTGGTTCGGTTAAAAAAGATACCTACGTCCACAACTGTGTTCTCTGATTATTTTGGTAAAATAACAATATATTATTGCTTATTGTTTTTTCATTCTCTGGTTACAATGAATTTTCAACCCCTATTTATAGCATGAGGTGTTATAATTTGAGTACAAATAAAATAGGAAAGAGTTCTACATTAATTATACTTTCAAAATCGGTGTCTACCATATTAAGGATAAATTCCACCGATATAAGAGGTTGGATTTATTTCCAATTCTGGTAGTTAACTATTCCTCAACTTAGACTGTTGCCTTTCTGAAAAATTCCTTTAACGAGCACTTCGAGCTGCGAGCTGAACCTTACTCTGGACAACCTCGAGCTGAGTATAAGATTGCCTTGACCACAGTTGACTAGCGACCTGAGAATTATAGTAGCGAGCTAATAGCTTGTTCCTGCGAGCCGTGGGTCACTCCATTGGATCAATTCATTAGGCTTTTACTAGCCCAATTATACAGTCTTAAATATACCCACAACAAATATTTTAAGATATTTAAAATAAGGGTTTGACTATCTTACTCAATTACTAACCTTACCCCTCAATTGAAGTCTTTGAATTGGTTGTAAGGGTATTTATTGAAGTCAATCCAAGGACTCTAATTGAGCGATAAGGTCAGTGGTTAGGTAAGATAGTTAGACCCTTAAAATAAACAAGAAAGAAAAGTTGGGAAGTGTAAAATGGGATCCCTTCCATTCTTCACCTACTTCGGCACTTTGATCTTTTTATCTAATATGATCTTGTGAAACGCAGCTGATACTATAAGTCCAGCACTATCTATCAGAGATGGTGAGACTAATGTTTCTGCTTCCCAAAGGTTTGAGCTAGGCTTCTGCACTCATGGAAAGTCAAACAACAGGTAGCTAGGAATATGGTACAAATTTAGTCCTAGTACAGTTATGTGGGTTGCAGATAGGAGGAATCTAATAACTGATAAGCAAGGAGTTTTGGTTGTAAATGAGGATGGAAACCTTCTTCTCATCAGCAAAGATAAGAGATTTTTTTTTCTACTGTTATAAAGCAAAAATTCAACCTCAATCAACTTTTTTTCTTTTTCTTTTTCTTTGTTTTTTTTATGAAATACTATTTATGGTGAAGACTGACACGAACTAGATTACTATCTAGATGGATCAATGCTCTCCCATGGACGGTGTTAACCTCAGTCAAGTTACTCTTGAGGTTAAGTTACTCTTGATATATTCAGTGTTACTGGTCTGTAGTCCATAGACAACTACATTTTTAGGATTTTTAACAGTAGATCCGTCACAATCAGTGTGGAAGTTTGCAAAACAAATTAGTCTTTTTGCTCCTCGTAAACAGGGGTTTTGTTTGTTGAAAAATCTTACTCATCTCTTGTTTTAATTTCAGTCAAAATGCTGTTATCCATGATGCTCAATATGTGTCACTTGGAATTGACTGTTTGACATTTTTATAATACTTCTGATCAATATTTCACAAAGAGTGTAATAGAAATAAATAAATGACAATTACATGTCATACAATTCTATGACTTAAAAATTGAATTCAAATTGGATCTTAACTATATATGATGTATGACTAACGTGATCTTTACTCCAAAGACCTTTAGTATGCTGACTGCTAGAAGTCTTGCAAAGACTTGTTTGGAATTTCATATTATGAATTTTCTGCTAAACTATTTTGTGGATATCATCCAGTTACAAAAAACTGGTTCAAGAACATCTTTATTATTTAATTAATCTAACAAACCTCTTTTGAATCAAGGGAAAGTTTCGATAAAACAAGCAGCAAAACGGTGTGCACTGTAAGATTGAAATTGAAAAAAGGGTTCAATCCTTAATGACAGCAGTATAGGGAAGAAGCCAAGGCAATGGGCTTCAAAAACCTAGTGTTCTTTGATTTCTATAGGCAGTGGCATGAGAGACGTAGTCAAGAATTTTTTGCTAGTATGTGCTAAATTAAAAGATTAATTTTGTTTAAGGCAATCTCCTCACTACAAGAAAATTTCTATGATTGAAAAACAAAGTGTTATGTAAATTATTTTATAGTGGTTAAATCTCATAAGAAAATGCTTTTCAGATGTGATTTCTTTACTTTCATTTTGTTTTTTTAGGATGTGAGTATGAATTTTAAGTTGATCATTGATATTTAAAAGTCAATTGTCCGTAAAATAAAATTTTAATTTTTTAATTTAATGAAAAAAAAAATAAGGATACATACTCACAAAAATTTGCATTTCATATAGTTTATTTTGCAAAAAATGTATTTTATGTTTTTATTAACTTTGAAAAATTGTCTACAAAATGTTTTACTGTAAAAGAAAAATATATCTTCTAGAAAATATCTGAAAAATTTTTCCAAGAAAAAATATCTTTCAAAATTTTTTAAAATTTTCTGAAAAGTTTTTACTAAAAAAATGTTTATTGCATGTGCACAGTGTGCCATAATGGCATGCCAAGGGATAGAACTCTAAAAACACCGTAGCTTTTGGAAGCCCACTTGCCTTGGCTTCTCCTCTGGATCTCAAAGTATATATCGTTGGGCTACATGTTCCATCAAAACTTCTACTGATGGAAAAGATAGTTACCCGTGAACTTGGTGACAAATTTTATCATTAATAGCAAGGAATTTAGAAGACTAACACGTTTTGCAAAATTCCACCAATTCGACAAATTTGATGCTAAAAGTCTTCAAAATGTAGTTGTCTATGGACCACAGACAAGTGACACTGAATTTCGCAACTTGACTATGAGGATACATTTTGCTAATAACAATAGCAAACGCAGAATTTCGATACTTTAAGATGCTTTAAAAAAGGAGGACGTAAAAAAATTTGGGAAGTGTTAAATGGGATCCCTTCCATTCTTCACCAACTTTGGCACATTGATCTTTTTATCTAGTATGCTCTTGTCAAACGCAGCTGATACCATAGGTGCAGCACAATCTATCAGAGATGGTGAGACATTAGTTTCTGCTTCCCAAAGTTTTGAGCTAGGCTTCTTCGTTCCTGGAAAGTCAAACAACAGGTACTTGGGAATATGGTACAAATTTAGTCCCAGTACAGTTGTCTGGGTTGCAAATAGAAGGAATCCAATAACTGATAACCAAGGAGTTTTGGTCATGTCCGATGATGGAAACCTTGTTCTTCTCAGCAATAATAAGAGCATCTGGTCTACAAATTCACCAACGGTGCCAGAAAATCCAGTGGCTCAGCTCCTGGATTCTGGGAACTTTGTTCTTAGGGACATCTCTAACAGCTATGTGTGGCAGAGCTTTGATTATCCATCAGACACGTTGTTGACCGGCATGAAATTGGGATGGAACTTAAGAACTGGTTTTGAGCAATATCTAACACCATGGACAAGTGATGATGATCCATCTCCTGGAGACTTTAGTCTTAGACTTGACATCCAGGGGCTTCCCCAATTAATTGTTACCATAGGATCGAAAAAACATGTCCGGAGTGGACCATGGAATGGTCAACAGTTTGCAGGCATTCCCTATTTGAACAAGTTGTTATATAAACCAATGTTAGTGCTTGAACAAGATGAGGTGTTTTACACCTTCGAGCCTGCCAACAACACAGTTATCACTCGTTTACTTTTGGATCAATCAGGCACACTGAAGCGTCTTGTATGGAATAGGAAGACCACTGAATGGATTATCCTGTACTCTTGGCCGTTTGATGTGTGTGACAATTATGGTCAGTGTGGTGCTAATGGTAATTGCATAATTAGCAAGACACCAATTTGTGAGTGTCTGAAGGGGTTTATACCCAAAGCAGAAGATGAATGGGATACACAAGGAGTATCAAGGTCAAGAAAATGCATAAAGAAATTGCCAGCAGATTGCCCGAGTGGAGGAGGGTTTTTGAAGCTTCCAGCAATGAAATTGCCCGACTTCAATTGGCGGAACACTAGCATGAATATCAAGGAATGTGAGGCAGAGTGCTACAAAAACTGTTCATGTAAAGCTTATGCAAGTTCTGATGTGAAAGGAGGAGGCAGTGGCTGTTTGATTTGGTTCGGAGAACTGATTGATGTCAGAGAATGCCCTGCAGGATACACTTGGGGACACGATTTTTATTTGAGAGTTCCAGCCTCAGAACTAGGTAATCTTATTATTTGATTTATTGTTGCCTCTGTTATGATTAGTATTAAGCTTCTAAGTGTAGTGGTTAATAATTTGGCTTCAAAATTTAGTTCATTTCAGGAGTTTTTGGTTCATGAGTCCCTTGTATGCCCAATGCTTTTCGATGTAATAGTTATTGACAATCATTTCTAGCTTATGACCTTTTAAGAGAATAATTAAGTCAATACTAACACAAATCGAAAGATACATATTTGTAGTTTGGTTGATCTACTCTGCAAGCAAATCAAGAATAGAAATAATTTCTTTCTTTGTAAAGTTATTATTTGGAAGGAAAACAAAATAAGGAGATTGATAATATATTAGATTGGCATGTGAAAAAAAATATTGTCATAAATTTTAAGGAGAAACAAAAATGAGTTTCAAAAAATTTATTTAAATTTCTTAATTTGCATGTCCCAGAATCAGTAAATTATTTGAATAAGAAGAAAAGAATAATGATCAGCCTGGTGGTTGCAACCATTGTTGGGATGTTTTCCTTGGGACTGGTACTCTACAAACTAAAAGTTTGGAAGATAACAAAGAATAGAGGTAAAATATCCCTCCAACTTCGTCTAGTTGTTTATCATGTCGTACAGCTTTAGCATTGAGTTCAAGGATTTTCTAATAGTGGACATTTAAATCATTGGTTTAATATATTAGGGTTGGAGAGTAGGGAAGAGGAAGTAGAAGTACCTTTAATTGATTTGGGTACCATTGTTGCTGCTACTAACAATTTCTCACAAGCCAACATGATTGGTAAAGGCGGATTTGGTTCTGTTTATAAGGTAACAATATTAATATGTTTATTTATCACTCAATTTGAAGGTAGATAATGCTTTATAGATCTTGCTAATTTAAACTTTGATTACAATATGTAGGGAACTCTTTCTAGAGAACAAGAAATTGCTGTGAAGAGACTCTCAAAATATTCAGGACAGGGTGTTGAACAATTTAAGAATGAAGTTGTTTTAATTAGCAAACTTCAACATAGAAATCTTGTTGGACTTCTTGGTTGCTGTATACATGGGGATGAAAGGATGCTGGTCTATGAGTATATGCCCAACAAAAGCTTAGATTATTTCATTTTTGGTTGAACCTCTTAACCTTATATCTATTTACTTAGTCATATATTTTTTCTATACTCGAGCTTTAATATACTTGTGATGTAAATTAAATGCTTTCAATCTTAAGGCTAAAAGTGGAAATTACAAAAAAAAAAAAAAAAATTATAATTGTAAGAGTTACTAAAGTTGGCTATGATGTGTAGATTATGAGAAAAGCAAACTATTGGCATGGAGAAAGCGGTTTGACATTATTATTGGGATTGCAAGAGGACTTCTCTATCTTCACCGAGATTCAAAACTCCAAGTCATTCATAGAGATTTGAAGACAAGCAATATTTTGCTAGATAATGAGTTCAATCCCAAGATTTCGGACTTTGGATTGGCAAGAATTTTCAACAATGATAAAAAAGAAGCAAACACAAATAGAGTCGCTGGAACATAGTAAGTTTTTTTTTTTTTTTAAACTATAATCATGTACATAGATTTTACTAGTTTAAAAAAAAAAAAAAAAAAAACCTTATATATTAGATATTTTAATACAGTGGATATATGTCTCCCGAGTATGCCGCCGATGGTACGTTTTCATTAAAGTCTGATGTTTTTAGCTTTGGTGTGCTTCTCTTAGAGGTAGTAAGTGGCAAAAAGAATAGAGGGTTCTTTCATCCAAATAATCACCAAAATCTTCTTGGACATGTGAGTAGAAATAGTGATATGCTTCTTTTTATTTTACTTATTTTTCTAATTGTGCATAATAAACAAGAATTTTTGTTGTATCTATTAGGCATGGGTGTTGTGGAATAATGAAAGGGCCTTGGAATTAATGGATACGTGTTTAGAAGGCTCCTTCAGTGAATCCCAAGTTCTTAGATGTATTCAAGTGGGTTTACTATGTGTCCAAATGTTTTCGAAAGACAGACCAGATATGTCATCTGTAGTTTTCATGTTGGCCAATGAGGGACTGCCATTATCTCAGCCTAGAGAGCCAGGTTTCTTCACGGAAAGAGATTTAATTGCAGGTTCAACTACCTCAGGTAAAGGAAAATCTCAAACAACCAATATAATGAGTATGACTACACTAGATGGCAGGTAGAAATTCTTGATAGTGGTTTGCTTGGAGTGTTTTTATTGGGTTGTATAGTAACATGCAGATTCAAGGACTTATTTGTCATCAAATAACTTAAAAATATTAATTATACACATATTTCAATAATATATATATTATGATTGTTGGATTCAATTTCACTTTATATCAATTTGTACCAGTAAAATCTAAATTGTTGAACCCCCAAGTTTTGGAATCAAATTGTATAAATATTTGCTCTTAACATAAAGAAAATTAGTTAAAATGAAGCTAACAGTATTTTCAAATTATCAAAATTTAAAGGAAGACACGGAAAATGCTTGTAAGAGTTATGGTGAAATGTACTAAGAAATGAATGGACACATCAAATTTAATAATTGGGTAGTCTTATTATGTGCACAATTGCAAAGTTGCTGAAATCCTTATTTTAGTGTGAAAATATGAAAAGCCCCTCCAGAAAGTAAACTAATTGGGGTTAACACCTGAATTTTTTATAATTAGGCGAACTCCCCCTGCTGTTTAAAATCCAAACAAAACAGTTGTAAACCAAGTTCATACCAATTAAAAGACCATACATTTTTTTTTTCCTTTTCTTACATATTCATAAGCAGAACAATGATTTTTATGAGTGACAGCAACTAAGATAGAGCTCAACCCAAAGTTCTATTACCAAGTCAAAAAAGAATCTTAAGTCTAACTTCACTATAAAAGCTAGTTTATGAGTAAAGGTTTACTCTTATTTTATAAATCAATGCAAATTCACTTCTTCAACTAATGTGAAATTATCTAACATTTATAAAATTAAAAATTTATGTGTCTCAAGCTAAAAACTTAACTACTTATGTAAATTAGGTTCCAAAACTTGGATAACCACTTTTGGCAATGAAATGGAAGTGTTGGTTAGGTTGAAATTGATATTAATGTAGAACTCTTAATTTTTATGGAATTTATGATGATAGAAAATTGTCCAAATTTTATAAACTATATATTCTTAAATAAACCTAAACAATAAAGAACTAGTTTAGGAACACACTACCATTTAACATAGTGATTATGTAAGTTTTTATCCTCTAAGAAGTTGGAGATTCATTCTTTTAAATACATACCAAAGTTTGTGTAGGTAGCGTTTATTTTTTCTTTTATTATGATAATTTATAGTTGTTTCCTACTAATGGGAGTAGGACCGTGCAAGTAGCGTTTGATTTTAGTAAGTCTCAACGAACCTTTAACCGTTTCAATGTTAGTTTTTTAAAATTAGAACCATTTCAAGAACAATTTATTTATAAACAAGAGAAATACAAGGGAGAGCAGAAACTGAACACATAGTTTATAATGAAAAGGAAAAAATGACAGATCTGAGCAACTAACTTCATTGAATGTGCTTGAGAATGTTTTTTAATAGTCAATTGAAGCTCAACACTAATTGTGAATAAAATCTTAAAAGTCAGCTTCACTTTTCATAATGGTTTAGTCACTAGAAAAATTTAATTATCTTTGTTTAAAGCAGAATCAATTTTTCTTTATAGAATGAGATCTACTCGCTCAAAGTTTGGAGCCTTTGAATCTTTGCCTTCTTCGAGGATTATCTCCAAATTAGCCTTGTATCTTCTATCTCCTGAAGCCTTAATCCCATCTAACTTCCTGAATTTCTTGATACAATGTGGTGTCATAACAGTTTGAAGAAATCCTTGTTTGAGGCTTTAATATGTTTGACAGCAGAGGTTCAATTCTCTGGACGACAGTTTCTTATTATCAGAATTTAAAACTGATATGGAATTATTTTAATCTCTGATGTTAGCATCAGATGTGCAATTCTCCGCGCCACATTTTCCTAAATTACCAGGATTAATTTTCATAATCACGACTTTAGTCTGATTGGAGTACTTCCAAATCTCTAACGCTAAATGCTTGTTGTCCTGGAATTTCTCCCAAAAAAATCGTTCCTTGAGGTGACAGTAACAGCTCAATTAGAATTGGTACAATCTTTTCCTGGAATGCTGGATCTCCCGGAATTAAATTGAGGACAGTTTCCAAACATGACAAACTTGGCTAGCTAGCTAACATCCATAACCATCAGGAACTTATACAGAGGATGATAGAAGTTTGACCCTTGCATGGAAATAACGAAAATGAAAGCTTGGGGCTGTATTGGATACTGAATTAAAATTTAGAGCAACAAATCAGCGTAATGCAACTGAATTAAAATTTAGGAAAAAATATTGGATTTGGATTTAGAGCAACAAATCAGTTTTCTTCCCAGAAACTGAGATAATTTGACAGGTTGGTCAAGTCAATGTTGCAGCATATTGCTCTTGACTATTTGTTTTTACCATTCATTTGGGTTAATAGTTGGGCATTTGTATACATGTGAAAGTAGCTCCACATTAACGAATGATGGTGGACGTGGTCCCGGAGAAAATGACTATTGGATGGTGGAGCGGAACCTTATAACCTCAAATGTTAGGTTTTGTAAATGCAAGGTTTTAAATATCGATGTGATATCTAATGTTATCTTGATATTATCCAAATTTTTGAATGACGGATATAGATACAAGGGAACATTCAATATTTTTTCCTATGTAACCGTACATACGTATCTCGATATATCCATAAAATATCTCAATAATTCTGAAATATCCATAAATTTTATTGAATATTCCGATATTTCTAAAAATGAAAAACTAAGACCAACATATTTTGACCTTAATTTTTTTTTTCTTATTAAAGTTTGAATTTTGGAGAACAAATTACTTAATATAATTTGATAACACTATTAATAGGGTTAGAGTTATCATTTTAAATTTAAGGGGTAATTTTATTATTATAATAAAAATTTATAGTCGTTATTGTAGTTAAGTATGGCAAGAGGTCGGATTAAGGCTAAATAACCAAACCAAAACATATTTTAAGCGGGGTGCCTCATACCCCGATACATGAACCAATGGACTTTCAAATTTTCGTCACATTCGATTTATTTTGACTTGAATTATTAAAAAAATTATTTTAACATATACTTAAATGTAAACTTAGCTTTCACACACGTAAATATAAATTTAAAGTAAAAGTATTATTAAATTTAAATATAAGCTTATGTTCAATATATATATATATAAGTTTAAAATTTATTTGCATTCACACATAAAGGAGAATTCAACTAAACATCATCAAAAGCCAATATATTCTAAATTCAAACTTGAAGTACAAACACTAAAATAAGTTAAAAGTGCATAAAATTTATTTAGTTTAATACAACAATGCCAGCTATTATAGCAAAAATTTAAAAATTCATTCAAGAATCTTCATTATCTACAAGAATATTTTGTTTCATACAAGAATTTATAAGAATAACACTATATGCATAAAATGCACCCACACTTAAAAATAAACTTTATCATCATCATCGTCGTCGTCATTATCATTATTATCATTATTATATAAAAACAACATCAATATATAACAAAAATAATAATAAAGCAGCTAACTAGGTCGGGGTGGGTCAATATATTTGACTCAAACTCCATCGGATTATAAACCAAGTAAAAGTTTTTTGATCTAAATGCTGCCTAAAATTTGATTTCAATGCTCTGAATCTGCTGCAAAAGAATTCAAGCCCTACTACTTTAGGTTGGATCGGCGAATTTTGAGGAGCTAGAAATTTTGATTAACGGGGGCCAAATTAGAAATAAATTTTCAAGTTGATGAAAATCAAATATATTAATATTGAAAAACTCATTGATAGACTATATGTAATATCATTTAAATCTTGTACAAACCTATATTAAAACTCGAGTTTTGTCAATTAAAATATAACTTCTTGATATTTCATATCTCAAAAATTATTTATAATTGAACTTATATTAATTTTTCTTACGATTTCCCATTCAATATACATAATTAATGAGTCTATACAAGTATTGTCGACGTTGGAATTCAGTCGACGAGAAATCAATGCCCAATACCTGCAATCAATGTGAGAAAGCACAAAAATCTAGAAAAGACAAAGACAGAAATCAGATGATCAAACGAAGAACACCAAATTTTACGTGGTTCGGCAATAAAAAGGCCTACGTCCACGACTGTCCAACTCTTAATCTCTGCAGAGTGACAGTATATTATTGAATATTGTCTGATGTTGTTACAACGGTTTCAATCCCTATTTATAGGGAAAGAAGAGTTACAATTCTGGCTGTAGCAAATCAGGAAGAGAATCCTGAATTAATTACATTCCCTAATCAATTGGGAAAAATAAGGAAAAGAACTATAAATTAATCATGCTTCCTAATATATTTAGGTGATATCAGGAAATTGCTATAATTATCTTGAAGTAATGATGACTTGAATTTGAATTTGAATTAATCTCCATATCTGATGAGGAAATCATGGTTTGATTGGGCAACTACCATATTCGGAGAGAGAGAATCACTATTGAACTTGGTAACTGCCTGTTCTGGAAGATATGATACTTATCACGTATCTGAGCAAGCTGACGTGTCATAGTGGTCCTCATCTCGAGCTCGCTGAGAAACGAGCTGCGCAGGCGTCGAGCTGCGACTTGCCTGTATTTATGAGTCTGTTGATGCCAGCTGGAAGTCTTGATGGTCTTTGAGTCAATACTAGGCCTCGTCTGATGGGCTTTGACTATGTTGACCTCATTGGGCCTTCTCATTGGGTTTTAAATGGGCATAAATTGGACTTTTACCAGCCCAATTATTGAGTCCGAAAAATACACATAACATTAGCCCCCCAGCTCTCAGTTCGCTTGGGCGAGCTGGGAGCTTGCTTTTGCTGGTAAAAGTTGGCTTCCTTGGCACGTTTATTTTTTGTAACCGCCTCTGGGCACTTTTCGAATTCCACCTTTTCAGCTGCGACACGTGGCGATCATGCAGGTGGTAACTGAAACGACGTCTGCACGTCCTTTACTCACACATTTAATGCGCACGTCCTTCAACTGACGGCTGCATGATTTCCAAAGCCACGTTTCACGCGGCACCGTCAGATCTATGACGGTTACATTTCCCAAAGATCTGACGGTTAGGACTCATGCTTGCTTGCCTATATAAACCGATGGACCCTTTTCATTTTCTCCTTTCATCTGTCATTTTCACTCGAAGCAAACAAGTGTTCAAGCTTTCCATCATCCAGGACCCACTGCCTTTTACGAGATTCTCAGCCTCCTTCGTCGTTCTTCTACTTATCAACGATTCAAGGTGAGACTTCTTCTTCTTCAAACTTTCTATTCTGGGCTCATCATGCTCCATTCACCATTGTTGCTCCTGCAATGATACATATATTTTTATATATTTTATTTTTATTTATTTTTTAGATGTCTTCAAGTGGGATTCGCAAGGGGATGATCCCAAGCAACGAAGCTCGTGAGCGCGATAAAGCCCGAGTTCATGCCATTCAGGGCAGAGAAGCCCGTGCAGCATTCGCCCGTCATCCCTCATCATTGAAGCGTCCTGAGGTGGAAGGACTTGTCAAGCAATTCCACATCCCTTTCGGTTGCCGCATTCTACTTCCTGATTCGGACAATCATGCTTGTTATCCACCCAGGGGATATATCGCTGTCAGCACCCAGCATCTCGAGCAGGGGTTGCGGTTCCCCGTTCCACCGTACTTAATCGAATTTCTCAACAAAGTCAAGCTCGCACCATTTCAACTGACTCCGAATTCTTACACACAGTTGATTTCGCTGGCCATAGCTTTCTACAGGATCGGCCTTCATGCCCCTACACCAAGAATTATCCAGGAGTTCTACTCCTTCAAGGCTCTGAGCGCGGGAGAAGGAGAGAAACCAGATGGGATTTACTATCTGACAGCTCGTCAGTCACAATACAAAGACCTTTTGCCCAAGGGAGAAGCGAAAGGTAAATCCAACGTCGGGCCATACAAGACGAGCTGGTTTTACATCTCGTGCCCATCTCTTGCAGACCTCCGAAACTTCAGTTTCGTTATGAAACCAGGTATTCATAAGAAAACTCCCACGAGCTGATTTTGTTTTGCATCTTCATCACTTATCATTCTTTAATCATTTACTGTGCAGAGCTGAAAATGGACGAGTTTTCTCTCAGCAGCGGGGAGGAACGAGCTCTTAACAAGCTCGCGAAATCGAACGACGCGGGCATCAGCAGCAGATTTGATGATGTTATCCTTAGGGCTTACAAGCTTGCCCCTTCTACGGAATCACATTTTCTGCGAGCTGGGGAGGACATAGGCAAGATGAGTGACAGGCCTAGACTTCCTTCTGTTTTTGAAGTTTCTGTTCTAGATGCGTCTACTTCCCGACCTCCACCAACGGTCTCTTCATCATCAGAGGATGTCATTCGCTCGGATAACATTCGCTCGTCTTCTCCACCTCGGAAGACTTCATCTCGAAGCGCTCCTGCTCGCACCTCGTCTAAAGCGAGATCTTCTTCAGCTCGCACACCAAAGAAGGCGAAGCCGTCTTCAACTCGCACTCCTTCAAAGGGTGCGTCTAAAAAAGGTTCTTCTACAGATCCTGCTCCAGCTCGGACAGGATCAGACTCAACTCCTGCAGCTCCTGCTGCACAGGCTGACCCATCATCTTCTCCACGTCATGCATCTACTCCAGGGGCTTCACTGTCATCCCCAGCTCGCGCTCCAGCTCCTGCTCCTTCTTCCACGAAACTCCCGGCAAATAGGAGGAAACTTGTGCTCATGAAATCTCCTCCTGCACGCCCTGCTGAGTTTCAAGCTTCCTCAGCTCCTTCGGCAAAAAGACCTGCTGAAGACTTGGCCACTCCAGTGGCACCCTCCAAACGCTCCAAACCATCTGGCCAGGACCAGGCTCCTTCAGTTGCTGCATCTACCAAAGGGCCTGCAGTCACTGAAGCCACTGCCCCTTCAACCGATGTTCCCAGCGAAGTGCCTCTCCCAGATGTTTTTGCAAATCTTCAGCGACCTACGCCTTCCAGCTCGCAGCCTGGAAAAGGTGATGCTCCTTCAGATGTTGCCCCCGAGGCAGCCCGAACTGCCCGCAGCACATATGCGACTAGGCGTACTGTTGTGTCGCGTCGTGGCGCTTCTCATGATGATGCGCGCGATATCCCAGAGCGTGAGAGAACTCCTTCACCCACCAGATCAGATGTCGAGCTGGGTCCTGGAGGAAGATACTTGAATGCTTTCCTTGACAGCTGGTCAACAATTATGCTTAATCATACGAACGTCTTGGAAAATAGGTGCCTTAGGGGCGAGGATCTGGATGAGTTCGTGGCTCGTCATTGTATGCTGGTAAGTTAATTTTTTCTCATCTGCTGATTTTCTTCCTTGACAATATTTTAATGTGTTCATGATTTTCAGGGTGCCCTTGCTGCGATGAAGCGAAAAAGGGAGACAAGGGCTGCCAAGGATGAGATGAGGAAGTTGGAGTTCGACCTGGAGGCAGCCAATGATGATTTAGCTCGCTTTACCTCGGGCAAGATAGAAGGTCAAGAAGCCCAGATCGCTGAGGCAAACGCCGCAAGGCAAGCAGCCGAGGATGCCTTGAAGAAAATGGAGGATGATCATGCTATGTTAAAGGATGAGCTGCTCAAGGTAAAAGAGGATCTGAGGCACTCTGAGCAACAGGCCGCACTGGACGAACAGCGAGCTTCAGCTGCAGAAGAGAAAATTGAAGTGCTTCATAGTCAGATTGATGCTGCTCTGGCGCGAGCTGAAACTGCCGAGAAGCAGGCCGAGGAGGCCAATAAGCGGGCCGGTGAGATGGGAGCTGCAGCTAAAAGTGCTAAGGAGGCTGTAGCCAAACGAGCTGAGGAAGTGACAGCTGCGGATAACCGTGCGAAGGAGGCTGAGCATCGAGCTGAGGTACTTAGGCAACAAGTGGGGGAAACTATTCAGCGAGCTGAGGCTGCGGAACAGCAGGTTGAAGATATGAAGAAAGAGGCTGAGGTCGTCAACCGCCTAGCTGATAATGCCTTCGAGGAGCTAACAGCCTTTAGAGAGCAGGCTGCCCAAGAACTGGAAATGCGGGCTGCAGATGTAAGGGATGAGGCTGAAGAAAGGACAGGTCGCGATTTCCTCTATACACTGTGGATGTCCCATCCAGACATGGATTTCTCTATCTTCGGGGACATAGGGCTCGAAACCATTGAGGATTTTAAATCAAAAGCTGCCTCGTCTGCCCCTGGTCCGGAACCTTCGGCTAATCCAGACCCTCCTGCAGAGAACTAGCAATTTGTTTTTTCTTTTTCATGTATATCTTTTATCTTTCAATTTGTAATCAGTCTTCGTATTTTAATGAAAATTTCTTTCATTACTTCTCTTGTGTTGAATGTTACTCAGGCCAATATACTTCATGCTCTTCATTTTTCCTGCGAGCTAATAATCGATAAACCCAAAACCTGATAATAATAAAAGCAACACTTAACAAAATTTTGTAAGTATAAGTAATGGGTATTTTAGAATGTTTGGCGAGCTATGCAAGGGTACTTAACTACTTGCTTTTTAGGCTCTTTAATTCATAGCGAGCTATGCAGGGGTCGTCACCTCGCTGCTTTTTAGGCTCATTAGGCGAGCTATGCAAGGACACTTAGTCACTTGCTTTTTAGGCTCTTTAATTCATAGCGAGCTATGCAGGGGTCGTCACCTCACTGCTTTTTAGGCTCATTAGGCGAGCTATGCAAGGACACTTAGTCACTTGCTTTTTAGGCTCTTTAATTCATAGCGAGCTATGCAGGGGTCGTCACCTCACTGCTTTTTAGGCTCATTTGGCGAGCTATGCAAGGACACTTAGTCACTTGCTTTTTAGGCTCTTTAATTCATAGCGAGCTATGCAGGGGTCGTCACCTCGCTGCTTTTTAGGCTCATTTGGCGAGCTATGCAAGGACACTTAGTCACTTGCTTTTTAGGCTCTTTAATTCATAGCGAGCTATGCAGGGGTCGTCACCTCGCTGCTTTTTAGGCTCATTAATTCATATTCCTAAACCATTGAGCTCGGAGCCCGTCAGCCTGGTGAAGAAAGTTGAATCAAAAACAGGAGAGAAATGGAGATATCATTTACAATTAATCCATATTACATGTAATGAAAAACTTATTGATAATAGGGGCGGAGATGCTCGGCATTCCAAGCTCGGAGGACTTCTGCCCCGTTTACATTGACTAGTCGATAAGCTCCATTTCCCAAGGCTGTTTTGACAACATATGGTCCTTCCCAGTTTGGGCCTAAGGATCCATCACTCGGCTTGCGGGCTCCTGGTAGGATGAGGCGTAGGACTAGGTCTCCTACGTTGAATCTGCGAATGCGAGCATACTTGTTATAGTATCTCGCTATTCTCTGCTGATAGACAGCTACCCTTAACCTAGCGGTTTCCCTATGTTCCTCCAGCAGGTCCAGGTTTGCTGCAAGTAGCTGATCATTGTTGTTTGGATTGAAGGTCGCTCTTCTTTGCGAGGTGACTTCAAACTCAGCCGGGATCATAGCTTCCGATCCGTAGACCATTGAAAATGGGGTCTCGCCAGTGGAGCCGCGAGCTGTGGTTCTATAGGACCACAATACTTTTTGGAGCTCGTCTACCCACGCTCCTTTCTTGGCTTCCAATTTCATCTTCAGGGTCTGCTTGATAATCTTGTTTACAGCTTCCACTTGGCCATTGGCTTGTGGATGGTCTACTGCCGAGAAACTTTTAACAATTTTGAGGTCGTTACAAAACCTAAGAAACTGGTCACTGGCAAACTGAGTTCCATTGTCTGTCACGATCTGCTGTGGGACCCCGAATCTGCTAATAATGTTGCTCCACACGAATTTCTCAATCTTTGCAGTGGAGATCTCAGCAAGTTCTTTCGCTTCAGCCCACTTAGTGAAATAATCCACTGCGACTACTGCATGTTTACATCTTCCACGTGCCATCGGTAGGGGACCGATCAGGTCCATTCCCCAGATCGCAAAGGGCCACGGGCTCACCATCTGTTGGAGGTAAGCTGGTGGAGCTCGCGGAATATGAGCAAACCTTTGACATTTGTCGCATTTCTTCACTAAGTTGAGAGCGTCCTGCCTCATGGTGGGCCAGTAGAAGCCTTGGCGAAGTGCCTTCTGAGCCAGAGACAGCCCCCCAGCATGGTTCCCACAGTGGCCTTCGTGTATTTGCCTCAATACTGTTTCACACTCATGGCCATCAATGCATCTTAATAACGGTGCTGTGAACCCCTTCTTGTACAGTGCATCATCATAGATGCAATACCTGGCTGCCCTAGCTCGTAGTCGTCGGGTTTCCAGCTTGTCATTAGGCAGTTTTCCGTTCTGCAAGTATTCAAGAATAGGGCTCATCCAGGAATCAGGCCGTACAGATATGACCATCGTCACACTCTTTTCTTCAGTACTTGGAGCTGGTAGGAACTCAACTGGGATAGCCCCAAGGAAATCTGCATCTCGCGTAGTTGCGAGGCGAGCTAATGCATCAGCATGCGAGTTCTGAGCTCGCGGGATCTGCTTCATTTCGTATTTCTGAAATGCACCTAGCAGCTCGTGAACTTTTTGGAGGTAGAGGGCCATTTTTGGTCCCCTGGCTTGATATTCTCCTATTACGTGGCTGACGACGAGCTGTGAGTCACTGAAAATCTTCAAGTGTTCAGCTCGCATCTCCTTAGCCAATCGTAGACCCGCGAGCAGGGCTTCATACTCAGCTTCATTGTTTGTCGCCTGAAAGCCAAACCTTAGAGCACAGAGGATTTTGTGGCCCTCAGGACTGATCAGTAGAACTCCAGCTCCAGCCCTCTGCTCGCTAGACGATCCATCAACAAAAAGCTCCCAGGCCGGTCCTTCAGAAGACTCAGCTTCATTATCCACGGGTCCTGTAAATTCTGCAATGAAATCTGCAAGAGCCTGAGCTTTGATAGCCGTCCTTGGCTTGAATTGGATATCGAACTGCGCGAGCTCCACTGCCCATTTCAACAAACGACCTGAGGTGTCTGCTTTCTGCAAAACTTGCTTTAATGGATACTTGGTGAGGACTTTTATGGTGTGAGCTTGGAAATAAGGTCGCAGCTTCCTTGATGCAATCACCAGGCAGTAAGCCAATTTCTCCATCTGGGAATATCTGGTTTCAGCATCTTGTAACCGTTTGCTCACATAATAGACTGGGAGCTGCGTCTTTTCTTCTTCCCTTACCAGCGCCGCACTTAGAGCTTGCTGAGACACCCCTAAGTATAAGATCAGCTTTTCCTCTTCTTTGGGCTTGGAAAGAAGTGGAGCTCGCCCCATATATTCCTTCAACTGCTGGAAGGCTACTTCACACTGCTCAGTCCATTCGAAATTCTTTGCTTTCTTTAGAATGTCAAAGAAAGGGACACATTTGTCTGTAGCTTTCGAGATGAACCTACTCAATGCTGCGACCTGGCCATTGAGGCTTTGTACGTCCTTCATTCTGGTCGGCGACCTCATGTCAATCAGCGCCTTGATCTTCTCAGGGTTTGCTTCAATCCCCCTACTATTGACCATGAAGCCCAGGAACTTCCCAGAAGCCACTCCGAATGCACATTTAAGTGGATTTAACTTCATCTGGTAGCTCCTCAGAATTTGAAACATCTCTCTCAGATTGCTAACATGATCACCGATCTGCTTGGACTTCACCAGCATATCATCAACGTAGACCTCCATAGTCTTTCCAATCTGTTCTTTGAACATCATGTTCACCAAACGTTGATAGGTCGCTCCAGCATTCTTTAACCCGAAGGGCATCACCCTGTAGCAATATAGCCCCCGATCAGTCATGAACGAGGTGTGCTCTTCGTCTTCAGGCCTCATTGGGATCTGGTTATATCCTGAATATGCATCCATGAAGCTCAGGAGCTCGTGGCCAGCGGTAGCATCCACGAGCTGATCTATTCTTGGCAGGGGAAAGCTGTCCTTTGGGCACGCCTTGTTCAGGTCAGTGAAGTCGATGCAGGTCCTCCACTTCCCGTTTTTCTTTTTCACTAGCACGGGGTTGGCAACCCAGGTCGGGTAGTAAGCCTCTCTGATGAACTTGTTAACCAGGAGCTTGTCCACCTCTTCTTTCAGTGCTAAGTATCGTTCCCCTGTCATTACCCTTCTCTTCTGGCGAACTGGTTTGAAATGAGGATCAATGTTTAGCCTGTGAGACATCACCTCTGGATCTATTCCCACCATGTCCTCATGATTCCATGCAAACACATCCAAGTTCGCCTTTAGGAAGTCAGCGAGCTGGGCTCTCAATTCCGGAGTTAATCCTCTTCCCAGCTTCAAGCATCGCTCAGGATCTACCTCGCTGACTGGTACATCTTCTAACTCCTCAATTGGACCGGTAGCTCGGTCTGCATCTACCTCGCGAGGGTCCAGGTCGTGACTGACTCCCTTCTCAGTCTTAGTTCGTGGCTCGCCCCCTGAGACCACGTTCACCTTCTTTCCTCTCACGCCCATCTTCACAGCATCTTCATAACAACGACGAGCTAGGTGCTGTTCTCCTCGAACACATCCGATGCCATTGAGAGTTGGGAACTTCACAGTCAGTGTTCTGGTTGAGGTAACCATGTCCAACTCGTTCATAGCAGGTCTTCCGAGGACCACGTTATATGCTGATGGGCCGTCGATTATCAAAAAGTCCGTCAAGGTTGTTGCTTGACGACCTGACTCCCCTAGAGTTAACGGCAGCTTAATCTGCCCCACTGGTATCACAGCATCTCCAGTGAATCCAAATAGAGGCTCCGGGGATGGCTTCATCTGGTCTGCTCGCAGCCCCATTTGGTCAAAACAACTTCTATACATCACATTCACCGAGCTCCCAGTGTCGATCATGATGCGCCTAACTTCCACATTGCTGATTTTTGCTCGTATAACCAACGCATCATTATGAGGACAGATCACTCCTCTAGCATCTTCTTCTGTAAATACGATCTCGTCCGAGGTCGGCTTCGCTCTTTTGGCAGGTCCCTCCGACCCGCTGAGCTGAAATGAATGGTTCGCCTCTCGTACGTATCTCTCGCGTGATCTGTTGGAATCACCTGCGATATGGGGGCCACCATAAATAGTGAAAATAGTTCTTACCGCAGGTTCCTGGCCTTGCTCGATAGCTCGCTGGGGCTGTTGTTGGTGTACTGCTGTTGCTGATGAGGTCGCTGGTCAGCAGGTCTTGCCACATATTCCCTCAAGCGACCTCGCCTGATTAATTTTTCAATGGCGTTCTTCAACGCCCAGCAATCTGAAGTACTGTGCCCGACCTCATTATGGTAGGCGCAGAACTTGTTCTGATCTCTGTGCTGAATGGGAGCCCTTATAGGATTGGGCCTCCCGAAGTCCTCCTTATTCCGCTCCGCAGCGTAAATCCTGTCTGGAGACGTAGTCAGGATGCTGTATCCTTCCTGGCGACCCCAACGCTGAGGTCGCTCATACCTCGGCTCTCTCCTCGATCTCTTCGCAATCTGATTACTCGAGCCGTTATTCCTTCCTTTTTCATTCCGGCCATTGTTTCTCTTCTTTGGCTGACTGGAACTGCCCGCTTCATTCTTCTGAATCTGTTTCTTCGGGCCGAAGGTCTCTTCCCATCTTATCTCTTTCGCAGCTCGCTCGTAGAACTCTCCCAGATCCTTCACTGGGGACTTGTAAATGCTCTCGTATAGTTTTCCATCCTTGCGCAGCCCAGCTGAGATCGCTGTCAGAATGCTTTCGTCTGATGGATGCTCGACATTCGCGACCTCGCGTCTAAATCTGGTGATGTATTCCTTCAACGACTCACCCTGACGCTGAAAAATGGTGGCAAGGTGGCAGGATGGAGCGAGCTGCCTTCTTAGTGCCCTGTATTGACCAACGAACTTCTGTTGGCATTGCTCCCAACTTCCTATGCTGCGAGCTGGGAGATTTCTGAACCACGTTCTCGGAATATCCCCCAATGTGGCCGGGAACACTCGGCATTTCACCATTGGATTTCCTGTCTGCAAATCCATCTGAACGTTGAAAGCGTCTAGATGGTCATATGGGTCACTGTCCCCATTGTATTGCTGAATGCTCGGCATCTTGAACCTCGGAGGGAGAGGCTGTGTCTCAATCTCCCTTGTGAATGGGGTCCTGTCTCCGTAGAGCCCACGCTGTTCTGGAACTCCAGGTCGTGCTTCCAACTGTCGGACTCTTTGGAGGAGCTCCTCTACTTGGGGATCTCGGAGCTCGTATCTTCTCCTATGATCAAGACTTGGAGCCGGATGCTCAGGATCATACCTTTCATCCTCGAACCGATCTTCATGACGATGGGGCCTTACCTGCTGCCCATCCACCTCATCGGCATAACGAGCTGCGACTCGAACTCTGCCTTGATCAACTTCCATTCGCCTGTTCCCCTCCTGGCTTGGTCTTGCTACCTGGCTATCAGGACGTGCGACCTCCCTTTCGTGTTGAACAGGGTGTCTTCCAGCCCTCGAACGCGCATTAGATGAGCGAGCCGAATCTGCAGGTCGCGGGACCTCCCTTGCTAGCCTTTCAGGTCCCTGCGCTATTTCGAGAGGCTGAGGCACTCTCTGTGGTGCCTGAACTTCCACCCTAGTCACGTTGTGTACCTGGGCCTGTACCAACATGTTGACGGCTTGCGTGAGCTGCCTAACCGTATCCTCCAACGCTTCTTGCCTTTGTAACAACGCATTCTGCCCTTCGGCCGTTTGGGCAACTGGAACCGATTGACGGTGAGGCAGAGGGGGGATGCCTGGCGCGGCCCCGAGTATCTGTCCTTGGGACGGGCCTGCTGCATGCGCGGTTGCGTCTTGCCTAGGCTGTAAGTTCTGCTGGGATTGGTTCACGTGACTTTCCGCCTGGTCATCATCTCCAAGGAACCTGTTTGATCTAGTCTTTGCCATATCGTCAGAAGTTGATAAACTGGGATGAAAAAGATTGCAGTTAGGGCCCTCCTTCTAGCGCCAAAATGTCGACGTTGGAATTCAGTCGACGAGAAATCAATGCCCAATACCTGCAATCAATGTGAGAAAGCACAAAAATCTAGAAAAGACAAAGACAGAAATCAGATGATCAAACGAAGAACACCAAATTTTACGTGGTTCGGCAATAAAAAGGCCTACGTCCACGACTGTCCAACTCTTAATCTCTGCAGAGTGACAGTATATTATTGAATATTGTCTGATGTTGTTACAACGGTTTCAATCCCTATTTATAGGGAAAGAAGAGTTACAATTCTGGCTGTAGCAAATCAGGAAGAGAATCCTGAATTAATTACATTCCCTAAACAATTGGGAAAAATAAGGAAAAGAACTATAAATTAATCATGCTTCCTAATATATTTAGGTGATATCAGGAAATTGCTATAATTATCTTGAAGTAATGATGACTTGAATTTGAATTTGAATTAATCTCCATATCTGATGAGGAAATCATGGTTTGATTGGGCAACTACCATATTCGGAGAGAGAGAATCACTATTGAACTTGGTAACTGCCTGTTCTGGAAGATATGATACTTATCACGTATCTGAGCAAGCTGACGTGTCATAGTGGTCCTCATCTCGAGCTCGCTGAGAAACGAGCTGCGCAGGCGTCGAGCTGCGACTTGCCTGTATTTATGAGTCTGTTGATGCCAGCTGGAAGTTTTGATGGTCTTTGAGTCAATACTAGGCCTCGTCTGATGGGCTTTGACTATGTTGACCTCATTGGGCCTTCTCATTGGGTTTTAAATGGGCATAAATTGGACTTTTACCAGCCCAATTATTGAGTCCGAAAAATACACATAACAAGTATCATATTTCATATTGTTACGAAACACAGTTTTAATAATTTGACATAATGACAAATATAACTAACATAAATTTTAGAAAAAATATTTATTAATTCAATAGCTCAAACCTAGCAAGTCAAGATAACTAGGACAATTTCAAAAGTTCCTTTAATAATTAACGCATTTTACAGTCTTAAAATTGTTCTCTAGAAACATAGCATCCATCTTAATTTCTTTTTAAATTTAAAGCCAGTTTTATATTGCTATAGTTTTTTTTCTTTTTCTTTTTTTTTAAATAACCGTTGTTAGCTTTATGGAAGAAATAATCTCCTGTAAAGTTAATTAGTCCAGTGTCAGAATAATTCTGCTATTAAAACTATTATAACCCTCAAAAATAGTATGCATATGTTTGATAAATTTTATGTTAACTGTTGTGAATTTAAAAAATATCTAAAGTAGACAGAAAAATAAAATATTTTAATTTATATGTAGTATGAATAGAATTGATCTATATAATTAAGGATGATTTAAAAGATTCATTAAAATTTATAGCAAATTATTTTATAATTACTTTACAAAGGTAACACTCTTCTACTTTGTAAAATTGTTGCCAAATTTGTTCATATTTTTAAATAATCACTTCCAAATGCTTCACTAAAAACTTTTTTTACACGAAAATAATTAAATAATTAGATTTTAACTTTTTAAGCGTATAACCAAATGGGACTTTATCTATTTTGTCTTCTTATTCATTTTCCCTACAAAATTCAATTTGATTGTACAAAAGACAAAAACTTGGTAGGCAAGGTACCTGAACAAGGCCGACCCTACTCAAAGTGAGGCCCTAGACAAAATTATAATGTGATATTATTCTTTCCAAATAAAAATTTTTATTCAAACGATAAAATTACATAATGTAAGTAAAAATTAAAAAAAAAATAAAGCGAAATAGATCTTAATGTAATTGATTTCAATTGAAGAAATTATTGATTGAGATTGATCACAATTAAAGAGAAATATTAATGTAATGTAGGAAAGAAATAACATTGTTATTATAGAATGAAAAAGCGTTATATATATTTAAAAAAATTAATTTCAAATTATCTTAATTGCAATTTACCATTTGTATTGTTGAAGTTTCAAATAAACTAATGCCAAATTACGTTGATTATAATTGTACCATTTGGACTTTGGATGCTTGAAAGTTTCAAAAGAAAAATTAATGCCAAATTATCTTGATGCTTATATTTTTACCATTTGACTTTAGGATAATTATCACATATATCTAAAATATTGAAAACAATAATATCTTGAAATAGTCTTCTGGTTGCTGGCGCCGTTGGCCAGCAACCAGCCCATGCCTCCTTTGCAAGGGGCATGGGTCGACACCCACTAGCTGCATATATTGTGTATTATTTATAATATTATAATAACATATATAATTAGAGAAAATGTATGAAATAGCCCATTTGAAATGGTCAACCTCAAAACTAACCTTTTTATTTTTATTCTTAAAAAAAATCTCAAATAGACAAAAATACCCTTAATGGTAACAAAGGGCGTCAGTTTGATCCCAACTTGGAGGTTGGGATCCCTATTTTCAGGTTGGGATTCGTCCAGGTTTGATCCCAACTTAGAGATTGAGATCCCTATCTCCAAGTTTGGATCCCAACCTAGAGGTTGGGATCCATATTTTCAGGTTGGGATTCGTCCAGGTTTGATCCCAACTTAGAGATTGAGATCCATATCTCCAAGTTTGGATCCCAACCTGGAGGTTGGGATCATCCTTTGATGTTGGGATCCATACCTCCAGTTTGATCCCAACCTGGAAGTTGGGATCCCCACCTCCAGGTTTTGATCCCAACCTGGAGGTTGGGATCCCCACTTTAAGGTTGGGATCCGTCCAAGTTTGATCCCAACCTTGAGGTTTGGATCCCAACCTAGAGGTTAAGATTCTTACTTTAAGGTTGGGATCATCCCTTGATGTTGAGATCCATCTTGAGGTTTGATCTCAACCTCGAAGTTGGGATCCCTACCTCAAGGTTTTGATTCCAACCTGAATGTTTAATTACATATATTTCATAATTAAATAAAGTTTTGGGGTTGTTTTATAATTATAATATTTAGCATAAAGGGCGTTTCTTAGGGTTGTTTTGTAATTTTTGGGATTGTTTTGTAATTAAAGATATTTTCTAAAATTACAGAATTACACCTTAATTTTCTGAATTATCAAAACTGACATTATTATTATTTTTTGAACAAAATTACCCCTCTCATTCCTTCAATATCAAAATCCATAATCTCCCACAATTCATCAACATCATCAATACAATTCATCAACATCAACATTAATAAACAAACAAAAAAAAAAAAAAGAAATCTGGTTCTGGGTTCGCGACCCAGAACCAGATGGTTCTGGGCTCGGCGACGAGCCTAGAACCAGACGGCTCTGGTCGGCCACGAACCAGGGTTCGTCGTCGACCAGAGCCGTCTGGTTCTAGGCTCGCGACCCAGAACCAGATGGTTCTGGGCTCGGTGACGAGCCCAGAACCAGACGGCTCTGGTCGGTGACGAACCGGGGTTCATCGCCGACCAGAGCCGTCTGGTTCTGGGTTGAACCCAGAACCAGATCTAGTTCTGGGTTCGCGACCCAAAACTAGATCTGGTTCTGGGCTCGCGAGAACTAGATCTGGTTCTGGGCTCGCGAGAACTAGATCTGGTTCTGGGTCGCGAACCCAGAAGAAGAAGAAGAGAGGGAGGCGGGATGAGAATGGATTAGGGAATTTTAGAGAGAGAATGAGAGGGAAAAGTTTGAAAGGGAGAGAGTTAGTGAAAGGGGTGGGTCAGTGTAATTAGTTGCACTGTTAAGGGCATTTTTGTCCAAAATTATACCCATATGAATAACCTCACAACTGAAAGGTTATTTTTCAATAGGATCAGTCAAAAAAGGTTAGATTTCAACAAAACTCATATAATTAATAATAATAATAATAATATTTAATCCCACTATTTGTGTGAGTTGCTCTCCCACCCCAGTGTAGGTTATCAGTGTCATATCTCGGTTAAAAAGATTCGTTTGTTCCCTGAATTTATCCCAGATACAGTTGATATACTCAAAAAATAATAATAATAAAAATAATAATATCTTGAAATATAAACTCTCATTTATTGAAAGAAAACTATCATTCAAATTCTCATCTATTACTTTGGAGTAAGGTTGGGCACTTGGCTTTGAAACCGAACATGAACTGAGAAATTCCTAGTCTTTGAGAGTGAGAACTGAACACCCCTATTTTTGGGGATGGAACTAAGATAAACTGAACTTGATCGGCTTGGTTCGATTCTTCGATTTCCTCAATTTTTATAGTTTAAAACAAAAAAAGAAAATGAAAATGAAACATAGCAATATTGATGTTAAATCTGCACAACAAAAAAAGAAAATCAAACACAGTTCAGTTTGAATCTGCACAGCAACATTGATGTTGAACATCCAAGCAAATGATAACTAAATACAATAAAAACTAAAAACAGAATAAATCATCGACAATATCTAAGTAGCAGGAACACAACTAAAAAGTTTAAAACACAAAAAAAAAAAAAAAAAAAGGATAAATTAGAGAAGTGGAGGAACAAATCCAAGTAACAAGTACGAATAGCAACAATGGAGATGAACAGAAAGTTGAAGGTCCGACGGCAGCAATGAATAGCAAAAATCCAAGAGACAGTCAATGATGAACAGAGAGAAGCGGATCGACTTTCAACAGAAAGAGGAAGATCAAGAAATGGGAGGAAGAGAGGAAGAGATGAAGAGATGGTTGGCTTTGAAGGATAGAGCAACAAAGGAATTAAAGGCGGTCTTGAGGCAAGTGAGAGGAAATGAGAGAGTAAAACAGTTTAGGGCATTAGTTTGATGGTCCTTTACCATTTTAGCTTTGCATATATATAATTTTTGGTTTTTAATACATCTAGTCTAGTTTTGGCTCGATTCTGGGTTTGGAGACCCAAAACAGAACAAATTAGACCAAAGTTGGTTTTTTTTACTCCTTGAAACCAAACAGCCCAATTTTTTTATTTGAACCAAGCCGAATAGCCCAAAATCGGGTCGGTTTGGTTCGATTCTAATCAGGTCCAGTCTAGTACCCCCCTTACTTTAGAGATTACCTTAATTTTTTAAGATAAAATTCTGATTTATTAAAATAACAAATCATGTAAAAATTTACTCTTTCTAAAAAAAAAAAAAAACATAAAATTAATTTGAGCCCTCCAATAATTGGATAAATATGGGGCCCTAAGCAAAGGCCTTACTAGCCTTATCCTAAGGCCGGCCCTGGCCCTAGCCCTGACCTTGAAATCTTCTTGAAAGCAAACTATTTACCATTTCCTGAGACCTAATACTTTCAAAATCATTAAGCCAAATCTTTCTTGATACTACCCAATATTGCTAAATTTGTTAATTACTGCTCCTCCAAAAACTAATCATTTCTTAACTTTCAGTTTTTGTTCATTTTGAAGATAATATTAGGATCTTTGTCATCAGTTTTTGTTATGCTAAAATTGAAAATTTATGTAAAGTATGTTCCAAAACTGTGGATTACCACTTTTTGGCAATGGATGTGTTGGTTGGGTTGAAATTGATATTACTGTAGCTATAGAACTGTCAATGTATTTGGTATTCATGGGGATGGAAAAATGTCCAAATAAACCTAAACAGTAAAGCACCAATTTGGAAGAAATTTAGTTGTAAAAGAGAGTGCAGTAACAAAACACCTAGTAAATAATAAAAAGAGAATAACATAAGTTTACAGCAACTTCATTAGACGCACCCTCGGAATGTCTTCCCTTACTCAACTGTAGATAATTAAAAGTTGACTTCAGTTGCTCTTTTGATTTAGTCATTATAATAGTCAAATTATCTTCATTTAACTAGTAATCGATTTCTTATTACAGAATAGAATGTACCTGATCAAAATTTGGAGTATTTATATTTTGGTCTTTGTCAGGGATTTTCTCCAAATTAACTTTTCATCTTCCATCTCCTGAAGTGATAATTCCGTCTAAAACTTGCAGAATTTCTTGATGTAATGTGGCATGATAGCAGTCAACATTTAACATGTTTGATAGAGGAGGTGCAATTCTCTGGATCACAATTTCCTAAAACAATAAGATTTTCATAATCACAACTCAAGACTGATTTGAAAGTTGGAAACATCCAAATCTTCAATGTTGACAATAGATGTACAATTTTATGCACAATATTGTAATCACAATTCTAGTTAAATTAAGAGCTTTCCAAATCTCCTATGTAAACTTGTTTTTTAGGAATTTCTCCCAAAATGTTGTCCTTTTAGGTGTTAGCTGTTAGATAATCTCATACCCATTAAAAAAATAAATTTATATAGTTTATAAGGTAAGAGTAAACTTTCACTCATAAATTAACTTTTGTGAATTAAATCCAAGACCTTTTCTGATATAGTATCAAAGTACAACTTCTTTAATGACGGGTCACGTTTTGTCTAAGTTGTATAGATGCAGATGTTGCCAAATAGACACCTCGTGTATAGAGGATGATATTAAATAGTATCATATTGATTACTTAACAACCTTATATATGAGAAAGAATGTTAAATAATCTCATATTAGTTGAAAGAGCAAAATACACAAAACCTCCCTGAGGTAAGCCTTTAAAGACAAGAAGTCAATGTTTGAATTTTATAACATATTAACCCTCAACTGTTTGTGACTGTTAGTACACGTTAGTGCAAGGAAGGGTAATTTCGTCATTATGGTTAAAATTAAAAAAAAAAAAAAAAAACCGACTAACATTTTAGAATTTAAAAAAAAAAACCTGGGAACCTAGATGATAAATTTCTGGGTTCCCATATGATGTTCATCATCTGGGTTCGTCCCAGATATGGTGAAATCATCTGGGAACCCCTAAATAAACGAAACCACAATCATCATCATCAAACTCCATCTCAGAATCATCATCATCAACTCCAAAACATAAACAAAAGAATCATCACCCAAACCAAACTCATCTCATCATCAACAACAAATCAAACTCACACATAAACAAAAGAATCATCAACAAACTTATTCACAAACCCAGACATTTTTGGGTTCGAATCGAATTCAGATTTATGAAATCTGGATTCGATTCAAACCCAAAAATGTTTGGGTTCGGTTTGACGAACCCAGATGCGGGTTCGCACGAACCCAGATCTGGGTTCCGAACGAACCCAGATGCTGGGTTCCGAATGAACCCAAATCTGGGTTCATTCTAACCCAGATTATGGGTTCCGAACGAACCCAGAATATGGGTTCGTTCGAACCCAGCATCTGGGTTCATTCGAACCCAGATCTGGGTTCGAACGGAACCCAGATGCTGGGTTCGTTTCGAACCTAGATGAAGAAGAATGGTGGTGGTCGGTGTGCGAGGGGGTGGCTGTGGAGGCTGGTAGTCGGCGTGCGAATGGCGGTGGTTATCTGGTGTCTGGTGTAAGCTGGTGGAGAGAGAGAGAAAAACCAGTAATTATTTTTGTTTATTTATCATTTTATTTTAATAATATTTTAAATTATTTTAAATTATAATTTTAAATTATTTCAAACAATAAGGGTATTTTGGTCATTATAAGTTAAAAACCAGTCAACCGTTTGATTTAACCATATTTGACTGTTAATTTGGGGTCATTGTGTTATAAAAATCAAACTTTGACTATGAGTCCTTAAAATTTTACCTTAAAGGGGGTTTTATGTGTTTTGCTTTAGTTAAAAATATGAATTTATATGATTTATAAGGGGGAATAAATTTTCGAAAACTCAAGATACTTTTTGACAACAACAGCAACAGTTCAATTAGAACTGGCAAAACTGTCACCCTGGAATGCTGAATTTGTGGATTAAATTGAGGATGGTTTCCAGAAGAAACCTGGATATATTCAATAACCTTCACATTTTATTACATTATAGTATGATAAAAGGTGGACCTTGCATAGAAATAATGAAAATGAAAGCTCGGGGCTGGGTTGATGACCGAAGTAAAAGTTGAGAGTAACAAATCAATATAATGCAACTGGATTTGCAGTTAGCTTTTACGAGAAACTGAGGTGATTTGACAGGTTGTCAAGTCAAGTTTAGATGCAGCATATCACTCTTGACTTTTCAACCCCTTTCCTTTTGTCGTTAGTGGTAAGGCATTTGTTAACGTGTAGCTTAAAGTTAACAAGTGACGGATGGACGTGGTCCCCTCTTATCAGTTCAAAAAATGACTCTTGAACGGAGGACTAGAATACCTACAGCCTCCGATATTGCCAGGTGCATTATGCCTACGGGAGCTACCCTGGGCTGCCACCGACTGCAAAAATGGATGAAGGTGAAAAATCCGCCCGTTAGACTAGCAGTCCTATAATGTTAGAAAATTATTGTCTAGTATATAAATAAATATATGTACTGTATACACACATACAAACTGGTTGATAGCATGTCATGTCAACATGTGGGTGGTGACATGCTAGTCATGTAATGCTACATGGTGACATGCTAGTCATGTAATGATAATGTCTCAACATGTCATTGAATTAGCACTGACGTGAGAAAGCACATCTGCGCCCATATGGTGACTCAGCTTGTCTCACGGAGTTAGCTTCAGGACTTGTTGAGCAAGGCAGTGATCAAATTTGACTGGAATCGGGCTGGACTAAGCAACAGTTGATTCTGACAAAAACAGGTCCATAAGGAGGAGGGGGTCCTCGGGTCATTTGGTTGCTGATGCAGTTGATAACGTCAGCAATCATCTGTGTCTCTCTTTATGAAAGGAATGGGTTCGACACCCGTTAGATCCAAATTTTTCTATATATAATATAATATTAATATAATACTATAATAATATAATTATTAATCATAATAATATTAATACTAATAATGATAATTAATCTCTCATCAATTGTATGAATTGCTCTACCATCTCAGTGTGGATCTCTCTTTCATCTCACTATAGGTGGTTCCCTTCCAAATAAGAATAGTCTCCCGGACCGTACCACCAGTATAATATCTCAGTTAAAGATTCTGGATATCCTCCAAATTTATCCCAGATATAATGATTATACTTAAAAAAAAAAAAGAAGGGGTCCTTGAGGCAGGGGAGACATATAACCCTTGTTATAGTTGATTTTTTTAGATAGACGCTTGTGATTCATCATCCATGCAAGCGAAAACAAAAACAGGTAACTTTTTCGGGGAGAGAAGTAACTCCAATGCTTGAGGGTGATGTGAATCCTGTAACATGGTGTCACTTGACCAAATTAAGTTTTATCAGCATAAAGTAATAGGAATAATGAAAAATTCGGACAATTTATGGTAGAAGAAGCAATTAGGATGACACAATGTTGTACATAGTACTGTCTGATTTTGTTATTGGTATGTTAATTTTATCAAACAATTCCAACAACAAATGCAGGAGATTGAATTACATCCAAAGGCTAACAAACTATATCTGTACACATCATAAGAATATATCAACAAATTTACACCATTAATTTCTTTGAAGAATAAATTTGAGCACAAACTACAAAGCGATTTTATACCAAGTCTTTCTTTAACTTTTGATCGTTTTGAAGATACTGTTAGGATCTTTTTCATTAATTCCCTTTCTGCTAAAAGAACATATTGCTGTAAATTTAGTTTTAAAACTTGGATAAACAATTCCTTTTTTTTTTTTAATACAACAACGGTATCTGGGATAAACCCAGGGGGCGTCCGGGACCTTGAAACAGAGATATGACCCTGATAGCACGGTCCGGGGGGTTACTCTCAAATTGAGAGGGATTTATCCACACGAAGGTGGGAGAGAGACCCACACTAGGGTGGAAGGTCGATCCACACAAATGATGGGAAATTAAGAATCATATTATATTATATTATATTATACTAGTATTAATTATATTATTATAATATTATATATGGGGGGGGAGGGTATACCGGGTGTCGAACCCGTGCCTTCTTGCAAAGGGAGGCACGGGTTTTGGTTGCTGGCGCAGCAAACGACGGATAAACTATTCCTTTGGAATCGAATGAAGTACAGAATCCGTAGTTTAAGCTAAAATATTGAATGAATGGAATAAGTGTGTGGCTGACATCAATATCAATGGGCCTACGTTACTGGATAGGTCAAGTCAATTGTGTAGCAACTAGGAAGCCAACGGGTCAAAAAAAAAACTCAAACTTCAATTTCTAAGTTCCCTGATGTTCGGAAAAAAATATTTACCTCTCAGTACCTTTCCTGCAAATCAATCCTCTACAAAAATATCAGAAATAATAAATAAATAAAATAAAAAATAATAACAATCATTATGATATAAAAATTTACATAAAAAAATTTAAAATAAGAGAAAAATCAGGATTTTCAAAAAAAACTTCATTATATACAAAATTCTTACAATCATACAAATTATTCTCTCATAATCTACAATTTCAATACATCCACATCCTTCAAAATATATACTGAGTTATATCCTTTTACACTCTAAAATAAAAAAAATAAGAAAAAAAATTTAATTAAAATCAAATATAACACTTAAAATGTATTTGATTGGGATAATTTAAAAGCAAAATATTAAACTTTTGTTTATAATTTTTAAAATATCATTTATCCTTATTTATTTTTAATATGGGATTGATACCACTTTCATTTTTATCAATTTCCTAAGAGACTCAGATTGAAATCATTTGATGTAGTTTCTCAGTCCAAAAAGAAAAGGCTTGCAGCAGCTAAGACCAGTACAATTTCAATAAGCTCATCTGTCACCTTGCCTAAATTGATTTTTCTGCCTAATAAATTTTGGATATGGCGGCATGCCGCATGCATGGGTCATCAGACATATATATTCTATTAATTAATTTGTAAGGTAACTTACTCTTCCAATTCAATATGGTGTTATTAATTGATTGTTTAATATATTGATTGATCATATAGTGTTGATTAATTGATATATTGATCGATTAATATAGGGTGTTGATTAATTGATTAATTAATATATGTTCCTGTGTAACTTACTCTTTTTATTAGTTCTGAACATATTCCAATTAAAACAATGTATCGGTTTACAAACAACAAGTAATAAAATAAGGATTTTATTCAAATAACAGCTGGCTGTTTTATAATGCTAAAAATTAAGGAAAAACTATCCAAAAAAATTGCCAACGAGAATTGATTCGCTTGTACATAGACTAGTCCACTAGTCCACTAGTAGAGAACAAGTCAAACTTAATTTGTTCAACATCCAAGTCTAACGTGCAGGCTACTATTCAAGAAAAAATAATGACATTTACATGATGCTTGTATCATCTAATCAGTCCAACATAACAAGCATATCCTGTGAATTGTGATAATGAGGTGGCTAATTGACATTCACATTTTTTTTTCCTTTTTTGGCTCCTTGAAACAAAGTCGAAACGAGAAATAGGCTAAGATGAAAGTCCAATCTCTAACTTTCAAAGTCTTTCTTTTTGCTAAGCAAAATGATCCAAGTCACCTTCCAAATGTCTTCTCTCGATTCCTACTTTTTTGGCTCTTCGTTTCATGTGGTCTTTTACATACTAATAGTTTAGAAATACTTCCACAACCACAAGCATGCATTCGGAAGAGGTTAGCGACTTGACATGATCGATATATACTACATAGAGATAATTGCAAAAATACCAAACGTGTGTGAGTTTTGACCATAATTACATAAATTTCACCTAAGGTTTCATAAGTGCTACGATAACACCCTTTACCATTAGTGAACTAACAGTTGACTAATCTTTACTATTATAATTAGTAAAAAAAAATTAATATATTAAAATGAAATAAAATAATTTTTAAAAATATAACTTGAAAAATAATAGATCTCACCAATAGCGATGGATGGTGCAGATTAAATTCAAAAAATATAAAAATAATTAATATTAGAAACTAATATCCAAAATAAAAAAGAAACTATAAAATAATTTTTTATAATTAAAAAAAGGGGACTAGAGGTCTCCACCATGGAAGACCTTTAGTCTTGATTGACTAAGTCTTTTTCGAAGGAGAAGGAGACCCCATTTGGCCTTTTGAGATCCAAACTGGGTTTCTATCGAAGGAGGGTTTATTTTCAGGGAGGCTGAACCATTCATCGGAGGTCTCTAATGGATTTTTTTTTTTTTTTTCATGTGGTTTTGTTTTTGTTAATATGCATTATGTAATTTCAAATTAGCCTAATTGTTGATAAAGTCAAATAGGGACAAATTGGACGTTACCTAATGCAATTGATTAATAAAAAATAAAAAATAAAATGAAAAATCTCCTCCATCTATCTTTGAAATGGATGATGGATATCAAAACTAATTAATCAATAGAGAAACTATTAAACAAGAAAAAAGAAAGATCTCCATCGTCCATTTTTGAAATGAATGGTGGAGATCAAAACTAATTATTAATAAATTAAATATTAAAATAATTTTAAAAAATCTCTACTATCCAACTATGAAATGGACGAAAGAGGTTAAAACCTAGTTTTAAAACTAATAAAAAATTTAAAAAATTCAATTTAACCAAACAAAATAAAAAAAATTAAATGAAAAGTTAAAAAAAAAAAAAAAATCATCATATCTAGAAAATTCTAATTCTCATGAGATTGGTTTGCTTTGCTTGGGATGGAGTCATTCCATCTCAAATGAAGCATCCATCTAGGATGGAGCATTTGCTCTATCTCAAATGGAGATGGAGATGGTGTTGCTCCATCTCCCGCGATGTGGTGGTCGACTTCATCTCCATCCAGGTCTATGTAATAATTTTTTATGGTGAAGTTTGAAATCATATAAATGTTAATTGACTCAATCAATTAAAGACTCTTCAGTAATAATTTTAATTTTCTGGACGTCGACTTGTGGATGTAAGTAAATTAAAAATCGAACTACATTAAAAATATTGTTGCATTCTTCTACTTTCTGTTACATAACCGTCTGTTATAATATTTTTTAGATTTGTGTTGCAACAACAAATTGTAATCGATAATTTTGTTTTGTTAAATAAAAATTTGGTAGTCTCAAAGAAACTAATCTTTCATATTTGATCTAGAATTTTTTTTTTTTTTTTTTTAGAAATCTCACTTGATAAACTAAAATTAATGGTTTCCATTAGAAGTGGCACATTTCAATAAATTTACTATTGTAATCAATAAATGGTATGGATAAACAAAAATAACATTTTTTAATACTTTGGTTAAAATAACATAATTAAAAAAATATGTATATAAATTTCCATATTCTTTGGCCGTTATCTTTGACAAATTAATGAAAGGCCATAGCAAATATAATAACCAACCTAAAAAGGGGAAGGTGAATAGGTTAACAAAATTTCTTATATCTTGTTAAAAATACGTAGAAAAAAAAAAGGAATAAAATAAAGATAGAAGAGAGAAAGAGAGAGAGAGAGAGAGAGAGAGAGAGAAACAATGCACAACGAATTTTACATGGAAACACAACATGAAAAACCATAGAACTAGAGAACCCCTTTAGCCATTTAAAACCCCTTATTAAATGACAGATTACAAATTTCTTTTACAACCCTCCTCACTTAGAAACCTAATTCCTATCTAACAAACTTGTTCTTCACAAATGAACCACCAACCTGTTGGTCTTTTAAATTCACTACAGTCACTAAGAACTCACCTTCTTTCCTGTTCATGCAAACATGACAATTTCTTCTTATTTATTCTCCCTAAGAAGCAAGACCATAAGATGATTTTAAACCAATTATTTGATGCACACAAGTAGACTTAATTAATAATTGTCGACGTTGACATTCAGTTGACGAGTAATCAATACTCAATACCTGCAATCAATGTGAGAAAACATAGAAAACAAGAATAAAGCAAATAAGAACCAAGAATCAATCAGGGAGGTACAGGATTTTTAACGTGGTTCAGCAAGTGTGCTTACGTCAACGACTGTCTCTCTTAAATTCTGCAGAATGACAATATGATATTCAATCGTGTCTTTTACAATGGTTTTAACCCCTATTTATAGGGGAAGTATCGTTACAATTTAGGAAGCAACAAAATAGGAAGAGAATCATGAATTAATTACACTTTCTAATCTGTTTGAATAAAATCAGGAAATTGCTCCTTAAAATTCGAGATAATATTGACTTAGTTTGAATTTGAATTAACTTCCATATCTGACGAGAAAATCATGTGAGAGAATCATGATTGGATTAGGCAACTGCCTGTTTTAGAAGATACTGCATTAACTGTCCTCTGAATGAGCTGGAGCGAGCTATGTACAAGAACTGTAGAATGAGCTATGACCTGTCTGCTATACGAGCTCGTTGCAACGAGCTGAGGAGATTGCTGGGCGAGCTGTGGAGCTCGCTGGGCTTAGGGTTGACACTTGGGCCTTGTCTGACGGGTCTTGATTGGTTTTGACTTTATTGGGCTTTCTATTGGGCCTAAGTTGGACTTTTACCAGCCAATTTAGTGAGTCCAGAAAATACATACAACATTAGCCCTCCAGCTCTCAGTTCGTTCTGCGAAGTGGGAGCTCGAGCTCGCTGGTAAAATCTAGCTTCTCTGGTAAGCCAGTCTTGAATTACTGTTTTCCCGCCCTTCCAAATTCTGTCTTTTCAGTTTTGACACGTGGCGGTCATGCATGAGGTAACTGAAACGACGCTGGCACGTCATTTACATGCGCATTTAATGCGCATGTCTCTCAACTGACGGTTACATGATTACAAGGCCATACCTCACGCTGCACCGTTGGATTGATGACGGTTACATATCAGACAGATCTAACGGTTGAGGTTCGAGCTCGTCCACCTATATAAACTGGTGGAGCCTTCTCATTTTCTTTTCCTTCTGTCATTTTCTCTCGAAGCAACCAAGCAACCAAGTTCAGAAAACTCACTGATTTTTTACGAAATCATCACTTCCAGTCACCGTTCTTACCATCACATCAAGGATTCAAGGTAAGCCTTTGGTTTCCTTCTTCAGACTTTCAGTTCTTTGATTTATTTCGTTGAGTTGATGTTACATTGTGTTTGTATTTGGTCATTCTTGTGTATGTGATGTTATAAACATACCATGTTCTTGATATTAAACTGTTGTTGTTGAGACTTTGCCTATCAGTGTGTTTGAATATGTCATGTTGTTGAATCTCCACTGTTCTGGGTTTTTGTTGAACACGACTTTTCAAATTCTGTTGATTTGATCTTGTGGCATATTTGTTTGCGAGCTGATTACTGTTTGTGGCCTGTTATGCATGCAAACTGTAGAAATAAGGACCTGTAGATCATTAGCTCGCATGTCGTTTATTCATAGGTCGAGCCCCCCATTATACAAGTAATCTGCGAAATATGACACTTAGAAAATTTTTAGTATTTTGATAGTCTGCCTGCTGCGACTTGAACATGTTTCTTTTACACAGATGTCTTCAAATGGAACTCGCAAAGTTAGTGGAACCACCCCAAGACAAGGATCTGCTGAGGCTCGAGTCTCTTCTGAATCAAAGCATCGAGCCATAGAAAAGCAGCGAGCTGAAGAGGAGAGGGAAGCTCGCAGAACATTTGCTTATTATCCATCCTCTATTGAAGTCTTCGAACTGGAGGCGATCGCTCTTCACTTCCATATCCCCAAAGGCTGCCGCGCGATGTCATCCACTCCAAAAAAACGTGCAGTCTATCCTCCGCGGGGGTATATTGCTGTTAGCACCCAGCACTTGGAACATGGGCTGAGATTCTCAGTTCTTTCTTACTTAATCAGGTTTTTAAACGTTGTCAAGCTCGCTCCATTCCAGTTAACACCGAACTCCTACGCGCAGCTGACCTCGTTGGCTCCAACCTTTCTAAAAAACGGCCTTCGTCTCCAACTTCAAAAATAATCCAAACTTTTTACAATATCAAGGCTTTGAGCACAAAGCAGGAAGAAAAGTCGGACGACATCTATTACCTCACAGTCCGTCCATCTGACTACAAGGATCTCTTGCCCCAAGGAGAAGCAAAGGGCAAGTCCAATGTTGGGAAGTATAAGACGAGCTGGTTCTATGTCTTCTGCCCCTCTCTTGCATGCCTTAAAAACTTCAGTTTTGTCTCGGAACCAGGTATGTAGAAGAGAAGCTTTAGCGAGCTTAAAATAATAATTTTAACTTTTGCTTATTTACTTGTCTTTTATTCGTTTGCAGATCTGAAAATGAACAAGTCTCCTCTCAACAGTGAAGAGAAGAGGACTCTTGAGGTGCTCGCAAAATCGGATGAAGCGAGCATAAGCAGCAAATTTGATAATGTCTTCTTCAAACTCATGGCCTCACTCTTCTTGATGATTCTCCACTTATTGATGTCAAAAATGACATATCGAGCATTGGGCAGCGCGAGCTTTCTTCTGTCTTTAAAGTTCCTAGCCCTACCTCGCAGGTAGGAACATCTCCAGTTTCAGCACAGGCAGAAACGGCTCCTGCTTGCACTCCCTGCTCGCAAGCAAAGACAACATCAGTTCCTGCTCCAGCTCGGGCCAAAAAGGCTCCAGCCCTCGCAGCCCCTCTTGTACAAGTACAATCATCCCCCTCCCCAAATCTCACAATTGTTTCAGAAGCTCCTTTGCCTGCTTCAGCAGACTTAGTGCATGCTTCAATAGTTCCAACATCCGATGAAGCAACACCAGCTTCAGCTCGTACCTCAGCAGTGGGTGCTTCTCAAAAAACTGTTTCTCCTGCTCCTTCCACTGGGCGAGCTCTAGTTAAAAAGAAGAAAATGACTATGCTGGAGTTTTCTTTTGATCAACCTATTAAAGCTCTAACCTCCTCTACCCTTTCAGTAAAACGACCTACTAAAACCTTAGCCACTCCAGTTGCTCATTCCAAGCGCTCCAAGCTGTCTGCTGAAGCAGAAACTCTCTTGGTTGCTGTTCCAAGCGAGGCAGCGCCTCCAGAAACAACATCAGATCTTCAACTGGTTCCAGCTTCCAGCTCGCAACCTAGAAAGAGGGGTGCTCCTTCTAAGGTTGCTTCCCAGGCAACCCGAGCTGGTTCCAGCAAGAGGGTAACAAGGCGTACCTTCGTTACACGACATAATACTTTTAGCACTGATGAGCCTGATGTCCTAAAGGCCAAGAGGACTCATTCCCCAACAAGACCATAAACCGAGCTTGGACCTGGGGGGAGATATTTAACTTCATTTGTGGACAACTAGACACCCATTATGTATACTCATGCAAGGGTCCTAGAGAATAAGTCCCTTAAGGGCATGAAGCTAGACGAGTTCGCAGCTCGTCATTCCATACTAGTAAGTCATTTTCCTTTTCCTTCTAGCCTCTTTACTTTATCACATATTAACTTGTAAAGTTTTCAAGGCGCCCTTGCTGCAATGAAGCAAAGGAGACTGACCAAAATTACTGAAGAACGAATAATGAAGCTCGAAATGGAGCTAGAGGCTGCTAATGAAGAGATATCACTCTTGGCTGAGAAGACCACAGAGAGCCTTGAGGCACAGATGACTGTGGCGAATAATGCTAAACAGACCGCTAAGGAAGCTCTGCTAAAAATGGAAGAAGAACGCAACATGTTAAGGGAAGTGCTGAAGCAGTTTGATCAGCGGGCCGAGCTAGCTCAGAAACAAGCTGAGGACCATGGGGCACAGTTAGCTGCTGCAAATAATGCTAGACAGATCGTTGAGGAGGCTCTGAGAAGAATGGGAAATGAACGTGACACGTTCAGAAATGAGTTACACTAACTGAGGAAAGAGCTGAGGCAATTTGAGCAGCGGGCCGAGCTGGCCGAAAAACAAGTCGAGTGGACACAAGCCGCGGCACAGCGGACCGAAGAGGCTGAGCAACGAGCTGCAATTGCAGAAGGACGAATCGAGGAGCTCGGTCAGCAAGTTAATGTCGCAGTGCAACAGGCTGATGCGGCCGAGAAGCGGGCTGGAGAAGTAGAAGCTACTGCCAAGCGGGCTGAGAAGACTGAACATAGAGCTGAAGTACTTAGGCAGCAAGTGGGGGAGGTACTTCAGCGGGTTGATGCTGCAGAACTGCAAATAGAAGCTATGAAGGAAGAAGCCGAGGTCATCAATCGCCATACAGACAACGCATTCGAAGAACTGATGACTTTCAAAGAAAGATCTGCTCAGGAGCTAGAGATGCAGGTTGCTGAAGCAAAGGATGAGGCTGAGGAAAGAACAGGCCGCAACTTTCTCTACACACTGTGGATGTCCCATCCGGAGATGGATTTTTCTATCTTTGGGGATGTGGGACTTGAAATTGTAGAGGAGTTTAAAACAATGGTTGTCTTGTCTTTAGCTGATTTAGTTCCTTCAGCAGAGTAGGCACCTGATGCGATCTTTCAAACTGAGCCTGCTGGCGACCTCGAGCTTCCTATCTCGTCTCCTCCCCTAGATCCTCCAGTTCAAAGCCCATATCCTCCAGCCTAAGATTAAGAGCTTGTCTTTTTCTTTTTACTTGTATTTTTTCAGCTTTCAATTTGTAAACAACTTTTATACTTAATGAAATTTCTTTCATTATTTCTTCCATATTGAATGCATTTGGACTATTATGTTCTTTATAACATTTTTTTTTTTTTATGATCAATTTTACAAATTATCAAGCTTCTTGCGAATTGATTGTTACCAATCTTGAAATTTGATAACTTAAGCAATCGCTTAATTCAACAATTGATAAAATCTTGTAAATATAAACAATTGATCAGTTAGAATGTTGACGAGCTATGCAGGGGTACTTAACCACACCTGCTTTTTAGGCTCTTTCATAGCGAGCTATGCAGAGACACTTAATCACCTGCTTTTTTGACTCTTTTATAGTGAGCTATGCAGAGGCACTTAGCCATCTGCTTTTTAGGCTCTTTTCATTTTTCATAGCGAGCTATGCAGGGATCGTCACCTCGCCTGTTTTTTAGGCTCTTTTTGGCGAGCTATGTAGATGCACTTAGCCATCTGCTTTTTAGGCTCTTTTCATTTTTTATAGTTAGCTATGCAGGGGTCGTCACCTCGCCTGCTTTTTAAGCTCTTTTAGGCGAGCTATGCAGAGGCACTTAGCCATCTGCTTTTTAGGCTCTTTTCAGTTTAAGTGAGCAGCGAGCTAATCAGCACGGAGCTTGTAACTTGGTGAAATAATGCACATCGTGAGGGAAAATGGAGCTTTCATTTCTTATTATAATGTTGAATCATGGGTAACGAATGAAGTTACTGATAATATGGTCGAAGATGTTTGACATTCCAAGCTCGAGGGACCTCCGCTCCATTTATGTTGGTTAAATGATAAGTTCCATTTCCCAAGTTTGCTTTGATGATATAGGGTCTTTCCCAATTTTGGCCTAAGGACCCATCACTGGGTTTGCAAGCTCCAGGCATAATGATGCGCAGCATCAAGTCTTCCACATTGAAGCTGCGGATTCAAGCGCTCTTGTTATAGTACCTCGCGATTCTTTGCTGATAACAGCTACCCTTAACCTGGCTGTTTCCCTGAGTTCTTCAAGCAAATCTAAGTTTGCAGTGAGTAGCTGATCATTGTCGTTTGGATTGAAGGTCGCTCTTCATTGCGAGGTGACTTCAAACTCAGCTGGGATCATGGCCTCAGACCCATATACCATTGAGAAAGGTGTCTCGCCTGTGGAACTGCGAGCTGTGGTCTTGTAAGACCATAATACTTTCTGAAGCTCGTCTACCCATGCTCCATTCTTTGCTTCCAGTTTCATCTTCAGAGTCTGCTTGATGATTTTGTTCACAGCTTCAACTTGGCCATTAGCTTGTGGATGGTCCACTGCTGAGAAGCTTTTAACGATCTTGAGATCGTTACAGAACCTAAGGAACTAGTCGCTGCTAAACTAAGTCCCATTATCTGTCACGATCTACTGTGGAACCTCAAACCTGCAAATGATATTACTCCACACAAACTTCTCAATCTTCGTTGTGGAGATTTCTGCCAATTCTTTTGCTTCTGCCCACTTAATGAAGTAATCAACTACGACCACGACATGTTTGCATCTTCCACGTGCCATTGGCAGATACCCGATCAAATCCATCCCCCAAATCGCGAAGGGCCACCGGCTCACTATTTGTTGGAGATAAGCTGGTGGAGCTCGTGGAACTTATGTGAACCTTTGGCACTTATCACACTTTTTCACTAAGGCGATGGCATCCTACCTCATGGTGGGCCAATAAAAGCCTTGACGAAGTGCCTTTTGAGCTAAGGAAAGTCCCCTAGCGTGATTTCCACAATGGCCTTCGTGAATCTGTCTCACCACTGTTTCACATTCTGGGCCATCAATGCATCTTAAAATTGGAGCTGAGAACCCCTTCTTGTATAGTGTATCATCATAGACGCAATATCTGGTTGCTCTAGCTCGCAGACGCTGGGCTTCCAGCTTGTTACTTGGCAGCCTTCCATCCTGCAAATAATTGAGAATTGAGCTCATTCAGGAATCGGGCTGCACAATTATGACCATCAATGAATTCTTCTCTTCCGTACTTGGAGCTAGTAGAAATTCAACTGGGATCACCCTAAGAAAATCTGCATCTCGTGTGGTCGCGAGGCGAGCTAATACATCTGCATGCGAGTTCTAAGCCCGTGGGATCTGCTTCATCTCGTACCTCTGAAACGCACCTAACAGCTCATGAACTTTCTGGAGGTAAAGGGTCATCTTCGGTCCCTTGGCCTGATATTCCCCCAATATGTGGCAGCCAACAAGCTGCGAATCGCTGAAGACTTTCAATCGCTCAGCTCGCATTTTCTTAGCCAAACGCAGACCTGCGAGCAGGACTTGATACTCAGCCTCATTGTTTGTTACCTGGAAGCCAAACCTCAAAGCATAAAGAATTTTATGGCCTTCAGGACTGATCGGTAGAATTCCAGCTCCAGCCCTCTGCTCGCTGGATGATCCATCAACATAGAGCTTCCAGGTCGGACCTTCAGAAGATTCAACTTCATCATCCACCGGTCCTGTAAACTCTGCAATGAAATCTGTTAGGGCTTGAGCTTTTATGGCCGTCCTCGGCTTAAACAGGATATCAAACTGTGCGAGCTCCACTGCCCATTTCAACAATCGACCTGAGATGTCCGCCTTCTGTAAAACTTGTTTCAGCGGGTACTGGGTGAGGACTTAAATTGAATGAGCTTGAAAATAAGGCCGTAGCTTCCTCGATGCGATCACTAGGCAATAAGCGAGCTTCTCCATCTGAGAATACCTAGTTTCAGCATCTTGTAGCCTTTTGCTTACATAGTAGACCGAAAGCTGCGTCTTTTCTTCTTCTCTCACTAGCGCAGCACTTAGAGCTTGCTGAGACACCCCTAGGTACAGAATCAATTTTTCTCCTTCTTTGGGCTTAGAAAGGAGTGGAGCTCGTCTCATGTATTCCTTCAACTGCTAAAAGGCAACTTCACACTGCTCGGTCCACTCGAAGCTTTTTGTCTTCTTCAATATGTCAAAGAATGGGATGCATTTATCCGTAGCCTTCGAGATGAATCTGCTTAGTGCTGTGACCTGACCATTTAGGCTCTGCACATCTTTCACCCTTGTTGGCGACCTCATGTCGATCAGTGCTTTGATCTTCTCAGGATTGACTTCAATACCTCTACTGTTGATCATGAAGCCCAGAAACTTCCCAGAAGCTACTCTAAATGCACACTTGTATGGATTCAACTTCATCTGATAGCTTCTCAGAATCTGAAAGATCTCCCCTAGGTCGCGCACATGATCACCCACCTGCTTGGATTTTACTAGCATGTCATCAACATAGACCTTCATGGTCTTTCCAATCTGTTCTTTAAACATCATGTTCACCAAGCGCTGGTAGGTCGCTCCAGCATTCTTCAATCCGAAGGGCATCACCTTGTAGCAGTATAGGCCACGATCAGTCATAAATGAGGTGTGTTCTTCGTCCTCGGGATTCATGGAAATTTTATTATAGCCCGAGTATGCATCTATAAAACTTAAGAGCTCGTGGCCAGCAGTAGCATCTACGAGCTAGTCTATCATCGGCAAGGGGAAACTATCTTTGGGGCATACCTTCTTCAGATCAGTGAAGTTGATACAAGTCTTCCACTTCCCATTCTTCTTCTTTACCAGAACCAGATTGGCGACCCAGGTCGGGTAGTAAGCTTCTCTGATGAACTTGTTAGCCAGCAGCTTATCTACCTCATCTTTCAGTGCTAAATAGCGTTCCCCTGTCATTGCCCTTCTCTTCTGACGAACTGGCTTGTGGTGAGGATCACTGTTCAACCTGTGAGACGTCACCTTTGGATCTATCCCTACCATATCCTCGTGATTCCATGCAAACACATCCAAGTTCGCCTTCAGGAAGTCAGCGAGCTGGGCTCTCAATTCTGGAGCTAAACCTCTTCCCAGCTTCAGGCACCTCTCTGGATCTGCCTTGCTGACTTGAACATCTTCCAACTCCTCTACTGGCCCTGTTGCTCAGTCTGCATCTACCTCGCGAGGGTCCAGGTCGTAACTGACTCCCTTCTCAATCATAGCTCGTGGCTCGCCCCCCGAGACCACGTTCACTTTCTTTCCTTTTACGCCCATTTTTACAGCATCTTCATAACACCGCCTGGCTAAATGTTGCTCCCCCCTAACACATCCAATACCATTGGGAGTTGAGAATTTGACTGTGAGGGTCCTGGTAGAAGTTATCATATCCAGCTCGTTCATAGCAGGTCTTCTCAGGATCACATTGTATGCTGATGGACAATCAATTATCAGAAAATCTAACAACACAGTAGTTTGGCGACCTGCTTCCCCAAGAGTAAGCGGCAGCTTAATCTGGCCCACTGGCACAACAACATCTCCAGTGAAACCATAAAGAGGCTTTTGGGATGGTCTCCGCTGCTTGGCTCCTAGCCCCATTTGCTTAAAGCAACTCTTGTACATCACGTTCACCGAGCCCCCTGTATCGATCATGATGCGCCGCACTTCCATGTTATTGATCTTGGCTCGAATAACCAACGCATCATTATGAGGCTAGATCACACCCCTAGCATCTTCATCATTGAATACAATCTCGTCCGAGGTTGACTTTGCCCTTTTTGCAGGTCCTTCCGACCCTCTGACCTAGAAAGTGTGATTCGCTTCTCGGACGTATTTCTCATGCGATCTGTTGGAATCACCTGCGATATGGGGGCCACCATAAATGGTAAAAATGGTTCTTACCGCAGGCTCATGCTCTAACTCGGGAGCTCGCTGTGGTTGTTGTTGCACTGGCTGCTTATGAGGTCGTTCTTGATGAGGTCGTGAGTCTGTAGGTCTTGCCACGTAATCTCTCAAGCGACCTCTCTTGATCAATTTTTCAATGACGTCTTTCAACGCCCAGCAATCTGAAGTATTGTACCCGACCTCATTGTGATATGCACAAAACTTGCTCCGATCTCTGTGCTGAATCGGAGCCTTTATAGGAATGGGCCTTCCAAAATCTTTCCTGTTCCTCTCTGCTGCGAAAATCCTGTCTGGTGAAACAGTCAGGACGCTGTACCCTTCCTGACGATCCATACGCTGAGGTCGCTCATTCCTTGGCTCTCTCCTCGCCCTTTTGGCAATCTGATTGCTTGAGCCATTGTTTCTACCTTCTTCGTTCCTGCCATTGTTTCTCCTCTTTGGCTGGCTGGAACTGCCCGCTTCATTCTTTTGATTTTGCTTCTTCGGGTTGAAAGTCTCTTCCCACCTAATTTCCTTCGCAGCTCGCTTATAGAACTCTCTCAAATCCTTCACTGGGGACTTGTAAATACTTTCGTACAGTTTTCCATCCTTGCGCAGCCCAGCTAAGATCGTTGTCATTATACTTTCGTCCGAGGGATGCTCGACATTCGCGACCTCGCGTCTAAACCTGGTGATATACTCCTTCAAAGATTCACCTTGACGCTGGAAGATAGTAGCTAGGTGGCAGGATGGAGCGAGCTGCTTTCTCAGTGCCTTATACTGACCAACGAACTTCTGTTGGCATTGCTCCCAACTACCTATGCTGCGAGTTGGGAGATTCTTGAACCACGTTCTCGAAATGTCCCCCAAAGTGGTTGGGAATACACGGCACTTCACCATAGGGTTATTTGTCTGCAAGTCCATCTGAACATTAAACGTATCAAGATGATCATAAGGGTCTATATTCTCATTGTACTGCTGGATGCTAGGAACTTTAAATCTCGGGGGAAGAGGCTGCGTCTTAATTTCCCTTGTGAATGTGGTCCTTTCCCCGTAGTGCCCACGTTGCTCCAGGGCTCCAGGCCGTGCTTCCAACCGCTGGACCCTCTGGAGGAGCTCCTCTACTTGTGGATCTAGGAGCTCGTATCTTCTCCTGTGGTCGTGGCTTGGAGCCGGGTGCTCTGGGTCATACCTTTCGTCCTCCTCGAACAGACCCTCAGGCTGATGGGATCTTGCCTGTCTCTGTTCATCATCAACTCGTCGAGCTGCAGCTCTGACTCTATCGTGCCTAAGCTCTGCTCGTCGGTTTCCACCTTGGCTCAACCTTACTACCAGGCTAGCTAGGCGCGCAACCTCCATTTCTTCACAGACAGGGTGTCCTTCAACCCTAGAACGCACATTAGAGGAACGAGTTGAGCCTACAGGTCGCGGGATTTCTCTTGCCAGCCTTTCTGGCGCTTACATCGCTTCATGCTGCTGGGGCACGTGTCTTGGTGTCTGAACCTCAACCCTAGGTATGTTCTGGACCTGAGCCTGCACCAACATGTTAACGGCCTCTGTGAGCTGTCTGACCGTGTCCTCCAGCGCCTCTTGCCTCTGATACCACACCTGTTGTCCATCCACTACTGGTGCGATTGGAACTGGTTGTCGTGGAGGCAAAGGCGGTATGTTTGCTGCAGCACCAACTACTTGACCATACGATGTTCCTGCTACGTGCATGGGTGCACCTTTCACCTACTGTGCATCATGTTGATGGTGACTGGGCTGACTTTCTACCTGGTCAGTCTATGAACCCACATACTTGGTTTGTTTGGTTTTTGCCATGTTATCTGAAATCGATGAACTGAAATAGAAAAAAGTGAAAAAGATTACAGTCTGGGCCTTCCTTCTAGCGCCAAAATGTCGACGTTGAAATTCAGTCGACGAGTAATCAATACCCAATACTTGCAATCAATGTGAGAAAACACAGAAAACAAGAATAAGGAAAATAAGAACCAAGAATCAATCAGGGAGGCACATGATTTTTAACGTGGTTCAGCAAGTGTGCCTACGTCCACGACTGTCTCTCTTAAATTCTACAGAGTGACAGTATGATATTCAATTGTGTCTTTTACAATGGTTTTAACCCCTATTTATAGGGGAAGTATCGTTACAATTTAGGAAGCAACAAAATAGGAAGAGAATCATGAATTAATTACACTTCCTAATCTGTTTGAATACAATCAGGAAACTGCTCCTTAAAATCCGAGATAATATTGACTTAGTTTGAATTTGAATTAACTTTCATATCTGGCGAGAGAATCACGTGAGAGAATCATGATTGGATTAGGCAACTGCCTATTGTAGAAGATACTGCATTAACTGTCATCTGAACGAGCTGGAGCGAGCTATGTACAAGAACTGTAGAACGAGCTATGACCTGCCTGCTATACGAGCTCGTTGCAACGAGCTGAGGAGATTGCTGGGCGAGTTGTGGAGCTCACTGGGCTTAAGGTTGACACATGGGCCTTGTCTGACGGGCCTTGATTGGTTTTGACTTTATTGGGCCTTCTATTGGGTCTAAGTTGGGTTTTTACCAGCCCATTTAGTGAGTCCGGAAAAATATATACAACAATAATGTATGTAACTCAAATAGAATGCTCAATCATTATATATAAGCTAAGATGCAATATACACCCAAGTACTCTAAGTCTAGACTTAATACATTCATGTCCCTCAAAAAGCTCTCAAAGAATACATAATTCAAAAGCAAGGAGTTGTATATCAAAAGCCACACAAATTATGAACTAAAGACACTTATTTATATTGTGGTGAAGGAGAGTTTGAAACAAATTAAAACTCTTCCCAATTTAAGAGTCTTAAATGACTTTATTATAGAAAATAAATCTAACTAGGAATAAAAAATAGAAAAATTTTAATTACATTTTAACTTAAAATCTATGAGTTATTAAGACTCTTAATTTATTCCATATATAAAATCCTAGTTATACATATATGAAAAGATCTAAGAATCCTAAAGTAAATCAATACCAAGCATAAGATGATTTGATAAAGTTAAAAGTCACTTTTATCCTTCCTTAATCAAGTTTTGAATGTCTAAAAGATATCGACAAAAAAAAAAAAAAAAAAAAAAAGGAAGTGAAAACTTGAAAAAAAAAAAAAGACCATGAATGGAAAGATAGAAAAAATCACTCGTGAAAAAAACCTTGAGTGACTGCTAGCTCACTACTTGAGCAATGACTTAGCGATCAACATCATTGATTGCCTTGCAATTCTGCATACTTCGACAATTTTGACAATAACTTCTTCATCGACCTCTAATTGACTGGTAGTTTTTTCTTATGGGTAGCTAACACCTAGAGCTACATTGTTTTGTGAAGAAACCATTTCAAAAACATTTTAAAAATGATCAAAATGCACCTAGAAAATGACTTATAGAATTGAACTTCTTTAAAAATATATATAAACATGTAACATGCAATGTATGCAATCCTAAAGTTCAAAACTATATGCAAACACTCTTTAACACATGAAATACAACATGAATGAGCATGAACAAACATCAAACCATAACCAACATCCTTGCCTTGTGATAAGATTGCTAAGAGAAAACTTGAAAGGGTAAATAGGAGAGTGGGAACTGTGGTTAGTAAAGCTTGCTAGCTAGGCTAGAACGAGTAGATGGTTGACGATTTTGGAAAGGAGTCGCTAGGAGGAACACCAGATAGGCTAGTGCGACTAGGTGGCATGCTAGTCTAAAGCGAGCTAGTGCGAGTTTTTGAGACATTTTAGATATTATCTCTTTATTTATGTTTTAATATTATTTCTTTATTCATTATTTGACATTAATTCTTTTTAGATTTTTATTTTCTTAAGTTATTTGATTTATTTTCCTTTTAGATTTCTTTTTCCTAAAGAATACGTGTTTCCTAAAAAACTTAAAATTGTTTAGTTATGAATAGGACTTTAACTTTAAGGTTGTTATGATTTTTGGCTTTTAGAATATTAATAAAATCTTCCAACTTTGCAAGACAAGTATTTTGTGTTTTTATTTGATTTTTTTTTGCAGTATTCTTACTTAAGATTGCTTGAGTTAGAGTTAAGTCATTATGTGATCTGATTCTAGAGGATCAATAAACCTATTATGTGAGCACATTGATTTAATTTGTTATTTATCATATTTTATGGATTAAATTATTTATTTTGTGGACTGGTTGGTTTGTTGTCTAACCTCGTGTATGGTGCAAATCAAGTTGGTTAGGGTTTGTTGTTTGATTTATAGTTAGGTTCTCAATACCTTGTCTTGATATTAGACCTTCATTGCTCGTCCTAAATCCTAAGTCCTAATTCCTAAAACCCAAAAATACAGTTACAAGTGTTTTGTCTGTAAATAAGCTAATTATAAATCATGGAACTTACAAATGACATTTCTTTTTGTTATTCTTCCTTCTTCTCACATTTCCATCGACACTTCTTCTTTATCCTTATCTTATTTTTCTTCTTCTTCTTCTTCTTCTACTTTTGTCTTCATTTTTTCTCTTATTCTTCTCTATATCTAATGATGAGATAAAGAAGATAAACAACAACATTTGTCGATTTATTGGTCCGAGACGAGTCTAATACCTCTATATATAAGCTGTCACTCATGCCCATATTTAAGGGTGTAAGTTGTTGCCTTGAATTTGATTGAGGCAAGAGTCACACCAATGGGAATGATTAACACCTTTATATATTAGTGAGTCACACTTATTATGGGATGTGAAAAATAATTTATAGAAATTTGTGTGCAGGAGATGGAAAAGAAGAAGAAGAAGAAAAAGAAATAAAGAAAGAAGAAGAAGAAGAAGATGATATGATGATGAAGAGTAAGAGTAGGAGTAGGAGGATGAGAAGGAGGAGAATAAAGATAAGGAAAAGAGAGAAGAAAAAAGAAAAGAAAAAGCACAGGATGAGGAAGAAAAAGTGTCGCTGGAGACGCATACTCTAGTGTAGAGCTCTGTTTGACAAGAGATTTTCAAGTTTCATTTTTCATTTTTAAGTGTTTTTAAACATGGTAAATTTTGGATTTATTATGAGTAGCTGTGTTAAAACACGTGCTTTGGGTTAGATTTAGGAAAATTATTGACTTTGATTACTTTTAGATAGACTCACTAATTTTGGTGTATTTACCTTAGGAAAATGATAAACTGGGGAAAAAAAAAAAACGAAGGGTGACCTCTGAAAAAAAAAAAAAAAAAAAAAAAAACTATGTGAGAAAAGAGAGTTTAAGAAAAGAGAAAATGATTATAAAAAAAATTGAAAAACTTTATTTTGATCTCTACATTATTAAGAATTTTTGTTTTTAATTGTGAATCTGTTTATGTCTCTCATGGTTTATTATGTTTGAAAAATACATCATTCTACTCTCTTTGACCAGAATTTTAACAATCCAAACTAACAAAAATGTATATTGATTATTTTATCCTTAGTTTAAAATTACTAAATTACACTTTATAAAAATAAAAAATAAAAAAATTAAATCTCTATCATCCATCAAGTTGTGATGGATGTTGTAGATTTAATTTAAAAATTAAAAATAAATAAAAACATTTTTAAAATTAAAAAATTAAATTTCAAAATTAAAAGTTAAAAAATATTTGTGTAAATAAATAAAAAAAATCAAAATTTAAATTTTTGGAAAAAAAAAGGAAAAAAATTTGGGTTAAAAACATACTTTCAAAGGTTGAAGGTTTGAGTTTAATCCCAGATCTTTAACAATTGAAGATTCGGGGTTCAATATTAGATTTTCAGTAGTTGAGGATAAACATTTTCCAATGATTTTCTACTCTTTTTAAGTAAAAATAAATATTCAATGGTGCTATAAATTTGTATTCAACCATTGAAGATCTGAATTTCTAAACCTAGATTTTCATCTTTGAGCATACAAAGCCTAACACCTAACTCAGAAGAAAAGCAAGTAACATAAGTAGCACCACCTTGAACAAGCACTCAAACTCACCTTATCTCTCAACAACCACCTCCACTTCCACCTTTAACACAGCTACAACTTCCTCTTTCGCCGTCCTCCGCCGAATTCGAAAAATCAATCACACATAACCTTTAAACCGAAGAAGCAAATGAATCCTCCACCAAAAACCCCACCTCCTAATCCTCTACCCTTGCAATCGCAAATCTGCTACCCTTACTGCACTAAAAACCCTACCTTCAAATCCTCTACATTCTCTTCTCCCGACACCTCTCTCCTTTGCCCTCGCTACTATAACAAATCCATCTTTTCTCATCTTACGACATCCTTTTCCTCATCCTTGCTAACACCTCCTCTATCACCGCAACCAAAAATAATTAAGCCTCTAGGCTCTTGGATCTCAAATTGAACAAAGTGATGAAAAGTCTGTCCATTACTTTCTATTTTTACTATTAGTTTTTTTTTTTTAATCTTTTTTTCCTTTTTTTTTGTTTTTAAATTTAATTATATATTTAATAATTTAATTTATTATAATGATTTTTATTATTTATTATATTATGTTGGACAGTGAAGATTATAATTATTTTATTAGTTTTTTTTAATATTTATTTTTTAGATTTATTGAAATGACTAGGTTTGGTTGCACGTGTAAGACACGTGTTTGGAGTTATATTTATTTTTCTTATCAAATAGATTTTAAGATTAAAATAATTAAATATTATTATTTATAATTGATATGATTGGATGTTTAAAATTAACTACCGAATTAACAATTTTTTTTACTGAAATTATTATCATTATTCATATATACATAATATCATAAATAATAATTCTAAATTTAATTGTAAATAAATTTTCTCTTTATTGTGCTTATTTATTTAATTACTCCATTTTAAATATGAAATATTTGACGTAATTTTTACAATCACTCAACTCTATTAATGTATAGGATAAAAATGTATTAAATCTTCATTTTTGTTTCATAATTAAACGAAATTTTATAGTTAAATCTTATGATAATAATGTAAGTGAAAAAATATTGTTAATTCTCTAGTTATTTGAATAATTACAGTTTGATTATAATAAAACATTTGATATAAAGAGACATACTTGAGCTAATAATAACTAAACTTTTGATTTGTTCAAAAACAAAAAACTAAACTTTCGATATATTTAAATCTTATGATAACAAATAATATTAAACACTTTACCTCCCGTTTTGTTCTAAATAGGTGAAAAAATTAATAGTTTAATACTGTCGACGCGTGAAAATGGTCGACCGGAGATTCTGGACCCAATACCTGCAATTAACGAGAAACAAAGAAGAAAACAAATAGGAGCGCAAGAGGAAGAACAGAGATTGCATAAATAACAATAAAAATTAGATATATGCAGTCAAAGCAAATAACAACAGATAAAATCAATTAAAAAAGCAAGAGAAGAGGAGAATATGGTGACACAGAGATTTTTACGTGATTCGGCAATGGTGCCTACATCCACAGGTCACTCTCCATATATTTTTTCAGAGTGACTGTCATACTAAAATCTGCCTCCCCCCCCCCCCCCCCCCCCTTACAATGAATTTTCCCCCCTATTTATAGAGGAAAGGGGGTTACAATTGAGTGATGTATACGTAAATAAATCAACTACTCTGACATAACATTTATTGCATTGACTAACAACTCTGTCATATTGTCATTCCGCATTAATTGCTCCTCGGGATCTAGAATAACATGGAGTTCGCTGGTATAAGACCAGAGAGCTAATCAGCTGGAGCTGAGGAGTTGGAACTGAGGAGCTGGGAGCTCGAGCTGGAGCTGAGGAGCTGGATGCTGAGGAGCTAGATGCTGAGGAGCTGGATGCTGAGGAGCTGGGAGCTCGAGCTAGAGCTGAGGAGCTGGAGCTGGGCTCTGCGAGCTGGATGTCTAGCTAGCTGAATCCTTAGAACCTAGACTTTATCTATTAGATCAACCTTCTGGGTCAGTTTATAAGACTTTTACCAGACCATTTTCGCAGTCCTAAAAACAGACATAACAAATACTAATTCATGATGAAAAGACCCAATTATCCTTTTGATAATAATAGAATTACAAAAAGACTCATTTGCCTTAAAAATATTATTGTACTTTCCATTATCTTTAAAGATATTTTAAAATTAAATAAATACAATATTAAAATCAATAAATAAAATATGAGATATTATCATTTTACCATATGAAATGAAAATTAATGTCAACGACCTCTGATTTCTAAACTATTATCCAAAAGTAAACCAAATGTTAGTAAATTAATGTTTTCCATGTAGAAATGACGGACCTGCTAATGTAAAGACATTTAAGTAATTATATATTATATTTAATTTTTAATTTAATATTAAATAAAAATAAATGGATTGGATGATAACACTTGACATTCATCTAACCCACTTATATAAATAGCACAATTCCATCATCGTCCTTATTCTCATCAACCCTTCCTATTCATTCATCACCATGGTTTCAAAAATAGTTACTCGCTAATTGGCTGACAAGGTAGCGGTTAGTGATTTATTGGTTGTTCGACGAGTAATTGATGATTAATCGGTAAATATTGTCATGAGGAAAATTTATTAATTTTTAAAATTAAAGGGTCATAAATTGATTTTTTTAGCATTAAGGGTCAAAAATTAAATATTAGTATAATTTCAACAAACCACAGGGATGTTTGTGTAATTTTCCTTAATATATATACAATCTTACACACAAACCCTACCATTCTTTCTCTTTCAGCCGTTCTCTACCCCCATCTCTCTCCTCTCTCTCTCTCTCTCTTTCTCTCTTTCTCTCTTGAAGCACCAGACGATTTCTTCTTCATCTTCTCCTAATTTTCCCCTGCCGTCGTGCGTTCTTCTGTCGCCGTCGTGCGTCCTTCGTCTTCTTTCATTTTTCTTCTCATTTTTTTCATTCATGTATGCAAGATCTGCCGCTGCCAATAACTCCACCCTTCAACATCGTTCTCTCTTCCCTTTCCACCTCCGACGTCACTTTGTCTTCCCTCTCACACTTCGGCGTCGCTCTCTTTCCTCTCACCCTTCGACATCGTCTTCTTTTGCATGTCTATCAAATCTCTGGATCTAGAAGATGGAGACCTTCTGGATCCATCCAATATATCAAGTCTTTTTTTTTTTTAGTTCTAATTTTTTTGTTCTTAAATACTAACAAATTTAATTTAATTATTTTTGTTTGATGGTTGTTGTGTATGATGATGAATGTATGATGATGAATGGTGATGATGATGGTTTAGTGTTTGGTGGTGTAAGTGATGGGTGTTGAACGCCTATTAGAAGTGATGATGAACAATCGTGTTGTTGGTTTAGAGATGGTTATTGAACTGTGAAAAACATTAAAAGGGGACGATCGATTTTAGGGATTCAGTCAGAAGGGTAAAAATGTAATTATATTTTAAAATAAAATGATGGATAAAATCGAAAATCATTTTTCAATGGAAAACAGAGTATAAAAAATAGTGTCTTTGTTTACTGTTGTCATCCCATTTGAAGATAAAAAGTTAATTAATAATTATAATAAGAGTAAATGATTTCTCTGTCTTTTCCCTTTCAAACAAACATGAAGGATAAAAAATGAATTTTCTTTTCAAATAAATTTGAAGGGATCTAGAATTTGATACTGTTTTGATAGCTCATTCCCATTTTTTATATAGATTATAGATAAAATAACTCCCTTTTATCACAGTTAACTAATAATTAATTAATAGGTGAGACTAAAATAATGATTATTTAAAACATAAAGAAGTACAACTGATATAAATTGATCCGTAATTAAAAATAAAATTTTTTTAAATTGTAACGATCAAAATAAAATTTATATTTAAAAATGGTGGGATTTGGATTATCTGTATATTTTGTCGACGTTAATAGATTTAGGGACGTGTAATGGATGATCGAGACGTTGACATGTTGATTGAGATGTTTGCTTTGCCGTCATTTTCTCTATCCAGTGTTTTATCATTAAAATATCCCGAGGTGCAACATACAAGGCTCAAGACCAAGGTCTGCGTGACTATCCTCCCAGCAGTGATACATTCATAAGAAACCACCAATATTTTGCTTTCCGCTTTCAGCTTTCGACTTCCAAAGGAAGGTATGGAATCCGTTTATCCCGCAAGTCTATACATCCATTTTAGATTAACAGTAACAAGGTCTGTTGTAATGTTCCTTTCCGTAGCAGGTTAAAGCATTTAATCACAAAACAATTCATAAAATGCTTTCCTGTCGATGTATATAATAGAGGAATAAGGAAGATAAGCAAACCTTTGTATGTATCACGTCGATGAATGCATGTGAAATGATATATAAGGTTATGAATATTGAATGCTTGTGGAGATACAAAGGACACAGTGAAACTAAATTTTATATATATATATATATATATATATATATTGAGGGAGGGGGAGAGAGAAAGATTGAGTTTTACAATTTTTTTTTTTTGGTCTTACAATGTGTTTAAAATTACTGACTGTGTTTTATAATGTTTGTCACTAACAATAGACCTGATTCCTAGCTGTCCTTGGTGAAATTCTTATCTGTTAACTTCGTTATTAATAAATTAATTAGAAGACTACATATTAATGATATTTCAAAAAATAAACAATAAAAAGAGATTATATATTAATGATCAAGTTGTGTCCAATAGGAATATGTTAAGAGTGCATAACTTTTCGTTTTTAATTGTATCAGCATGTTATTTTAATGATATTTGTAAGGTTTTTACCGAGCAGTGAAGAAATGAACATGCTTTCTTCTCCTTTCCCGAGATCATTTAATTTAATATTTGCAAGTGTTCTTGGGTTTGTTTTTTAGTTAGCATTACTTGTCTCTTGTGATTGGCACTAACAGGCAGGCAAATAAGTTTACTTGCAGAACCATGGACATGAGTCATGACAGTAGCTCAGAAGCATTAGTAAATGAATACCGACAGGAACCTCAATTAACAGTTTGCAAATCAATGAACAACAGTCAAAGAAGAAGCGGCTCATCAGAAGTAGAAACAATGATCAGGAAGCCGAATTAACAGAAAGCCAAGGACTTTGTGCCTCAGAAGCAGAATCATTGCAGGAAACTTCTGATTCGGAAGGCGAAAGCGATTCGGATGGCACGTCTCAATTGTACAAGGAAGGAAGTTTTGAGCAAGCTTTGAAGGAAGTAGACCTGAATCGTTATCCTGACTTGTATCTCGCTGCACTTAAAGGAAACTGGGATACCGCTAAAATGATTATCGATAAAAATCCTGAAGCATTAACAGCGAAGATTTCCATGAAATCCATGACTGTATTGCACGTTGCAGCCTATTCATGCAACTACAAATTTGTGGAGAAGCTGGTGGAAAAGATGACTTCGAAGCAAGTTGCAGTGGTAGATGTGAATGGAAACACGGCCCTTCACTATGCAGCATTTACGGGAGTTGTAGATGTGGCAAAGGCATTGCTGAGAAAAAACCCTGGTCTGACAGAGGTACAAGGCACCCAAGATTTCATTCCTCTACTTTCAGCTGTTGTTCATGGTGGTGCTAAAGGCAAGGAAATGGTCCGGTTCCTTGCATCCAAAACCAACAATCCCTTCCTTGAAGCCACTTCAGCTCATCTTCTCTTGGAGCTAACTCATGCAGGTTTCCATGGTATAGACTAATTAATTACCTTTTTATTTATTATTTCAACCAAACCATGCATTAGCAATATATATATATTCTGTCCATAAGCATGTCAGTCAACTTAGTCTAATTTGAAGGATTATCTTATATTTTTGGGATATTTGTAAAAACCCCCCTGAAAAATAAAATAATAAGAAAATATCTCCACTTTTTAAAATATTAGGTAAACTATCCCCTACCGTTAAAATCCGTACAAACCGTTAGAGATTTCCATCCACAATTGTTTAAAAGTCCAAAATACCCTCAGTTTGGGGGGGTATTTTCCAATTATTTTGCTTTTCAGGGGGGTTTTTTTTATAATATTTTTCTCATCAACTTATCAAAATTGAGGGCATTTTGGACTTTTAACAATTGTGGATGAAATATCTAACGGTTTGTACGGATTTTAATGGTGGGGGTAGTTTACCTAATATTTTAAAAAGTGGGGGTATTTTTTTATTATTTTGCTTTTCAGGGGGGTTTTTACAAATATCCCTATATTTTTTAGTCTAATAGTTTTTAAACAATTCTCACGTGAAACATCTCAATTAATGCTTCCTTTTCTGATATTTTTATTCAGATGCTTTACTTTATATACGATTAGGGATGCAATACTGCCTCCATGATGGTCGGGGATAGATCTAATTAAATAGTAACATGGGAAATATTGGTATGAAAAATCATGTCTGTTATGGTTTGAGGTATAGATATGAAATTAGAATTCGTACTCATTTAGATTAGAATATAATATATTTACAACATCATTTTGAGTTAATAAAAACCAAAAGGTAAACCTTAAATTTTTTTTGTGGTAATACCATCCTAAAAAGTGCCTTATGAGTTTTTTGGTAATAATCAATGATAATTATTATTTTTATTTTTATTTTCTTTTTTATATTTATCAGATGTAATGAATGATTGAAATTTTTAGATCCTAATTTTTTTAAAGTTAGGAGACACTCACTACCTATGTACTCTCTCTCTCTCTATATATATATATGGGGCCTATGAGTACAGTATTAATTCAGATATATAAAAACCTGTCCATGTCTTACCGTTGCCATTCCTGTATGCCACCATATTCAGGACTTTCCTCTGTATTACTAGTCAATGTTTTATGGAAATTCAACATTACTGAATCAAAGATCACTGAAATTTGGGTGTCAAAAGAGTAACAAACTTGTATTCTGTCTTAACTATATATAGAATCCTTTTATTTTTTTTTTAATTTTAAATATGTTTAAAATTATCGCAAGTTTTCAAACTTAAAAACTAAAATACATTATTTTAATTTTTATATTTACAAACTATTGGTTTTGTTTATAAATGATAATTCTTAAATATTGATGGTATTAAAATCTTTATTTATTTATTTATTTTTGGTGTTAATTAAAAAGTTTGCATTAATTTTAACTTTATTTTAACCCAGAGTCTTATGTATAAAATTATTAACTTGGATTTGTCTTTGAATAGATATTACATTGGATCTACTTCGTCGCTTCCCGAAATGGCCACTATGCATATAAATGGAAGTAATATACTTAGCGTATTGGCTGTTAGGCCTATGGACTTCCTGAGTGGAATAAGGCTTAATTTCTGGGAAACCTTGATCTACCAATGCTAGTTCTCACTTTCCTTGCTCTTATATAATGTAAGTGATGAATTTTCCTACATTGTTACTAAGTAATTTATTTATTTTTATTTTTTTCATTTGGGGGGTTAAGTGGCACCTTGTGAGCCACTAAGTTGCGCAAAAGGTGATGTGGAGCATCCCCCAGTAAACTCGGAAGATCCGAAGGACCCAAACCCTCAAGCACGAGCGACGCAAGGTTTTCCAATTATGTATTTTGTTTTATAATTGATATATACATATTCCGTACTTTGTTATATATATACATATATATTATATTTATATATACACACACGTGCACAGTCACATGGAGGGTCTAGGGTGGTAATAGAATTCCCATCCCACCTATATTTTAATAAAACTATAAAATTTAAAATTCAAATGTTCTTTCTATATTCATAATTAGTACATTCAGTTTATCATAAACCTGATAAGAGGAAAAATATAATAATAAATAATAATAAAAGCAAAGCAAAACTAGCAACTCAACAAGGATATGTAATTTTCACTAATGAACAAAAAACTAATTTAATGGATTCCATAAGTATATATGCACATTTAAAATAACATTTTTCTAAAAGAACAAGAGTTGTACATGTTTTTTTTGTTTCATTAAGGAATGTTTAATACTTATTATGTTTTTTTAAGTTCTATTATTAATTTTTATGATGAAAAAAATCATTCTGAAAAGAAAAAAAAAGTTTTCTTTGTATAAAATATATTGATACCTACATTTGTCTTCTATCATTGTTTGTTCATTGAATAGAAAATCTATTATTGTTTTTTCATTGAATAGAAAATCTTTCTTTTTAAGTTGTCTTTTTCAGTTGTGTTTGATTGCATAAAAGTATGTTTAATACTTTTGTATAATTGTTTAAGTTTTATTATTGTTCTTTGATTGAAAAAAAAATGTTTTCTTTAAGCAAAATGGTTTAATTTTCTTTTCTTTGTTGGGACATTTCAATATCAAACAAGTATTTGAAAATAGATGAAATCACATCAGTCCATGTTATTCATATCAATAAAAACTGAATATATATATATATATATATATAGTCTCATCATATTGATCATCATGACAAATAAACCATAAAAAAGAAACCAAAGGAACATAAAAAAATAATAATAATAACAATAAAATAACACCAACGACAACAACCACCTTGAATAAGAAATAAGAGATATAACGGAAAGAAGAAGTCACAACGAAAACTACGAGCATTATATGCAGAATGGGCGTTTAATGAATATTGAAGTTATCTATAGTATATAAGAATGACTTTAGCATATTATAGGCTGTAAGAAGTAGTTAAAAAAGGAAGAAAAAGAAGAAGAAGAAGAAGAAGAAGCTAATTTTTACTTTTTAATATGGTATAGAAGGTAAATAGGAGTAAGAACTTTTTGGATGGCAATAGAGCTACCCATATTATATTATAGTTCTCCAATGAGTAATATGTTGTATTAAGATTTATAAGAAGCTCTTTGATGATATACTAATGAATTTTACTGAATTGAGATGGGAATTTTTTATGGATAATAAAAACAATGAAAGTATTTTTGAGAAGTTTTATAACTTATAAATTTTCTAAGCATGTGTACTTTAATAAATTTAGTAAGTTTCAAATAATTTCATACGATTCCTTCTATGAATCATATTTACATTTAACAATGAAAATGACATGAAGAAACTTTTGCATATATATTTTTAATAGTACCTGAACTATTTTGTTTTACAATTTTTTCAATTGTTTTCCATTGTTAACGTTTTATATATAAAGTTTTAAAAAATGAAACAAAGAATTCTAAAATAAAAAAGAATTTAAAATTTTTTACCAAATATTCTTGATTATTCTTATCACAGTAAGATATTTATCTTTACAAAATTTTGTACAAACTTAAAATAAGTAGAAAAACCCTGGCTAAAAACTTACAAAATGTTCACTTGCAAAAGTTCGAAAAAATTCCAGTGGCGTAGATATGGATACAACATTATTCAATAAAGTTTCATAGTAATTTATTTTCAATCTACTTTTGTAGATATCATGATAATATTTTATTGAATATGGACCTATCCAAAACTCTACATTTATATATTACAGGGTGTTTTAACTTTTTCTTTATATTTGGCTGCATCAATTAATTTTTAATGCATTTTAGTGATTAATACGATTTTCTATTAATTGTGGCAGTGTGTAAATGGTTCAAAGGACATATATGGAAGATAATCACAACCCTTGGTATGCAACATCACAGATGCGTCAATAATTGATTTCCTCAATATATATTAATCAGTTTCCAGATCCATTTATTTTCATTTGCAGCTCCGTTGACTTGCCAAAAGTTCCTAGATCTAAAGTGGAGACACAAATATGCTTTGGAGTTGGTAACTTTTATATGTGAGAGAGCAAAAGAATGCCAAATAGCGATATTCTATCGTATTTTGTAGACGCAAGGATACTAAATCTTGCAGGAAGCTCAGGAATTGTTGGAATTGTTAAAGTATGTCTTCATCATTTCCCGGATATAATTTGGATTTGGAGTGACTTTAAGACAGTACTTGATGATGCTGTGGAACATCGGCGAGAATTGGTTTTCAATCTCTTATATGCAAGGAGTGAATTATGTACATTATTTGGTGCACTAGACGAAAGTAATTCATTAGCCAAACGAGGCTTTGCCTCTCGATGTAAAACATGCAGACCCTGTAGAATGCATTTGGCAGCTAAGTTGGCACCTTCTCCTCAACTATCATCTGTTTCTGGTACAGCTCTACAGATGCAAAGAGAGTTACAATGGTATAAGGTACCTGTATATACTATTACTTCCACGACGTTTAATTGCAAATGTTTGTTCATCATTGCTTCAAAATATTTTCTTAAATTTCTCTTCTTATTATTATAATCTATATGACAAATTTACCTGTCAATAAAATTTAGGGAATATGTTAACACTTTCGATTTATAGCTTTAGATATCTTACTATAAGACATTCATTAGATATATTATCAAGCAATGTTATTGTCTACCTTGTAGGAGGTGGAGAAACTAGCTCACCCTTCTGACAAGGAAAAGAAAGATTTTCAAGGATATACACCAAGGGAGCTATTCACTAAGGAGCACAAAGAGCTGGTCGAAAGGGCAGAGAAATGGATGAAAGACACATCAAATTCTTGCATGGTTGTAACAACTCTCGTTGCAACTGTGGTGTTTGCTGCAGCATTTACAGTACCTGGAGGCAACAATAGTGAAGGCGTTCCAATTTTCTTAGAACATAAACCATTTACAGTGTTCATCATCTCGGATGCTCTAGCCCTTTTCTCAGCTTTAACTTCCGTTCTAATGTTTTTGTCTATCCTCACCTCACGCTATGCGGAAGAAGATTTCCTCAAAAAACTTCCCGTAAAACTACTGATAGGTCTTGTTTCTCTCTTTTTTGCCATTGCCACCATGATGATAGCTTTTGTTGCTGCTCTCTGGATCGTACTTAATGACAAATTTAAATGGGTTTCCATTCCAGTTACTATCCTTGCTTCTATCCCAGTAACCGTGTTCTTATCTCTACAACTTCCCTTGTGTATCCAGATATACAAATCAACATTCATTGGAATCTTTCATCCACAAAACATTTGGTGAGTTTGACCAAGTGTGCTAGACTTGTAAATTGCTTCTAGGTGTTCAAAAAGTATAGCAAGTGGTGACTACCCAGCACATTGAACATTGTCATATCATCTGCACCATTTCGGTTTCAAATTGCTCCAATGAATTTCAGCAGCGTCTGATGTATTATGGATTCTACATTTTGGTCTTAGGACTGCTATGCTTTATTCATTTCAGTTGTTTTGCGGTTGTGTATTCCACGTTTTGGTCTTAGGACTGCAATGCTGTGCTTTGTTTTTTTATTTTGTTTCTGGAACCATATTTTAGTGTAATACTAACTATTTTGTGTTTTCATTTGTTAAAGTGGTGATTATGGCATTTTGTTATCAAATTGGCACATGATCTGTTGCTAATTTATTGGAAATCTCAATGACATAAAGGATAATGTTATGTTGGTTTTAAACAAAATTAAATAGGTCATGAAGACGACTTAATTTTAACATGCTTGCATTTTGCATATATAATGACGTGATATGCACATCCCACCAACAAAATTTTACTATGTAATTGAACTAAAGTAATCTTGTTCGTCATGCCCTCTTATAAGGGATAAGAGACCGTTACCTACGCCTTGATCATTCAACAACAAACAAGTTGAATGTAACAACTTTGTCAGACATCTCCCTCAAAAATTCTCTTTCAAATCCAGGGAAAGCTTCCGGTACTTAATCTCCTCCATGTCACACTACCTTCTGACACTTAAATTTAACATATTATGGCTTTAGACTAAAGGCAGCAAGTAGGCATCAGGTTCAGTACCATGAACTGACATCAGGGTTTTGGCATCCAACTTTTTCCTCCATATCGTTGATCTGTACTGCATGTTGCTTACATATACCATTGCATGACAAGTGGTCTCAACATGGAATCCATACCGATAATGGATTAATCCTGACAGCACCAAGGATTTTTCTAGTTTGCAACCTCTGAAATTTAAATGTGTAACGTTTCCTTCCCTTCTCTGGTATGGCATACTTGTCCATGCCGGGTATAGAAGAGGAAATAACACAACTCAACCTGGCAAAGCAAATCAAATTAAAGGTTAAATTTAGTCAAACAGGTCACCCAATTATAGACATGAATTATCTTGTTTCACTTTCTCAACTCGGAAGCAGAGTATCTCCCTTTGATTTCAACTTGGATTCCAGACCCAAAAACTTAGATCCTGATAGCACCAAGTCTGCTGTCTTCTTCTTCATATGTTCAATTACACAATCGTATTAGCTTCTGTTAGAAGTTTGTGCTCTCTCAAATTTGTCAAAACTTTCCTTGCCTCTTCTATTGTTCCGTACTTGCACATACCAGAGATTATAGCAGAACATATAACTTCATCAGGAGACAGCCTTCTTGCATCATCTCATTTAGCCAGAGAACAATAAGCAGCAACAGAAGGAATATGAGATATCTCAATTATTTTATTATGACACGCACAAGCCTCCTGGATATCCCCATCTTCAACAAAACACTGAATTGCAATACTATAAGGTGATGAATCCAAGTTCCAAATTCAGATCCTTCATTTCATCATAGAGTGATAATGCCTTTTGCACCTTCCCAATCTTGTGGAGAGCTCCCATTAGTATATTGTATATTGCAACACTGCTATAACCATTCCCTTTTAATACTTCAAACACTTCCAAAGCCATCATAATCCTTTCTTCCTTCCCAACCACAAACATGAAAAACTTCTCAAGATCATCAACCACACGAAATCTCAACTCCTCCATTTGCACAAGCAACTTACAGAACTCATCCATTTTCCCCATTTCTACATAACAAACCAACATGGAGTTCATGGTAGCCAAGTCGGGCTCAAGATCATCTTGAACTGTAACTTCAAAAAGCTTATAAGCCTTATCAACACGCTTCACACCACACAATCCTCCAATAATAGAATTATATATTCCCAGATCAGCCCTATACCCCGAATCTGCTAAATCCTTCAACAAATCACACGCCTTCCCAACCTTCCCCTCTTCCACAAAACCTTCAACCAAAACTCCATGAATCACCCTATCAATCAAAACGCCCTTCTCTTTCATCTCCCTAAGCAACTCATACCCTCTCTCCACTCTTCCTCGTTTACACAACCCCGTAACAAACGTCACATACGCCATCACATTCCTCATCTCCTCCACATCTGCCAAGGGAAAAATAGAGTCTTAGGAGAAATTCTTGGCTTCCAAATTTAATTAATTGATTGAACATTTGATGAGAAGCATCATTACAAAGCCATTTGAAATATGAGCTGCAAGTAAATATACCCGAGGAGTCAAGATTCCACCATCTTCTATCTTCTCTCAAATCATCTAAGGTACTACTTTTCAGGGCTGCCTTCAAAGAAGTTAGAACTTGACGTTCCCTATCGTTTAGGATTCTACTAAAATTAAGGTCCCACTTCCAATCCCTTAAAGAAGGTGGTCTTCTCTCCCTAGACTTGATAGTAGAATTATGAGAAAGAGATGCTCTATAAAGTCTAGGACATCGATCACAAAAAACTTCTTCTCCACATCATATATCTTCCCAAAAATGAGTTCTTTCTCCATTTTTTACTTGTAAAGATATGTAAAGCTAAGGATTATGAAAGTTGTGGGGTCAAAGAAGCTCCTTCAGTTTTAGATTTTGCTATAATTCAATGTCGTATATATACTAAGCTCAAAAATTTATATCTAGAATAGATATATGCTGAATGCTGATTTTAATTATTCATGTCATGCATCTTTTGATTCTGTATTCAAAGAATGAAATATATAGTTTAATTTGCAATTTGTTTTAAATTTTCGCAAGTTGATTCCTCAAGGTGGATGGTCAAAAAAAATTATATATCCGAAGAATTCATCTTTACTCTCAAGGTTGTTGACTTGAAAGCATTTCTAGTCCTAGAAGGATCTATTTAACAAACTGATGAAAAGATATGGATATTCAATCATTAAGTTAGAGAAATGTTCAAAAAACAAATGCAGTCAACAACCCAGTCACATATACAAAGGTACTCCTATAGGGATGTGCAATTGTATGTTGTAATATTGTCAAAGATGAAACATTCAACAGCTGCAAGCCTAGCAAAAGAACTAAATGACATGATCCTGAGTACCACCAACTCAACTCTGCTTCCCTCTTTAAACAGTAATGGCAGATTTTCATCAGCAAAAAGAACCTCCTTTTACTTCCAAAACACTCTATGAAGTTGTTACATACGAGTGCTCAACAATCAATACTCTGGACTGATAGACCCTTCATTTCCGGATCTAGCATGAGCACCTGTGTCACTTTTGAGAATTTCTGTCTAAAACTTTCCCGCAAGTTTGTCCTTTTAAATAATGAGTAAGCATCTAACTCCAGCGACTTATTCAAGAAGAAGCCAACTCAAACATGATCAGCAAGTTGAATAGAGTGACTGTTAAGCCTTGATCGACTAAATAGTGCTTGAACTATAATTCCATCATGACAACTCCCCTTGTGCATGACTGATATTGATGGAAATGGCATCAGAGACACGAAAATAAAGGATGACAGAAACAACATTTTACAAATGTGAAACTGACCTCCATAATCAGCCACACCTACTTCACAATCAGGATTGAACGTTGCACTGTATATTCTGGATATATCACTACAAACAGTATTTACAACACATACACAGTTTTCTAAAGCATATTCCAGAAGAAAACAAAATATCTGCAATTTCACAAGATTGAATAACAAAACCTGTAGTGTGTGTACTGTATATTGGATCCTCACAACCTAACAGATCACTAGAGACCTCCACTGTTATGAGCATACCTATGCTTATCTCATTGGATAAGCATGAAATTGTTGGAAAAACACATTCAAATATCCCAAAACTTTGATGACAATTAAACTGTACATAACAGAAAACATTTTCAAGACGGGTCATAACAGCTAGAGCAGGAGAATAATTTGTATCAATGCCATTGTACCACTATGTCCCCTCTTTGGTTGATTTCGTGGTAATAACGGCTAGAGCAGTAGAATAATTTGTATCAATGCCAGTGCAACACTATGTCCCCTGTTTGGTTGATCTCATGGTTATCTAATTCAAGAATAGACAGGATCCCATCCCATCCTGAAGCAACTGCAAGAATCAGTAAGTAGTGTTTAATGTTTTACAAATTTATTAAATACTATCATTCATTGGAACTAGAAAAGTAGCTGTGAATCCATCTTGTAATGGTTACAACATCATTCAGGTAGAGAGATCAATTATGAAATTACATAGAACTTAGATGTTCAGATGTAAGAATATCTATCACATTGTAGGTTGTGGCTTTTATTTATACAAGTAATCAAATGATGACATCAAACTAAAATTTAGAATACCAAATAAAGAAGCCAAAAAAGGCAACCAAGTACTTCTAATAGTTCAAGCAACAATGAGAACTAATTCATGAATGACAAAAATTATCAAATATAAGAATAATAACTGTGTTTCTCCCTAATGAATTTATCTGGACAAAATATAAGTTCCTTTTGAAAACCATATGCAATATGTATATTCGCTCTAGAGTTAATTCTTCAAAGTGAATATGACAAATCTACTTTACATGCAATGATGATATTGTTTATAGATTCTGAAATTAGAGAAATGACACATAAAATAAACAAGAAAAGAATAAAAGTTTGTGGTGGATATAAATATTGCTTGCATACCTGGGTTCTATTAAATCAATCAGAATCAATCATCTTCGAAAAAGTGCAGGATTATGTTATCAGGTATCTGGGGTATCATGGGCCTGTAGACTGGTTTACCCACTTCGCAACATTCTTTGAGCCAGTGACAATCTTTGATTTCTAGTTGTTTAATTGGACGAGGCAGGCCATCATCCAGAAGACATTTGAGCTCGAACGGCTAAAGAGACAAGCGAGGGAGGTTTTGAGCAATCAAGCATAGTCGTTCCGGATTCTGAAATCCTTCAATACGCAGTGCAATTAGAGAGGTAGGAAGAAAAATTCCTGTCTCGTCCTGCGGAAAGGATATCACATCCTGACATCCGTCAATTCTGAGCAACTTAAGAGACGTAAGTCTGTGCAATCCCCACTCAAACAATGACGTACAGAAGTGGGTTTATGCAATTACAAGTGATGTAAGGCTCGTGGATAAGCCACCAACGTATTACCAAACTCTGAAGAGAGGTGGGATTGTTCATGCTTCAATGTGCGACAATTAATTAACGTGAGTTCTTTAGAGCTCATGTTATTATGAAAACTAAAACCAGAATTGGGAGATGGAAAGAATAATTCTTTCTTACATTCATAGGGAAAATACAGCAGCCTATTTATACAACAAGCTAATCTCACAAATTTAGGATCCTAAAGAAAAGGAAAGGTAACAATACATACAAATAGAAATATCAGAAAAAGGAAAGAAAAAATCCCACTAATTGTGAGACTTTCCCTCGAGCTGGTGAATAGATATCACTTATTCCAAGCTTGCTCACACAATAATTAAAGCTTGACTTTTAAAGTGCGTTGGTGAGAACATTAGCTTCTTGAGATTTAGTAGGAGTGAAGGAGAGAACAATTGTCCCATTTTTAATTTCGGTTTTGATGAAATTTCCATTGATTCTCACATGTTTTATTCTGTCATGTTGAATCGGGTTATGAACTATGTTGATAGTAACTTACTGTCACTAAATAGTGTCAGCTAGAGGCATATTAAGATCTTCTAATAACCTTCTTATCCAGATTAACTCACGACTCCCTTGAGCAATTGGTCTATACTCGGCTTCAACACTACTTCTAGCTACCATTGACTGTTTTTTACTTCTCCAAGTCACTAAATTCCCCCATACTGTACCTTATTGTTGACCCCAGCCCAATCTGCATCTAAGATCGAACAACATTTCTATCCATGGTTTTCTTGAATAACAAACCCTTTCCAGGACTTCTTTTCAAATATCTTACAATTTGGTTATATGCCATTTTGTCAAAGCATGCATATTTTGATTAACAACATTCACACTATAGGCAATATCTAGCCTTGTAAGAGATAGATAGATCAACTTCCCCATTAAATGTTGGTAACTCTCTCTATTTATAGGGGATCCTTTTCAGATATTTGATGTTACAATCTAATGGAGTACTAGCATGCTTACAACCAAGTTTCCCTATCTCTTTAAGCAGATCAAGTGTGTCTTCCTCTAAGAAATTAAAATGCCTTCTCTGCTTCTTGTAACTTTCATACCAAGAAAGTACTCGAGAGTTCTAAGATCTTTTACTTTGAACTCGACTTGTAGTTCGTTTTAGATTCATAATCTCATCTTCATCATCTTCTGTAACCACCATATCATCTACACATATAATTAGGATTGTATGTTTACCATTCTTACCCCTTTTTATGAATAAGGTATGGACGACTTGTCTCTATTTGTATCCAAGTTGTTTCATTACCATACTGAACCAAGTGAATCATGCTCGTGGTGATTGCTTTAGACCATAAAGGGATTTTTTCAATCTACATACCTTGCTTGGTTCTCCTTTAACTTCAAATCCTAGTGGAGTCCTCATGTAGACCTCTTTTTCCAACGTACCATTCAAGAATGCATTCTTGATGCCTAACTGATATAACCCCTAATCCAGGTTTATTGCAAGAGATAGTAGTACCCTGATTTAGTTCAGCTTTGCAACAGGAGCAAACATTTCTTCATAGTTAATCCCATAAGTCTGAATGAATCCTTGGGTGACAAGTCTTGCCTTATATTATTTAACAATTCCATTTGGTCTATATTTAATTAGTAAAGATGCATTTACTGCTTGCAATGTATGAAACAAGCATTATGTTCAAATGATATGCAATACATGATAGTGTAGGGCAAACAAACTAGTGCAATAGCGTCGTGTATCAGCCCTTATGCATGTCTGACGGAGCTTCCTCTAATCTCTGGCTCGCACCTATACCTGAGGGGGGAGGGGGGGGAGGGGGGGGGGGGGGGTTTATAAAATCTGAAAAAGAATGGTGAGTAATAACTCAGTGAATGGGTATTTATCAACTTTGAAACTTATTTTCAAAATATAAATACACGTCCCAAAAATACTTTTGAGTGAACTAATACTTTGACTTGAATTGATAAACTATAAATTGAGTATAATATAAAGGTAATTTTCACTTGAAAACGATAATAATGATCATAAATCTTTCTCATAGTAAAACTTTCTCGTTTTCTGAAATATCACGTCTAATTATGTGCTTCTCTTTACTGAAGCTTGCCTTAACTAGTAACTTAGGGAAATTTATCTTTCGTGACGGTATATGTATATACTGTAATAGAACTTACACACGTCATTAGGATTGGGGAAATCTCTCTGTATAGTCGTCGATAAGGGACCTCAAGGATCGCGATACTCATCCTAATATCAGGCAGATCTACACTACCATAGGGCTACTGACTTACTCAAACCCCCTCAAAGTTAGTGACTCTCCCAACCCCTCTTGTCATACACACATACGGTATTTCGATCGATAACTTTGAGGCTTAGGATAAACTATAAACATTAAAATTCTTTTCAAGCTACTTAGAACTTTCTTTGTCTCTTTATCTTGGAAATAGATTGATTTATCTTGAAAAATATTTTTTAGTATGTCTCTTATTGACATATACATAAACATAAATAAATTGTTTTGCTTCGAAAATATATAAATATTTATAATATAAATTTCAGAAACTTACATGCATTATATAAAGTAAAGACATGCTAAAATAAATCAATTCAATATAATAATTGCATATTAAATAAACTAGTGTAATTATCGATAATAAATTTTATGAATTCGTTAAAGCTTTGAAAATTAACTACACTTACAACTTGCATCCAAAATATAACCACTTTTTTGTGCTCTTAGTTGGCTCGTTGTTTTACCTATATTTTAATACGAGGGCGATTTCTTAGACGTAACAATCCATTCGAAAAACCTAACATTTCAGCATGCAAAACACAACACTCCAAGTTGTAATGAACTGAACCCGAGTTGTGAGCTACTACCCAGCTCGTCCATTGGGAGCTACTGTCCAACTCGCTTGGCCTGATAGCAAGCTCCTTCAACTTGCCCTTAGCAAGCTATCGCTCCAGCTCAACTCGTCCTTCATGAGCTACTACATTTAGCTCAGCTCGGATCGGTTGCTACGGACTATGGATGTTGTCTAACTTGTCCTTGCGAGCTACTACCCTAGCTAGTTTGGCCTGAAATGCAAGCACTACCTAGCTCGCCAAGCTTGCCCTTTACGAGCTACTGCCTCATGTCCAATTCGGACAGACACTACCATGGATTGCAACATTACCTTGCTTGTAGCCTCTAGCTCATTAGCGAGTTACTATCCTAGCCTAGATCAGCCCGACTCATGCATACAAAGTCCCTAACATTTCTTTCCAGATTTTACACTAACAGCACAACCAAAACAAAGACTTAACATTTTAAGACACTTATGACCAATACCAGACAACTCGCATCATCAAAACTTATTTTAAACTTAACATTACACTTTCCATTTCACACAAGGAAATTATAGATCTCGCACTTGCCTCGTCAGATTAACCCCAATTTGCCAAATCTTCCTCCTAAGCTCACACGCCACTTAAAAGGGCTTAAAAAGTCACATAACCAATACTCCAATTGACAAGTAAGACTATTGCCCTTTTTGTACACTTTTGATCGCGAGCTCCCCTTCAATCTAAAAGGCTTGCAGGAGTTAGAAATCTCCAAGATCCACTCAAAATCCAAAAGAATAGTAAGCTTACCTTCTTTCTCTCAACAGAAATGTCCTTTTTGGTTGAGCTCCACTTTTCTTGCAGTGTCCCCCTCTTGAACCACTCTTAGACTTCTCTTAATTGGCTCTCAACAGATCATAATAAATCAAATCTGTCTTGCACTAGGTCACCCTTTCTCTCTCTCTCTCTCTCTCTCTCTCAAGAATGGCCGAAAGGCTCACATTTTTCTCTCTCTAGTTCTCTCGTCCTTTTCTCTCTTCATTTCCAAAACAACTCTATTTTATATAGACTTTCCAAGTTAGTGAATTTCAAATGTCAATCTCTCATTGGCTTATTTTTGTTTACGTGGATTGTGCTTCTTTAAGAGGTCTCATTCTATGCAATACTCACATACAATCCAGGTGTGCTTGAGTATGAAAAATATCTACTTAGCCCTCTAATAATTTTAATTCACCGTCTAGCCCTAGTAATTTCCAAAAATATTCTATGGTCCTTAAATCTTCAAATTGATCGTAATTTACTCTAATTGAGTATTTTATCTCTCTATTATATACTAAAAGAAATTCTCATAGATATAGAATTATCGATACCTATTATTCTCCAAAAAGAGTATTTTCGTCAAATAAACTCCGGATTACTTAAAATAAACTTATCTTCACTCCAAATCAGCTTCAATTAATTCTAATATTAATTTCGGGGCTTTTACTTCACAAGGTCTATTTTTCGAAAATTACTATTTACTCGGACACTTTTCGTTAAAAAATACTATTCATCTGGAAAAAGAATTATTTTCTAGTAGCTAAAGTTTTGGGTTTTACAAACAGTATTAGAATAGAGCACTACAAATTACTTAGTGTGATCCTTAGATTTTTTTTTTTTTTTTTTTGTAATCTATTTCTTTACAACATGTCAGTAAAAGATGCTCCTCTCTCACATCCACCAGTGCTTGATGGGTCAAACTACCCATTTTGAAAGGCCATAGTTTGATTTCCTTAAATACGTGGCTTGTTTTTAGATGAAAAATTTACAACTGAATCTAAAGTGTTGAATTCATCTCCTTTATAATTTTGGCTGTTTAATTATATTGTATTTGTTGGGCTTTTGTCTTTCATGCTGAAAAGTTGAAACTAGACGAACATTCTGAATTAATTTTTTAGTAATAATCTTCATCTAGTATTTCTTGTGAATGATAGGTTATGATCAGGCCCCTTGATTGGAAAGAACTACATACACTAATGTGTGAAAGCCACCCTTGAGTAATTTGGGCCTCTATATCATAAATATGAAAATGATAACTTATCATGTGAAAAGGGCTACAACAGTGATACTGTAAAAGCTACTAATCGTGGGCACCAACTTTGAAACTTAAAAAGAAGAGGATGTTATAACATGATACAAGGTCTGTTGCCATACAAGAAAAACCATTTTTACAATTTAAAAGAAAACGATGTTACAACACATGAAGAAAAACTATTATAAGAAGAATATTAAAACAGCTAACACCGATGCCTATAGTGACTTCAAAAATAGAAAGAGGTAAGTTAGTGATCATTCAATCTAGTTTCTTCATCTTATGTTCAAACATTAAATGAACTGATTTTAGATATTCAACAATGCTTTTTAATTTCACAATAAGTGCAATTTTGAAAATAAATTAGGTGTTTTTCATCTCTAGTATATTTTTTCATGATTGAAAATTACCTTATATTTCTAAAACTTTGATTTGGCTATTTATATATTATTTTTCAGAATGTATTTCTTGAAAAGTTTGTAAGCTAACTAATTGGGTTCCATCATTAAACACATTTTCCTTTTCTTTTTTGGCAAGAGCCCTAATTTGAGTGGGAGAATATCAAGGGTTACTCCTTCAAATTTTAAGTTTCCTATCTCTTGTGGAGATCGATTAGGGTATTTATAACAAGGTTCATTCTCATGTTTTTACAACCCTTAGCTTATTTTTCTTTGTCATTCTTACTGGTTTTTGCTTTCCTTTTGGTTGTTCTCCTCTACTTTTCTTTTCTTGTTGCAGCTTCTCTTCCTAGACATCAAGAGGACCAAAAGAGCAGCAAGCGAAATTGGAAACTATTCATCCAAAAGCTTGAAACAGTGATCAACTCGATAACTAAATCCTCCGATAGTGACCAGGTAAATTGCATCGGTTGAGGATGTTGTTTCAAGTGCTCCCCCAAAGAAAGTCAAAAAATCGTTGGAAGGAAGACACTGCTTCTCCATTTGCCAATAAGAAACATTCTATTTCCTCTTATGTTGGTTGCTGGTCCTTCTTATGCTGACTGCTGGTCGTCCTACTATTTTACCTACTGCAATTGTAGAGATTGTTGTCTCTAGCATCCCAACAAATAGATTCTGCAAGACTAAGGACTGATTTCTTTTTTGCTTATGCTTGACGGTGCAAGATGATTTTGGTGATTGAACTGATTATTTAGCATTATTGTTTATTCCTTATGAACCATATGTTAGGCATTCTTATTGTTATATTTGAACACTTTGCTTCAATATTTTTCGAGACAATATCACTGTTGGTTTTACTTATGATTTTTCTCCTCCTTTTCATCATCTTCTTTGTCTTTTGTCTCCTTTTTTTCATTTTCTTTTTCATCTCTAACGAGGATATAAAAGAAGGTGAACAACAAAAATATGTAGATTTCTATAGATCTGAGGCAAGTCTAATGGCTTTATATATGAGCTATTACTTATGCCCAAATTTAGGGTTGTGAGTGATGCCCTTGAATTTGATCGGGGCAAGAGTCACGCCAATAGGAGTGCTTAATGCTTTTATAAATGGAGTGTTACTCAAGTGAAGATTAAAAGGTATTATTAACATCCTAAATTCAAAGAGTGAATGAAACTTATTATGACACGTGACTCATGCCTCGAAATTATGGAAATCTATATCAAGGAGATGGAAAAAAAAAAAGAAGAAGAAGACAAAAAAGAAATAAACAAAGAAGAAGAAAAAGAAGAAGAAGAAGAAGATGATGATGATGATGATGATAATGAGGAGTAGGAGTAGAAGGAGCAAAAGGGAGAGAATGAGGATGAGGGAAAGTAATAAGAAGCAAAAAGAAAAAGAAGAAGAAGAAGAGGAGGAGGAGGAAGAAGTGTCGCTGGAGGTGTATAATTCGGTGAAGAGCTCCTTCTAACAAGAGACTTTTAAGTTTTATTTTTCATTTTTAAGTGCAAACATGGTAAATTCTAGATTAATTATGAGTAGATGCATCAAAACACATAGCTTTTGTGGGTTAGATTTAGTAAAATTATGGGATAACTTCATTTTAGTCTTTATATTTTTAGTAAACTTTTTGTTTTTAAATGCGAATTTGTTTATAGTGTTCATGGCTCTTTATGCTACAAGAACTCATTAAATTAATCCCTACCATCAGTCAATAGGTGGTCAAGCATTACATATGTGGGGTTAGTTAGCCTTTAACACTAACTGACGACATTAGGACACATGTTGAATTTTTTTTTTCAAAAAAAAAAAAAGTCAAATAAAAACAACAATTAAAAGTTAAGGGTAATATAGTCTTTTACCATTTTATACTAATGTTAACTGTCAAAGATCACATCAAAGAGACTAGTTTGATGAGCTTTTGAAACGTAAGGGATCACGAACGCTATAAACGAATTTGCATTTAAAAATGAAAATTTTTTCAAAAACATAGGAACTGAAATAAAGTTCTCCATAAAATTATCTACTTAGGTCACTTGTAGATACACCTACAAATTTAGGTGTATTTATCTTAAGAATGTTTTTTTGTTCCCATCTCTCTTCCTTTATCTAGTGATTTTCCATTAAAATATCTAGAGATAGTTATCAATCATGTTGGGTTATTTGGGTTATAGGTTGAGTCTACCCAAGATGACCCAAACTCAGGCCCAAGATCCATAAAAAAACTATGGATAAAAACAAATAACTACTTAAGCAATTTATGGGAAATTTGTTTTCACAGTATAAATATGCGTGTTTTAGCAATGGATTAAGATGATGTTGATTCAAACACTTAAACACACATTATGTATAAATATAGAGAGAAAAACAAATATAAAACATATAGAAAAGAGAGAAAACAATAGGCATGGCATTTAACACTATAATTTGAGGGTTTAATCCCATAATTGATTACTAAACTCCGACCAATTGAACAATTCGGATCTAGAAATATTTTCACTGCACGAAATGCATAAGTTTTTTTATTTCGTTTTATTATTTTAGTGAATTTACATCCTGCTAGATTAGTTTTCATTGGTAGTAAAGCCTGATTAGATTGTTTGCCAGTTTAGAATCACGTTGATATGATTAAAATTACCTTTCAAACTTAAGTTTTTTTTTTTTTTTTTAATTGAAAACTAAGAAACAAAGCCAAGAGTATCATAACTTAGATGCATGATATCTCATTCATTTGACTTCCATTTTATGTGATTCAAAATTTGTATGAAACTAGACATCTAGATGAGTCTATGAAATTTTGAATCGCAAAATTTGGTTGTAAAAGGAGTGAGAATGTATTGAAAAAAGATTAGGAGCAAAATAGGGTCAAAATTTAGGTGTGTTGATGGAATCAGATTTTTTTTTTTTTTTTGTTTAATTGCCAATCCCACTCTCAGAAACTAAGAGTTTAAAGCATCTCACAACACAATTGAGAAATAAAGGCAAAAGAAGAATCGAGATGAAATTATAAACAATTTGGAAGAGGTTCGATCATCAACCAGAACAGGTAAGATGACGTATGCACCAAACACGCCACACTAGTGCATGGCCCACAAGGTGGGAAAGTCCTACCCATGTAGGTGCCATGTAAGCGCCATATATGAGACATGTCTGCGAAAAGGTTTACATATAGGCGACAGGCCATCACCACATGTGTGACACACGACTCTTTATTGTTGCAACATGTAGTGCTATTAGAATGTACAACGTGGTAATTGCACCACGACACATATCTTGGACGATGATGAGCAAGATGGACGATTAGAATGCGACACGTGGTTGATAGGCGTTTGATGTGTGCAACTGACTAGGACTCATGTCGCGTGAGAACGTAACACATGTCCATCTGATGTTTAGCACACCTGAGAGGTGCGTGCAACAACATAATAGCCCATGGATGGTATTGCTGGTGTGTGACTGCCACACATTGCCATCGCCGTAGACTGCTAGCTAGTTTTCCAATGAGAAAATGTTTTACTTTATTTTTTCTCCTCTTTTCATCCCAATTATTTATTCACTCTAATTATGAGTTAAATTACATTATTTTATTTGTTGCACTCTATAGGAAGCTAAATTAAAAATGTCTTAGTTTTTTTATTAAATTATGTTTGACCTAAAACTATCATACATGCATAGACATTTATATTTTTTGTTATAATGTGTATTTTTGTGGGACTGGATTGACCCATTGTAACGATGAGCTGTCTGATGATATGATTGAGATCATTGTCCTATCAAATAATAAAGAGATTGTTGAGATCTCAGATGTCGACTAGAATCTTGAGAATATAGAAATCTTAAATGACTAGTAGAATTTTTAAGATCATAAAAATCTCGAATGATAAAATATCTGAAGTCATAAAGATTTCGATGATGAGAAGTTTGAGGATATAAAGATTTCAAATGATGATATTCAAATTATGGGCGTCCTAAAATCTTTTAAAGAATAATATTAGAACTGTTTTGTGTAAAACACCTGCATATATAGTTTAATGAATATTTGAAAATTTGATGATGATGAGTAGCTTGACTACTTTTTCGATTCTTGTTCAATGATTCTTTTATCATATTTATGAGTGTATAGTTACTGTAATATTTTAGTAAAATGATAATAGATGTGCTAGTATAGATATAGAAAGATATAGATCATAAGTCTCTAAGTAGAATAAATGTCATTTAAGGAAATTTGCATGTGCTTCGAAGAAAACATAAAAAAACATAGTTGTTGAATTGAATAAAGGTGACAAATTGCATGGTGTTAACTATGATATTTGGCACCAGAAATTCAGTATATCCTAGATGAGCAAAAGGCCATCAAAACACTAACCAACACCATGGTCAAACCCAAATATAATACTTCTACTCAACATAGAAAAAATGTTGAGACATATCAAGCCTTTAAGATAAAGAACAACCTTGCTTGTATAACGATGCTATCTAGTATAGCTGATGACCTCATGTGTATGTATGAAGGATATGAGAATGCATAAGATATTTGGCTAGCCTAAACAACCAAATATGGTAGGACATCACCATAAAATTGAGAAAATTCATAATCAAGTTTAATGTTTATCAGAAGAGCCAAGATCACAACATGAGGTAGCATCTAAGGGAGATGTCAAACATGATATATGAGTTAAAATCAGTTGATCATGCCTTGATTGATGAGCAAATAAGTACAAGCGGTGATCCATTCCATCTAAGATAGCCAGGAAGATATAAAAAATCAACATGACCTACAACAATAGCATTAATATATTTGATGATATCTCACGTAATGTTGAGATTGAAGATAAGCACTTAAAGGCCATCAAGGCTTCGAGTCAACTTTATTTGGCTGAGTCCAACATGCGCAAGAGTTCAAGCTTTAAACATAAGAGGGAAGAAAAGAATAAGAGTAGGAAGAAAAGGAAAGAGAGTCCTAAATCTAACGTGGGTGAGATTGGAAGCCCAAGATGGGTAAATATGGTGGTGCAAAAAAGAACAAGAGTAAGTTGAAATGTTTCAACTATGGCAAGATGTGTCACTTCATTTGTAAATGCATTGAGTAGAAAAAAGAGACTCAGGACCCTTAGACCATACAGCTAGAGATAAAGAAGCATTTATAGAGTATCGTTCGATTAGCTAAAAAATAAAATGTATTTGCATGGTGAACAACTCGAAAGTAGAAGTGAGAGGAATCGGCACCTAGAAAAGGATTCTACAAGGTGGTCAAGTGTTGTATTTCTATTATATTCAATATGCTTAAGAGATTTGACAGAATCTTGTCCTGCAATTGTCCTTATAGGTTTAGGATATAATTTAACTTTTTATTGTAACTGTTTAAGGATTTATCTAAATTCAATGTGCTTAAGTACTAGAAATCTAATGGAAGATTTCACTGTAGTAAATACCAAATTTAATGGTACTATTAATACGATGATTGTTTTTCATTAATTACTTCACTTGATATTGTTAATATTGATGTTAATATTTGACATGCTAAACTAGGACATATTAGACATAAGCAAATGAATAGATTGACCAAAGAGAGATTTTTTTTTTTTAAAAAAAAAAAAAAAAAATCCCTTAATAAGATAAATTTGCTTGTATGTTAAAGCTATCTAGTAGGAAAAATAACTAGAAAACCATTTGGAAGATAAATTAGGATTGAGAATCCATTGCAAATAATTCATTCTGACATCTGTAGACCATGAATGTGAGAGCAAGAAATGATGCCCCATATTTTATAATATTCATAGATTATTACACTTGTTTTGGTCATCTATCTAATCTCTCATAAATTTGAGATATTAGATTGTTTTAGATTGTATCTAAATATAGTAGAGAATCAGTTAAATAGAATTGTTAAAGTCTTGTGAATTGATCAAGAAAAAGAATACATTTTTTTACTAATTTAAGTTATTGTATCATGAAAAAAATATTGATAGACAATTGACAACTCCAAAGACTTCACAATAAAATGGTATAGTGAAAAGGAGGAATAGAACATTATTGGATATAGTAAGATCTACGATGGCACAAACAAATATCCTGATATCTTACTGGAGAAATACGTGATTAACAATTGCTTATATTTTGAATAGAGTCCCTACAAAGTCAGTATCTCTCACACTCTATGAATTATGGACAAGTAGAAAACCTAAACTTACTTATATACGACTTTAGGGGTGTGTAAGATATGTATATGACTTTTCCAATAAATATTGAAAGTTGAGTGCTAGAGAAAATAAATGTATCTTTATTAAACTTTTCGAGCACTCAAAATGATGTGTACTCATATGAGAACTCATATGGAAGTATTATTGAATTAGAGTCACGAAATGTGAACCTCTTAAAGAATAAATTTCCTAGCAAATGTGAGGCTAAAAAAGAATTTCAATTTTACGAGTTGAATGATTCGAATAATGTTCAGCATCCAAACACTTAGCTAGAGGAAGACAGAGGGTTGTTTGAATACTTTATTCCTAGTGAGTATGACAAAGTTATTAGAATAGTTCATTCAACTGTTCCCAATAAGGGTGAAAGGACTAACAAGTTAATATCCTCAAAATTATCAATTCATAGAAGCAACTGTATACTATTCCTCATCATCAATTTGAGATTGAAGGGAAGCTTTTATTCTTGCGTCGTATGATAATGATGAGCTAAAGAATGTGAATAAGACTTTTAACTCACCTGCTAGAGATTTTTAGATTAAAGTCATGAAAGAAGAGATTGAGTAAATAAAAAGTAAACATGCTTGGGATTTGGTTGACTTATTGCCTAGTCGAAAAGCCATTAAAAACACTTTGGTTCTTTGTATCAAGTATAAAGTACACAACTCAATTGAGAGATATAAGACGAGGTTAGTAATGAAAGGATATACACAACAAAAAGGTATAGACTATAAAGAAACCTTCTTCTTTATCATAAGCTTTACTTCCATTTATCTTATATTAGCTATCGTCGCATATATGGACCCGAAATTGCATTAGATGTAAAGATAGTTTTTCTTAATGGAGAACTGGAGGGAGAAATTTATGTAGAGTTGTAACGTCCTGGAAGTTATTTCCGTATAAGTAGTGTTATTAAATTAAATAATTAATCGTATTAAATTGGATTAATAGTTAGTTTAAAAATAATTAGTATAATTAGTATATTAATATATCTAATTGTTAAGAAGATTTAATAGTTGATTTAATAATTTATTGTTGGAAGTATTTTTTTTTAATAAGCGAATTTAATTAGAAATTTTAATTGGAAAGCTTTGATGATGAAAATTTGTCATTGGATGGTTAAATAAGTGCATTTAGAATGCATTGCATGTGAAAATTTCTTGAACCAATGACAAATTGACATTTAAAAGTAAAAGTTGTGAAATCCAATAGAAAAGTAGTAAGTGTGTGGTGGAAAAGTGAGTGGAATGATGAGTTGTCATTGTTGTCCAATAGAAAAGGGCAAATGTAAAGGTTTTTGGGCTCAAATAGAATTTTAGAAAGTGTGGGGGTCATAAAAGAAATTTGAGAAGTTGCTTAGTATATAAAGGGATCAAATCTTGAAATTTTCATTTCTTCCTCTCCTTCTATTTCTGCCGACCAGTTTCTTCCCTCTTTCTCTCCATTTTTATTTTTCTTTCAAGCCATAAAACACACCAATCATCTTGTTTTCACCTTCCCTACCTATTTATACCTTCATTTCTTGTAAAATCTCTTAGAAATCAAGTTGTATTTTCGGGTATAAAGTGGTCAACTTGAGGTATGTGTAGTTTTCTGGTTTTTCTTATATTCAAATAGATTAGTAAGCATGTAGATGTATCCATAGACATATATAGTTAGTAGGTTTTGCATTTAATTAAGTTGTTTTGCTTTTTATGGCTTTAAAGTGTGATTTTGAAACCCTAGATGACAAATTAGGGCATGGGGAGTCTAACAAAGGTAAGGAGAAGCTTTGAGCTTCTAATTGAAGTGCTAGAGAGTGTGGGTGAAGGCTTAAGAAGGTTGGTATACTTTTAATCTCGAAATTGATATTTATTAGTAGCTAAAAATTGAATATTTTGTTTCGAAACCTTGCGATGTTGCTCTTTTGACGTGATGAACTGTTATTATTGATGTGTATGTGTTATTTGTATGATGATGAGAGAGATATTATGGTGAAAAACCAAGCAAAACGAAAATTTTTACAAAAACTCCTTTTATGGCCAAATAGGTACCAAAGGGAGGTCTAGGGGTATTTTCATCTTTTCAAGCTTAATTATGTGTCTAACGAATGGTATTAAAATGATTTGTGAAATAATTTTCGAAGATGAAACTATTTTTAAAGAATAACACCCCTTGGTCGAATGATATTCCTAGAGGAAATCAAGGGGCATTTTCGTCATTTCGCTTAGATTTGTGTGTTATTTACATTGTGTTCTAATGATATGTGAAATGAGTTGTGATTTCAAAGAGAAAAATTCGAAAACCACTTCTCAAGGCCCAATGAAACATTTAAAAGAATGTGATTGTGTGATCAAGTTTCTATTATGAAACCAAGGGCAAAATGGTCATTTGGTAGTGGCACAGCGGAAGGTTTCGAAAAGCGAAAGTAAATGAAAATGTTTGATAGTTATGCGATTTGTAAAAGTTTACTCGAAAATGATAACTTTTGTAATTAATGAAAATATTGAGAGTTTAAGTAAACCTGTACATTGGTAGATAGGGATTGGTGTTTGGCATGCCAATAGGATAATTATTAGCAGTACTGCATCGTTACACTTATATGATGTGATTAACAGATCTTGAGAGGCACTGAGTGTCCGGTCCAGAATGTGATACGAATGTGATATTAAGCTCCGGCGGGTAGGCACTGAGTGTCCGATGCTAGAGAGAAATGTGAAATCCACTACCGATCCATGATATCCTGACAGCATTTACGAAAGACTCTTACGATATTCTAATAACCAATAACGAATGTGAATTGAAAATATGTGTTGAAAAACCTTTAATAAAGTTTTTGAAGAGCTATTTGAATATATGCTATGTTAATTGTTAAACGTTTTGTGACATGATGTCTTTCATATACGATGTTTGTGAATTTTAATGATTTTGATATTATATGTGTATACCAACTGAGCTATTTTGTTTAGCGCGTTGGATTTTCTAGGCGCAGGTAGTAAGGTGAGCCGAGTAGGCTGAGAGAGAGAGTCCATCGAGAAGATAATCCCCAGTGCGCTTTGCAAGTCACAGCAAATCTTCGAACTTTTTAGTAGACATCTTTGTCATGTATATATATTTTGTAAAAATAAATTTTAATGAACTTACATCTTGTATATTCCAATGCATTTGCGTACGAGGTTTTGTAAATTTCAATGTATATGGTTTGTATTATGTTTTTAAACGTTTTCTCAAAAAGTTGGGAAAACAAGATGAGATTGTACTTTAAAATGGGTGTATTTATTTGGTTTTAAAGTTTTATATGAGAAAAATGTATGTTATCTTTGAATTTGTGTGTTGAAGTGGATTAGAGATGGATAAAGTGTCCGATTGTGGCAATTGAGAAAGTGAAAATATATCTGAAGTGTTTTTTTTTTTTTGAATTTGCAAGTTTAAAAATTTTGAGTTTATTAATAAAACAGAGGAAATTCTGCCGAAATTTCCGTAAATCAAATTAACTAACTAAAGGGTTTTCGTAAATAAGAAATTGTAATGTCCTCCGCCTTGGCTCCGAGGTTCTAGATGTTATGGATCAAGGGGGAGGGTGTTACAGGAGTAACCAATTAATTTTGTTTCAAAAGGCTAATGGCAGAAAGTTTGTAAACTTATGAGATTGTTTTATGGCCTAAAACAATTCGCTAGATGATGGTACCTCCATTTCTATAAGATGTTCATGTTCTATGGCTTTCAAATAACAAAAGAAGAATATTGTGTGTATATTAAGCAAGTGAAAGATAAGCTCATAATACTATATTTATATGTGGACGATATTCTGTTAGTTGAAGATGACAAGGAGTTCATGATAATTATAAAGGAATTATTATTCTCAATTTTTAAGATGAAAAACATAGGAGAAGCTGCCTATATTTTATGACTTAAAATTAACAGACATCAAAGGAGAATTATGGCTTCATCATAAGAGCCATAGATTTAAAAGATTATTGAACGATCCCATATGATTGATTATAAGCCTATGGATACTCTTATCTCGAAAGATTAAAATCCTAGTCTTGAAATGTGCCCTAAGACTCCATAGAAGCGTGAAAGAATGCAAAGAGTTCTTTACTTCAATGCTAAGAAAGTCTTATATATGGTATGATGTGTACAAGATCTGATATTTGCTATGCGGTTGGATTGACAAGTAGATATCAATTCAATTTTAGTAAAAAATATTGGATTACTATGAAAAGTATATTAGCATATTTGAAAGGGACTATTGATTAGTTCCTGTGTTACCAAGGTGGTAACATACGTCTATTAGGTATACAAACGCAAATTGGAAAAGCAATTTGGATGAGCAAAAATCTACATCATGTTATGCATTTTTGCCAATCCAAGATGCTATCTCTTGGAATAAGAAAAACCTATCATGCATTGCATTGTCCATCATGAAAGCTGAATTTAAACATGTTCAGCTACAGTCTATGAAACAGTTTGGCATAAAAGATTCTTGGAAGATCTAAATTTAGAAGTTGATACGAAGAAGTCAATTTATATATATTGTGTTTGTCAAGCAGCAATTGCCTATAACAAAGATATGACATATCACAATAAATCGAAGCACATAGAGACTAAGCACAATTTCGCCAGTGATATAGAGATAGAAAAGAATGTAACAATTAAGTATGTTTTTGCATATGAGATGGTAGTGAATCCACTCACAAAAGTTGTGATAAGAGAAATATTTATGTCACATGTTAGATCTTTGAGTTTGAGTAGATTATGATGTTATAATTATTATATGAAACTATATCTGTTTTATAAATAAATACATTGTTTTAGTTATATAAAACTAGCACATATTCATTTCATATAGATTATATAAGAAAGTATGTCATCAGATTTGAGATTGGTATTTTTACATGTACAATCGCCTTAATTACTAGAATAACAAGCTAAGATGAGACACATATGAAATGTCACATTGACTGTAGTCAAGATGAGGTTCTACCCAAAAATCAATTATTGAATCATTCATGATGTATCTCCACCATCATAAAAACTTGATTAAGATAGATGTAAGTTTCTTAATAACAGGTGCTTGAAGGGTAAGCTTTTCGAAACTCAGGTTAGGCGTTAGGGGAGTGTTTGAACTAAAATCTATATAGTGAACAATCTCAGTATAAAAGACATACACGTCTTTATTGAAGGACAAGATTTACTATACCATGTGTTTCATACTGCATGTACTTATTGTGATCAATATAGAAAATGTGTGAATTTATCTCTGATTCTTCATTATGTAAGTTCCATTGAAGTTTCTATGAAACTTTTACCTATATTCTCAATGACTGTTCACTTTGTTTCAAAGTAATAGAGTGATGTTTGTATCATTAGTATGTTTTCTATGGCTATGATAATGTAACCTATGAGACATTACTATGGTGTCAATCCATTTTATTGATTGAAGGACAAAAGTAAGACAGAAAGATTTAATGAATTTTATTTTGTTTCTATAATTACTTGTTGTGACAATTTACAATTTGGAATTGCATTTATGATTAGGGGTGGCAATATCGGTTAAGACACTACAAGTCGATATGAATTCGCGAAAAATAAATAGGTATGGGTTAGAGTTAAACGAATTCGTGTCATAATCGTGTTAACCTCTGTAACCCATTTATTAAATGAATCGAATCGGGTTTGGTTAAACGAATCGTAGGGTTGACACGATTAAAATTGGGGTTACATTATAATTTAACATATTAAAAGGGTTATAGTGTAATTATACATTTATATATATACACACACTTAACAAATCCCTAAACCTAACCTATTTGCTTTCAATTTTGAAGTGTCGATAGCCTCCCTCCCTCCTTACACACATGACACAACCAATCGATTGCCGCCATCTTACTTCTTCCTCAAAAAACGACACGATGACACCAACATCAGAGACGACACGATGACAACGATGATGCAATGACATCGACAACGACTTGACGACAAGATGACACCAACGACAACACCATCTATCCCACCAAATCACCTCTTTCTCCCTCATGGTGATGGTCACTACCTTGTTCCTCAAGGTCATTGGCGATCACCACCTTCTCCCTCACGGTTGCCACCTTCGCACTCTCGATCATCGTTCGGTCGCCAACTTCTTCCTTACGGTCATGACCTTCTCCTTCACGGTCACTACCTTTTTCCTCTTGGTAGCCGTCCGGTCCAGTCACCACCTTGACCAGCTTCAAATGTTCTTCTGTTTCATTTTCTTTTGTGTATTTTGTATTTTGATTCTAGTTTTTAGTTTTTTATCAGTTTTCATATATATCTCCAGTGTAATGTAATATGATTTCATGGTTAATTGGTTCTCAAATATGGATCTGAGTGTTGACTTCGAAGACAATACCATTGATCTGGAAGATGAGCTTGAAGTTAAATATGGATGATGTGGAATTTTATTTAGTTGATTTAGTGTGTAGGTTTTTATGCATTTAAATGTTGAATTGAGTGTTTAAATATTTGATTATGAATTATTTGTTATATTTGTGTTTGCATTGTGTTTGATTTTGTTGTGGTTTTTAAATGTGGATGATGTGGAATTTTATGTAGTTGATTTACTGTATAGGTTTTTATGTGTTGAAATGTTGAATTAGATGTTTAAATGTTTGATTGTGAATTATTTATTACATTTGTGTTTAAATTGAGTTTGGTTTTGTTGTGGTTTTTAAACGTGAATGATATGAAATTTTATAATTGATTTAATGTGTAGGTTTTATAGTTGATTTAATATTTAGTCGAAATATTATTTATTATATTTGGGTTAAACAAATTAAACGGGTTAAATGAATTAAAAAGTTAAATGAATTAAACAAGTTAAACGGGTTAAATGAAGTAAACGAGTTAAATGAATTAAACGAATTAAATGGTTTATATGATTAAATGAGTTAAACGAATTCATGTCGTGTCAGTCGTGTATAAACAAATTCATGTCGAATCCAAAAATGTCAACCCGCTTCTTAAACGAATTTGTGTCGAATTGATTGAATTTATAAATTAATCTAATTGAATTTAGCTCAACTCGACATGTGAACCCGTTTTGCTACCCCTAATTATGATTATATGGAATATTAGAGAATCGAGCATGTTATGTTAAAGAATTAAATATGCTTAAGTAAATAAAATTCTATTAAATCTCGAACATAATAATAAAAAAAATTATAATCTCTTGTATAGTAATACAATTGAGATTTGAAAGAGAAGCCACATTGCATATATTATTGTTCACAAATCACATAATGTATTTGTTTGTATGAATGTCTATACTCCTTATCATAAAGGGTTTACTAGTGTTTTCTCTAAGAGTTCTATTTGGATCATTTTGTGTGAGTGGAAGATGTTGGGTTATTTGGGTCATGAATCAGACTCATCTAAGATGATTCGAGCCGAAGCCCAAGATCCATTAAAAAAATATGGATAAAAATAAATAACTATTTAAACAGTTTATGGGAAGTTTGTTGTCATAGTATATATATGTGTGTTTTATTATTAAGATGATGTTGATTCAAACACCTAAGCACACATTACATATACATATAGAGAGAAAAACAAATACAAAACATATAGAAAATAGAGAAAATAAGAGGCATGACATCTAACACTATAATATGAGGGTTTGGTTTCGTAATTGATGGTCAAACTCCGACTAATTAAATAATCTAGATCTAGAAGCATTCCCGTGCGCAAAACTAGTCAGTTTTTTAATTCCGCTTTACTGATTTAATGAATTTATATATTGCTAGAATAGTTTTCAAATCTAAAAAGATTTCACTCAAAATTTGACTAGCAAAACAAAAGCATGCACGTGCGTGGGCCATTTTGTTTCAAAAACCAATGCAAATGGAACGTTTCGTTTGAATTGAATGTACTACCTTTTATTATTATTATTATTATTTATATTCAAATAAAATTTCTTAAAACTAAAATTGCTTCTCTTCCTTTGATACGTCTACCCCTAGTTGCAGTCCATCCCGGAAAACTCTACAATTTTTGTCTCAAATGACTATAATCTAATATACAAGGCTCAAGGCCAAGATCCATGTGAAGACTAGATAAATCAAATGATGAAGGCTTTGTGACTATCCTCCCACCAGTCGCACATTCATAAGAAACCAACAATACAAGGTCTGTTGTACTGTTATTTTCCATAGCAGGTTAAAGGCATTTAATCACAAAAATTTCGTAAAATGCTTTCCTGTCAATTTATATAATAGAGGAATAAAAAACATATATATTTATGGTACATTTTACAGTATATTTAAGTATTGATATATCTAATAATTATAAATGAGTAATTGTATTATAAAATTACTAATTATATTTTATTATAATTAATTATATATTTATTATATCTTATTATAACTAAATGAGTCTTATCATATTTACAATAATTGATCATATGTAGCTGTAATATGATATTTTTAGTTGTAATAAAATATAATAAAATATAATTAGTTATTTTAGAATATAACCAATTTGGGTATATAGACAACCAAGTGCATCGTAGACGACCCTATATACAGTGGCGGACCCAGAAAATTAGTTCAGAGGGGACACATGAATAAAATAATAAAAACATTGAAAATTAAGCACATATTAAATATATAATGTTTTTATATAAAAGAATATTTGATAATATTATATAGTTTAAATAAAAAAAAACATACATTATATTTAGGCAAAATAAATAGTTGCATGCTTAAAAATTCTAATAAAATCATTAAAATAAATAAATAAAACAAAAACATAATAATTTTTTTTTAAAAAAAAATAATAATAATTTATTGATTCTAAATAAAATAAAACTATAAAATAAACAATATTTTATATATATAAAATTGAATTAAGACAATATATTATACATGGATAATTTTAATGTAATAATTTATAATTTGAGATTTTAGGGTTTATTGATGTAATGTATATTAAATTCAAATTATTAAAAAATATATTAATTTAAAAAGTAATTAATTTAGGAGACTAACCTGGTAAATCATAAGATATCAAAATAAAAATAAAGAGAAGTCAAATAAAGATGAAGAGAAAAAAAAAAAAAATTGTTCACTAACCTTGCAAATTGTGAATGGATTTTGTATAACATATAAAAAGTAGAAGTAAATAGAATTTATATAGGAGAGAATTGAAAAAATAAAATTAAAAAAAAAACTATTAATTAATTAAAAGTAGGGAATCTAATTCTAATAGAAATAATAAAGAAGAGAGGAAGTTAATTTTATTAGAAATAAGAAAAATAAATAATTGAATAAAAATAATAAATAATTAAAAGAATATAAAGCACGGAATTTGAAAAACATGTGAGATATGATAGAGGAAATTTATAACTTATAAATCAGTTTTTAAATAATATAGTAAAAGATAAATAATAATAATAATAATAATTAAAAATAAAAAAAAAATCAATTGAAACTGACAGCTGTGCAGTTACACAGCATGTACAGGCTACACATCTGTTGCACGTCTGCAATCTGCAGACTGCAACAGTTAAATTTTATTTTGTTAAAAAAATAAAAAAAAACAAAATAAAACAAAATAAAATTTAACTGTTGCAGTCTGCAGATTGCAGACGCGCAACAGATGTGTAGCCTGTACATGCTGTGTAACTGCACAGCTGTCAGTTTCAATTGATTTTTTTTTTATTTTTAATTATTATTATTATTATTATTTATCTTTTACTATGTTATTTAAAAACTGATTTATAAGTTATAAATTTCCTCTATCATATCTCACATGTTTTTCAAATTCCGTGCTTTATATTCTTTTAATTATTTATTATTTTTATTCAATTATTTATTTTTCTTATTTCTAATAAAATTAACTTCCTCTCTTCTTTATTATTTCTATTAGAATTAGATTCCCTACTTTTAATTAATTAATAGTTTTTTTTAATTTTATTTTTTCAATTCTCTCCTATATAAATTCTATTTACTTCTACTTTTTATATGTTATACAAAATCCATTCACAATTGCAAGGTTAGTGAACAATTTTTTTTTTTCTTTTTCTCTTCATCTTTATTTGACTTCTCTTTATTTTTATTTTGATATCTTATGATTTATCAGGTTAGTCTCCTAAATTAATTACTTTTTAAATTAATATATTTTTTAATAATTTGAATTTAATATACATTACATCAATAAACCCTAAAATCTCAAATTATAAATTATTACATTAAAATTATCCATGTATAATATATTGTCTTAATTCAATTTTATATATATAAAATATTGTTTATTTTATAGTTTTATTTTATTTAGAATCAATAAATTATTATTATTTTTTTAAAAAAAAATTATTATGTTTTTGTTTTATTTATTTATTTTAATGATTTTATTAGAATTTTTAAGCATGCAACTATTTATTTTGCCTAAATATAATGTATGTTTTTTTTTTATTTAAACTATATAATATTATCAAATATTCTTTTATATAAAAACATTATATATTTAATATGTGCTTAATTTTTGATGTTTTTATTATTTTATTCATGTGTCCCCCCTGAACTAATTTTCTGGGTCCACCACTGTGTATGTGTATGTATATATATATATATATATATATATGTATATCCATGGCTCTGCAACTGAACTTGTTTGGCTGCCTGTTAGTGCCAATCACAGGAGATGAATAATACTAATTAAAAAGCAAACCCAAGAATACTTGCAAATATATGCGTTAAAATTAAATAATCTTGGGAAAGGAGAAGAAAGCACACGCAGTTCTTCACTGCTCAGCAAAACCTTGAAGAGATCATTAGAATAACAAATTAATTAATAATGATGTTAACAGATTAGAATTTCAACAAGGACAGCTAGGAATCAGGACTGTTGTTGGTGACAAATATTGTATTTTACAATGTTTGTCGCCGAACAAGGGTCCTGATTCCTTGGACGGTTTTTGGTGACAAATATTGTATTTGACAACGTTTGTCACCAAACATGAGTCTTGATTCCTACTCTCTGATCAAATTTTATAGTAAGGATTCTCTATCATTCTTTTTTTACTAAGCTTATATTTTGATAATATATTGGTATATTAAAAAATAGATGACTAAAATTATTATATTTTTTCTCTCTATTACATCATTATTAATTTTTGTTATCAAATAATGGATGATTAAGATTGTTACATCCTTATTGTAATATTTTAACATCATTATTAATTAATTTGTTGGAAGACAATATATTAATGATCAAGTAGTGTCCAATCGGACTATGCTAGAGTACTTAAAATTTAGTTTTTAATTGTATCAACTTGTCATTGCAATAATCTTTCTTCTCCGTTCCCGAGATTTTTAATTTAATATTTGCAGCAGAGCCATGAAAGTAGCTGAAAACCATTAGTAAATGAATTTCAACAGGAACCTCAATTAACATCTTATAAATCAATGAATAACAGTCAAAGAAGAAGCGGCTCATCAGAAGTAGAAACAATGAACGAATACCAGCAGGAAGCCGAATTAACAGAAAGCCAAGGACTTTGTGCCTCAGAAGCAGAATCATTGCAGGAAATTTCCGATTCGGAAGGCGAAAGCGATTCGGATGGCACGTCTCAATTGTACAAGAAAGGAAGTTTTGAGCAAGCTTTGAAGGAAGTAGACCTGAATCGTTATCGTGACTTGTATCTCGCTGCACTCAAAGGAAACTGGGAAACTGCTAAAATGATTATCGATAAAAATTCGGAAGCATTAACAGCGAAGATTTCCATGTTATCCGTGACCGTATTGCACGTTGCATCCTATTCATGTTGAGATTTTTTACAAATCTTAATGTGGGCTTACATATTATATAACAATTATATTATGAGCTATATATTTTAATAGGGTCAAATAAGTGATCTATTAATTGGGCTCTAAAAATATCTATTGGGTATGAGCTTTAATATGTAGAGACCTAATATTAATCAAATTAGGGTTAATGAGAATCTAATTAGATTAGTATGTAAAGAACATAATTAGGGTTATGGTTCCCAAGTCAAATCAACGTAATTTTACTCTCTCTTCTCTTTCCCCATTCAAGAAGAAAACTCCATTTAAGAAGAAAACTACAGAGTAACCTAAGGAGATTTGACTATGGAAGATTCGATCCTATTCAGGTTTAACAATATGGATTTAGGTATGTTTTCTTTAATAATTCTTATTGATTTAATATGAGTTTCCAGATTTTGATATAGGTTTTAACTTATTAAAGTTAGTCCGACAATTGGTATCAGAGCCATACTCATATTGAATCATTGAGATATTAATTGGTTTAATTATTATTGTTGTGGTGGAATCATGGAATATATATATATATATATAATTGTTAACCACTGATCGTGCTTTGCGAATTGAACATATAGTGTCGTGTTTTTCCGCTGTTGTGGTTTATATAAACTGTGAAGCAATTGAAGAATATAGGCCGTATTGTTTTACTGCGTCTTACTGCATGAAGCAATTGAAGAATACATGCTGTATTGTGTTACTGCGTGAAATTGTGGTTACTGCGTGAAGCACTTGTTTGAGGAAAATATGAACATGACAGTAGTGTGAAATTTATATATTTGTGTTTACTGGCGGCGTAAAGAAAGGTCAATTGATTTTTGTTGCTGTTGGTAACTTTTGGTGTAAAATAATATATATATTTTATGTTGTCAGCTTTTGTTTTGATTGCTTTTTTATTTTGGATTATTAAAAGCATAAATATATATTTTGTTGAATCTGTGTCTTTCGTTTGGTGTGTTTTATTTGTTTTGGCATAAAAGTCAATGCTGCTTGTTTGTTTATTTTTTGTTGGCGTGAAAACAATACAAGCATGATCGCGTGAACATATTTAATCAGGTTTGCTTCAATATATATATATACGGCGGAAAGTTGTTTTGGTGGTCACTGAGTTATACAAAACTTTAGCTTGTACATTGGATTTTGATGATGTCGGTTATGTATGTCAGTGCCAGCGTATATATAAAATCAACAGTGCATATATTATATTGATGAAACCTTTATGAATAAATGTTTGCCAAAATAAATTATTGAAATTTATTGCAACAATATATTATATTGTTTTGATTCAAATAAATATGTATTATGTCTGATATTTCAAAATAAATTGAATTGAAATTATATGTTACCAAAGTAACCTCTATAATTAAATTTGTTTATTTTAAAATATTAAGATGTGTATGTCTATTGTTTATGTGAATAATGACCGGTCCAAAGAAAGGTTATTATTTGACCAAATAATAGTCATACTTGTGGTAATAAATATGTGATGATTATTAGGTTTTTCATGTGAGTAATAAGTCGGTCCAAAGAAAGGTTTATTACTTGACGGGATTAATTGTCAATTTTTGATTACTGCACGGAGAGTACCACTTACAATTGATATTTCTGTCCAAAGACTAAATGTCAATGTTGTGCTAGGTATCTTGTTTTAGGGCCCACCATTATGAGAATAGTTTAATCATGTCATGTATGAATTTATTAATTTAGTATTATTATCTTATGATATGATTATTAATTGTGAGCTTGTATTTGGTTTTGTTCTCGATTCAGTTACTACTTCTGCTTCAACAATAACTGCTAATATAAATTCTATTCTTGTGCTTAATGGCACAAATTTTAAGAATTGGAAAGAGAACGTTATGATTGTTCTCGGTTGCATGGATCTTGACCTTGCGCTTCGGGAAGAACGACCCACATCTCTTAATGATAATAGTACCGCTGATGAAAAGGCGAGTATGGAGAAGTGGGAACGTTCTAATCGCATGTGTCTTATGATCATGAAACGTTTTATTCCGGAAGCTTTTAGGGGCTCTATGTCCGAAGAGAAAATTGCTAAGAAATTCTTTGATGATATAAAACAACGTTTTGCGAAAAACGAAAAGGTTGAAACAAGTACCCTTTTGGCTAAACTTGTTTCAATGAAGTATAAAGGAAAAGGGAACATAAGGGAGTACATCATGGAGATGTCTCATATTGCTTCCAAACTAAAGGCACTAAAGTTATAGCTGTCTGAGGACCTGCTGGTGCACTTAGTTTTGATTTCTCTTCTTGCACAATACAGTCAGTTTAAAGTGAGTTTCAATACTCAAAAGGATAAATAGACTCTTAATGAGCTCATATCTCACTGTGTGCAAGAAGAAGAAAGATTGAAGCAAAAAGGTATTGAAAGTGCTAACTTAGCAACTATCTCTAAGGACAAGAAAAGGAAAAGAGGAAAAGAAGCTGCAGTTGGGACATCACAGCATAAGGTGCAAAAGAAACAGGATAAGGAGTTTACCTGTTACTTTTGCAAGAAAGCTGGACACATGAAGAAAGAATGTCCCAAATACGCCAACTGGCATGTCAAGAAAGGTATGCTTCTCAATTTAGTTTGTTCTAAAGTTAATTTAACTTCTGTACCTAAACACACTTGGTGGATAGATTCTGGTGCTACTACTCACATAAGTGTGTCTATGCAGGGTTGCCTGTGGAGCCGACAGCCAAGTGATGCTGAAAGATTCATCTATGTGGGCGATGGCAAAACAGTTGCAGTAGAGGCAATAAGAACTTTTAGGTTATTATTAAAGACTGGTCATTTTTTGAATTTGAAAGAGACTTATGTAGTACCGTCTTTTAGACGGAATTTGGTTTCAGTTTCTGTTTTGGACAAATTTGGTTATTCTTGTTCATTTGGAAATAATAACTTTAGCCTTTTTTCAAGATTTGAATCTTATTGATACCGGTTATTTATTATTGTATGATAACCTATATTTATTGAATACAATTGCTTCAATTAATGAAACCTTGCATATAAATTCACGAGGTACAAAACGAAAATTAACTGACAGGGATTCCGTCACACTATGGCACAAGCGTTTAGGTCATATCTCTAAACAGAGAATTCAGAGGCTGGTGTCTGACGGGATTCTTGATTCCCTTGATTTGACAGATTTCGAAGTCTGTATTGAGTGTATTAAAGAGAAACAGACAAACATTAGGAGATTAGGTGTCAATAGGTGTTCTGATGTCTTAGAACTAATTCATACTGATATTTGTGGACCATTTCCTACAGCTTCATGGAATGGTCAATAGTATTTTATTACGTTCATAGACGACTATTCAAGATATGGGTACCTATATTTGATACATGAGAAGTCTCAATCCCTGGATGTTTTTAAGGCCTTCAAAGCTGAAGTTGAAAATCAACTTGGCAAGAAAATTAAAGCTGTCAAATCTGACCGTGGTGGTGAATACTATGGCAGATATAACAGATCTGGTGAACAACGTCCAGGACCTTTTGCGAAATTCCTAGAGGAATGCGGTATCGTCCCGCAATACACAATGCCAAGCAAACCTAGCATGAATGGTGTTGCTGAAAGACGAAACAGAACGCTTAAGGACATGGTAAGAAATATAATTAATCATTCACTTTTACCAGAATCTCTCTGGGGAGAAGCATTAAAGACTGCAACATATATCCTCAATAGGGTTCCAAGCAAAGCGGTAGCTAAAACCCCTTATGAATTATGGACGGGCAAAAAGCCTAGTATAAGACATTTACATATTTGGGGTTGTCCAGCTGAGGCAAGGCCTTATAGGCCAAATGAAAAGAAACTGGACTCCAGAACTGTAAGCTGCTTCTTTGTTGGGTACTCTGAACGATCAAGGGGTTTCAAGTTCTACGATCCCACTACTAGAACATTTTTTGAGACGGGAAATGCGAGATTTTTCGAGGAAGTTGAGTTTGTGGGGGGAGATAAGGTTAAAGACATTGTCTTTGAAGAGAAATTTATTTCTCTTCCTACTATTGCTATTAATAATGATCAGGCTTCTATTCCTGACATTGTTCAAAATGTAAATCCGGAATATCAAGACAATGTAGACGAGCTCCCTGTGCAAAATGAAAATATTATACCCGAAGTGCAAACTCAACAACCTCAAGAGGATGTGCCATTGAGACGATCCACTAGAGAAAGGAGAAGTGCGATTCCGGATGACTATATAGTTTTTCTCCAAGAACATGAAGTTGATATAGGAGTGGTGGAAGATGATCCAATCAACTTCCATCAAGCCAAACAAAGTTCTAATTCTCAAAAGTGGATCGATGCTATAAATGATGAGATGAATTCCATGAAAAACAATGACGTTTGGGATTTTGTTGAATTGTCTGAAGGTGCGAAACCCATTGGTTGCAAATGGATATTTAAGACCAAAAGGGATTCAAAAGGCAATGTTAAGAGATATAAGGCTCGTCTAGTTGCCAAGGGTTTCACTCAGAAAGCAGACATTGATTACAAAGAGACTTTCTCTCCGGTTTCAACAAAAGACTCTTTCAGGATTATAATGGCACTTGTGGCTCATTTTGATTTAGAGCTACATCAGATGGATGTAAAAACTGCGTTTCTCAATGGTGACATTGACGAAACAATATATATGATGCAACCAGAAAATTTTGTATCCGGTGACCCAAAGAAAATGGTTTGCAAATTAAAGAAATTCATCTATGGTCTCAAACAGACTTCTCGTCAATGGTATCACAAATTTCATCAAATCACTATCTCATATGGATTTGAGGTAAATAAGGTTGAAGATTGTGTATATCATAAGTTCAGTGGGAGTAAATACATATTTCTGGTGTTATATGTCGATGACATACTACTTGCTAGTAACGATATAGGTTTATTGCATGAAACCAAGAGATTTCTTATAAAGAATTTTGAGATGAAAGATCTTGGGGATGCCTCTTTTGTATTAGGCATACAGATACATTGAGATCGAACTCGAGGTATCCTTGGGTTATCACAAAAGAGCTATATCGAAAAAGTTCTTGATAGATTCGGCATGAAAAATTGTGCACCAGGAGACACCCCTGTAGCTAAAGGAGACAAGTTTAGTCTCAATCAGTGCCCTAAAAATGAATTGGAACGAAAAGAAATGCAAAAGATTCATTATGCATCAACCGTAGGAAGTCTAATGTATGCTCAAGTATGCACGTGTCCGGACATTGCGTTCATAATGGGAATGTTGGGCAGATATTTAAGTAATCTAGGGATGGATCATTGGAAAGCAGCCAAACGAGTTATGCGTTATTTACAGAGAACAAAAGATCACATGCTCACATATCGGAGATCAGATAATTTAGAGATCGTTGGGTATTCTGATTCCGATTTTGCTGGATGCCAAAACAGTAAAAGATCCACGTCGGGCTATATTTACCTGCTAGCTGGAGGAGCTATTTCCTGGAAGAGTGCTAAGCAAACACTCATAGCTTCTTCCACCATGGCAGCTGAATTCATAGCTTGTTATGAGGCATCTAATCATGGGATATGGCTTCGAAATTTTGTCATGGGGCTGCGAGTTGTGGATGGTATAGAAAAACCATTAAAGATATATTGTGACAATAATTCGGCTGTGCTATATTCCAATAACAACAGAAGCTCTATGAAGTCAAAGCACATAGACATCAAGTTTCTTGTTGTTAAAGAAAGAGTTCAGAGTCATCAGGTTGCTATAGAACATATTGGGACAAACTCCATGATTGCGGATCCGCTTACTAAGGGATTACCACCTAAGGTCTTTCATGAGCACACTGTTCATATGGGTGTTGTTTTAGTTGATGATGTGCGTGTTTAGTGGGAGTTAGTATTTTGATGTTCTTTGTTACAGACATATTTTATATTTATTTCTGCAAAATAAAGTATAAAGTTCAGTTATTTGTGTTTGATCTCACTAAAGATTAAGGTAGGACCAGTTGGAAATAGACATGTTTAAGATCACATTGCATGTAATTTCCATGCTACGCATCCATACTTGATCTATGTCATTAAATATATTGGTGTGGTGACCATTGATGGGTCTAGTTACGAATATATGTAACAAAGGTCGTTTTGATCTCATACTAATATAGTTGATGGACCAGATTGTAATTAAGGGATATTTCAGGACAGATAGTTTCTTAGTGCACACTCAAGATTATAAATAATATAATTGTTTCAAGAAACATATGTAGCCCAAGTGGGAGATTGTTGAGATTTTTTATAAATCTTAATGTGGGCTTACATATTATATAACAATTATATTATAAGCTATCTATTTTAATATGGCCAAATAAGTGATCTATTAATCGGGCTCTAGAAATATCTATTGGGTATGAGCTTTAATGTGTAGAGACCTAATATTAATCAAATTAGGATTAATGGGAACCTAATTAGATTAGTATATAAAGAACATAATTAGGGTTATGGTCCCCAAGTCAAATCAAAGTAATTTTACTCTCTCTTCTATTTCCTCATTCAAGAAGAAAACTACAGAGTAACCTAAGGAGATTTGACTGTGGAAGACTCGATCCTACTCAGGTTTAACAATATGGATTTAGGTATGTTTTCTTTAATAATTCTTATTGATTTAATATGAGGTTTCAGATTTTGATATAGGTTTTAACCTATTAAAGTTAATCCGACAATTCATGCAACTACAAATTTGTGGAAAGGCTGGTGGAAAAGATGACTCCGGAGCAAGTTGCAATGCAAGATTCGAATGGAGACACGGCCCTTCACTATGCAGCATTTACGGGAGTTGTAGATGTGGCAAAGGCATTGCTGAGAAAAAACCCTGGTCTGACAGAGGTACAAGGCACCCAAGATTTCATTCCTCTACTTTCAGTTGTTGTTCATGGTGGTGCTAAAGGCGAGGAAATGGTCCGGTTCCTTGCATCCAAAACCAACAATCCCTTCCTTGAAGCCACTTCAGCTCATCTTCTCTTGGAGCTAACTCATGCAGGTTTCCATGGTATAGACTAATTAATTACCTTTTTATTTATTATTTCAACCAAACCATGCATTAGCAATATATATATATATATATATTCTGTCCATAAGTATGTCAGTCCACTTAGTCTAATTTGAAGGATTATCTTATATTTTTTAGTCTAATAGTTTTTAAACAATTCTCACGTGAAACATCTCAATTAATGCTTCCTTTTCTGATATTTTTATTCAGATGCTTTACTTTATATACGATTAGGGATGCAATACTGCCTCCATGATGGTCGGGGATAGATCTAATTAAATAGTAACATGGGAAATATTGGTATGAAAAATCATGTCTGTTATGGTTTGAGGTATAGATATGAAATTAGAATTCGTACTCATTTAGATTAGAATATAATATATTTACAACATCATTTTGAGTTAATAAAAACTAAAACGTAAACCTTAAAATTTGTTCCGGTAATACCTATTGGCAACTCTGGGTCAAACATATGAGCTTTAGGAGTTATAAGGTGTATCCCACATTTTATGGAGAGATAAGGGTGATTATGCTCATTAAAAAATCTATTCAAGGAATATGGCTGGTGTCAAGGATTCCTAACAGTAACAACTTCTCCTACATAAATGGTAGTTTATTTGATAAAGGAAATATCAATCATTTACCATGTTTGAATATCTTTTCTCTTTTGATTACTAGTTTTAAGGAACTAATTTAGGAATATTGATTATTTCCTTCAAATCTGTCATGTGTATGAGCTGTATATATATTCTTCATTCTCTTATTGTAAAGGTACAGTGGTATCATTCAATAAAAAAACACATTAAGAAAATCTTCTCCAATTCTGTTTTTTCTCTATACCGTCCTAAAAAGTGCCTTATGAGTTTTTTTTTGGTAATAATCAATGATAATTATTTATTTTTATTTTTATTTTCTTTTTTTATGTTCATCAAATATAATGGATGATTGAGATTTTTAGGTTCTAAATTTTTTAAATTAGGAGACACTAAGCGTCTATGTGCTATATATATATATTTATATATATATGGGCTATGAGTACAGTACTAATTCAGATATATAAAAACCTGTCCATGTCTTAGCGCTTGCCATTCCTGTATGCCACCATATTCAGGACTTTCCTCTGTATTACTAGTCAATGTTTTATGGAAATTCAACATTACTGAATCCAAATATCATAGAAATTTGGGTGTCAGAAGAGTAATAAACTTGTATTCTGTCTTAACCATATATAGAATCCTTTTATTTTTATTTTTTAATTTTAAATATGATTAAAATTATCGCAAGTTTAATTTTCAAACTAAAAAACTAAAATACATTATTTTAATATTTATATTTACAAACTATTGGTTTTGTTTATAAATGATAATTCGTAAATACTGACCGTATTAAAACCTTTATTTTGTTTTTTGGTGTTAATTAAAAAATTTTTTTACATTAATTTTAACTTTATTTTAACCCAAGTCTTATTTATAAAATTATTAACTTGGATTTGTCTTTGAATAGATATTACATTGGATCTACTTCGTCGCTTCCCGAAATGGCCACTATGGATATAAATGGAAGTAATATACTTAGCGTATTGGCTGTTAGGCCTATGGACTTCCTGAGTGGAATAAGGCTTAATTTCTGGGAAACTTTGATCTACCAATGTTAGTTCTCACTTTCCTTGCTCTTATATAATATAAGTGATGAATTTTCCTACATTGTTACTAAGTAAAATTTTTATTTTTTTATTTTTATTATTTTTATTTTTTTTTATTTTTTATTATTATTATTTTTTTTTCATTTGGGGGGTTAAGTGGCACCTTCTGAGCCACTAAATTGCGCAAAAGGTGATGTGGAGGATCCCCCAGTAAACTCGGAAGATCCTAAGGAACCAAACCCTCAATCACGAGCGACGCAAGGTTTTCCAATTATGTATTTTGTTTTATAATTGATATATACATATTCTGACTTTGTTATATATATATACATATATATTTATATTTATATTTATATATACACACGCGTGCACACTCACATGTAGGGTCTAGGGTGGTAATAGAATTCCCATCCCACATATATTTTAATAAAACTATAAAATTTAAAATTCAAATTTTCTTTCTATATTCATAATTAGTACATTCAGTTTATCATAAACCTGATAAGAGGAAAAAAGTAATAATAAAAGCAAAGCAAAACTAGCACCTCAATAAGGATATGTAATTTTCACTAATGAACAAAAAACTAATTTAATGGATTCCATAAGTATATATGCACATTTAAAATAACATTTTTCTAAAAGAACAAGAGTTGTACGTGTTTTTTTTTTTTTTTTCATTAAGGAATGTTTAATACTTATTATGTTTGTTTTAAGTTCTATTATTATTTTTTATGATGAAAAAAATCATTCTGAAGAAAAAAAATTTGTTTTCTTTGTATAAAATTTATTGATACCTACATTTGTCTTCTATTATTGTTTTTTCATTGAATAAAAAATCTGTTATTGTTTTTTCATAGAATAGAAAATCTTTCCTTTTAAGTTGTGTTTGATTGTATAAAAGTATGTTTAATACTTTTGTATAATTGTTTAAGTTTTATTATTGTTCCTTTATTGAAAAAAAAAAAAAAAATTGTTTTCTTTAAGCAAAATGGTTTTCTTTTCTTTGTTGGGACATTTCAATATCAAACAAGTATTTGAAAATAGATGAAATCACATAAGTCCATGTTATTCATATCAATAAAAACTGAATATATATATATATATATAGTCTCATCATATTGATCATCATCACAAAGAAACCATAAAAAAGAAACCAAAGGAGCATAAAAAAAATAATAATAATAAAAATAATAAAAAAATAACACCAACAACAACAACCACCTTGAACAAGATATAAGAGATATAACGGAAAGAAGAAGTCACAACGAAAACTACGAGCATTATATGCAGAATGGGCGTTTAATGAATATTGAAGTTATAAGGAGGAATTTGACTTATGAAGAGGAACTAGTATAGATATTAGATCACAGAGAGCAAGTCCTACGCAACAAGGTTATTTCCTTGTAAAAGTATTGTGAAGGAATCATGAAATAGAAGAAGCTACTTGGGAGCATGAAGATCAGATGTACCAGAGATACTCTCATCCATTCCAATAAGTTATGTAAATTTCGAGGACAAAATTTTTGTAAAAGGGGAAGAATTGTAACGCCCTCTCCTGAGTTTATAATAAATTCATGTACGAAATGAGGTGATTTTGTTTATAAAATAATAAAAAGGAATTTTAAGGCGTTTATGATGAAAATTAAATTTTTTATAGAGTTTCCGGAAGGATCGAGAGTAAAATTTAATATTAAAAGGTGAGGGGTAAAATGATAAAAATAAAAGATTTTATGAAGAGTGGCAAAATTGTAAATATGAGGAAATGAGAAGCATATCGAGAAAAAATAAAGAATTCTCTAAAATATGATATAATCATAATTTTGAAGAAGTTTGAGGGTGAAAGCGAGCTTGATCCACGCCTATAAATATAGGTGTGTGGTGAGTATATCGGAAAATGAGAAAAAAATCTAGAAAGGAGAGAGAATGAGAGAAAGTTGTCGCCGGCAAAAGGAAGAAGGGCAAATCTGCAGTTGTTCCAGACAGATTTTTGCCATTTTTTCGGAAGATCAAACTTATTGGAAGATAAGGAACCAGATCTGATCTAGTGATTTGAAGCTATAAATGAGTGAGGAAGCAAGACTAAAGGCTGAGTAAGAGTCTGGTAAGTGAAATAACTGAGAAATAATTTTGAGTTGTGGTGGTTTATTTATATTTTGGAAATGATTTAATTTCTGTTGCTGAACCTGATGAAGTCGCGACCTGAGAGTGTGGTGAAGAATTTATTACATGTTGATTAAGTGTATGTATGTAGAATGAGGTCGAGTTGTGATAATGATGGTATAAAATGTGAGATCTGGAAAATGAGGTGGTATGAAATAAGTTATGTTAGGACAGGAGCTTGTGAGGTGCGAGCTGAAAAGGGACCCTTAGTGCATTTCAGCTAGTTAAGATGGTCGACTGGGGAGCGAGTTGGGCTATGCCTATTACTCTCCATCTCGCCTATCTGGACTGGGCTAAAGTGCGAGCTCGCAAGAGGAGCTGAGTGAGGTCACAGCTCATCAGAGGTACCTGGACAAGTTGGTTTAAGGCAGTAGCTCTCAAGGGCGAGCTGAGAAGGGTTGAGGAGCGACCTGAGCTAATGGAAGCTAGCAGCTTGCTAAGAGAGTGAGCTTAGTGAGCTCGCTAAGACGAATATCCTCAGTTCGGGCTGACCTGTGCAAGGTAGGAGCTTGCTGAAGGCGCGAGTTAGGGTGAGTTGAGGTGTGAGCTCGCAGCTCGAGATGCACTAACAGTGCTGCAATCCCCAGTAGCTCATATGAAATTATGAGATAAAGATAATGGTTCCACTAGCTAAGTGAAGGTTTTCATTTGTGATTAAAAATAAGTAGTCAAGTAAGCTGAGGAGGTCATTGAAGCAGTAGTGCAAGTAGATAGGACAGCAAACAGTGAGTGTGAACTATTTTAAATACCTTTCCAGTTCATGTTGCAAAAATTTTATATAAACTTCCTTTATTTATTTATTTATTTCTCAGTCTATTAATGAGTTATTATTTTTTATTGATTATTTTTACATGCAAAGATTTAATTGTATATGATATGGAATGTCAATGTTATTAGCCCATTTTATGAAAAAGAAATTGATTTGAAATTTAGAGAAGAAAGAGTTTTCAAAAACTAGTGGAATGACTCAAACTTATGGATAGACAGACCTTCTAGCATCAGACCCAGCAATGACCCGACCGATATACCTTACAACATAAGGCAAGTGTCGGGAGGGATAGTCCTACTAACATCGGGGGGATAGAGTTTGTCAAGTCGGTTAAGTAGCCCCTTTTCACTCGTGGGATATTGTCTTGCTTGCAGTGTGCGATGATAGTTCCACCATGCAATAGCGGGATGTCTTTATAACTTGTCACAGTGTGCGATAATAGCTATTCCGCCACGTGAGCCCCCACACTAAGCGAAATTGGTCTACTCATTCATGTGGTTATAGCTTTTCTTGGATTCCCTATTAGTACATATTTTAGAAAGAAAAAACATTTTAGAAAAAGTTTTAGAAATCTTAAACAAATTTTATGAAATCCAAGTTTTTAAAAAACGTTTTTCGAGAGGCATTTTATAAGATATAGTTTAAATAGAACCCTCACACACATTCACTCGGTTTTATAGCTGACGATGTTTGATTTTATGTTTTAAAAAAAAAAAAAAAACCTCTCAAGTGCAGGAGCTAGGAATCATGGTACCAGTACGTCGTGATCAAACTAGATGGGTCAGACGACTGACGACGTTTTATTGTTCTGTTGTAAACACCGTATTTTCAATATTATTATTAATTATGTTATTATGCACACTTTAAATTTTGAACAAGATTTTGTGGAACCTTTATGTAAACATGATGACATACTTACTTTAGATAACGTTTTTAGTAATATTTATGATTATGTTTTTAAATATATTTTGCTTAGAAATTTATAATGAAATTTTAAGGTTGAAGGTTTTCTAGTTTAGCCAAGTCATTTATAGATACTGGTTCGCTCCACGACATCTTTTGAGTCTTATTAGTTGGACTTCAAAAGGGTCTCGTGAGGTATCTGGCAGGACCGTCGGGCTCATTAGAGGAAACTCGGAGCGGGTCCTGTCAGTAAGATTTATGACTAAAAAAATCCATAACAAATGTTACTTTACACCTACATATTTTATACATAGAATTATGACAAACTTTATACAGAAGCTTTGAAATCTATGGATTTCATCAAAATTCATCATTAAAAGAAACTATCATCAAACTTTAAACATAAATAAATAAATTTGAATTCAATACATCCTTATTAATACATTTGGACTTATATGTGCGAATTTGTATATGTATAAACAATTGTACAGCTTGTGATAATATATATTAATTTATGATTAATTTATTATATTTTATATTTCTAACTTTGAATGGTGGCTAATGGTGCTAATGGAATCTCTGGTGGGATAGGAACACAATTTTTCATGGTGGCTTGCCTAAGAAAAAGGAGTTAATTCTGGAAGTGGTTCCTTTATATAGTTCTTATTGCTAGAAATTGAATAGGATTAATAGAGAAATCTTGGTGGTATCTTCACCTGTTTTGTACATTAAGTGGCAACCTTTTGATAGGAGCTCTCTTAAACTAAATGTGGATGATGCAACATGTAATGCTATTGGTTTTGTGAGGATTGGAGCTCTAATTCGTGATCACCGTGGGAATGTTATGTGTGCTTTGTCTATGAAGATGACCAATTTTTTCAATCCTTTTTTGGCTGAATGTGTGGCAGTTCAAAAGGGTTTAAAATTTACTTTGACTCATGACTATAGGTCTTAAGTTGTTGAAATAAATGCTCGGTTGGTTTCCTTAACAATTCAAACTAGGAATTTCTCGACTATCGAATGCTCATTTATCAAGGATATTTCCTCCATGTTAATTGAATTTAGCAATGTTTGATGCCAATTGACTCCAAAAATGAGTAATGAGACAATCCGTAAGCTTGCAACTCTAGTTTTTAGAAGTAATTGTAGCCAATCTAGGTTAAAAATAAAAATATATATATAAAAAATAAAAAAATAAAAAGAATGGCAACTACAATTGGTATTTCATTGCTTTATAGTCTCATTTTCTTTTGATATTGTCGACATTGAAATTCAGTCGACGAGTATTCAATGTCCAATACCTGCAATCAATGTGAGAAAACACAGAAATCGAGAAGAAAATAATAAAGGACCAAAAACCAAACAAGAAGACAGAGGATTTTTAACGTGGTTCAGCAAGTGTGCCTACGTCCACGGCTGTCTCTCTCAAATTTTGCAGAGTGACAGTATAATATTCAATGTGTGTCGTTTACAATGGTTTTAACCCCTATTTATAAGGGAAGAGTTGCTACAGATTAGGAAGCTACAAAATAGGAAGAGAATCATGAATTAATTACACTTCCTAATCTGTTTGAATAAAATCAGGAAACTACTCCTTAGAATCCGAGATAATGTTGACGGAGTTTGAATTTGAATTAACTTCTATATCCGGAGAGAGAATCATTATTTGATTAGGTAACTGCCTATTATGAAAAATGTTGCATTAATTGCGCTTCCGAGTGAACTGCTGTTTATGGCGATCTCGAGCTGGAACTCGTTGAGAGGCGAACAGCGAGCTGTGCTTATGGTGAATGGTGGAACAAGCTACAACTTGGTTGTGAGACAAGCTCATTGCTGCGAGCTAAGAAGATTGTTGGGCGAGCTGTGGAGCTCGCTGGGCTTAGAGTTGAAATAAGGGCCTTGTCTAATGGGCCTTGATTGGGTTGACTTTATTGGGCCTCTTATTGGGCCTAAGTTTGGCTTTTATCAGCCCATTTAATGTGTTCAGAAAATACATATAACAGATATTTTTAAAGAATTTTAATTATTTGTCTCTATTATGTTTGTCCAATGTAAGAGGGAATCATAAAAGATGGAGTAATATATATTACTAAATTTCATTGACCATATTTGCTTAAATAAGAGCAGATACTTTCCATATTAGTTAAAATACAAAAGATGTATCTCTTCAAAGAGAGCTATAGTCATGACTCTTCTTTATGAAAAATGAAAGTACGTGCAAAACTATGTCAGTTGACTTGATTGTTTGCCTATAAAGCATCCATGCTCGTGATATAAGGCATTCATGCTTGATTAGTCATAAAGCTAGAGAGAGGTTGTTGGAAAACGATGAGGACCCCACACGGCTAAACCACTTCATTAAAGTTTAAAAACTATGCATATATGCAGAATGTATAAATATGTGTAAACGCTCTCTACAAGATTCCCCCTCAATTGACTTCAACTTTCACTAGCCACATATGGTGCTCTAAGCCTGATCAATCCATTTATTGTTTCGATATTGTTTTCGAATCCATTCATTTGTTCCCTCTCCTATGGAATTTTAATAACTGTCACCAGTCATTGTATTAATTTAGTTACTTCTTTATTCTGATCCAAATTCCCACTTAAGATTTCTCCTTCTTTGTGAAATATTCTCTCCCTGGCTTCGAGACCAATTTTCCCCACATGCGGTGATGCATTATTCTTCTCACACACCAATTTATCACAAAGAAAGATACTTAATCATTATTTGATGATCATTAAAAAAAATGATAAATAATTACATAAACAATGCGTTTTGTCTGTTTTAAAACATAAAATATATCTAGCTAGTGGTGCTTTTTAAGAATAAATGATACACTATGAATATATGTATATATTATTGCGAATATATGGATTTATAATCACTTCTATTTTAGAAATATTCTTCACCCTGTTATTACTTATTTTATTATTATTCCATTATAAAAATAACCAATTTTGCTGTTATTTTATTATAGAAATAATTTTTCTAATTTTGTTATATATAGAGCTATTTTGTAATCATTTAGTGTATCTATCAATTGATTTACGTTTTCTATTCCCTCTATCAATTGAATTACGTTTTCTATTTCTCTCACTTTATCTTTTCTCTCTTATTTGGTTAGAATTTTATATTTATCCAAAAAGAGCTTTTATATACTCGTCAGCATCTTTTCTCCCGGCATAATGTGGGCGGCATAATATAGGCATTGTCCTTTGAGCCGAACCGCAATAAAAACATGTTTCCCTTCTTTATCTCCTTATCTCTCTCTCTCATATAACTCTATTACTTGATTATATTTCTTTGTGTTCATTCTATTTTCTTTTTGTTTATTACATTAACACTATCGTCAGATTTTTTTTTAACTCTCTGAATTTCATATTAATATTTGGCTTTATATTAATTTAGATATTAATTGATTTTTTACATCAACAAAACTCTTTACTAAAAACCATTTTCAAAAACATCTTTTAATTGAAACTAGATCTAGAGGCATTTTCTTTCGCTCCATATCACACCATCTAAAAATAATCTATTAATATTTTTTTCTTTATTATGAAAATGAGGTGAAATAACACCTGTTCTCCATCTTCTTGTTATACTAACACCCTAAGAACACTTTTGAGTTTTAATAAAACCTAAAATTGTGAACTTTCCGATTTGTCCTCACTAAAGGATGTCAAAAGCTTCTCCCTTTTTTTCTCATTTTTACTATCTTCCATCATACGCAGCGATTAGAACATTGTTGAGATTTTTGAAATTTTGCATGTAGAAATTATGAGTTTCTTGGATTTTGAAACTATTAAATGGTGTGGATTTGTGTTAGTGAAGTTTGGATTTTGAAATGGAATAAAATTAAGGGGTAAGGAACTCATTCAAGAGAAGGAATCCTGTTTTGTATATAACTTTTGTGATCTATTTATAGTTTGTACACAATCTCTTTCCTTTGTTTGGACATTTTTTTTCCTAGTTTTCTTTGTTCAGAATCTATTTTTGTAATTGATATAATAAAATTCTAGAAGACCTTTGAAGGGGTAAACAATGTTGAACGTTTATTACCATTGGAATCGTCTTGACTACGTGAACTTTTACCATATTTGCAAATGTGTTAACCTCCATTTTTGCTTTTGTTTATGTTTTTTTTTTTTTTTTTTTTTTTTTGTTTTCCCATTTTGAGCTTCTTTTTTGCTTTAGTTGAAGGCTGTCAAAGCTGCAAAAAAATGAACTAGATTTTTGCTGTTGAAATTATTGTGGAAGTTGCCTTTCTCTCTAATTAACCTCGTCATCATTGTGGTCTCTCTGTATTATATTCTTTGCAAAATACAGGAGACTACCTTCTTCTTTTTTAAAATAAATTTATAAACAAGGGTATTTCTGTCTAAAATTCATAGTAAATATTATTAAAAATCAAAGTAATGATTTGATAATTGGACCAAAATTTAACAATTAAAAGTGCTACTTATAAAACCTTTTTCATCTCTTTTCATGGTATCCGTTTTTAATAGTATATTATCACTATATAATATAGTTTGATAATAGAGAGTCTTCCTTTAATCCCATAATTCCATAATTACGGAAATTTGAGTAGCTTGATATTTCAACAGAATACCATATTAACTAATCACATGCATAGTCAAAAACACTTTATTATCTTTTATAGTCATATCAAACATGGACGAATGTTCAGATTCAAGTGCTGCCCCCTTTAATTTATGCCGGTCAAAGTCTTTCTTTTTGCTCAATAAATTAACAGGTCAATATCACTTTCCAAAATCTTCTTTGTCTGGTTCCCATCGTCTTTCTGTGGTTGTTTAACTATGACAGTTAATTGAGGATGGTGGATAGCCTAGAGCAAAGATGCCTCCCGCTTGTTTTTAAATGGCAAGGTTCAATTCTTACTAGATGTGATAATTTTTTCACTTATTTATGAATAGTCTTCTCCCGATTTTGAAAGTAAATTTACGAACCGCTCAATAAATATATAGATTCTATCAATAGATCTTGGTATATATTTGATCTAGTATCAATAGATGTAATATATATTAAAAAAAAAAAAAAAAAAAAAAAAAAAAAAAAAAAAAAAACACCCCGATTGATTGTCAATTAAAAACATCCACACACGTATATATATAAATATATATATGAAATTTTTTATTGTAGAGTTTTAAAGCAAATCTGTATATCTTAATCAACATCAAATGTTTAAGAATTTATAGGATTTTTGGATTTTTTTAATAATTCAAATAGCAAAAAATAAAAAATAAAAAATATGTTTTAAGACTAGAAAAAGTAAAAACAGAGTATATTTTATTCTCCTTTATTCGCAATTAAAGTGATTGTTGGCTTGCGAACATCTTTTAGTATTCTCCTTTATTCACGATTAAAGTGATAGTCGGCTTGCGAACATTTTTTTTTTTTTTCATGAACTATTTTATTCTTTGATCGTGAACTAATTAGTTCCAATCAAACCTCATCAATTATGTTCCTTTTTAATCACGCTGGCAATAATAAAAATGGTTCACACTCAATCACCACCAATCTCTCAAGTCAACACTCAACCACCACCAATCACTCAAGTCAACACATGAATGGATTGTCTTATATATTTCTCATTACAATTGTAGTCAATCACTTACCATATGTAGCTTGTATGCCATATGTAACTTGTATCTTTCTTGTATAAAGTATATATTGCAATACATATGAATGAATTAATCTGGTTTTGATATTTTTCTCTTTTCTTTTTCAACTTCTATTGTTACATAAAAGTCCTTTTGGATAGTTAAATTATTTTTAAGAAATAATATATTACTTCCGTTGTCTTTAGTTATGCACTGATAATCTGATATAATAAATTCAATTTTACAATTATTAGCCATTAGATTCACTTAGTTTCATTTATTTTGACTTAATCAACACTTAGTTAGGTGCAATAATGACCAACAAATCTTGCACTGACTTTATTAATTCAGTACATATTAAGGGGATAATTGCTCTCTCTCTCTCTCTCTCTCTCTCTATACACACACACAAAAATTTATAAGGCACATAGTTCTACATTTTTTTTCCCATATTGGATATCAAATTATCACATAGTGCAAATTTGATTCATGTGTACCTAGCTAATTAACTTACTAGTTGCATACTTTTAAATAGATTTTCATGGGAAAGGCTTATTTATCATTGATGTAAATTGGATTCATTTTGGTCAATATTGACGTTTGTAATTGGGTCGAACTACAATATGTCAACTGAAAGCGGGTCTTGTCGATCGACCTTATAGAACTCAGCAATTTGTATCCTACACCAAGCAAACAAGAAAGAAAGAGGTTGATCTTGGCATTGGTGTGGTGCCAGTCAAAGGTCTTTCGATGCTCAAGTTAGTATGTTGAACATAAAAGATAATAGAAAAGTAAATAACCGTTGTCCTAGTTGCATTAGGACAGAAAATATGGGTGAGCTGTACTATTGAACAATGTAGATTGAATGGTTAGGGTGCGTAGCAACATAGGTGAAAGGCAATAGCGACGAGATGGATCAAGGTTGTTAGTTAGAACAATGTTCATGATGATCTAAGATGGCATTAGTGCAATAGTGGGTTGATCACACCAAGTGACTACGAGTGTTGTGTTGGTGGATCCAGTTGAACCCGTTGGAGGAAGGAACGTCTTGAAAGAGAATGTAGACGACATCATGAGAATTCCATCGTTAAGGATGGCCGGAGTTGGATCTCAAAGTTGTCTAATTACAATTCGATAATGTGATAGTGTATGTGTGATGGGATGCCCAATTTAAGGATGTTTGGATACTTTTATAAGCGTGTCGTCCTACTTAGTCAGAAAAGTCAAGTTTCGGTAGACTTAGGAGTCCAAGTTTAGGTAGAATGGGGGATGATTGTAGTCATCTATAAGTTATAAAAGACAATGAATGTTAATCCTAATCGGATTGTACCTTATCTCGTAGATAGTTAAGTCCCAGTGTCATTTGACTCAAGGTGGAAGTGTTTGACTAGGATTATGGACCATTGGTCAATGTCATGTTGGCAAACTTGTAAGAACAGTTCATAGTTTTATCAAATATGGTCAATCAACTCAACGAGTCATTCTACTAGGGGTATATTTACTCTAAGTTGAGTACACCGAGTCATTTGACTCGTTGATCAATCCATATGAAGGAAAGTTAAGTTTTGTCAACCAACAAGTCAAACTATAAACTTATGGCGACTGACATATTGGGCGTTGCCCAATTGGCTCATGAGTCTATGATTATTGTGCCTGAATCTATGACCATTGCAATATTAATTGAAATCAGTCAAATTTGCACTAGTGATAGTTGAGTGTCCCACAAAAACACCTTGCATAATTCATGATGTACCTGATTATTACTCTCTCTATATGCATAGGCAAAAAGAAAATGCATTTATATGATATTCTAAAAAAATAATTTAATCAAACTTTTTTAAAAAAATATAAAATAAATTTATGGGAATAGAACATGACTCAATGCAAGCCCACAATCTCATGAATGTGAATTATCATTGGGCAATCTTAGATTTGTTAACATATATATAATTCATTTTTGCATAAAATCACGTTATTATAGAAATTAATATTTTCCTAAAAACAGTCTCATATACGCTATTGCAACAACCTTATATATCAACTTGATCTATTTGAGCTACTGTCCAAAAAGAATAACGAGAAATTAAAAAGAGGAAAAGTAAAAAGATGCTAGATGTCCTTCATTGAAAAATTCCCACCTACCGACATAAATTAGTCAACCCCACTGTCACTATAAATTAATCTGATTCTTTGCCATCACTTGGAACTCATCACAAGTGGTTATTGTTAAGTAGTTGGAGTTGTAGAGTGTTTTAGGAAGAAATTAATATAGTACTGATCAATATGGCTCTCTTGGGTGGCTTCATGCCAAAAACCATCCTGCAGCTTCCTAATGTCAAGCCATACAAGCAAAGAACTGGCATGGTCATAATGTACGTTCTAACTTTTCCTTTATTTTTGTTTAGTTTCTTTACCACTTAATTTGTTGGAGAAAAGTCATGCTTGCAAATATAAGTAATAATTCATTACTGCTTTTCCTTTTTTCTTTCATTAATTAATTATCTCAAAATAAAGTTTTGTTTTTAAATAAAGTAAAGTTTCAATGATATATCTTAGGCATGTTAAAATTTTTATAAATGTTTTCTTTTTTTTTTTCCCCCAATAAAAGATTTGATAAACACTACTAGAAAATTATTGATGGTGATGGTCATTTTCATAGAAAACCATCAACATATATATTATATGATTTTAAAGTTAAAAGCCGTCAAATAGTTCTCTATACTAAATTTCTCAAAATTTTTAAACCCTCCAAAATTTTTTTGATTTTCTTGATGATCACTAAAAACCATTTTAAAAAAAAAAATTTTTTTCTTATATACATGAGGTGGCAACAATAAAATTGGTTCACAAATTTCATTTATCATAACAAAGGAAATTAAAGTAGGCTAATTTGTAGTTTTTGAGATTCTATCTATTGATTACAATTTTTTGGCATAATTATGTATGCCTTATATATGAATATTAATTATTAACAATTAACAGGCATATAAACTAATTAAACTTTTTTTTTGCTTTTTCTTTCTTTCCTGCTTTCTTGTGCATTACCAGAAACAGTGGTAAACCTATTAGACCAGCAAGGAGTTCCGGGAAACCTCCACAGACAAATAGAGATATTAATACTTCTCTTGGCAACTTAAAGAGTGAGAAACAACTTGACAACAACAACAAAGTTATAATACCAGATGATGGTTCTTCGAAAAAAGCCAAGTCTTCAGGTTAATTGAAGGGTGTTTGAGAGCTAGCCGGTAATGAAGAAATAACGTTGGGCAAGAGTAATTATTATTAAAATTAAGGCCATTTGTGTGTCTTACACATACGTACGTTTTTAATTACTGGATTGTTGGAGTTTGCTTGGGAGACATGAGATCGAATATATATATATATATATATATATATAGATTAGTGTAAGAGAAAACTAAACGATTAGAATAAGCAATATATCGTTTTATATTTATATTCTAACATATATAAATATGTATTTTGGAATTGTTAGATCAATTAATACAATTTCAAGGGATTGAGATTACAACTAATATGTAAATTAAGTTGAAATTTGTTAAAACCCTTGTCATGTGTGTCAGTGTGTGCACCTCTTCTTCAATGAGTTCATGGGAAATCTTTTCTTCTCCAGAGCCAAGAAAAAAAAAAAAAAATCCATGAACAATGTTCAATCAAGACACCGTTTCCGCTTGTGATCAAATATGAATTGGAAATTATAAGATGAATGGAATTCAACCCCTAGTGGCGCATGCTCTTAATATACTAAAGTGCTTGTAGCAAAGGTATTGTTGATTCCAAGACACGTGGGTAACGTGTGTTGAAGCCTTGAAGGAATGAACATGACTGAACCTTGGTTAAAATATTATTTTGTTTAAAATTAATTGTACATATATATATTTTTTAATTTTAAGAAATAAATTTATATACTTTAATTTATTCTAAAATATATTTAAATAAAATTTTAATCCAATTTAATTTATAATTTTTATTTTAAATTGGTATAAATAAATTAATTTAATTTAATATGATAATGATTATCTTATACAATATAAAATATAAAATATTTTTTGTCCAATCCCACAGTACAATATTATTCACAGTCCAATCCAAACTATAGCAAGTACATTACCAGATTAATTTAATTCAATTCTATCTTTTTCAAAACAGCCTCGTCAGTTGTTTATAGGTTTTTTAAGCTTTCATGTAATTCTTTAAACTCAATGCTACATCAAATCTTTTCATGACTTAAATCATCTAACATTGCACAGAGATCGATGGAGTATGAAAGATTGGTTTTCTTTGAAATATCAATTTTTTGAATTAAATTAAATTTATCCAATTATTATAACGATTGACAATCAGAATATTATAACAATTAATAATATTATAATAGTTAAAGAAAAGCATTGTAACGAGGAAAAAAAAAAAAACAACATTTTTAATATAGTTTGGTTTTATCATTCATCCACAAGGCCACACATAGATTAAAGAAGGTACAAATAGTATATGCAAAATTTAATTCACTCAACTAAAGACTCATTCTTTACAGTTAAAGCAAAGTGTTATACTCTTTCTACTAATCTAGTATAATGAGCTCCTCTCGACTTAATTGATGTCTAGCTTCTTAAACTCCCTTCAAAAGCTTTGAGAGTTGTCTTCCCCTGAATACTAATAGTTTTTCTCCTGAAGAACTTATATTATTGTATTTGCTTAGAAACTCACATAACAACTTAATAAGTGCAAGCACTATTAAATAATAAGTGAAAAAAAAATAAATTACCCTTAATATTTTAATTTTTTAAACTTACATTTCATTTTTCATATATATATATATATATAAAATAAGGAAATTACAGCCAAATGCAAAATGAAATCGTACAAAACCTAGTGTGATCACAGTACACAAGAAATTTAGATTACTACTGATTTAGTAATAAAAGGTTTTTTTTTTTTTTTTTTTTTTATAACAACTATATAGTTATCACTATTACCCATTATTGAACTAAAAAAAAATTAATCATACTAGCAACACATTACTTTAAGTTGTGAAAACTTTTATCAATATATTTTACGCGTTATAGAAAGTCAAATTTGGTGTAATGTGGTCGCTCACCAGTTAATATATTTTTTTTGAAACTACTCAACAGTTAATATTGCTTGAATAAAAATGAGGTATATAGAGTAGATGTTTCATATATAGTTCATAATATATTCCATATATGGAATTCTGTCTCTATGTGTTGCTTGATTGACAATACTTTAAAAAAAAAAAAAATCAATCTTTTCTTTTCTTGGAGCACAAAAATATATATCATGCACAATCGCTTCTTGATATATTCTATGGTGTCCACTCTTGCGTATTGTGATAATGAGGTGTCTAATTAACATTCACATTGTTTTTTGCTCCTTGAAACAAAGTCGAAAAGAGAGAGAGGCTAAGATCAAAATTCCAATCTCTAAATTTCAAAGTCTTTCTTTTTGCTCAGCAAAATGGTCCAAGTCAGCCCCCAAAAGTCTTCTCTCAATTCTCAATTTTTTGGCTCTTCGTTTTATGTGGTCTCTTACATACTATAGTTTTGAAATATTTCCACAAGTATGCATTCGGAAAGTTAGAGGATATTGACTTGATGTGATCGATATATACTATATAGAGATAATTAAAAACAATACCCATGACCTTTGAACTAATTACAGGCGCATTTGAGTTTGGGCCATAATTACAAAAACTTCACCCCAAGTTTCATAATTGTTTCAACAATACCCTCTACCATTCGTTGACTAAAAGCTGACCGAAACAAATGCGGGGTAATTTGGTCTTTGCAATTATAATAAGGAAAGAAATAATTAATATATTAAATAAAATATAATTAATATTAAGAAACAACATCTAAAAAAAATAAAAACTAAAAAACCCTACAAAATTTTTGAAAGAAAGGGAGACTAGTGATCTCCACCATTGGAGACATTTGGTCTTGATCGACTAGGTCTTGATCTTTTGAAGGAGAAGGAGACCCTATTTGGTCTTTTGAGACTTAAAACTAGGTCTTCATCAAAGGAGGGTCTCTTTTGAGCAAGGCCTAACCATCCATCGAAGATTTCCGAAATAATTTTTTTTTAGTTTTTTGAATTTTTTTTGGTGGTTTTGTTTTTGTTAATTTTTTTTTTTTTAGATTAAGTGATTTATAATGTTGAAATGTTGAAAAAAGAGGACAAAAGTGGAGGAAAATTGATGAAATGATGACATGGAGACATGATCAAGAATGATGGTTGGAGGTGAAGAGGACTGATTTTTTTAAAAAAAACATTAATTATTATCTTTTTCCTTTTAAGTTTTATGTTATCTTTTAAATTTTATCATTAATTAGGGGTATTTCAATCTTTTTTATATGTTTGGCTAATGATTAATGGATCATAATTGACAATAATGGGGTGTGGTTGCAACACTTGAAACTTGGGATAGAGTTTCTATAATTATGGCCAAAACAAATACACGTCTGTAATTAAATCAAAGGTCAGGGGTTTGTAATTATTTTATATCTATTATATATAATTTTGTGAATAGTTAAAAAAATCAATCAAATGCATTCCTTACATATCCTTACATATCTTTCTATCCATTAAGATGGTGGGGTTCAATTTGTACCAAGTATATTTTGCAACTTTGTATGGATAATTTTCACCTTTTATTGTAGAGGTAATTATCCTCCAATTACAAAAGTAGATATTTGGATTTTTATGTGGTTTGACTATTTAAGAAAACAAATAAAAATCATTTAATATGTATAATTCAGACCCATTAAATAAAAATTGGTAAACACGAAAGACCCCTAGGAAATCAATCTAACAAAATTGAAATCTTTAATCTCATAATCCTAAACTCAAATAATAAGACCAATTTAAATTGGCGGATATATAACAATGAAGCAAATGAAGATAATTATATGGTTTAATTTAAATTTAAAGGTTCATTCTTATGTTGTGGTTAAAAGTGTTTTGAAGCTATCGAATTCATTTTAAAGTAAAACTTTTTAATTTTAATTTTTTTTAATTTTATAACGTACAATTAAGTAAGATAGGCTAAACTAATTAGAGATTAAAAAAAGTATTCTTATAAATAATTTTATTTAAAAAAAAAAAAAAACTATTTACAGATCCTTATTTATAGAAGAGATAATCTAATTATCCCTCTATCATTTGACATAATAACCAAAACAGACCAATAGTTTGGAAAATCACTATTAACCTGCCTGTTCTTTGATTGAGTAGACAAAAAAAAAAAAAAAAAGCCTTAGTCATTTAAGAAATGTCCAAAAACCTCTCACCGAATTAAAAATCAAGGTTTCATTGTTAGAGTGGAAGGACAAAACCATCAAAGGAAGTTAAAATATATAAAAATATATATGTGTATAGTAAATCTTAATAAAACCAATAATTATATAAAAATTAATAATAACTTTCAAAGTCTTTCTTTCTGCTCAGCAAAATGGTCCAGCTCACCTTCCAAAAGCCTTCTTTCAATTCTAACTTTTTTGGCTCTTGGTTTTATGTGGTCTCTTACATACCATAGTTTAGAAATATTTCCACAAGCATGGATTCGGAAAGTTAGAGGAAACTGACTTGATAGGATTGATGTATCCTAAATAGAGATAATTGCAAAAGTACCCTAACTTTTGACCTAATTATGGGCGCATGTGAGTTTTGACCATAATTACAAAAACTTCACCCCAACCATAGGTTTCATAATTGTTAAAACAACACCCTCTATCAGAAGTTGATCAGCAGTTGACCAAAACAAATAAAGGATAATTTGGTCATTTTATATTATAATAAGTAAAGAAATAATTAATATGTTAAAGTAAAATAAATTTAAAAAATATAACTTGAAAAATGATAGATTTTGACCAATCGTGATGGATGGTGAAGATAAAATCCTAAAAATATGAAAATAAATAATTTTAAAAATAATATCTTAAAAAAAAAAAGACTATGAAATTTAAAAATTAGAAAAAAAAAATAGAGAGAGAGACCAGAGGTCTCCACCATTGGAGACCTCTAGTCCTGATCGACGACAGAGTCTCTTTCGAAGGAGAAAGAGACCCCGTTTGGTCCTTTGAGACCTAAAACTAGTGCACCACAAAAAATGCATTAGCCACCTTCAAGATAAAGATAAAAAGCAATATTGCTCAATAATTCATTTGGGACATGCATAGACAAATTAAATAATATAGCCACCTGATCATAGTCATGCGCAAACACATCCAATAAACAGACAAAGTAGAAAAGTTAAATAAAAAAAATAGAAACCACTAACACTATTAGACCTACCAACATAAAGTTGTCATGCCCACTTGAATTATTATCGGACACTGCACTGATTGAGTCCTCTCTGCTTATATAAATCATCTTCTTTGCCATCCCTTCCAACTCACAAGTAGCCATTACTACCAATTAAGTTGTAGAGAGTTTTAGAAAGAAAAGCATTTACAAAATGGCTCTTCTGGTGGGTAGCTTCGTCATGCCAAAAACCATGCTCCAGCTTCCCAATTTCAAGCCATACAAGCAAAGAAGTGGCAATATGATGTACGTTTAAACTTCCTTCCTTTAGTTTTGTGTAGTTCATATGTTTGTTGGAGACCCTATTGAAAAGACGAATGTCAAGAACTGCCTCTTAATTTTATGTCTTCCTGCTAACATATCATAACTTTAAATCTTAAATATTATAGTTAAGTCATTTCCTATTAACTTTAGTTTTTGAATTTGATGGTGATTAACACTTCCAGATTATCTATTTAGTTCTGATTGCTTCATGAATTTATACTAATTAACTATGCTTATTTTCTGCTCTCTCGCACACCAGAATCTGCGCGAAACCTGAACGACCAAAAGGGAGCTCGGGCAAGCCTCCACAAATCAATTCCGGGGATTTGGCATCATCAAAGACCGAGAAACAGCCTGACAACAGCAAAACAATGAAAGGGAATGACAGTTCTACAAAGAAATCTGAGTCTTCAGGTTAATTAATGGATGCATGTGTTAAGAGAGCTAGCTAGCTAGGGCTGTGATGCTGTGGGTGATAATTAAACTAATTGTATAATATTTAGTCAAGTATCTAGTTGGAGATCGGTCTACAAGGTTTGATTTTAGAACTAGCTAGCTAGTTTAGTAGTGTATTGTGGTGTGGCTGATTATCCTGTAAGATAAATAAAGCCTTTGCGTGTATGTATACGTACTTTTGTACTTCAGTGTTTGGTTTTGAATGTAAGTGATCCGAAAAACTGGTTTGCGATTAATTAGATACTGTAATGCTACTGTTGATAGTTTGCTTCTTTTTTCCTCCTTTTGGAAAGTACTGCTATTTGTAGTTGACTACGTTGCGAAGGACAAAATATTCTTACTCCCAATAATATAACGAGCATCAACACAATGGAACCATTAAGGATGGTTCTAAAATTTTTTTTCTAGACTTATTACAATCAAGTGATATATTGAGAGCATCTCCAATGCTAATATATATTTTTTAATCTCTATTAGTGATACATCAATATATATATATATATTAGTATGGATCTACTTTGACAAGAAAATATAAATATGCATATTTTCATCTCCAATTCAATTATATAAAACAAGAAATGCATCCATTTTAATTTTACCAATCATTATAAAATATGAGTTATACTTTTTTATTTTTTATATTTTACAATTAAGAAGAGAGATAATGAGACAAATCTACATATTTTAATAGTAAAGTTAGGCTTCTAAAAAATTTTATTCAAATTCATGTTCAAATAATGTGATATATGAGTTGTCAAAATTCTATTAATTATCATATTATTGTATGATTTATAAAATTTTAACAATTTACATATTACATTATTTGAGTATGAATTTAGATAAAATTTTTAGAAGCTTAACATCACTCTATTTTTAATTGGTTGAAAATTTTGAGAAATACCTATCAGTATTTTCACTAAAGTTTTTCAATTGAGAAATTAATCTTCATATTCTCTAAAAAAAATTACCACATTAAATACATATTTAGGTTAGATAATTACATCTGTTTATTTATTTATCCTACAGCGTAAGAAATTGAATTCAATTAAATAATTAATAATAATAATAGTCAAGATTGTTGTTTATATTTTATCTCTCATACATTATTCAAATTTAAACTTCTCTTATAAAAAATAAGGAAAAATAAAAGGCTAAAAGAAAATCCCAACTCCCTAATCTAAGCTAAGTTGTACGTGCCTCCTAGACTTCCAAGGATTAACATGTGGCATTTAATAAACTTGGCAGCCAAAGTTTGTCTGTATGGTACAAACAACTTTCTAGGGAACTTTGTTGTTTGTACCATAGTGAATCCCAATATTATGTTGTTAATACTTGTGATTGTCTGCCTTTGTAGGGAAGTTTTATTTTTATCTCTCAATAAGGATTGGCTATGGTACAAACAACTTTTAAGTTGTTTGAACCATACAAGTGCATTTGGCTGCCAAGTGGTAGCCAAAGTGCAAAGTGTGATATGCAACAACCGGTTTCAACCAGTCGCTACTAATCAAAAATATTATTTTTATATTAAAATAATAATTATTAATATTATAATAATGAAATAATATACACATATAATATTTTATTATAAAAATAATATAATATAATATTAATATAATAATAATTTTTTATTATTAAATTAATGTATATTATATTAAATAAAATGATATATAAATATAATATTATATTAATTATTAATATTTCACCTTAATATTGAAGTTGTTCACTTAACAACTATAATGTCTTTATTAATAATTAATATAATGTCAACTTGTTAAGACTAATATTAAAGTTATTAACTTATGGAGTCTAACATTAGGGTAATATCTGAAGTTATTAAAAATTAACAAAAGCCGACGTATGACATCAACTAACATCCAAGTTATTAACTTAAACAACTTCGACGTCACTCTTAATAATTACTGTAACATCAACTTGTTAAGACTATCGTCAAAGTTGTTCAGTTATCAAATCTGACGTTAGGGTAACGTTTGAAGTTGTTAAAAATTAACAAAAACAAATGTATGACATTAGCTAACATCGAAGTTGTTAGGTTTACAACTCCAATGCTCCTCTTAACAATTGTTGTAATGTCAACTTGTTAAAACTAATATCGAAGTCATTCAGTTATCAAGTCAGATATTATGCTAACGTCTGAAGTTATTAAAAATTAGCAAAAACAGACATATGACATCATCTAACATTCAAGTTGTTAACTTAACAATTATGATGTCTCTCTTAACAATTATTATAACGTCAACTTATTAAGGTTAATATCAAAGTTGTTTAATTATCAAGTCAGACATTTTAAAATTAACAAAAATGAATGTATAACATTAGCTCACATTCAATTTGTTCCCTTAACAACTCTAACGTTCTTCTTAACAATTACTGTATTGTTAACATGTTAAGACTAACATCGAAGTTATTCATTTGTCAAGTTGAACATTAGGGTAACATTTGAATTTATTAAAAGTTAACAAAAACGGATGCATGACATCAACTAACGTCTAAGTTATTCCCCTAATAACTCTAACATTCTTCTTAACAATTAACATAGAATCAACTTGTTAAGATTAATGTCAAAATTATTTAGTTGTCAAGTTCAACGTTAGGATAACGTTTGAAGTTATTAAAAATTTACAAAAACGAATGTATGACATTAGCTAATGTTCAAGTTGTTCCCTTAACAACTTCAATGTCCTCCTTAACAGATAACCTAACATCAACTTGTTAAGACTAACATCAAAATTGTTAAATTGTTAAGTTTGACATTAGGATAACGTTTTAAGTTGTTAAAAATTAATAGGAACAAATGTATGACATTAGCTAATGACCAAGTTGTTCATTAACAACTCCAGCGTCTTACTTAACAATTGACGTAATGTCAACTTATTAAGACTAACGTTAAAGTTGTTCAGTTGTCAAGTTTGACATTAGCATAACTTATGAAGTTGTTAAAAATTAACAAAAAGGCGACATACGTTAATTGTTAATTGTTAATAAGGACGTTAGAGTTGTCATAAATTCCTTTTTGTTAAAAATTAACAATTGACGTAATGTCCAAGTTGTTCCTTTAACAACTCTAACGTCCTTATTAACAATTAACGTCACGTAAACTTGTTAAGACTAACGTCAAAGTTATTCAATCGTCAAGTTTGACATTAGTTATTAATTACATTTATTTTTATGTTATTGAATATATAAAAAAAATAAAATAAAATTATAATAAACTTCAATAAAATTTAAAAAATTTCTGTACTTAATAAAATGATAAAAGTTATCCTTACAATTTAACTTTTGAACATCGAGTATGATGAGATTAAAATATAATAATTTTTTTTTTGTTAAATTAAAATTCTTACTTGTAATTGAATTGTAAATTAATTAAGAATTGTTTTTGGGTGCAATTTTGAAATGCAATTTAATTATAATTTATTTAAAAAATAAAAATTGTTATACAAGTTCTTACATTAATTATATTACTTTTTTTCTTAATGAATAACACAAAAAAAAATAAAATACAATTTTACACCAAGTATGCATAATTTAATATTCTTTTAATACCTAATATCCCAACATAAGATTTTAATAAGTATACCACAATTAAATCTAATTTAGTCAAACATCCTCAAGTTATAATATTTCACACAAACATAAGACTAAATTTAACCATATATCCATCATATAGACATAAATTAAATAATATAGAGTTAAATACACTTATTTCAAATATGTTTACTAAAATTAATATATACAATTAGTGCTATTTGGGTATGGGTGTGTAGTTTATATGTTTGAATTAAAGATACAAGAAAATATAGGCAAATATATGTGCCATTCAGAGATTAGCTCCCTTAAAGCATGGATCTTTCCTAAAAACGATAAAAAATTTTCTTTAGTTTTATAATCCAATTTAATTTTTAATTTTTAAATATAGTAAAATATAATAACTTAAATTGGATTATTTAAAAAATTACTTAAATTGGAATAAATTATTATGTAAATAGATTTATGAATATAATAAGTTTATTAAATTTATTTCGTAATAACATATAAACGTATTATCACTTAATTTTACTATAATTTCAAAGATTTTTTTTTTAGGATTTAATTTTGCATTTATATATTTACCCTTGTGGGGTTTAAGAAATTTTTTTGATGGTACAGTGTGTTTTGGAGAATAATAAAAGTGTTAAGGTGTATTTTGACCATTTATGAAACTAAGAGAAGATTTATAACAACATTTTATAAAATGAGGTGGATTTTGGCCATTTATGACATTGTGGTGGGCATTGCCCAATATTTTATAAAATGAGGTATATTTTAATGATAGTGAAAATTTCCAAAACGAACCCTATTTCAAAACCAAAAATCATTTTTATCCCCTTACAAAATATTTTTTTGACCCCTCAAACAAATAAATTACACCCGAGGCCCCGTGATTTTTAAAATGCTTCTTTTAGTAAAATTTTAAAAATATTGTGACAAGGGAGTGTGATGGAAGACTTTCCTATTACGCACAAACATGAGAGGACAACCCCAAGCATGATGAGATAGTCTTTCATCACGCCCAAGCATGACGAGAGGCTTTCTCGTCACTCTTGCCTTTGGTATGATGGGAGGTTCTTCCATGCTATCACAACCAAATATGATTGGAGGTTCTCCCGTCATGTTTAAGGGTATTTTGATCAATACAGAGTATTGGATGTAATTAATTTATTTAAACAGTTAAAAACAAATTTTTTCTTGAAATGGGCTAAAAACGATTTTTTTTTTTTTTTTTTTGCTTGAATTTTTCTCTACATCATGTCCATATATTTTAAAGTATAATAGATTGTTACCTGAGATCATGGAGCTCCAAAACTTGTGAGAGAGATTATTTTTCTAGTATAATTTATGCAGTGGGCAGTGACATTTAATTAGCTTGAGACTGTTTATAGGAATGGAAATTCGTTTCTCTATTCCTATTTAGTTACTTTTTCTACCTTGATATTATTAGTCAAACAATTTGAGTTGTGATGTTTTGATAAAACCAATTCTCCAATAAACTATTATTTTGTTTCAAAATCCTTTGTCTTTTACAACCAATATTAAAGTTCCTTTTTGTCATTCATTTTCTTCTATACAATCAACAATAACAATCTCTTTATGTTATCAAACTCTTAAGAAATGTTCTTATGTTCTAAATTAGTAAATAAAGCTTCATTTTATTTTACATTAGTTTTTTTTTTTTAAATTTTTATATTTAATAATTTTGGTTTCACACATATCTAATCAATAAATTCTAAAGTGCAAGTCTTCCACCGGTCATGGCTATGCGATTGTGCTCACATCCTGTTATGGTCATATACTTACTCTAATGTTGGTGTGCGATTGCACCATCGTTTCAACATGATCGTGAGCTTATACCAATACAAGTCTTACAGTGATCATAGGTGCGTAGTCATGCTCCAACAAAGGTTTGCATACCAACACTAGAGTAAATATGCGATCGCACCAAGATACGAGTAGCACGTGATGCGTGGCCTCACTTACATTTCAATGTAGCCGTATACTTGCTTTAGTATTGATGTGCAACCGTACCATTGTTTCAACATGGCTGCGCACTCATACTAGGATAATTCAATTTAATTTTTAATTTTTATTTTTAAAATATAGTAAAATATAATAACTTAAATTGAATTATTTTTAAAAGAATAATTAAATTGAATTAAAATATTATTTAATTATATTTTTCAAGAAAATAAGTTTATTAAATTTATATCTTAAAAATACATAAAAATATCTACACCGAATTATAATATAATTTTAAGGATTTTTAATTAGGATGATTATAGAAGTGAGGGAATCAACAATTGAGGAGTGCCATTGTTGGTGGCTAGTGAAGGTTTTGGGCATGGAAACTTGTCCATATGAACTATGTATGTAGATCTATCAATAAAAGAAACTGAATTAACATGAAAAGTGAAGAAAAACCATACAAGGACAAAGAGGTAAAGATGATGGTCATCTGGTGAGAGAGTGTTTGTAGACTTGAGGGAATCAATAATTGAGGAGTGCCATTGTTGGTGGCTAGTGAAAGTATTGGGCATAAAAGACTTGTCCATATGAACTATGTATGTAGATTTATCAATAAAAGAAACTGAATTAGCATGAAGAGTGAACAAAAACCATACAAGGACAAGGAGGTAAAGATGATGGTCATCTGGTGAGAGAGTGTTTGTAGACTTGAGGGAATCAATAATTAAGGAGTGCCATTATTGGTGGCTAATGAAAGTTTTGGGCATGGAAGACCTGTCCATATAAACTATGTATGTAAATCTATCAATAAAGGAAATTGAATTAGCATGAAGAGTGAACAAAAACCATACAACGACGATGAAGTAAAGATGAGTAGATGGACCACATGTTTTTTCTTTATAAAAATTGGATTTGGGCAAGAATTGAGTCTATGATGTGCTTATATATAGAAGTAAACACAATTTATTGTAGTGTGAAAAATGTTAAAGAAAATTATTGGTGTAAGTTGGTTACTTATTAAATTAATTATTTATGTAAGATGTTTAATGAGCAAAATTATTAGTTGTAGAATATAAGAATTTTGAAGTCTCATTTACTTGCAGCTGCCAATTTTGGAAAAAAAACTTAGTGCATGATGATGGTACATTGTAATCTAGTAATGGAACACAAGACCTGAAATCTAGTGAAGGGAAGCTCTTTTGTCAGTAGATCTGTAACTTAATGTTCAAAAGGAACAAAACATGTTTCAATCACACCATCAGCAATCTTCTCACGAATAAAGTGAGTATCTATGTCTATGTGTTTAGTTTGAGCATGAAAAATAGGATTTTGAGCAACAGCAGTTGCTCCCATGTTATTACACCAAAGAACAGCAGGCTTAGGAATAAGAATATGAAGTTCTTGGAACAATGACTACAACTAAAGGATTTCAGTAGCAATTTGAGCCATGGACCGCTATTCTGCTTCAGTGCTAGACATAGCTACCACTTGTTGCATTCCAAAACTCTAGGAAACAAGGTTTCCACCAGGAAAAACACAATGACCACTGGTAGACCTCTTGTTGTCCAAACAACCATCCCAATCAACATCACTATATGCTTCAAGCTGAAAATGCTTGGTTGGTTTAAACCATAACCGTTTATGAATAGTTCTTTTAAGATATCTCAACACTTTCTTACGAGCTTGCCAATGAACTTGTGTAGGAGCAATAAGAGATTTAAATCAATTTGTCCTGCTCCCATGACTAATGGTGAAGCAATTGCAAAATTAAGACCACTGTCCCTAAATTGTATTGAAATTGTTATCTAATGTGTTTGTTGTGATCATCAAGACAGACTTTATGATGAATGCACTCTATTCTGGATGTGCACCTTTAAAGAGTGTAGCCATACTAGAGGCATAGGGATAGGCCATTGATATTCCTGAAATGATGTTATAGTCACCCGATAAGAGTATATTCGAGCCAATTTAAGTAGCATAATAATGTGGAAACCAAGTAACCAAAACTAGTGACCCAAGTGCCATTACATCGGATTTTAAGATGCCTGGATAGCTCGATGAAAGACCTCTAAAAGTCTATGAAGCCGCTACTGGTGAGGGTTTACTAACCAGAACTATTTGTTAGAACTTGATGCTTGCAGAAATTTTGTTTTCAAGTTTGGCATATTCGAGAACAGCAGGTGCATTCTTGGAGTGAATTATAAATTCAAGACAATTTAAACCAGCCAGGTTGCGTAATCTAGTTTCATCTTAAACAAATATTGCTCCAGCAAAGTTGGATGCATAGACAAGATCTATTTGATCTTTTAATAATCTAGTTTCTTCACATATGATGATGGGATTAATTGGTACTTGAGACAAAAATTTATTTAGTTGCAAGCTGAGTAAGTCTTGTTATAGACCATTTACGAGTCTTCTATAAAAGCGCTAGCTTGAAACGTAGTCCATCCAACAATGACTTGCTTGTTACCCAGAGTTACAATTCTAGCAAATGAACCATCAATGATGCCTGCAGCAACAATCAGTACCCATGGTATCCCATTATGCAAGGTTCCAAAAGATGACCCTTCATTTCTTACTGAAAATAAGACCATAACACCTTTCCCCATAATGACAATTAAGGCTATTGCTACAGGAACCTCATACAATGATGTTTCATTGAATCCCATTGATATGAAAATTACATCGACGCCATCAACAATAATCCGGTCCAATAAGAACATTAGATGCATATCAGCCCTTACTAAAAAGGACCTTGTACAAGGCCACCTTGGCATATGGTGCCAAGCCTCTTATTATGCCTTTAACATAGCCAAAGAATGAAACATCACTCACATAATTCCCAACAACTGTGGTGGATATGTGTGTTCCATGCCCTTAAGTGTCTCTAGTAGAATTCATGCTAATTTTAATCCCAGGATGTGCTATCATAGTATCCTTGTTGAAATATCTAGCTTCTATAAGTTTTAAGTTGCATAGAGAGGAATTAAACTCTTGTCCTACTTCACATATGTCTTCCCACCTAGTTGGAATGGCTTTCATGCCATCATCTTTATAGCCTTCACTCTCTGATTAGACCTTAATGTCGATGACACCAACAATAACATCTTCACCATAACAAAAGGTTGAGAGAGAGAAAGTCAGCGGTATGAGTGTTGTCAATTGTGACATTTTTATCAAGATAAGCTGTAATGAAACTTGACAACCTTTTGAAAGTTGCAAATTCTAGTTGAAACAAAACTGTACTAAAACCATGGACTGCATTTTGATTAGAATATACAAGGCTAATGACAAATGATGGTCATTTAGTGAGAGAATGTTTGTAGACTTGAGGGAATCAATAATTGAGGAGTGTCATTGTTGGTGGCTAGTGAAGGTTTTGGGTATGGAAGAATTGTCCGTATGGAATATATATGTAGATCTATAAATTAAAGAAACTAAATTAGCATGAAGAGCGAATGAAAACCATTTAAGGACGATGAGGTAAAGATGAGTAGCTAACCACATGTTTTTTCTCTGTAAGAATTGACTTTGGGCAAGATTGAAGTCTATGATGTGCTTATATATAGAACTAAACACAAATTACTATAGTGTGAAAAATGTTAAAGAAAATGATTAGTGTCAGCTGGTTGCTTATTAAATTAATTATTTATGTAAAACGTTTAATGAACATAGTTATTAGCTATTAAACATAATAATTTTGAAGTCCCAAAAAAACTTAGTGTATGATGATGCATGGTACATTGTAATCTAGTAATGGAACACAAAACATTAAATCTAGTAAAGCGAAGACTTTTTATTAGTAGATCTACAACTTAATATTTAGAAGGAGCAGAATGTGTTTCAATCAAACCATCAGCAATCTTCTCACGAATAAAGTGAGTATCTATGTCTATGTGTTTAGTTTGAGCATGACAAATAAGATTTTGAGCAATAGCAGTTGCTTCCATGTTATCACACCAAAGAACAGTAGCTTTAGGAATAGGAATATGAAGTTTTTGGAACAATAACTATAACTATAGGATTTCAGTAGCAATTTGAGTCATGGACTGCTATTCTCCCTTAGTGCTAGACCTAGTTACCACTTGTTGCATTCTAGAACTCCAAGAAACAAGGTTTTCACCAAGAAAAACATAATGACCATTGGTAGACCTCCTGCTATCTAAACAACTAGCCCAATTTGCATCACTATATGCTTTAAGTTGAAAATATTTGGTTGGTTTAAACCATACCCCTTTATGAATAGTTCCTTTTAGATACCTCAACACTCTCTTACCAACTTGCTAATAAACTTATGTCGGAGCAATAATAAATTTAGATCAATTTGCCCCGTTCCTATGACTAATGGTGAAGCAATTACAAAATTAAGACCATTGTCCCCGAATTGCATTTAAAGTGTTATTTAATGGGTTTGTTGTAATCATCAAGACAAACTTATGACAAATACACTTTATTTTGGATTTGCACCTTTGAAGAGCATAGCCATAGTAGAGGCATGCAGATAGGCTATTAGTGTTCCTGAAATGATGTTGTAGTCACCCGGTAAGAGTATATTTGACCATATTTAAGTTGTATAATAATGTGGAAACCAAGTAACCAAAAATAGTGACCCAGGTGTTGGTGCCATTACATCGGGCTTTAAGATGCTTGGATAGCTCAGTGAAGGACCTCTAGAAGTGTTTAAAGCCATCGTTGGTGCAAATTTTGCGCCTAAAAATGTTTGTTGGAACTTGATGCTTGCTAAAGTTCTGTTCTCAAGTTTGACATATTTGAGAACAGTAAGTGCATACTTGGAGCTAGTTACAACTTTAGGACAATTTAAACCACCTAGGTTGTCTAATCTAGTTTCATTTGAAATAAATATTGCTTCAATAAAATTGGATGCATGAACAATATTTATTTGATCTTTTAATAACCCAGTTTCTTCACATATGATGATGGCATGAATTGGTACTTAAGACAACAATTTTGTTGAGTTGCATGTTGAGTAAGTCTTGTTATAGACCAATTGGACATCTTCTATAAAAACGCTAGCTTGGAACATGGTCTATCCAACGATGACTTGGTTGTTAGCCAAAGTTTCAGTTCCAGGCAATAATCAATACCCATGGGATCCTATTATACAAGGTTCTAAAAGATGGTCCTTCATTTCCTACTGAAAATGAGATCACAACACCTTTCTCCATAGCGACAATTAAGGCTATTGCTACAAAATCCTTATACAATGGTGTTTTATCGAATCCCATTGATATGGAAATTACATCAACGACATCAGCAATGGTCCAATCCATATTAGCAAGAATATTAGAGGCATATTGCCACTTACTAAAAAGGACCTTGTAGAAGGCCACCCTGGCACGTGGTGTTAAGCCTCTTGTTATGCTTTTAGCATAGCCAAAGAATGAAACATCACTCATATAATTCCCAACAACTGTGGTGGATATGTGCGTTCCGTGCCCTTACGTGTCTCTAGTAGAATTATACTAATTGTAATCCCAAGATGTGTTGCCATAGTATCCTTGTTGAAATAACTAGCTCCTATAGACTTTAAGTTGCATAAAGAGCAATTACACTCTTGTCCTACTTCACATATGCCTTCCTACCTCATTGGAATGGCTTTCATGCCATCATCTTTGCAGCCTTCACTCTTTGGTTAGACCTCAGTGTCAATGACACCAACCATAACATCTTTACCATAACAAAAGGTTAAAAGAGAGAAAGTTAGAGGTATGAATGGTGTCAATTGTGACATTTTTATCAAGATAAGCTGTAATGAAACTTGGCAACCTTTTGAGAGTTGAAAGTTCCAATTGAAACAAAATTGCACTGAAACCATGAATGACATTTTGATTAGAATATACAAGGTTGATGAAAAATAATGGTAATCTCATGAGAGAGTGTTTATAAACTTGAGGGAATCAATAATTGAGGAGTGCTATTGTTTGTGGTTAGTGAAGGTTTTGGGCATGGAAACTTATCCGTATGGACTATATATGTAGATTTGTCAATAAAAGAAACTGAATTAGCATGAAAAGGGAACAAAAACCATATAAAGACGAAGAGGTAAAGATGGTGGTCATTTGGTGAGAAAGTGTTTGTAGACTTGAGGGAATCAATAACCGAGGAGTGCCATTGTTGGTTGCTATAGAGGGTTTTAAGCATGGAAGACTTGTCCATATAAACTATATATATAGATCTATCAATTAAAAAAAAACTAAATTAGCATGAAAAGTGAATAAAAACAATGCAAGGATGAGGAGGTAAAGATGAGTAGCTGACCATATGTTTTTTCCTTGTAAGAATTGGCTTTGGGCAAGATTGAAATCTATGATGTGCTTATATATAGAAGCAAACAAAACTATTGTAGTGTGAAAAATGTTAAAGGAAATTATTAGTGCTAGTTGGTTGCTTATTAAATTAATTATTTATGTAAAATGTTTAACGAACATAATTATTAGTTATTAAACATAATAATTTTGAAGTTTCATTCATTTGCAGTTGCCAATTTTCGAAAAAAACTTAGTGCATGACAATGCATGGTATATTGTAATCTAGTAATGGAACATAAGACATGAAATCTAGTAAAGCGAAGACCTTTTGTTAGTAGATCTACAACTTAAATTTTCAGAAGGAACAAAACGTGTTTCAATCAAACATCAGTAATCTTCTCACGAATAAACTGAGTATCTATGTCTATGTGTTTAGTTTGAGCATGACAAATAGGATTTTGAGCAATGGCAGTTGCTTCCATGTTATCACACTAAAGAACGGCAGCTTTAGGAATGGGAATATGAAGTTCTTGGAATAATGACTATAACTATAGGATTTTAGTAGCAATTTGAGCCATGGACCGCTATTCTGCTTCAGTGCTAGACATAGCTACCACTTGTTGCATTCCAGAACTCCAAGAAATAAGGTTCACCTAGAAAAACATAATGACCAATGGTAGACCTCCTACTATCCAAACAACTAGCCCAATCTGTATCACTGTATACTTCAAGCTAAAAATATTTGGTTGGTTTAAATCATAACTCTTTATGAATAGTTCATTTTAGATACCTCAACACTCTCTTACAAGTATGCTAATGAACTTATGTCAGAGCAATAAGAAATTCAGATCAATTTACCCTGCTCCTATGACTAATGGTAAAACAATTACAAAATTAAGACCACTGTCCCCAAATTGCATTGAAAGTGTCATTTAATGGGTTTGATGTGATCATTAAGACAGACTTTATAACGAATACACTTTATTTTGGATTTGCACCTTTGAAGAGCATAGCCATAGTAGAGGCATGCGAATAAGCTATTAGTGTTCTTGAAATGATGTCGTAGTCATCCGATAAGAGTATATTCGACCATATTTAGGTTGTATAATAATGTGGAAACCAAGTAACCAAAACTAGTGACCCAGATGTCGGTGTCATTATATTGGGCTTTAAGATGCTTGGATAGCTCAATTAAGGACCTCTAGAAGTGTTTAAAGCCACCGTTGGTGCAAATTTTGCACCCATAACTATTTGTTGGAACTTGATGCTTGCTAAAGTTCTGTTCTTAAGTTTGGCATATTCGAGAATAGCAAGTGCATACTTGGAGCTAGTTACAACTCCAGGACAATTTAAACCATCTAGGTTGTCTAATCTAGTTTCATCTTAAACAAATATTGCTTCAATAAAATTGGATGCACGAACAAGATCTATTTGATCTTTTAATAACCTAGTTTCTTCACATATGATGATGACATCAATTGGTACTTGAGACAATAATTTTGTTAAGTTGCATGCTGAGTAAGTCTTGTTATAAACCAATTGGGCATCTTCTATAAAAACACTAGCTTGGAACATGGTTCATCCAATGATGACTTGGTTGTTACCCAGAGTTACAGTTCCAGCAAATGAACAATCAATAGTGCTCGCAGCAACAATCAATACCTATAGGATCCCATTATACAAGGTTTCAAAAGATGGCCATTCATTTCCTACTGAAAATAAGACGACAACACCTTTCTCCATAACGACAATTAAGGCTATTACTATAGAATCCTCATACAATGCTGTTTTATCGAATTCCATTGATATGAAAATTACATCGATGGCATCAACAATGGTCTGGTCCATATTAGCAAGAACATTAGAGGCATATCGCCCCTTACTAAAAAGGGCCGCGTACAAAGCCATCCTAGCACGTGGTGCCAAGCCTCTTATTATGCCTTTAGCATAGCCAAAGAATGAAACATCACTCACATAATTCCCAACAACTGTGGTGGATATGTGCATTCCATGCCCTTAAGTGTCTCTAGTAGAATTCATACTAATTTTAATCCCAAGATGTGCTGCCACAGTATCCTTGTTGAAATATCTAGCTCCTATAGGCTTTAAGTTGCATAGAGAGGAATTAAACTCTTGTCCTACTTCATATATGCCTTCCCACCTAAATGGAATGGCTTTCATGCCATCATTTTTGTAGCCTTTACTTTTGGTTAGACCTCAATGTCAATGACACCAACGATAACATCTTCACCATAACAAAAGGTTGCAAGAGAGAAAGTCAAAGCTATGAATGGTTTCAATTGTGACATTTTTATCAAGATAAGTTGTAATGAAATTTGGCAACATTTTGAGAGTTGAAAGTTCTAGTTGAAACAAAACTGCACTAAAACCATAAACGACATTTTGATTAGAATATACAAGGTTGATGACAAATAATGGTCATCTCGTGAGAAATTGTTTATAGACTTGAGGGAATCGATAATTGAGGGGTATTATTATTGGTGGCTAGTGAAGGTTTTGGGCATGGAAACTTGTCCCTATGGACTATGTATGTAGATTTGTCAATAAAAGAAAACGAATTAGCATGAAGAGTGAACAAAAACCATACAAAGACGAGGAAGTAAAGATGGTGGTCATTTGGTGAGAGAGTGTTTGTAGACTTGAGGGAATCAATAATTGAGGAGTGTCATTGTTGGTGGCTAGTGAAGGTTTTGGGCATGGAAGAATTGTCCATATGGAATATATATGTAGATCTATCAATTAGGGAAACTAAATTAGCATGAAGAGCGAATGAAAATCATATAAGGATGAGGAGGTAAAAATGAGTAGCAGACCACATGTTTTCTCTTTATAAGAATTGGCTTTGGGTAAGATTGAAGTCTATGATATGCTTATATATAGAACTAAACACAAATTACTGTAGTGTGAAAAATGTTTAAGAAAATGATTACTGTCAACTGGTTGCTTATTAAATTAATTGTTTATGTAAAATGTTTAATGAACATAATTATTAGCTATTAAACATAATAATTTTGAAGTATCATTCATTTACAATTGCCAATTTTGGAAAAAACTTAGTACATGATAATGCATGCATGGTACATTGTAATCTAGTAATGGAACATAAGACATGAAATCTACTAAAGCGATGACCTTTTGTTAGTAGATCTATAACTTAATATTCAGAAAGAGCAAAATGTGTTTCAATCAAACCATCAACAATCTTGTCACGAATAAAGTGAGTATCTATATCTATGTGTTTAGTTTGAGCATGACAAATAGGATTTTGAGCAATAGCAGTTGCTTCCATGTTATCACACCAAAGAATAGTAGCTTTAGGAATGGGAATATGAAGTTCTTGGAACAATGACTATAACTATAAGATTTCAGTAGCAATTTGGGCCATGGACTGCTATTCTCCTTCAGTGCTAGACCTAGCTACCACTTGTTGCATTCTAGAACTCCAAGAAATAAGTTTCACCAAGAAAAACATAATGACCATTGGTAGACCTCCTGCTATCCAAACAACTAGCCCAATTTGTATCACAATATGCTTCAAGTTGAAAATATTTGGTTGGTTTAAACCATAACCTTTTATGAATAATTCCCTTTAGATACCTCAACACCCTCTTACAAGCTTGTTAATGAACTTGTGTCGGAGCAATAAGAAATTCAAATCAATTTGCCTTGCTCTTATGGCTAATGGTGAAACAATTACAAAATTAACACCATTGTCCCCGAATTGCATTGAAAGTGTTATTTAATGGGTTTGTCGTGATCATCGAGATAGACTTTATGACGAATGCACTTTATTTTGGATTTGCACCGTTGAAGAGCGTAGCCATAGTAGAGGCATGCAAATAGGCTATTGGTGTTCCTAAAATGATGTCGTAGTCATCCGATAAGAGTATATTCAACCATATTTAAGTCATATAACAATGTGAAAACCAAGTAACCAAAACTAGTGACCCAAGTGCCATTACATCGGGTTTTAAGATACTTAGATAGCTTAGTGAAGAACCTCTAGAAGGGTTTGAAGCCATCGCAGGTGCAAATTTTATGCCCGGAACTGTTTGTTGGAACTTAATGCTTGCAGAAGTTCTGTTCTCAAGTTTGGCATATTTAAGAACAGCAAGTGTATACTTGAAGCTAGTTACAACTCCAGGACAATTTAAACCACCTAGGTTGTCTAATCTAGTTTCATCTTAAACAAATATTGCTTCAATAAAATTGGATGCACGAACAAGATCTATTTGATCTTTTAATAACCTAGTTTCTTCACATATGATGATGACATCAATTGGTACTTGAGACAACAATTTTGTTGAGTTGCATGATGAGTAAGTATTGTTATAGACCAATTGGGCATCTTCTATAAAAACGCTAGCTTGGAACATGGTTCATCCAATGATGACTTGGTTGTTACCCAAAGTTACAGTTCCAGCAAATGAACAATCAATGATGCCCGCAGCAACAATCAACACCTATAGGATCCCATTATATAAGGTTGCAAAAGATGGTCTTTCATTTCCTACTGAAAATAAGACCACAACACCTTTCTCTATAGCAACAATTAAGGTTATTGCTACAGAATCCTCATAAAATGCTATTTTATCGAATCCTATTGATATGGAACTTACATCGACAACATCAATAATGGTCTGGTCCATATTAGCAAGAATATTAGAGGCATATCGCCCCTTACTAAAAAGGACTTTGTACAAGGCCATCCTGGTACCTTTAGCATAACCAAAAAAATGTAACGTCACTCACATAATTCCTAACAACTGTGGTGGATATGTGCATTTCGTGCCCTTAAGTGTCTCTAGTAGAATTCATACTAATTTTAATCCCAAGATGTGCTGCTATAGTATCCTTATTGAAATATCTCACTCCTATAAGTTTTAAATTGCATAGAGAGGAATTGAACTCTTGTCCTACTTCACATATGCATTCCCACCTAGTTGAAATGGCTTTCATGCCATCATCTTCGTATCCTTCACTCTCTAGTTAGACCATAGTGTCGATGATGTCCACAATAACATTTTTACCATAGTTTGAAGCTAACCACAAGCTAATGGCAGTGTTGAGAGAGAGGAAGTCAAAGGTATGACTGATGTCAATTGTGACATTTTTATCATGATAAACTATAATGAAACCTAGCAACCTTTTGAGAGTTTTAAGTTTCGGTTGAAACAAAACTGCATTGAAACCATGAACTACATTTTAATTAGAATATAGAAGGGCTGACTAAAAATGATGGTCATCTGGTAAGAGAGTGTTTATAGACTTGAGGGAATCAATAATTAAGGAATGTCATAGCTAATGGCTAATAAAGGTTTTGGGCATAGAAGACTTGTTCATATAAACTATGTATGTTGATCTATTGATAAAAGAAACTGAATTAGCATAAAGAGTGAACAAAAACCATACAAGGATGAGGAGGTAAAAATGATGGTCATCTGGTGAGAGAGTGTTTGTAGACTTGAGGGAATCAATAATTGAGGAGTGCCATTATTGGTGGCTAATCAAGGTTTTGTCATGGAAGACTTGTCCATATGAACTATATATATATATATATATATATCAATAAAAGAGACTGAATATGCATGAAGAGTGAACAAAAACCATACAAGGACGAGGAGGTAAAATGATGGTCATCTGGTGAGAGAGTGTTTGTAGACTTGAGGGAATCAATAATTGAGGAGTGCCATTGTTGGTGGCTAATAAAGGTTTTGGGCATGGAAGACTTGTCCATATGAACTATGTATGTAGATCTATCAATAAAAGAAACTGAATTAGCATGAAGAGTGAACAAAAACCATACAAGGACGAGGAGGCAAAGATGAGTAGATGACCACATGTTTTTTGTTTTTTGTTTTTATTTTGTTTTTATTTTTATTTTTTTGTTTTTGTAAGAATTGACTTTAGGCAAAATTGGAGTCTATGATGTGCTTATGTATAGAAGTAAACACATATTACTATAGTATGAAAAATGTTAAAGAAAATTATTAGTGCTAACTGATTGCTTATTAAATTAATTATTTATGTAAAATGTTTAATGAGCATAATTATTAGATGTAAAACATAAGAATTTTGAAGTCTCATTCATTGGTAGTTGCCAATTTTGGAAAAAACTTAGTACAAGAAGATGCATGGTACATTGTAATCTAGTAATGAAACACAAGACGTGAAAATCTAGTAAAGAAAAGACCTTTTGTTAGTAGATCTGTAACTTAATGTTCAGAAGGAACAAAACGTGTTTCAATCAAAGCATCAGCAATCTTCTCACGAATAAAGTATGTAACACCTCAAATTTCCTTTATTTAAAAGACATGAAAATATATCTAGATAAATAGTATTTTCGAAATGAATAGTGATTTTCGAATAAATAGTATTTTTAGATGAATAGTATCAGTAAGAATAGTAAATTTTTCAGAAAGCGGCTCTTAAAGTCGAAAAGTTCCAGAATAAGTAATGGAGTCTAAAGAAACTGAAACAGATCAAAAATGAGTTCGTTTGAGGCAAAACAAAGCGGTTTCCGGATCCCACAGGAAATTCGGACGAATTTTTGGGAAAAAATTTAAAAATTTAGAGAAGTGTCAAAATGAGTGTTAAAATGCTTAAGAAGTATATTAGAAACTTTAACGACACTTCCGATAAAGATTCGGATGGAATGAAGTATATATTCTTCTAGTGGGTCCCACCACTAATTTATATATAGTAAATTAGTGTCATTAGAGAAGTGTCAAAATGAGTGTTAATAATAATTTACATATGTTAATGGATTGTGATGGAGAAAAAGAAATAATAAAATAATAAAAAAATGAAAAAAAAAAAAAGAAAGAAAAAAAAAAAAAAAAAAAAAAAAAAAAAAAAAAAAAAAAAAATAATAAATAATAAAATATAATATAATAAAAAAGAAAAGGAGAGACGGTGGACCATTTGCATATATATGTGTGTGTGTGTGTGTGTGTGTGTGGCCATAGATTGAGAGAGGAAGAGCAGAACTGGCAGTATCAAAAGAAAGAGGAAAAAAAAAGAGAGAAGTAGCTGAGAGGAAAAGAGAGAAGAAAAATAAGGAGAAAAGATGGAAGGAGAAAGAAAAGAAAAATGTTTTGGGTATTCGATTATCCGAATAGGTAAGTTTATTTTAGTAAGACTTGGATTCCAGAAAATTAGTTTATTTTTTTATAAGTTATGAATTAAGTTTTATATGATTTTAGGGTGGATCCAGAATGATAAGAAAATCAAATAGGAGTTCATTTTAGATTCAGAAATAAATAAAAGAGTTATGTGAGTGGAATATTTTATTTGTAATTAAATTGATTGAGTTATGATTATTTATCATTCAGATTTTATTATTTATTTCAAATAAATAGATTTGTTGAGGCAGTTGATTTTATAGATTACCAATTATGTTTGACGATTAAAAACAAAAAGAATGATTACGAATTCATATAAGAAATTCCAAAAAGAAATTTAGATTTTCTGTTTGAGTTATTATTACCAAGATTTTAAAATATTTTAAATAGTATGATTTTATGCTTTGAAAAAGAATATTGATTTTATTTTTGAGAAAATTTTTATTCAGAATTATATAAATATTCAGAAAAGATTTGAAAAAGGAAACCAAGAAAATGATAAGTAGTAGTCTTAGGTTTCAATGGGTGGGTTGGAAAAGCTAGAAATATTGCCCAAAAGGTTGGTGTACATTTACTTGAGAATTTCATTTTTATTAGTAAGGTTTTAGAAAGCTTAAAATTGTAATTCTTTATGTTTTTGGTTGAATGAGTTTGATTGTTATTTTGGAATGATTTGTGGATTATTTTGATGTGTGAAATGATAAAAGTTGACAAATTTTAAAGCATTTGTATATATTAGCCGAAAATGTATCTAGAGGGTTTTGTAAAATTATTTCGATAATTTGTGATAAAATGATGTTTACACGTAATTTTAATGATTTTCGAATGGAAACGGAAAAGAATCGGAAATAAACAGACAAATTACTAACTTGACCGTGTACTAGTAATGTGAAGGGCAATGTAATATTTGTCAAATTTTGATGAATAATTGAATGTAAAATGATGTTTTATAATGTACGTTTGATATTTTGATGAAACATGGAACAACGTGATTGAAAATTTATATGTTATGTTTCTAATGAAAATTTTATTCAAAAACGGAAATGGTTAATTTGTTAAATTTTTGGTAATCTATGAAATTTATAAAGGCCTGAGTAAACCTGAACATTGGTAGGTGGGGATTGATAGTTGGCATGCTAATAGAGGGATTATAGTAGTACTGCACCAATAGGATTATAAACGTTCATACTGAATTCATGGACCTTGAGAGGCACCGAGTGTCCAGTCCCAGAATTTGTGTATGATGTGAAATGTGATCCGGCGGGCAGTCACCAAGTGTCTGATGCCTGAGAAACTCGTTTTCCAATCCATGATATCGTGTCAATGTTTACGAACAGCGCTATAAAAACATTTGATTAAATCGTGTGATAATGATTGAAGAAATTATTTTCTATATTCTGTATATGTATTTATTAGCAAATGGATTACTTGGTGAAGTTAAAGAAAAGAGTTGAAAATAGTTTTTAAACGTGACTTTTATATGTTACTAGTTATTCACTTTTTATTACGTTATATTCCGAAATTTGGAAAAAAAAAAATTGTCGAAACTGTGATTTTATATTGTTATATAAGAAAGTTTTGTGATTTATTTGAAATTAAGTGTACATCCACTATGTAGAAATACTTAGCACGTTGGATTTATAACGTGAAGGTTGTCGAATTGGGCATTGTAGATAAAGATTGAGGAGATATCGGTAGCACTTCTAGCGAGTCACATTCATTCACATTTTGGGTTTATTCTTTTAATATGTATATATATATTGGTGTTCAAGTGTATCAAGACGAACATATGTATCCAAGAACATATATTGGTATACATGAATTTTTGTAAGCGAGGTAATATCTGTACATATATATGTATAATAAAAAAAATAAACAAGTTAAGATATATAAAGTGGAAAAAAGTTTTTAGTATTGTAAAACGATTTGTAAGAGAACTATCGCCCTTCTTTTATTTTGCATCTACTTTCATTATTGTGATTTTCAATAAATATGTGATTTTATAAAAGTTGTGTGGTGAAGTAATTTTGAGTCGGATAGAGGGTTCGAAAGGGTAGTTGAGAAAACAGATATATACTAAAAGTTTTGAATTCAAAATTGTAGATTTTTTAAATTTTAGGTTTTTCAGAAAGACAGAGGAAACTCTGCCGGATTTTCGAAAGAAAGAAAAAAAATTATAGTGCATATATGTAAATTAATAATGGATAAATCAATTAAGGTAGCATCCTTCGACTCGGATTCCCATCTGAATAGGGATCTAGTGGAGGGTGTTATAAAGTATCTATGTCTATATGTTTAGTTTGAGCATGAAAAATAAGATTTTGAGCAACAATAGTTGCTCCCATGTTATCACACTAAAAAGCAGTAGGCTTAAGAATGAGAATATGAAGTTCTTAGAACAATGACTGCAACTAAAGGATTTCAATAGCAATTTGAGCCATGGACCGCTATTCTGCTTCAGTGCTAGACCTAGCTACCACTTGTTGCATTCTAAAACTCTAGGAATCAAGGTTTCCACCAAGAAAAACACAATGACCACAATAGATCTCCTATTGTCCAAACAACTACCCCAATTTGCATCACTATATGCTTCAAGTTGAAAATGCTTGGTTGGTTAAAATATAACCCTTTATGAATAATTCATTTTAGATACCTCAACACTCTCTTACAAACTTGCCAATGAACTTGTTTAAAGAATAAGAAATTAAGCTTGCCAATAAACTTGTACAGGAGCAACAAGAAATTGGCTAAGCTTGTTCACAATAAAAGAGATCGGGTCGAGTATATATGAGATATTACAAAGCATAAATAGAGCTTCTATAAGCTGTAGGGTTAGAAAAAGAATCACTCTCTCCTTGAACAAGTTTGCAACCAGAACTAATGGGTGTAGAACATGGTTTTGACTTAAGCATATTTGTTCTTTTGAACAAATCCAGAATGTATATGGACTGTGTAAGATACAACCCAATAAAGTCTTTATGTGCCTTAAAACCAAGAAAATAATTAAGGCTACCTAAGTCTTTAAGTGCAAAAGTATTATTGAGACTAAGAATAACCTTATTAGTAAAAAGGGAGTTGTTACCAATAATGACAATGTCGTCCACATAGACAAGCAAAAACAAAACTATAGTATCTTCATGTTTGATGAAAAGTGAAAGATCAAATGTAGAATTTTGAAAACCTTGTGAGAGCAAGTATATTTAAGCTTGTGAAATTAGGACTTTGGAGCTTGCTTCAATCGATACAAAGCTTTATTCAATTTACACACATAAGATAGATGATTAGGATCCTCAAAACCTACTAGTTGTTCATGTAAACTAGCTCATTCAGCTCACCATTCAAAATGCATTGTTGATGTCCACCTATCTGATGTCTCATTGATAACTCACAACTAATGTAAAAATGACTCTAATGGTTAAAGGTTTAACAACAGAACTAAAGGTATCACAAAATCAAGTCCTACTATTTGGTGAAACGATTTAGCACCGAATTTAGCTTTATGTTTAAGTATTGATCCATCAAGATTATACTTGATCCTGAATACCTACTTATAGCCCACAACATTCATTTGAGAATTGGGTGGAATTAGAGTCCAAGTATTGTTCCTTTGAAAAGCTTGAAACTCTTCACTCATAGCTTGTAACCACTTTGGGTTGGTTAAGGCATCTTTAACAGATTTTGGCTTAATTTCTATGAGATAGCATGATGGAAAATGACAAATGGTTTGATAAACTTTTGGTTTTAAGTAACTTGTCTTGGACCGAGTTATCATTGGATGAGTAAAAGTGATTTGTCTATGAATGTTAGGAATGACCGTGGTTGGCAATTTATTTGCAAAATTTTAAGTGAAACGAAGGTCTATAGAATATTAAAAAAATTCCAAATTTAAACATATTTTGGGTTGTCAATTGGAAAATAAATCAAAATACTTTAGAAAATAAATTTGGTTAGGGCGCTTTTAGATTTTATTTAATTCTAAACATTTTTATGGTGTGAGATATTTATGTGCAATATGTTTCTGAAAATTTTCATAATTTTTCAAATTGTTTACTATTCACTAAAAATCATAAGCTGAACACTATACAGATTTCAGAACAACATTGGTTAGCTGTAATTTTAGGTTTTCGATTAGGGGGATTGTTCAATAACCTTAATTCTAATCTTTGGACAATATTTTGAGTTTGATTTTTATGTGATTGTGTTAATTTGGTTTGGATAATTTGGTTTGTGAAGACTTTGTTTGCTTTGGATTTGTTAGAAGGTAAGTATACTAAACTATTTTCAAAATTGGATCACAACAATATGTATATTTAGAAAATTATTATGCTGTGAAAATATATGATTAAATGGTACCATTAAATAATGTTTTTTCAAGGCTTACCTTTATTTTTTTCTACTAATAGACACCTCTGTTATACATGTGGATCCTATGTGATTTGCGATTTGTTATGTGTATGTGAGCATATGGGCAGTATCTTGGGGGCACCCTAAGAACTTATGATTCTTCACATTCATGTGTAGACAAATAAGTTCATATGGGAGGACTTGTTTATGATCTGAACAAGGGCTCGACTCTTACCTTCAAGCATGAGTGTTTTGTTTTTTAAAAATTAATTCCTCACTTTTGCTTACCTTATATAGATTAGTTTCCAATAGGTGACTTTAACTCTATTATGTGTTATAAAAGTCCTACTATGTAGTAAAGCACAAAAGAAACCTAAAAATCTATTTTGATATTTGATAAGTTTCTGATTTAGTAAATTTGATTATGAATATGAAATTTATAATTTTCTTATTTGTGAAATGTATATTTGTTTTATATATATTATGTTGAAAAAAATTATCACCATTTTATATGCATACTGAGTTTCTAAACTTATTTAGTATGTTGTGATTTTAAATTATTGAGATTCTTATTGTGCATAGGATGAATTAGCATTTCCACAGTGGTTCTTGGTTCCTTAGGAAATAAGCCTATATGTCATTTGAAGATTCTTAGGAACTTATTTAGTTTGGTTAAGAACTTTGATAGTTGTATTTATTTGTAAATACATTTTTATTGGATCTTTAGTTGTTATTTGATAGTATGTTAATTTATATCTTAACTTCTGGGTTAAGGTGTGATAGTGCAAGTCACTTTGGCCATGGAAAAGGCATAGCCAAAAGAGTAATGCCAGGTGAATATATTGCTATGTACAAGATTGCATGGGCAATAGGAATAGAAGAATCTATAACAACTTATGTGCTTATAAGAATGGATTTAGCAATCACTGATAGGGATGACATCATATCGCTATCTTTTGGCTTCGACTAGACTCCTTATTTTAAGGATGTGGTTGCCATTGCTTCTTTTCCAGTAATAGAGAAAGGAAATTTTATTGCATACACTGTAGGGAATGATGGAGGTCACAACTCAATACATAATGGAGCACCTTGGATTGTGACAATGGGATTGTGACAATATGAGCTGGCATGCTAGATCAAAGTTTCAATGCAAGAGTGACTCTAGAAAATGAGTTAATGCTAAAAGGTATATTATACTTTCCAAATAATATTTACATTACAAAGGCATTTTTATACTATAACAAAGCCAATGTAAGCAAAACAACATGTAAAGTCTCAACACTAGACCAAAATAAGGTTGTTGGAAAAGTAGTCCTTTGTCATAATAATGCTAGAATTGATGTTTATCAATGAATGAAAAAGGTTGAAAGGATGGATGTATATGTTGGAATCTTTTGGAAGATACACGAATTTTACCACCAAAGAATTACTCCACTTCTAGCTTGATTTTGAACACTACTTTTGAGACTTTGATTAAAAAGTATGTGCTAGATGAGAGTAAAGCAAAGGTCAAAAGTATGAGGTTTATTTTGATGAAATTGAACACAAAACCAGTACTTCAAATGGCATACATCTTTTCATAGGGGCTAGATCCAATCAACCCTAACTTACTAAAGCCATATATTCTGACTTCAGGCGTTGATGTGCTGGCAATAGTCGCACCTAATATACCATTTATCAAAATTAGGAAGTACAATTTGGTAATAAATTATGCACTATACTCAGGAACATCAATGGAACATCTCATGTTTCTAGAGTAGCAGCTTTACTAAAAGCTATCTACAAGAAATGGAGTTTAGTAGCCATCCGTTCAACTATGATGACCACAACATATATCATAGATAACACCGGTTTTATTTTGAAATATGAAAGCACTGGTCTTCCGGCTACACTTCTAGATTTCGAGGCAAGCCATATTGACCCTAATAGAGCCACCTAAGACTCATCTATGACATGGATATTCATGATTACATTTATTTCCTTTCCAGTCTAGGCTATGCTGAAACACAGATGAAATCCTATCCCCCGACGAAATCAATGAAATTGTTGTGATGAACCCATCGTCCTAAATTACCCTTCTTTGATGGCAATAATTTACCACTAAAATGGTTAAAAAATTGAGCAGGGTTCTCACGAATGTGGGTGAAAAAGAGGCAATGTATCAGCTAAATGTAAAGTTTCCAACTGAACTGAGAATCACAGTAAAGCCTAACACTCTAGCATTCACTCAAAAATATCAAAAGCAGAGTTTTGTTTTGAGCATAGAGATTAACAATGAAGCTCTATACATGGTCCTTAGTTTTCATAACTGCATTGATCAGCATAACCATAAAGTGTCAAGCCCCATAATGGCCATTAAACCCTAGCTAAATATTCATTGTCACAATGATTTGTGAAATGAATTTTCCATTTGTCTTTGTGATCATTATTATTAGCATAAATGGTGATGTTGAAGTCACTTTAAATATGAAGATCTCGAAACTTGTATCTTGCACCATAAAATTAAGATGGTAAAATAAATCATAAGCTAATGCTTTATTGTGTGTGAATATAGATTATAGTCATTCAATGTTATAGAACATTAATATCAACGGTCTCATTCAAAATCACTTGGAATTTTATCACGACCAAAGAGAAACTTTAGAGTAAATCCAATACCTTAAAGTCAAAATGTTTTTAGGGATAAAACAATTACTTTTTAGACATGATGTAGGCACTCAGGTCTATCATTTTAATCCTCCTGATAGTTAAATACAAATATATTAAAAAAGGTAAGCATGACGGACTATTAGTAAAAAGAAAACTGCATTTTTACATTACTAATAGAGTGAATTATATGATACCCCTGAGATAAGCCCTTCTGCGCATGAATATGAAGTTTTGTTTTTATAACAAGAAAACCCTACACCGTTAATGACCGTTAGTCATCGTTAATTGGGTGAAAGTATTTTTGTCAATTCATTTGAGTTGTCTAACACGTCGCATCACATGTACTATGAATATGATTTTACAAATTAAAAAAAATAAATATAAAAAAATCTTTAATCTCTATCATTCATCTCTATGATGGACAATGGAAATTAATTTCAAAATAATGTATGATATTATATTTTTTTTAAAAGAAATATTATAAAACAAAATAATTTAAAAATTTTTAATCCATAAAGATTTTTTAAAATTTTTTAATATTTTAATAATAATATATTATCAGGGAGCTACACTAATCCTCTTCTTGTTTTTCATCAATGAAAGCTACAATGTTCTTCAATATTCTTCATCAAAGAAGAACAGTAAAACCTTATCAAATGATTGAAACTCCAAATTTGACTCCTCTCAAGTCCTCACAAGCCCCATCAAATGTCCTCCCTATCAAACCTGCCACCGACCTCTCTCTTTATCCCCCACTCTACAACATTTTTTCCTCACTTTCTACTCGTCCCCCACTATACAACATCATTTTCCTTTCCTTCTCCCCATCATTTTCCTTTATAACATCATTTTCAGTTAAGAAGATATTATTCTTATTGGACACGATCATCGGAAAACATATAAAGTAGAAAAAGGGTAAAACACATGGAAAATAAGTGTTTTTTTTTCTTAATTAATGCAAAATTATGAGAAGAAAGATGACCCACTTGCTTGGAAAGCACATACAATTTATGATGATCAAAATAAACTTAAGTGTTTGATGGCGCCAAAAGAATACAATTCTAAAGTCGGTAGTATCTTTTCATGATTTTTTGTTGGAATTGGATAAGAAATTTTGTCCAAAAAAATGATAAATGAACTTCACACTAACATCTTGCAATTAATTGCAAAAATAATTTTATTATAGGCTAATTATCAAAATACCACTCGATTGAAAATAATGTAAAATTACCAATGATTTTCAAAGTATCACGTGACATTATGTATATATATATATATATATATATAAAGAGAGAGAGAGAGAAACACACACACACAAAAACACATATGGTCGTCTATAATACACTTGGATATCGATACACCTAAACTAATTATATTCTAAAATTATAGATTGTATTTCGTTATATCTACTTGTAACTAAACATATATAATTACAACTAAACATGACTGATTGTTGTAAATATGATTTAATTCATTTAGTTATAGTCAGATATAATAAACACAATTTGATATAATAAAATATAGTAAATAATTTTAGAATGCAATCACTCATTTGTAATCATCAAATGTATCGATACTTAAGTGTGTTGTAGAATGTATTATACATACATACATATATATATATATATATATATGTAGTGGGTAAACAAATTAGCCCAATATGTGGAGGCCTAAAAGACTTGACACATCAACAAGCTTGAGACATAGCCCAACCTAATCAAAGATAATGACTTTATGACGCGTTATGAACCCAATAAGTGGTGATTTATAGGGATTTACTGAAACAGTCACCATAAAGGAGAGTAATGGTGAAAACAGATGTAGTATCAAGTGCCATAATAATTGTGGCAAACATATCTCGACTTTAAAGAGTGACTAGTATGTCCTGTATATAAATAGTTGTGTAGAGAGTATGGAGGACATAGAGAAATCTCCGCACAAACTTCTTTCATCCAATAAAAGCCATCTCGGCCATCGTATTTCGTCTTTGATCAAGAGTTCTAACAATCTCATCTCATCTAACCACACTAAGCCAAGCCCAAATACAACCTTTGAGACTTACAACGTTGATCGTAATCCTACGGTTGACATACATCACTATTGCATACAACCATGTATTATTTTCATCTAACCACACTAAGCCAAGCCCAAATACAACCTTTGAGACTTACAACGTTGATCGTAATCCTACGGTTGACATACATCACTATTGCATACAACCATGTATTATCTTCATCGGAATGGCACTTGTTGAATGATGCATATTTGATTCTATTATTTATTTATTTCGACTAGATTATTGGCTTGAACATTAGACTGTTTTCGGCTGGCACCATACTTATGTCAAAGTCACTTGTGCTATCTCTTGTTCACTATGTGTAGGATACAAGTTGCCAAAATTTGATCAACAGTCGATGCTTTAAAGTTTGACCCCACTACAATATATATGAATCTCTCTCTCTCTCTCTCTCTCTCTCTATGAAAATGTATAAGATTTTTTACACATATCGTATCGATATTTTTAGTAATTTCACTAAAATTTATGACAAAAATTTTATGTTCAAAAGTAAAAGTTGTATACGTGATTCTATGTAGAATTTGAAGTAAATTAAGAGAATGCATTGAAAGATTGTATTTGGCATTCCTCTAAACAACTCATCACAAATTTCATTTTTTGAACAAAAAATTTATATTATAAAAATATAAATTTTTGTACGTGTCTTAGATTGACTGAAAAGTATATTAAAAGAGTACATTAGGAAAACATGTATAGCATTCCTTGACAAAACAATAATAGGATCACCTTGGGATTATGTATGATTAATTTAGACAGCTCTTGTCAAAGTTATGATACACTCACTGTTAACTTTTAAAACTAGTTGCAATTTTACATTTACTAAAAAAAAAAAAAGTAATTAAAGCTTGCTTGACATGTAGGATTTGATTCGATAAATTAATATTGTGATATGATTCATACAGTATGAATTTGGATAAAAATAGTATTATCTTTTGTTTGGTGTAGTTTGAGATTAAGAAAAAAGTAATTATTGAGTGTTAAATAATTTTAATAAAATAAAGCTATTTTAAATTCATTCTAAGAGAGTAAAATTACTTTAAATATATTAAATCAAATTAAATTTGGTTAAAAAAAGTTAAATTATTGTTTTTAAATAAAGCTAATGACTTAATATTAACCTTTTAATAATAACATTTATTTTATAATATGATCAAAAAATATTGATTTTTAATCTATCGACAAATTGTACGAATTAATTTTTCAAATAAATGAAATCAATTTAATGTTTTGTATATATATTTTTTAAATAGAGAATGAAAGGAACAACACAATTATTATTCTACATGTATCTTTCATTCTCATAAGCTAGAATAAACGTGTTTATAGAGCATCCTAACTAAATTGCCTTGAAAAAACTTCTACCACTACTATGATTTCAAAGAACCAATCATCAATATTTTCCTTTTACACTAACTTATAACTTATAGGCCCCATTTGTTTGCCCAGATTGGACTAGGTTTGGATTAATTTTTATCCAAAACCATGTTTGAGATAGACAAAGGAGGCTGGACAAATTTAACCCATCGCTTTCTTATCTCACTTGAGTGAGATAATTCCAACCTGTTGTAAAAGCGGGTTAATTTTCTCCTACTAGATCTCTCATCTCTCACCTGACTCACCTAAACCTTAATGTGTTCTTCGATAAAAGCACGCCTTTATATCAACGTCCAATTGAACACCGACAATGGCGATCGTGTCGCTGCCAAACTCGACAAGATCATGCTAGAAACAGTGTTGGAAACGACTTCACTCAGTGTCGACTTTAGAAATGAACCGAAGATGATAGTGGAGAGTAAGAGGTATGACTTCGCGGTAGAGGTGAGGAGTGATGGACGAATTAGAGAGAGGGTTTGGATGTGGGGAAAACATGTGGCGACTCTTTTAGGGTGATGAAGAAAAGGTAATCGAGGGTGCAATGTGATAAGAGAGGGATAAAGGTATTAGTGGTGAAGGAGGGAAGGTTCTGCTTGTGGAAGAGGTAAGTTCTGCTTAGTGAAATAAAAGATTTAATCCTATCCCACATTTCAACAGACATAGGATAATATTTAAATCAATCTAATCTCCTCTTATTCAATCCAATCCAATCTCATATAAATAATCCAATCATATCTCATGCACCAAACAAGACCATAGTAGTCATGTCTACTTCAAACCTCCATCACCAACATGTCTACTTCTTAGATCGAATAAAGTTCGTTGATTGCTTAATGTAATGGAAGAAGCATCCATTAGGGTAGATACGAGCAAAATCAAAAGCAAAGCAACGGTTGAGTTTTTCTTTGATTGTATAGAATTGGCATAAGCAATTGGATGAGCAATTGATTTTTGCTTTATTGTTTTTCAATTTTTAGCTTCTTTTTTATTTTCAGTTTATAGAGAGAGACAAAGATAGAGCAAGATGATGGAGAAAGAGACAAAATTGTTGGATGATCATATACTTATAAATGGATGTATTTGTAGTTTAAATAGAATTGTTATATTTATCTTATTTAAATAGATTTTTTTTAAGGAAATATAATAGAAAAACGTCATGACATCTCATATAAATTATATTTTATTAAATAAATAAATAAAATTATTTTATATTATATAAATTACAAAAATATATATTTATTTATTTATTCAACTAAAAAATAAAGTTTTATTTTTTTTCTAATAAGAAAGAAAATAATCATATTAAAAGACATTTAAAATATTCAAAATTCTATTTTTAAAAAGACATAAAGGTCATAGTATGTATTATAAAGTTTTAAAAATGTTCTGTCCCAACGGTCTCAAAAGCTATTTCAAATGTAAAAGTTTTTTTTTTGAAATGCACCAGTCAAACAGTAATTCGAAAACTCAAACTTTAACTTTTATTTATCTACCATCAAAAATTAAAAAAAAAAAAAAACTATTCCAATCTAGGTTTTCACCATCGGCAAAACAACAATTAGAACGAAAAGAAGAGGCTTGAACATAATTTTGCTTCTTTTATGGGCCCGGTCTACACGAACCGACCGGTCCAGTGGCCGATGTGTTAACTTGTCAGACACTGAACTTTCGAGTTTCGAATTCTTAAAAACGCGGGTGGGTTGCTACTCTCGAATCGAAACCCCCGATAATTTTCAACAACAATGGATTTGGACCCCGATGATGTTTTCAGAGACGACGAAGACGACCCCGACAACGACTTCTACCAGGTCTTCTTCTTTTGCTCCTCTCTTCAGTTCAAAACTACTTAGCTTCCTCTTTCTTCTTTTCAAAATTGTCAATTTGCAGGAACGAGAGTCTACCAAAGAATTTGTTGTGTACCTGGTCGATGCTTCTCCCAGAATGTTTAGTACCACCTCTCCAGGCGTGAGTAATGTTGAATCTCTTAGTACTTCGAATAGTAATTGTTTCTGTTGTTAATTTCAATCGGTGTTTGTTTGGGTGAAATGGACTAGACACATGTAGAGAGCTCGATTTTTTATTGAATTTGTCAACGTAAATTATGAAGGTGTCATGGTGTTGTTGAAGTGTACATGTGGAGAAATATGATTTTACATTAATTGGTGTTTTTGTGGAGTGTGTGTGGGAGTTGAAGTGTTTGTGTATCGACAAGAATAGTTGTGATTCGTGTAATGTAGATAAATTGTGAAAGTGATAATTTAGTATGTCTTAAGAAAAGCATAATGGTTTGTATTAGTGGGGTTTATATCTTGACTGTTTAGTGAGGCTGTTTGACTGGTAATTTATGTGTGTTTCGCTGGTTGGGATTCTGTATTGACTACTTAATAATTTTGAAGCTTGTGAAAGAGCTGTTGTTAGTATTGTAAATTGGGGTTGCCATTTTTTTTGGATGCTTAGACATGGCCTTGTAGTTTGTCTGACCTCAAAATTGTGATATGTTCTGGAAATGATTCTCAGTAATAGAACCACATGTATTTTCCGCTTGAGCTGCATCACGATATGTATTTCAGTGGAATGTGGTTCATTAAGTGAGCAAATAATGATGAATGACAAAGTATGTGACTCTGTATGTTTGGTACAGTTGTAAAGCACACAAGGAAACTGAAAATTTTAATGCATTAAATCACAACGTTTGATGTTTGGTTTTGTGTTTGGTCTTTTTGCAAGCTACTCACTATCGACAAGTTCATGCGAGATTGAGTTTCTTTACATGCAGCTTTTTAAACTTAAATGCGTAAGTGCTTAACATGTTTGGAACTTATTGTGTTTGCATTTTTTTTTTATTTACTTGTATTGGCAGGAAGATCAAGGGGACGAAACTCATTTCCACATTGTTGTTAGTAGTATTGCGCAATCACTGAAGACTCAAATCATTAATAGGTCATATGATGAAGTCGCTATTTGCTTCTTTAACACTGTAAGATGTTTTACAAAGTGAAAGATGCCTTCCCTTGATAATTACAAATTATTAATTGCTTCATCTGCTATTCCTAGTAGTCTTCATTTTTAGATTTCCAGTTTCTTCTTTGCTGATGTTAGTGATGTTATAATTGTTATTTCGTTTCTGAAAAATATTGTCTTGGTTATGGTAAGGCAAAATCTTTGGGTTTTCTGTTTTGTTATAGAATAGAGCTAGCTTTTAATTTGAAGTAGAAACTTCACAATATATAGTTGTTGCTTTGCTGACAGTGTAGCAGTGGATGTAACAAAAATGAAAAGCTAAAGTGGGAAAAGTAACTAAATTGGAAAGGCTACATATTGCATTTGGTTTTCTACATTTATTTTACGTCCCATTTCTAAGAAAAAATTCTAGAAGTGGATGAAAACGTATTATCTGTGCTTCCAATTGAAATATTTAATAATGATGAATGATAAATGATTACATCGTTGTTAGACTAGTTGTTGACCTTTAATCATAAGCTAACTATATGTAGCCTATAAGAGACCCACCCTTGGTTTGGGACATGTGGCTCATTAACTCTTAATAATTATGGGCTACACCACCCTTAATTCTGGGAATATGATTTAAGGGTCAGTTGTTGATACTTTATCCCAGTATAATTGTTAGAGTCTTTAGTAAGAAACCAGATCTAACTCAATAAAATTTACGAAGTGTACTCCTGAATATTATAATGGATCTTATGAAGATGTAAAAAATCTTTTAGAAAATTGAACCATTCAAGTAAAGGTAAAACAAAAGTAACTTCACATAATTCTAAGCTAAACACATTTCAATTTTAACATATTTTCTGTACATGACTATTGTTCTTTTCTGTTAAATTTCCGCTGTATCCAATGTTCTTATGATCTCTATTTTTTTTTACTTTCTTAACTTATACTATGATGTAGTGTATATGCCAAAGATAGACTTCTGTCATTGCTGCATTCTGTGGTCACTCTACTGATGTTACAGACACGTTTTCTTTGTTTGTTTTATTTTATTTTATTTTATTTTTTCATAATGCAGGTTGGTATGTCTAGTTTGCTGTAGAGGTGCTTTGATGTTTATTTTTGCTTCTTTAGTGTTAGGATTATATGTTAGCAATAATATATGGTTTATTTTTATGTTGGGCTTTTCTTTATTTTTCAAATCATTTGCAGAGAGAAAAGAAGAATATGCAGGATTTAAATGGTGTTTTTGTGTTTAATGTTGCTGAAAGGGAGAACCTAGATAGGCCAACAGCTATGTTCATTAAAGAATTTGACCAAATAGAGGGTAAGTCTTGGTGAATTAGTTTTGTATTTTATGTTGATACATGATTAACTATTAGTTCTAAGCTTCAGCTCTTCTTGTTCCCAGTTTTACATAATTCTTTACTAATCTGTATTCATTCTCTTCTTTACAGGTAAGTAACTCATAACAAGTAGAATATTATCTAACAATGACCTCCTAACTAAATTGAATGAAAAAAAAAAAAAAAGAATTAATTTGGAATTCGATTAAAACTTAGCCTATTGATTGTCGACTACTGAGCATTATTTAAAGAACTTCACTGTTTTCCTGCTTAGCATCTGTGAATTTCTTCTATTCCTAAACTACATTACCCAAAATATAGCAAACACACTGCAATTCCAGATAACCACTTCTTTCTTTTCCTACCCCAGGTGCTCAGAAATTTTTAGTTAGAAAAGAAACACATGATGAAAATGCCTAATTCAGGCCTGCAACCAGAATTCTCTTGTTCCATAAGTCTGTGACAACTGGACATGTGGAAGTCCCATTATTTTTGTCATGATCTAATAAATTGCTTCAAAACTCTGTCAACTATCTAATCAATGTTGGAAGTTTTAAAATATTTTTGTTGATTTCTTTATTATCTATTTATTTAGTCTTTTGGGTTATGATAACTTCCACATATATATGGTTTCGTATTTATTGATTTTCTGTGTGAAAATTGCTGTTCATATTATCTTTGATGATTAAGCTTTTAGGGTAACACTTATTAGCATTGTTCCCCACAATAAAATTGCATTTATTTTGTTCTAATTAGTCCCAACAACATTTTGAGTGTCTGGTTGCTGACGTTATCAACAGTTAAGACTAAGCTATTTTTTCCTCTAATAATTTTCTGTTGGTGCAAGCTAGCTTCTCAAATACCATGTTGAAAGATCAAGGACTTGCTTGAAATGGAAAATGCACAGAAGTCTGACAACAATAGTTGTTACTTTTGTGGATTTATTGTATTTTTCTTCTTATTTCATCACTTGGAATGTTTGAGGATGGTCTTACCTGTGTAGTTCCTTTTAAGTCACTTAATTAAACTTGGCCTTTGTGGAATTAGTATGTTCTGCATGTTTTGGTTTGTGTCATTTCCTTTTCTGTTAGATATGACAGCTCCATTACTTTGTCAAACGAGATAGTGTGTTTGAGGTACTATATATTATCTATGAATGAGTCTCGAAGTTGCCCAAATTTCAACCACTGTAATTCACATTTTTATTTCGACCAATTTAATGTTTGAACATATAAAATGGTAAAAAATTGATAAGAGGGAAAACGTCTTTTCATTGTTTACACTAATCTCAGCCTATCCTAATTCTTTTATAACAGTATGTGTGCTTTATTATGAGCACAAGTTGCAGTTTTTCCTATGAAGTGATCATGGTTATAAGCATAACGGTATCAGGATACATATATGTTTTATTTTGACAGCATGACATGGTGGACCAATTGCAACTTTGAGATGGACTGTTGTGGAAGTTAGAATAAATCCTGATTTTCAAAATATTTTGTTTGCAGAATCATTTCAGAAAGAAATTGGGAGTCAGTATGGTATTCTTTCTGGGTCTCGTGAGAATTCCCTTTACAATGCTCTCTGGGTAGCTCAAGGGCTGTTGCGTAAAGGGTAATGCTACATAGATGTTGGTTTGGTGCAGTCTGTTGAAGTTTTATGTGTCTAAGTTAGAAGTTCCCTTTTCTGTTCCTCGTGTATTTTTTAGTAATGTTTAGTAATCTATCTCAGATCTACTAAGACTGCTGACAAGCGGATATTGTTATTCACAAATGAAGATGATCCTTTTGGCAGCATCCAGGGTGCAGTGAAATCAGATATGACAAGAACCACATTGCAGCGGGCTAAAGTATTGATTTTAATACACTTTAAAATGTTTCTAAGTTTGCAGCATTGTATTATAAGGATCAGTCACTGATGCATTTTTTTCCAGGATGCTCAAGATCTTGGTATCTCAATTGAACTTCTACCCTTGAGTCGGCCTGATGAGGAGTTCAATATTTCTCTTTTCTATGCTGTATGCCCATAACTTCACCATTTGATTTCTTCAATAATTTTCTTGGCCAAATAGATTACCAATTATCATATCTCTTATATCTCAGGATTTGATTGGAGTAGAGGGTGAGGATCTTGCTCTGGTCTTGTCATCGGCAGGACAGAAGTATGCATCTTTGTTTTGTCTTTCCCTTTATCCCTTTAACAGTTTGTTGTGCATAGCAAGGATTATCACAGATTGCGTTGTAACTCGAGCAACTGACGATTGCCTTACATCTACAACTGCTTAAATATCTCTTCTGTTTCATACTCAAAAGCAAGAAGTACAAAAAACTTAAGATAATTGTCATTAGAATTAGTTAAGATAGGTTTAGAAGAGTTGAATGCAAACCAACTTGAAAAAGTAATTTAAATTTTGATGATATTAAGTCTATGATTTACTGTTTTACCTTATAGTTATCAGCAAAATTTGTTAACTTGGATTAGTATGGAGCACCATTTTTTTGTGTGTGAATCCAGTGAATGAACATTATTTTTTGCTAACAAGTGATACTGGTTATCAATGTAGGTCTGCAATGCAATTAATATTTGCAAATTGCTGCAATGTAGTTTATGGTTAGGTGCTCCTTTCTTTAGAGAGGGCAATGATATTCTCCCATTGCTAATTATCCTAATTTGCTAGTTCTTGTTGTAAATCATGTCCCAGTGTACCTATAGTAGAGCCATGAACTTGTAACTTAAACTATTTGTTAGCTACAAATCCGTGTCATTATATTATTACTATCAGAAACCTTAATACACATGCATGGCCATTTGCTCAACTCTTTTCATATATTTTCATGAACAAACTTTTGTCTTGTCAAGAGTTAAAAGCATGCTTCATTAGTGCAGTATAATTTAAGATTGACTCTGTATCTCCTTGAATATAATGTTTTTGTTTATATGATGATTTAAGAAATGATTCTGATGATATTGGCATTTCACTTGCATATCGTAAGCTATATAATCCTATACTCAATAATGCTGATTTCTATAAATGTTTCTAAATTTAGATTGGAAGATTTGAAAGATCAGTTGAGAAAGCGTATGTTCACGAAGCGTATAGTTAGAAGAATATCATTTGTAATTGCCAATGGGCTGTCAATTGAATTGAATACTTATGCTTTGATTCGTCCAACTGTGCCAGGTAGACATGGTTCAATATGTTCTGTTGACATTTTAGATTTTAAGCTGCATGTAATCTTGTAATGCTTCATATCATCCATGCTTTGGGTTTGCAGGCTCAATTACATGGCTTGATTCTGTCACAAATCGTCCTTTAAAGGTATATTCTTGCCATGACTTTAAGTTGCTCTAATTTATTTGTAGTTATGTTTAAATTGTGTTGTAGAATAAGAACCATCTATTTTTATTTTTTCTAATAATTTCATATCAGGTTTGTATATGTTCTCAAAATATCAGTCAATGCCATTGATATCCTTGACAATTCTTGGAAATTGAAGCTATTGCAAAATACATTGTTTTTCTTGATGGTCTTGCAACTTGTCATGTATTATAATCTCACAAGTTTTTCAAATAGCATAACTATTATGTTGTAAATTCCCTACCCTAATTCTTGATCCGATCATGCACTTTGTTTTCCGAATCATTGACTAATCTTTGTGCATATTTATAGATTTTAATTACTGAAACCCTATGCTATCCCAGGGATTGTAGTGAAAGTATATCAAACTTTTGCTTGCAGTGGGTTTTCTTATTTATAAATTCATTGATCTAAGTTCAAAGATACAAGTTCCTGCAAACTTGAAAGCATTCCAGTAGAGTCCCTCCCCATTTTATCATTTCTGCCTCAGTTGATGGTGGAACCAGGTATGACAGAAAGCTTTAAAAAGAAATAAAGTGCATTGTGCACTCAGAAAAGAATTAGATAATGATACCTGTGATGTGAAAATGCATTATATGTAGAGAAAGAAGCCACAAAGGTCCCCCATGTGCTTTTACTGTTAGACAAATTCAGCTTATAAATGATCAGTTCGGTGAAGATGCATAGTATAAAGCTCCATCTCTCTCCATGGGTCAACTTGCTTGATAGTTTAGAAAGTCTCTTCCTCACACTATACCAGTGCTGATTTCATCTTAAGTAGAGATCAATTGTGTTGAAACAGAAATGTCTGTTGAAATAGACAAAGCTCTTCATATTTGTTTCTACAAATTTCATCTTGTCAAGGATTTTATTGTCAAAGGAGATGGTCACAAAACAACAATCATTGCCCCAAACTTATTAATCTAATATCCTGAAGGGCACATGATTGTTTTTTGTTTTTTCCTTCTCCTTACGAAAAAAATCATCTGAAGTGCTAAGTTATTGTGCAAGATGTTATATACAACATTATACCTGTACAATCTAATCTAACAAAAACTAGTAAATAAGTTTCTTGGCCCAATGTTGTGATTGTTTAAACCTGGATGTAGAAGAATCATAAACAGAGTTAAAGGAGGTCTTCAGAAGCCAATGGTGCTGAGGATGCGCTTAAGTACATATAAACTAAGGAGTAGAATTGGGAGATTAAGATAAAAATGCTAAAGGGTTGTAACTCTCTAAAATCATGATGTTACTAAACCATTCATGTTCATAATATAGGTCAAATATAGTCAAGGGGTTTGGGGAATGTCTTCCTGAGTCAATTTACTAGTATTGGCTCAATCAACATGAATAAGTTTCCTGGTTCAGGTTCAATAGATAGGCACTTGAGGTTTTAAATGTTTGTGCGTTTTAGGACTTACGGTTGTCGGTGGGACTTACAATATTCTATCAAAAATTGTCTGGTTGTAAACATTCAATCCTAAGGAAAAAAAAAGGCTTCTTAATTGGTCTAACAACTTTAAAAGAAGAGAAGTTATTCAAACACAGTAAATAGACCTACTTAACTAGTGAAGCAATCTAGATCTAGCCATGATGCCAAAGATCACATGCCTAACTAAACATTTTGCCAGTGATAAGGTTGTGAGGCTTGCAAATATCTGATTTATGTTGTCAGGTTAGTTTGGGGTTCACTTGTTTGTTGAGGTAATTGTACTTGCAATTCTGCAGACTGAAAGGTCTCTAATCTGTGCGGATACTGGTGCATTGATGCGAGAACCTCCAAAACGTTTTCAACCTTACAAAAAGTGAGTGTTCTTTATTTGTTCTTTGTACATTATCATTTGTCACAAAAATCCCTACTTTTTTCCAATTTTATGCCTTCTAGTTCCATGTACTTTGGGTTCAAAAGTTTCTTTATTTAGTGTATTCTTTTTACTATCTTTTACTTTCTATTGGTTAGTTGGGACCAGATTTTCCTTTTATTAGTACTCTATACTGTCAACCATCTTTCTTTTCTTGTTTTGTAATTAACTAAAAGCATTTTTTGGCTAGGATCTTAACTCTTATAGCAAACAAATTATGAGTTGGCTCATAGTGTTGTCATATATTTTGTTAATCCAGCTGTTGATGTTATTATTTTAAGTTTCTACTTATGATTTCAGCTCAACTTTTCTGTGTATTCTTCAGTGAGAGCATCAAGTTTTCTACTCAGGAGCTATCCGAGATAAAAAGAGTTTCAAATGGAGAGTTGCGTCTCCTTGGATTCAAGCCATTAAGTTGCTTAAAAGATTATCACAACTTGAGGCCATCAACATTTGTTTTCCCCAGTGACAAGGTTGTTGTCGTGTCATTAGTAGTACAACAAATACTGTTTTGCCAAAGTTCTTGCCCATCTCATTCGTTTACATTGTTTTCTTTAATTTCTTGATGGTTCATTGTGCTTTTTCAAGTTTTTAACGTATGGTCATGCTCCATGCACTTGATATTTCTCAAAGATATATGCTGGTTATTTTTTCATTCTATTTTATTTTCTCATCCTTTCTCTCTCTCACTCTCTCTCTCTATACGTGCACTGTAGAGAGCTGAGTTGGGTGGTCTAAGCTTATATTACAAATTTGTATACAAAAGATATACAAAAGAGAATATTTTAAAATTTGAAATAAAATCTTATAAATTAACAAAAGTATGAAAAATAATATATCAATTGGTGACCATATAATTTATTGTCCGTTATCGCGATGATCCTAGGGATCTGTTGTATAATCTTGGCTGTACTAGCTCCATTCCATAACCTATCTCTTCTAATTCTCTCTATGTCTCATGCAGGAAGTGATTGGTAGCACTCGCATTTTTATTGCCCTTCTTAGCTCCATGTTACGGCTTGAACGGTTAGTATGTTAGTGTTACTGTCTGTTCTAATATGTTGACGATATTTATTCATCAAATTTATTATGAAATGCCATTTGCATATGTTAATATTACAATTGCATGGCATTATGGCTTTTAATCCCATCTTATTATATGTGTTGTTCTCAAAATTAACATTTTATTTTGAAAAACATCCAAAATTTGGATCTCTATACAATGAACAATGCTCCACCATTGCCTAATGGTTCTAATTAAATGATTTTTGGTTTGAGTGATTCTTGTAAGTATTGATATTGAGTTTGAAGTTAACATCTATTTACAGCATACATTCAATATCATTTATCAGCAGGCTTGGAGATTGAAACCACTTGATAATTTAGAATCATTTTATTAAGTTATGGGTAAACTCAGGATGAAAACCGAAGGCCTTGTTTCTTCTGTCTGATGTATAATCCATGACCATATGTTTTGCTCTTCTGTACTTTTTTTAAGGTTTGTTTGGGATAACTTTTACTTTTTACTTTTGATAGTAAAAGAAGAAAAATAAAACCCCAAACTTTTTTAAATACTGTTTGGATTATACATTTCAGAAAAGTTTTAGACTTAGAAGAACTATTAAGACTGTTTGGTTAGAATATTACTAAAATCTATTCCAATCATAAATTGATTTTTATGCCCTTTTAGAAGAGCTTTTAAATATGTTTGGTTGAAACATTTTAAATATGTATGTTCTTTATAAACAATTTAACAATTTATTATGGAAACATATATGTAACTTATTGTTTCAATTATATTTACTTAAACTTTGGTTATTAAAATAAATTAAGTAACAAATTAAATTAAAGTTACACATATTCATGAATAATAATTCATACAAATTATGTCAATAATTTTACATGAAATTGTAATGATAACAGTAAAAAGATAATTTATCTAAGCATTAATTATCTTGCAATTGATGTCAAAAATAAGTTCCTATGCAGCAATTTAGCAACCAATATTACTCTATTTTCAGCTCTTCTAGACCTTACCTTGAGTTTCTTGTCACTACTGAATCACATCAACCCCATCTCAATATACATCAATAGCTTCAGCAGTAAAGCCAAATCAAGGCACACGAGTGCCTTCATTATCAACAACATGAAATTAAAGGATCCAAGCTGTGAAAAATAAACAAATACCCCATTCAAGTTGCACTCACAATTTGATTTTAAGACTGCCTAGGATTCAAATCATATTGTAACAAAAACACAAAAACAAAATAAAATGAAAAGTAAAGAAATGAAAATTCAGGTAAAACTAGGATGACATGATGAAACAATAATTTTACAACATTGAGCTAGAAATATTGCATTATTTCCAATGAACTTTTAATCTAATGAAGAAAGAGTACATGAAAAAATAACACCATTTCAATTGTTGTCTCTTGAGGCAAGAAAGAATTATAAAGGAAGAAAGAACAACCTAGACAACTATAATACAATGTAGTAGAGCAAAATGGTGTGTGTACTTGTACTCTTAACTTAGGAAACTCTCAAGCCATCCTCCTTTACAAAATCCACCAAAACTATTTTAGTTGCTTATTTCAATACCACCAACTGCTCCCAAAGTAATAGTCATCTTCAACTTTAAAGTCATAAAAAATTTCCCACTTGAATGACCTGATGAATGAATCAATTACTAGAGCTTGTACACATCCGCTAAAGACGGGCACTTCTTTGTCACAAGTATAGTCAAGATAATCATAAAACAGGAGAAATTCGAATATAACAAATTACACTCCCACATATATGAATGTGTTTAATCATTTATATATTACATGAACATAAGTTATATATTTTCAAACAATTGCATTTGAATTTCTAGATCATGTATTGTTATAAACTTATAATATTGTGCTTTTACATTGAATATGGTATATCAACATTACTTTGAGAAAGCTTGATTTCAATGTTCAGTACCATACAATACTCAATAAGCATCTCTATACTCAAAAAGCATTTCTATACTTTTAACAAAACATTTTCACAAACCCAAAAAAGCATCCCCTTTTGCAAGCCCAAACAGTACATCGCCAACCAACCCTGTTTGAAACAGAAATCAGAATCTAAAATCAAATGAGGGCTTTTGTTTTACAATCCTTGTATTTGAAGAAGACAAAGTTGATAAATACATATAACACAGCAAAGGAAACACCAAGTTGACATGGATTTCTCATACACAACAAAGGAACACTAATTTAACACTGCATAGGAAACACCAAATAGGCCAAAATCGTAGAGAATCCTGCAAAGCAAGTAAAAACTACCTAATCTTACTTGGTTACAAGACAAAAACACATATTCAACATTATAGACTACCAAAATTGTAAAGAATCCGAAATGCAACAAAAATTTACCTAATCTTACTGATTTACAAGACGAAAACACATCCTCAACATTCTAAACTGCGAAAATTGTAATGAAGCCACATGTGAAAATAAAATTTACCTAATCTTACTCATTTACAAGAAGAAAATCAGAGGCATACCTGAATGTACTCATGATGGATAACATTGTCTTGCCACAGCGTTGAATTAAACCCTAAAAGTGAACTCAAAACCTTAATAATTAGAAGATAACACAAAACAGTTCACAAAAACCTCAGCATAGTTGATAAATGGTGATACAACCAACTGAAACATGTGAACTTCTCCCTTCTAAGGTCTGTCAATTTGCAAGTAGTGATAATGATCAAATATAGCGAAAAAGAATACGAAAGTTTTCCTTGTTGGTGTTGGAGTTATCTAACTCTTTGGTAGAGATTCTTGGTTTTATGATCTTCAAGTGACGAATACTTGGAGTGTCTTCAACTCACCTGCAAACCCAATGCCAATCGAATCCACAAAATGTTAGGTTTCATATGGGAAGACAGTGAAGGAACGATTGAAACACATTGAAGGATACTTTGGGCAAATATATTTTGGTATTTATAGTTTGAAGGGTAAATTTGGTATTACAAAAATTTTATTAAACAAAAATCGGCTTCCTGTGTTTTGTTTGAAAGCTCTTTTGGAGAAGCACCATGGCCCTAGCTTCTCCTCAAAGAGCTTTTAAAATCTATAAGCTCTTTTGGATGGATGATCCAAACGGAGTTTAAAACAGCTTTTGGCCTTCAAAAGAGCTTTTAGGACTCCTAAAAGCTATGCCAAACAGGCACTTAATTTCTTTAATGGATGTGCCTTCCTAAAATTGTATTTTTTGATCTTCAAAATGTTTGGACTTTGGATTAGCACGTTTGTTCATGACAGCTCAGGTTTTTAGCAGTTTGTTCATATTCTTCTTGAATCTTGATCACCTGGATGGCTGGATCTTTTTGATGTTTAATCATAACAATGTTTTATTACTTATGTAGATTATAGAGTAAATGGCAATTGTCATTCAATGTAAAGCTCAAGCAATTACTGCATGCAATAGAACTACTTTTGAGTTTAAATTTTTATTTTGCAGTTTTGCTGTTGCATTCTATGGAAATCCATCTCATCCTCAGTTAGTTGCCCTTGTTGCTCAAGTAAGACATCTTTTACATATTTGCATAAGTTTTGCCATTGCTGCATATTTGAGTAGATAACTTTGTGATTCTCATCAATGAGCCTAGCTCTAGCTTAGTACTTGATTATAGTTCCCTGAAGATTAACTTGAAATTGATTGTCTTTAATTTCTTACAATTATTGGGATTGTAAATGATAAATAAGAGTCTTAAATCAGGAATTTATTTTCTGAAAACAAAATCTGGACCTAATTAGATTACCAACTTTTGTTTCTACATATTTTTGTGTTTGTGCTGTTCAAAAGTTACCTATGATCTGTTTTGAACAAAACTTTAATATGCTTTGAGCATTGTAATGGAGGGCAAGCAAACGACATTTCTGTGCTTAATCACACTGTTACCATATTGAAAAGTAATTTTTTTCTAAGATGAAAGTTTCAATGCACCAATAATAAACTGATTAATTCCAAAGATGAATGTTGCATCGGAAATTGAATATGGCTTGTTTCTGGCTACTTTTGTAATTATACTATTAAAGTTAACATTTGTGATTAAGTTTACCAATTTGGATTTTGAAACTTCACAGGATGAGATGCTTAATGCTGGCATTCAGGCCGAGCCACCTGGAATGCACATGATATATCTCCCATACTGTGATGACATCAGAAATGTTGAAGAGGCAAGAGAAATATCTGAGCTAGTAGGAATAGGTTTTCTTATGTTATTTTCACTGAGGAAATTTTTAATATTTGCAGCATTATTCAGATGAAAATGCTGTACCTCGAGCAACCGATGAACAAGTCAGAATGGCCATGGCATTGATGAAGCGTATTGACTTGAGAAATTTTTCAGTATACCAATTTGCTAACCCTTGTAAGTTGCAATATGATATGCTGTAATCTAGTAGCTTAAAATACAATTTGCTAACATATAGATACCAGTATATCTTCAAATAGCAATTTATCATGTAATGGTTTCTACTCATGAGCTTATACATCAAGTGAAACGGTCATTTCGTTTCCAGTTTGTGAAATTGTTATGCTCCTAATAACTTTGTTTCAAGCTAAAGCATAATAAACTAGTAGCATGACTGATAGATTCCTACTAGGTAACTTAAATGTCAAATTTCATTGTAGTTAAACAAGTGAATACTTGGATGGTTAAATATATATGGATTAGTTTGAGTGAAAGCATACATTTTCTCGATAGCATTTGTAAATTGTAAGTCAGCAACCTAGAATAAATCTTAAGAACATTTTTAAGTCCATATTTCTATTTGTCATTAATGCAAGTGTGTGTGTGATATCAACTCCGTATCATGTTTTGCAAGCAATACCAGTTCCACAGTGTAACAGGTTCTTTAATGTTATAATCCTGATGCAATCACATAATTCAACCACATATACTATATGTTGCCAGCACAATTATCATAAAACATTAAGTTCTTCATAATGAAAAAATATGCACCAGATATATAATAGTGCCATTTTTAGTTTCTCACTTCCAGTAGATTCCTTCAATATGTCTCAATATGTTTATTGCAGCCTTGCAGAGACACTATGCGGTATTACAGGCCCTAGCTCTAGAAGAAGATGAGATTCCAGAAACCAAAGATGAAACAGCCCCTGATGAAGAAGGGTTGGCTAGGTAAGGAAAAAGTCGTAGGTTGTGGTCTATTATTTATTTTGATCTTGGGAATTGATAATTATTTGTTGATGTGGCCTGCAGACCTGGAGTTGTTAAAGCAATAGAAGAATTCAAGCTTTCTGTTTATGGGGACAGTTATGACGAGGAAAATAATGATGCCAGCAATGGAAGAGTAAGTGAAGCCTCCAAAAAACGCAAAGCAGTTGCTGAAAATGCTGTTAAGGAGAGTGCAAATTATGACTGGGCCGATCTTGCAGACAATGGAAAGGTCAAAGCTAATGTTATTTCTCATGTTTTAATCTTTCACTGTTTCTGTTTTGTGTTTTGCTATTGCAATTTTGACAAATCAAGACCAGAACATTATACAGATAATCAAATTAACAGCTGATATTGCGCTTTTTCTTCTGCAATTAAGTTTTACTAAGAACCTAGGCTCCATTTCTTTGCAGTTATTCCAGAAATATATTTTGTCTTATAAAGATTTTTTTCGCAAGACTATTTTGAGATTTTAACTTCCTCCAAGCAGCATGATAAATTATCTGCCTAGAGCTTCAAAAATAAATAAATTATCTGCCAAGATACATGAGACTTGTATAAATCTTGTGGAAATGTTATGAATTATGTTTCTTAGAGGTGGCAGGACTTGAGCATTCTTCCCTTTTATTTGTTTATTGTTATTTTTTTGATTGACTGTAAGAAAGGGTGGAAGCTTGGTGGCATTTCTGGTAATACTGAAGAGTGGAATGAGCTGGGATTCAGATTCATTTATTCATAAAATTCAAGGAGAATTTTGATTTGGTATTCGCTTTGTTATTCAAATGATAATCCCAATTTAGTTTCAATTTATTTTTGCAGTTGAAGGATTTGACAGTGGCGGAGTTGAAGTATCATTTGACGGCACACAATCTTCCTGTTACCGGAAAGAAGGAAGCCTTGATCAGCAGAATTTTAACTCACATGGGGAAGTGAACAAATTTGCTATGGTTTTGCAAGGGTTTATTTAAATGTAAGAAATTCTTGACGTTAATAACCTTTTGTAAAGTGCTCTTGCCCTCTAAAAAAAGGGAAAAAAAAAAAAAAAAAAGTTAAAGTCATTACTGTAAGCTTAGCTGCACTGGAACTCTGAATATCCAGTTTTTGAAGGCCATAATCAGAACTTACTTTGAATTGGTTTAGGATGGGAATCAAGCTTCAAAGCATTATGTTGTGAAAAACTACAAATTCTATTATCTCATCTTAAAATTCAATCAAAAAATTTTATTTTCTTATTTGAAAAATCAATCATATCAACGCCTCCAAGTTTAAATTTTGTCTAACAAGATACACGATTTTGTAGACAAACCAATAAATATCCAACGTTGTCAAGAAGCTAATTTTCTTGTTTTAAATTATTGCGACATTTGTTTTATGTATAGCTGTATTTGTTTTATTTTATATCTATGAATGTTGATGTTAAAAATTGCATTAATTTATATTTAAGAAAATAAACAGTGTAAATATAGTTTACATCAAGATGTATGTGTTAGCTGTCACGATGTGTTCTTGTCGTCTTGAAGACTTAATTTGTAATTTTTGAGACTTTTGTATTTGAAACTTCTTTATGCCTTCATCACTCATTTTATGTTATTGAGATTTATTGTATGCCATGAAGACTTATTTTGTACCTTCAAAAATTATTGTTAGGGTACTTTATTTTATTTTTTAAGGAAAAAAAAAAAAAGAAGACATATTTGGGGCGCAATAATAGGTTTGATGGTGAGTGATGATATGAAATAAGGTTGTTTATGTCAAAAAAACTAAAACAACATTAGTCCGCACATATCTAAAATGAGGATAAAAATAATTGCTAATTTTAAAAAATGGCCGATAATAGTAACTTCATCTCTCATATTTGGATTTCTCACCTCTTTCACTCTTCCTCACCTTTTAATAATTTTATGACAAAAGAATTTCAATAAATAGATGGTTAGCATATAATTACTTGTGATTGTTTTTTGTTATACCCATTGTTTGCTGAAAGAAGTGGAAAGATTTTTATTTTGTTTCCTAAAATATACCCTCAAATGCAATGGTACCTAAAGTATAAAACCTCATTAGTTTGATCCTTCCATTAATTGGCCGTTGGTCAAATTTAAAAGTTTTAGAGGTATTTTTGTTTTTAGACATGAAATAGACATTGTGTCAACATTAAATAAAACTTTTATACTCTTAATTAATTGACAAAAAAAATTAAATTTTTATCGTCCATTTATACATAAAAATTAAAAAAAAATAAATATTAGGTGTTTGAAAACAAAAATATTCTAGAAAATAGAACTTTATAAGGAAAATGAAAAAGGATTGAAGTAGGAAGATAATTTAATCTTTTTTTATTTCAAAGAAGAAGTCCATTTCTTTACAAACATGATATTAGGATATTATGATATTTGATGATTCCCTTAGAGTTAGAGCATCTCCAGTGCTATTATGTAATTTTGAGTTTCTATTAGTGACACATCAATAACCTTTTTTTTTTTTTTTTTTTTTATTTAAATATGGATTCACTTTGCTAAAAAAAAAAAAAAGAATGCATATTTTTATCTCCAATGTAATTGTTTAAAACAAAATATACTTCCACTTTTGAGTTTTGACCAACAATTATAAAACATGAGCCACACTTTTTTTCCTTTTATATTTCATAATTAAGATCAGAGAGAGTAAGGTAACTCTCAATATTTTTAATTGACTGAAAAGAATGAGGCATTTTAATAAGTATTTTTAGAATAATTTTTGAATTGAAAAATTTATCTCCATATTCTCTATATCTTTTTGCCACATTAGCTTTGTATTTGGGTTAGATAATTACATTGGAGAATTTTTTTTTTGCCTCATTTTCTATTTGTCTTATGTTGCAGTAAATTTAACTCAAATGGATAATTGTATTAGAGATGTTCTTATTGATATGGTAGCCAGTGAGGCAATGATTGATTGCAACCTGAACTAGGTTTACACATTGTCCTTAGGTAAAATGAGAAGATCCCATTGGATAAATACTTTAACTAGGGATGGCAAAGGTATACATTATGTGGATTATCAATCTAAATGAGGCTCAAAAGACTAGTAAGCCCCAAGGCCCAAATAGGAAAATAAAGCATTATGAAGCCTATTAGTCTAAGACACATCATCACTTGGCACGTCAGTAAAACCATGCAAGAATCTAATTTTGCTAAGACAACAAAGCAGCTTGAGTTAACCAACTCGCATATAGAGTTGCTTGAGGTCGCAATGATATAGTGGCTTGAAAAATATCAGCTCACATTTTCCTTAATAGTGCAGAATTCCAAAAATAGGAAAATTCTAATATCAATAAGAAGATCACCGTAAATAGGAAATTGTCAAAATTATACTTTGATTCGAATATGAATATATCAAATATATATTTATATAAAATAGGAAATAAATCTTAGCCTTGCCTCTATTCGGGTGACCAAATTTGATGTAAACAAGGATCTCTAACACTATATAAAAGATCTTTACATCTGCAAAACACACGACAACAACACTAGGCAATCCTAGAAATAATTTTAGTAAAAACTTTACTAAATTGTAGCCTTCTCCTCCAAAAATAAAATCGTCATGAACATAGGCATCCTTTAAAGCGACAAATCATGTTAAAAATTCTCTTGTTTTCTTGTTTATTTTCTCGCATCATTATTTTCTTGTTAGTTGACCATAATTACAACCATTGATTCACCTTAAGCTTTCAATTCACATTGATTTGGGTGTCAACCAATTATTGATGTCAACAGTGGAATTGGGGCTAGATTGGCCTGTTTCAAATTTTAAAGCTTTTTGAGCAAGGTGTCTTTACCAAACCCATGACCTAATATGATTTTATCCAAAACTTGAACCCATTTGGGGTGAAGTGCCCTATATCCAACCCATTTTGATTCCATTAGTTAAAAAATATATATATATTTTAATGTAACTTAAATATAAATTTTAACTGTTACTTAAATATAAACAAAATTTAAAATGAAAAATACTCTTAAATTTAAAAATATGCTAGCTCAAATATACATTTATAGTTTAATATCTAGTTAGACTCATACATAAACTTAAAATTAATTGAATATCACCCAAAAGCCAATTTATATCTTAAATTTTATTATCAGTATGAACATTAAAATAACTTAAAGAACATAACGTTCATTAAGGTTAATACAAACAACGGCAATTAAGGACGGAAAAAATCCCCAATCTGACCTAAAACGGTATGGCCATGATCTATTTGATGGATTTAGGGCATGAAAGCTGAGTTTCTGAAGGTTTGGATTAAACAATTTTACCCAATTTTATATTGGGTTAGGTTTACGTTAAACAATTTTGACCTAACCCAATTAACCTGTTTTATTTTATATATATATATATTTATACACTAATAATATTAATTTTATTAGTCTTATTATTCTTATTATAGTTTATTTCTAAGTGTTGTGTATTATTATTTTATTATAAAACCTTGTTATGTCATAGTTAGTGTTTTCCATGAACTTTATATTGATAATCATTTAGATGTGATGTTAAAATTGAAGAAAAGATTGAATTATTTTAAATTTTAATGTTGATTTATTGTTTGTATATTTGTCTTTTAATGTATATTTTATGACTTGTTAAAAATTAAATTTGGTCAAAATGGAGTCAGGTTTGAGGCATACAATCCTAAACGGATCCAATTTGGGGCAAAAAATGATATGCCGTTTGGGCTACATGTTAGTTTTGGGGCACCTCTCCAAAAATCGGGTCGAGTTTGGGGCAAATTGATTTGGCTCCGATTCGATCCATTGTTATCCCTAGAACTGATAATTTATTCAGATAATTATTCAAAATTCAATTCAAGCATCTATAACAATAGTTCGCTTTAGATAAAATTTTATAAAAATAAAATAAAATAAACAAAATAATAATGCTAAACACTTAAGAATAAACTATTATAATAAAAATAATGCTAATATAAATAGTATTACTCTACAATAATAATAATAATAATAATAATAATAAAACAAGAAATTGGATGATTGTGATCGTAAAAGTATTTGACCTAAGCTCGATCCAATAATAAATTGAGTCAAAACATTTCATCCAAACCCTACCAGAAATTTGAGTTCAATGTTTCAAACCCTCCGTAAAATAATTAAGGCTCATTGGTTTGGTTCAGATCGGGGATTTTTGTGATCGTCGAGCAAAACGAACATTAAAGTGGGGGGCCTCCTCCTTCATTATCTCTGACATTGCTCATAATTAATATAATGATTGATGGGCAGCTAAAAGACTATATCTCCCCAAGGAGAAAAGTTTTAGTGCACCGGGAATACCGAAGCTACTCCGCTACGTTATTGCATGTCTTCATAGAAAATATAATTTTCAATAAAAAGTAACATGTGTATTATATTTTGTTTGAATTCATTGTATAGAGAATCCAATTATCTACATAAAAGGCACATGTCAAGAGAATTTATAGGGGAAGTATGGCACTGTATGGGTTCGATTGGTACATACTATGAATGATAGAATTTGTATAGGCACCCACAGATACTAACCCAAGATTAAACATATAGTAATTTTAATATTATATCCTCCAAATTTATGTCACACCAAATTTATGTCATACCTCAATTTCGTGATCTTACAGTTTTCTCTAGAATTATTGTCACCTTGATTTGGTAAACTAATAGTGGTAGAGCCAGAAATTTATATGGGATGAGGCACACTATAGTAAAACATAATATAGACAATTATGCTAAAATCCAACTATGATGTAAATACTATTAATTGACATACCAATATTTATCAAACTTATATATATATATATATAATATTTATTGATGGTAATCATATATATTTAGATGAAATCAGAAATAATAAATTATGATAAACAATTTTAGAATTCAATTATTATAATTTTTTTTTGGGCCAGGGGGGGGGGGGGGGGGGGGGGGGGGGGGGGGGGGGGGGGGGGGGGGTGGTGGGGGTGGTCATATATATAATATATATATATATATATATATATATATATATATTCAGATATGCATACACTTGACCAAAAAAAAAAAGAGATTACATTCTCAAATTGCTGATTATAATTTATTATATCTAATTACAACTAAATATATGTGATTACAATCAGTAAATATGATACAGTCGATCACATTTACTGTTTGTAATCGCCCATGTTTAATTGTAATCAAATAAAATAAAGAGATAATAGAATATAACTAGTACTTTTAGAATGCAATCATTCATATTTTTTGTCAAGTGTATGCATATCCTAGGTGTATGCTAGAATGTGCTCTCTCCTCCCTCTCTCTTTCTATATATATATGTATGTATATATAGGGTCGTCTATAATACATTTAGGTATCGATACATTTGAACTATTTACATTATAAAATTAATAATTATATTTTATTATATCTGATTACAACTAAATGTGTTTGATTATAACAAAAGATGATTGATTGTTGTAAATGTGATCTGACTCATTTAGTTGTAGTAACATATAATAAATACATAATTGGATATAATGAAATATAATTAATAATTTTATAATACAATCATTTATTAATAATTGTCAAGTATATCTATACCCAAGTGTACAGTAAAATGTACATATATATATTGTTTTTATAATCAGAATATTTTAACTTTAAAAAGTTAGAACGATCTAATCAAATTTATTTATTCTATTTGAATTAAAAATAAGAGAGTATTTCTTTTAGGAAAAAGAATGCAAACAAATCTAATTCATCTATTCTATTTGAATTAAATAGTAGAAAAAAATTATTTTAGGAGAAAAAATATAATTGGTATATTTGATTAGTTCGTCTTAACTTTTTGAAGTTAGGACTTCCTTATTATAAAATTATTATATATATATATATATTTATAAGTTAATCATACCAAAGGTTTGTTAAAACTAACCGAGCTTAAATACTATATATGTGACTAAAAAATTTACACATAAAGTACTATAAGACTCTCATGATAAATGAAAGAAACTCCTAACACATGCTTGTAAGTATACGTGATGGGACTTAAACTCCTATCATAGATGTAAATGAGAAACGCACTAATCACTTGAGCTATAAATAAATATGAGTTTGAAATGAATGAATAAATTACACCATTATTAAGTTCCATGGTATTACTATTTATTGCAAAAATAATATTGAAAGACTAATATCATAGCATAATATATGATTTTATAAGAAAATTATTGAATGAGAAATTTTATATCAAATCAAAATAACACATCTAATAAATGAACTTGGATAAAACCATACTTATATTGTAATTAACATACTTTTAAGAAAAAAATAAATAAATAATAAAATTAACACTCTCTTAAAACAAAAGAAATGAAAGATAAAAAATAATTGAAACATCCTAATCTATTGACAATTTTGATCCTACAATTTAGAAAAAGAAAGTTCACAAATTAGAAGTTGGTAAAGTTAAAAAATATTATAATTTATAAAAATGGAAAATTCAAAAGAAAATATAATAATAGAGTTTAATAATTTAATAAGGAAATTAAGAATTCACTAATTTGTAAACCAACGGCTTTTTTCATATTAACATGTTATCTCAATTTTGGTAAATAAACACATTTTTCATATGGGATAATCCTATTTTTTCCCTCGTAGTTTGGTATAATACCTAAAATCCCCCTAAATTTAAGAAATCGCTAATATCTCTATATTGATTTCTGCAATAGATAAAAGCCCCCTATAGTTTATTAAAATATTTTTTTAAAAAAAAACCCTACCGTCAACTTAGACGTTAAAAGTAAACATTTGACCATTAACATGAAAGGGCAAAACCATCAAAATAAAATAAAATTTTAAAAATTTATTAATATTTACTAAAATGACAATTTAATATTTAAAAAATTAAAAAAAAAACTCAACCGTCCATCTCTAAAATGGACGATGATGATCAAAACTATAAATTTTTTTGAATCATTAAAAAAATTTTAAAATATTAATAAATTATTTTTCTAAAATTATGTCCACCATCCATCAACATGATGGATGGTGGACATAATTAAAAAAAAAAAAACTTAAAAACCCAAAAACTCTCTCTCTCTCTCTCTCTCTCTCTCTCTCTCCTCTCTTCTTTTCTCTCCCCCTCTTTTCCTCTCTTCTCAATGGTGGATCTCTATCAATGGAGACCTAGTTCTGGGTCTCCATCAACAGAGACCTAAAAGGGGTTTCTGGTGATGGAAACCCAAAAGTAGGACTTCTATAATCGAAAACTCAACTTTTAGGTTTTTATCGTTAAAAGCCCAAAAGTTTCCTAGGTTTCCCACAAAGGAAACCCAGAAGTTTCCTAAGTTTTAGTGGTTAAAATGTCAAAAATTTCTAGGTTTCCCGGCATTCAGGAAACCCAAAAGTTTCCTAGGTCTCTAGTGTCAGAAACCTAGGAAATTTTTAGGTTTCCAAGCTTTTTTGTTTATTTTTTTTATGTTGTTGTGTGTGATATTGTTGTTGGGGTTTGGTGATGATGTCCTAGTTAGGGTTCATGTTCATGTTAGTGATGATGATGTTGCTCATGTGTTTAATAGATTTCTTAGATGTGTTCTTCATTGGACTTAGAGATTCAATCTAAAGATTAGATCTCTAACTTTTTATTTTTTTAAAAAAAGTTAAAGAATTTTTTATTTTTAATTGAGGGGCAATTTGGACATTTCACATGATGTTGTTGTCAGAAACCTTGTTACACTAACATTATTAATAGAAGGAAGAAAACGGGATTTCTTCAAACTGTAGGGGTAATTAGTGATTACATTAGACAATAGGGGGAAAATTGGGATTATCCCTTTTCATATTTATGCATTGCTTTGGTTTGGTAAACGAATGGCTTTTTGGTAAACCATCAACTTTTTCCGTATTTTCGCATTACCTCGGTTTGGTAAACCAATGGCCTTCTAGGGAACCATCAACTTTTTCCATATTTCCGCATTGCCTTAGTTTGGTAAACCAACAGCCTTTTTCGTGTCTATGCATTGCATCAATTTTGTAAACCAACGGCTTTTTAGTAAACCAGTGGCTTTTTTTAGAGTAAAGATTCTCTACCATCTTTTTTTTTTTTTGTTAATATTTTAATAATCTACTGATACATCAACATTTAAAAAAATGAATGATTAAGATTGATAGATTTTTTCTCTCTCATACATCACTCAAACTTAAATTGCTCTCATAAATATATTAGCAACATGTCAATATTGACAGAGAATTTTTACCCATTTTTTCATATTTACACGTTGCCTTGGTTTGATAAACTAATAGCTTTTTCCATGTGTTGCCTCAGTTTGATAAGCCCATAGTTTTCACTAGATTCACACATATATTGGTTTGGTTGTTCAACTTTTCTATAAATTAGATGTTATTCAGCTTTCGAAAACCACAAAGTTCGTAATGAATTCAAAGATACTTTAGAGGGTTCAAGAGTTATGATTTGAAATTTGAAGTAAAATCAAATTCATTCATCGAAGCTCATTGATATATAGAATGGATGGCATGGGGAAACTAAGGGCATTATCAGTGATTTGGGTGCATTTGGAATCACAATTGATTTCATATTTCGTGGATCAACGGTATTATTATTATTATTATTATTTGAGGTATTGAGACAAACCTGTGAGACAATTAGGGACCAAGTTGGTAAGACTTTAATGGCACGACTTGGATAAACGGCCCCCTATATGATTGGGAGCTATCCATACTAGGGTGGGAGACAATCTATATACATGGAAGAAAATCCCATCTTTTACTGAGTAGATCAATGATATTATTCTAGACTCATGTATATTTTCGTCAATTTTTTTTTTCATTGATTTACATAAGCAAGTTTTCTGTTAATTATGTGTTAGCATGCGATGAAGTTAATCAAATGCCCCAATATAATTTGTGGTGCAACTTAGTGAAGAGATGTCAAAGCCCTGAAGAAAGCTCTGCAAATCATTCATGGCTAAAAGGAGAATGCAAAGCAATGGAAAGGTAGGTATAAATTTCTGTATTTCTTAGAATACAGAATGAATTCTTTGATGGACATTTGGGAAAAAACAAAAAATCTTAACAAGAGACTTTAAAAAATCATGACATTTTGCCCTTGCTAATTCCAATTTAGGATTTCATCTAACAAAATGTTATTACATGAAATAAATACAAGTTATTGTTGTTGTACGTAATATTTTTTTAGATTGACGTGGCTTTCACAATCCGAGGCTGTATATATTATCGGTTAGCTAGTTTACACAAGAGGTGTGCTTTTTTTTTTTTTTTTTTTTTTTTTTTTTTTTTTTTCTGTTATAACATCAAGAAAAGACATTCTTCTAAAGTATCTAGAAGTGGTAGAAGTCGGAAAGAAACCCCAGTTTTTATTTTTTATTTTTTCCTTTGAGGTTAGCGATATATGCAACTTTTGTTTTATTTTTTAAAGAAAAAAATGATTTAAAGTACATTATTCGATAACATTAAATGGCTATTTAACAAATTTGATTGGTTTGTTCTTTTCACTTTGTATGACTATTTCTAGATTTATTCATTATTTGTCACATTGATTTCTTGTGCAACTGCATTGATGGATGGAGTAACCTGCTGTCCTGTTCCCAACAACTATATTTGTGACACTTAAGGAATCACAAGTGATAATGTAAGCTGCAAGGCATATCAATACTTATGATATAGCTTATTTTATTCGGAACTGTCCACAACTAGAAAAAATTTTCATTGATTTAAGTTTATTCAATAGTTACATAAATGAAAACTTTTTCTAACTATGGGATAAAACAAGCTGTATCATAAGTATTGATACGCCTTGCACTTTGCATTATCACCGACCATTCCTTATTCAAGTGCTGCGAAAGTAGTTATTGGGAGCATATTGCTCATGTGGGATCGAAAGGAAGGAGCAGCATGCTCCCAACAACTATGTTTGCGGCACTTCAAGGAATTGCAGGTGAAAAACCAAGGTGCAAGGTTATCAGGAATTGTCCACAGTAGAGGACAATTCGTGATAAAACAAGTTATATCATAAGTATTGATAATATCACCTTGCATTATCACCTTCAATTCCTTCAAGTGTTGCTAGTATAGTCATTGGGAGCATGTTGCTCCTTCATTGTGATTTGCATATTAATTCTATGTGAAAATAAGGAATAAACTCAGAAATAGTCAATCAAAAAGAAAAGAAAAACTAATCTTGTTTCTTAATTAGCCACTTTATGTTATCGAATAATGTATTAATTAAAGTAAACTATATTTATCTTTAAAATATCGAATGATTAATGGATGTAGAAGCGGTAGAAGTTGGAGCGGAAAACCCCAGCTTCTAAAGTATATGGAGTTTGACAACTTTTGAATTAGTTGTATATATCCATATTGTTCACGCATCAGCAAGAAGCTTTTGATTATTTTTTCAATATCTTGATTTTCTTGGATATTTTAAGTAAATATATATGTTTATGTATCCCATATGGAGATGGAACAAATGTAAACAATCTCTATACAATGAAATTATTTATAAGTTTCAATCAATTCTAATTTGAGTTCTTTGCAATGGAAATTGAGTAAATAAATATTATTAAGGGATATTTACAATTTACCCCAGCTTTCGATCATAATGTGAAAATGATTCCAGTAGTTTTGTAATTAACCATTTTCTCCCTGCTGTTAGTTTTTCCATTAAAAAATTAACACTGACAATATAGGGTAGTAAATGACTTCTTTGCCTCTAATTTAAACTTAATTAAAATAAAATTGAAAAATTGAAATAAATTTAATTAAAATAAAATAAAATAATCAAAATTATAAAATAAAATTATAAAAGAAGATCTCCATCATCCATCTTTGAAATGGACGGTAGGTGATCAAAATTAATTTAATAAGAATAAACAAATAAATATGAATGAAAAATAATAAATAATTTTTTAAAAAATTAATATTTATATTTTGTTTAAAAATTATTCTTTAAAATTTTATTAAAAATAAAGCTAATAGATATCTACTGTTCATTTCTAAGACGAATGGCAGTGATCAAAGAATTTAAAAGAAAAAAATTATTGCATAAAAAGAAATTTTGAAAAAAAAAATTAATTGAAAGTCAGGGTTATGAACTCAGATCTTCAAGTTGAAGATGATTTTCAACTTGAAGATTTAGGCTCATAAACTAGATCTTAAAAAAAATATTTTACAAAAATCTCCACGATTTTTTTTTTAATATTAAATCTTAACAAATTGTTGAAAAAGAAAGAGATGAAGAAAAATTCAATTAAAGATAAGGAATCCAAAATTAAAATCCAAGATAAGAAAAATCTTCAATGAACAATTAAAATCTTTAAAAATAAAACAAACAAAACTAGAAACAAAATAAAAAAAAAAAAACCCAAAACTTCAACATCAAATCAACAACCCAAAATTTCAACACTCAATCACAACCCCTCACAACCAATCTTCATCCCAGTTAAACCAATCAACATAACAACATTATAAATAAATGAATATTTATTTTAAAAAAAAAATATCTCCTTCATTTAGGTATTGGAACCTTGATGAAGAACCTTCATTTGGGTCAACACAAGCCCACATGATGGAAAGAAAGAGAGAGTGAGGAGTGACAAAGATGATCTAAAAAGGGAGACGGAGGCGGTTGTTTCTTATCCATGAGACAATGTGAATCAATGCCGACCTTGCCATATCATCGCTGGTGCAGGTGGCAATGATGGCCGCATCTTAGCAGCCGCAAGTGTAGTCGATTATTATTGACATGGAGCCTAGACAGAGTTGGACGCAACAACTGTAGGTGTGGTCAATGGTTGATGGTTGATAACGACGCCTCTGGAAGAAGCTTCAAGATGATATTAATCTTGGTAGAGAGAGAGAGAGAGAGAGCAAACTTTGAGAGAGAGTTTTCTTTTTCTTTTTTTTTTTTTTTAAAAAATCATATAAAATTAATTTTTATTTTGATAATGGATAGTGGAGATCAAACATTCATTTTAATTGGTTTTGATTTTTCAATAAATAAAAAAAAATTAACATATTTATTTATTTTGTGGTTTTTTATTATTTTTTATTAATTGATATTTATTTATTAGTTTCATTTACCATTTTACCCTTCCATCCCTAACGACAATGGACGGAATTGGTAACGACTGAGAGTCGATTCCTTATTTAATTTATGGGGAGGAAAAATGTTAATTATGGAATAGTTGGGAGCATTTTCATATTTGGAGCAAAAGTTGGGCGCCAATTATAAATGTCCCATATTATTAATAATATTTAAAATTTAGTAATAAATTTATCTTAATTGAATGATATAATCTAGGGATATTTGTAAAAACCCTCCTGAAAAGTAAAATAATAAAAAAATACCCCCACTTTTTAAAATATTAGATAAACTACCCCCCACCGTTAAAATCCGTACAAACCGTTAGATATTCCATCCATAATTATTAAAAGTCCAAAATGCCCTCAATTTTGATAAGTTGATGAGAAAAATATTATGAAAAAACCTCCCTGAAAAGCAAAATAATTGGAAAATACCCCCCCAACTGAGGGTATTTTGGACTTTTAAACAATTGTGGATGGAAATCTTTAACGGTTTGTACGGATTTTAACGGTAGGGGGTAGTTTACCTAATATTTTAAAAAGTGGGGGGTAGTTTATCTAATATTTTAAAAAGTGGGGGTATTTTCTTATTATTTTGTTTTTCAGGAGGGTTTTTACAAATATCCCTATAATCTAATTACACCAGTTTCATAATTTATTTCAATGTCATCTTCACATGGAGATGCATAATTTGTTTTCAAATGTTTTAGTATTTTAAAAAGGTTATATGATTTTAGGATTTTGATTTGTTTGCATTGCACTTTATTCTCTTATAAATGTACAACTCCTCACTAAAAACTTTTACTATTTTGTGTTTACTAGCTCAATAGTTTTCTCTAGATTTGTTACCTTGTTTCATTACTGAATAATCTTATTTAAATTTATGTCTTATCTCATTAGACTGGCTTAATAGTATTTTTATAAATATACATGTTACTAGAGATGGCAATGGGTGAAATTGGGATTGTGTCAACTTGCTCCAAACCTAAAACTCGTCTATAATAAGGTGCCCCACACTCAATCCAAGACCGAATGAGTTTTTGATTTATGCCATAAACTTGAACTCATCTAGGGTGAGGTAATCATATTCGAACCATTTGGACCTAGTTTGTCAAAAAAATATATTTTAATACGATACTACAAATTTTAATATACGATTGAGTTAATTACACAAAATACACTAATAGTTATCAAAACACCAACCATGATGTCAATATAGTGCACTTTTTACATGTAAGTACCCTTGATCGAGTTTGACCAAACATCAACTTAAAAGAGAACATAATATTTCAAGGATAGTGTCGACGTTGAATTTCAGTCGACGAGTAATCAATGCTCAATACCTGCAATCAATGTGAGAAAGCACAAAAACTGAGGAAAAACACAGACAAGAACCAAGAATAAAACCAGAAACACAAAGCTTTTTACGTGGTTCAGCAATAATAAGCCTACGTCCACGACTGTCTATCCCTTAATCTCGGCAGAGTGTATAATATTAATTTTTTGATCATCTGATACAATGAGATTTACCCCTATAGGGGAGGAAGGTTATAATTCTGGTAACAATAAATCAGGAAAAGAATCCCAAATTGATTACATTTCCTAAATAATCAGGAAAAATAAGGAAAAAAATTGTAAATTAATTACATTTCCTAATATGTTTGAATAATATCAGGAAACTACTTCCATAAAATCAGGGATGATGTTGATTAGGTTTGAATTTGAATAAACTTCCGTTTTTGGAGAAAGAATCCTGTTCGAATTAGGTAACTGTCTGTTCTGGAAGATACTGCATTAATTACGCTCCTGAACGAGCTGCTGACTATATGGCGGTTTGCGACCTTGAGCTGGAGCTCGCTAAGGGACGAGCTTGTATAAGAAGCGAGCTACAGAACGAGCTATATCCTAGCTATGTTTACGAGCTTGTTATTACCAATTGAAGAAGTCATTTTGAGCGAGCTGCAGAGCTTGCTAGGCTTAGAGTCATCTGGGTCTCGTCTGATGGGCTTTGACTGGGCCTTGACCTTATTGAGCCTAAATTGGGCTCATATTGGGCTTGAGTTGGGCTTTTACTAGCCCATTTAACGAGTTTGAAAAATACATACAACATTAACCCCCCAGTTCGCAGTTCGTTCTGCAGACTGGGAGCTTGTGCTTGCTGGTAAAAGTTGACTTCCTTGACACGCTTAACTTGAATAACCGCTTCTGCACCCTTTCAAATTCTGTCTTATCAGTTTCAACATGTGGTAGTTATGCAAGAGGTAACTGAAACGACACCTGCACGCCCCATACACGCGCATTTAATACGCACGTCTTTCAACTGACGGCTGCATGATTACACAATTGTACCTTGCGCTGCACCGTTGGATTAATGACGGTTACATGGCACGAAGATCTGATGGCTGGGGATCGAGCCCGTTTACCTATATAAACTGATGGAACCTTTTCATTTTTTCTTTTATCTGTCACTTTCTTTCAAAGCAACCAAACAACTAAGTCCAGAAGACCAATCGTCTTTTTACGAAGTTAACATTTCCAATAGCCGTCTCTTCACTTTATCAACAAATCACGGTAAGTTCTCCCTTCTAACTTCAATTTTCAAGCTTTTGGGTTTATATTATCAAGTTGATGTTGCACTCGCATTTGCGTTTTCATTCATCACTGTTGCTGTTGCTTGCAATGTTTTGAATATGGCTTGTTTTTGCATCTTTTCGAGTATTATTGAACCTTACCGTTCTAGATTCCTTGTCAAACATGACTTTTCAACCTCTGTTGATTAGATCTTGTTTCGTGCTTACTAGCGACCTGATTACTGTTGTAGTTTGTGACCTGTCATGCATGTGAACTGTAGAATGTTGGATCCTGTAGACCATTAGCTCGCAAATTGTTTTTATAGGTCGTTTATTCATAGACCAAGCCCCTCATTATAGTAGCGACCTGCAAAGTAGGATGCTTATAAAATTTCTATCATTTTAATAATTTGCTCGCAGCGACCTGAAAATGCTTCTTTTACACAGATGTCTTCAAGCAGAGCCAGCAGAGAGACTTCTTGAGGTAGGGAGGCTCACGAGCGAGATGCAGCTCGAAAGCATGTCAAGCAGGGAAGAGAAGCTCGAGACAAATTTGCTCACCATCCTTTTTCATTGGAATTCTTCGAGGTGGCAGGGCACATCATGCAATTTCATATCCCTTTGGGCTGTCGCGTACTGATACCGGCCCCTAAAAACCATGCAGGTTATCCACCATAGGGGTACGTCGCTGTTAGTACCCAACACCTCGAGCAGGACTAAGGTTCCCCATACCTTTATACTTGATCACATTTCTCAACGCCGTTAAGCTCGCATCATTTCAATTGACGCCGAACTCTTACACGCAATTGACCTCGCTAGCTCTATCCTTCCTCAGGAATGGCTTCCCCCCCCCCCCTTCCCCCGTATCTCTAAAAATTATACAGCAGTTCTACAGCTTCAAGGCTGTTAATGCGGGAGAGAAACCTGAGAGCATCTTCTACCTCACAGCTCGTCCGCCAAAGTACAAAGATCTCCTGCCCCAAAGAGATGCGAAGGGTAAGTCCAACGTTGGACCGTATAAGACGAGCTGGTTTTATGTCTCCTGCCTCTCTCTCGTGGGTATTCAAAATTTCAGCTACGTTCTAGAACCAGGTATGCAAAAATATTGCGAGTTGAGTTTTTTTTTTTTTTTTTTTTTTTTTTTTTTTTTTTTTTAACGCTTTATTTTGCAGCGTTGAAAATGGATGAGACTCCTCTCAGCAGTGAGGAGAAATGAGCTCTTGATAAGCTCACGAAATTGGAAGACGCGACCATCAGCGATAAGTTCAATGACGCTGTCCTTAGCGCTTAGGGCCTTACCCCTTCCAAGGATTCTCCGCTGCTGCAACCTGAAGAGGACATAGGCAACATGGGTGACAATCTGAGACTTCCTTCTGTCCTCAAAGTTCTAGTCCAAGTTGAGGATGCATCTGCTCTTCGACCTCCCAAACCAATTACTCCGCGAGCAGCAGGAACAACTCGCACAACTTCTCCAACTCGGAAAGCTTCCTCTCGAGGTGCTCCTGCTCGCGCCTTACCTAAGGCGAAAACATCTTCAGCTCGCGCCCCATCAAAAGGCGCATCTCGAAAAACTACTTCTTCAGCTCCTGCCCTAGTTCGGGCAAAATTAACTTTATCTCGTGCTCCATCAAAGAGCGCTTCTCGAACAACTACCTCTCTAGCTTCTGTCCCAGCTCGGCCAGGCTCAGATCCAGCTCACATAGCTCCTATTGTACAAGTTGACTCATCCCCCTCCCCACATCACACATCTATCTCAGAGGCTTCTCAACCTGGCTCAGCTAGCGTTCCAGCACCTGCTCCTTCCTTTGGGCGAACTCCCGTCAACAGGAGGAAGCTTACACATATAAAGTTCCCTTTTGAAGGTTCTGCTCCTATTCCAACCTTTTCAACAACTCCAGCCAAGTGACCTGTTGAAGCTTCAATTTTTCCAACTGCTCCTACGAAACGCCCACGACCATCTGTTGAGGCCCGAGCTCCTGAGGCTGTAGTTCCTAGCGAGGTGCCACTTTCCACCGCTCTTGTGGACCTTGAGCTGGTCCCGCTTCAGAGCTCGCAACAAGGGGAAGCTCCACCCGAGGCTTCCACTCATCATGAAAAAGAGGCGGTTCCTCCACACAGAGAAGGGAAAATTTCCTCCAAGGCTGCTTTCCAAGCAATCGGGGCTGACTCCAGTAAAAGAGTAACTAAGCGCACCGTTCATGCGCGTCGTATTACTTTCTATGATGGTTTGCGTGATGTCTCAGAGGCTGAAAGGACCTCTTTGCCAACAAGACCACCTATCGAGCTCGGGTCTGAGGGAAGATACTTAACTTCCTTCCTTGACAACTCGACCCCAATCATGCGTACCCATACGAATGTCTTGGAGAATAGGTATCTTAAGGGTGAGGACCTGGATGAGTTCGCGACTCGCCATGCCATGCTGGTAAGTCATATTTCCTTATCTACAAACTTCTTTACGTTATCAAATACTAACTTATAACATTTTCAAAGCGTCCTTGCTGCAATGAAGCGAAGAAGGCAGACTAGGGTTACCAATGAACAAATAAGGAAGCTGGAATTCGAGCTGGAGGAAGCCAATGATGAGATAGCTCGCTTGGCCTAGGGAAGAGTGGAAGGTCAAGAGGCACAGATCGTTGAGGCAAATACTGCAAGGCAGACAACCGAGGAAGCTCTTAAGAAAATGAAAAACGAGCAAGCCATGCTGAGGGGTGAGTTACACAAAGTGAAAGAAGAGCTAAGGCAGTCTGAACAACGGGCTGAGTTGGTCGAGCAGCGGGCTTCAACTGCAGAGGAAAAGATCGAAGTGCTTCATGGCCAAGTTGATACTGCAGTGGAGCGAGCTGAGGCCGCTGAGAAGGGAGTTGGGGAGATGGAAGTTGTCGCTCAACGTACTGAAGAGGCTGAACAACGAGCAAACACCGTAGTGCAAAGGGTTGAGACTATGGAGAAATGGGTTGAAGAAGCTAAGCGCTGAGTTGAGGTGCTTAAGCAATAAGTGGGGGAGGCCATTCAGCAAGCTAAGGCTGCAGAGGAGCGAACAGAAGCCATACAGAAAAATGCTGAGGCCATTAACAGTCATACAGATAGTGCCTTCGAGGAGCTATCGGTCTTCAAGGCGCAGGCCGCTCAAGAGCTGGAGGCTCAAGTTGCTGAAGCAAGGGATGAGGTTGAGGAATCAACAGGTTGTGACTTTCTTTTCACGTTGTGGCAGTCCTATTCGGAGATGGATTTTTCTATTTTTAGGGATGTGGGACTTGAACTCGTGGAGGAGTTTAAAGCAAAAGTTGTCTCGTCTTTATTGATCCAGTTCCATCCGCAGAGCAAGCTCCTGGTGCAACTTCTCAAATTAAGCCTGCTGGAGACCTTGAGCCCCCTAGCTCATCTCCTCCTCATGACCTTCCAGTTGAAAGTGCAGATCCTCTAACTCTGGGCTAGAATTTTGTTTTGCTTTTGTAATTCTTTCTTCTTTCATAATTGTATGTTTTCAGCTTTCTTTTGTAATGGAATTTATTGCGTTTAATGAAATTTACTTTCTTCACTTCTCCTGTGTGGTATGTATTTAAGCTATTTCATTTGCCATCATATTTTATGATCTTCAGTTTTTAAGTTATTTATCTTCTTGCGAGCTAATCATTGTTGAGCTTGAAATTTGATGCAATAATTAAACATACATAATATAACAGTTGATCAACTGTAACATTGAAGAACTATGCAGGGATATTCAACCATACTTGCTTTTTTAGGCTTTTTAGTTTAACGAGCTATGCAAGGACACTTAGTCACTTGCTTTTTAGGCTCTTTTTAGTTTAACGAGCTATGCAAGGACACTTAGTCACTTGCTTTTTAGGCTCTTTCATATTATTTTTAGTGAGTTATGCAGGGATCGTCATCTCGCCTGCTTTTTAGGCTCTTAGTTTAGCGAGCTATGCAAGGACACTTAGTCACTTGCTTTTTAGGCTATTTCTTATTATTTTTAGCAAGTTATGCAGGGGTCGTCACCTCGCCTGCTTTTTAGGCTCTTACATATAGCGAGCTATGCAAGGACACTTAGTCACTTGCTTTTTAGGCTCTTTCTTATTATTTTTAGCGAGCTATACAGGGGTCGTCATCTCGTTTACTTTTTAGGCTCTTAGATATAGCGAGCTATGCAGGGACACTTAGTCACCTGCTTTTTAGGCTCTTTTTATTCCAGCGAGCTATGTAGGGACACTTAATCACCTGCTTTTTAGGCTCTTTCTTATTATTTTTAGCGAGCTATACATGGACACTTAGTCACCTGCTTTTTAAGCTCTTTTCTTTTATAGCGAGCTATTAAGCTCGGAGCTCCTTAGTCAAGTGATCTAAGTTGAATCATAAGCTGAGGAAATGGAGTTTTCATTAACTAAAATGAGTTTTTAAATTACATTTAACAAAATTTTATTGATAATAAGGGCGGAGATGCTCAGCATTCCAAGCTTGAGGGACTTCGGCTCCATTCTCATTAGCTAAGCGATAAGCTCCATTCCCCAATGCTGCTTTGACAACATAGGGTCTTTCCCAGTTCGGGCCTAAGGATCTATCACTTGGCTTGAGGGCTCTTAGCAGAATGAGGTGTAAGACCAAGTCTCCAACATTGAATTTGCGAATCCGAGCATACTTGTTGTAGTACCTCGCTATTCTTTGCTGATAGACAACTACTCTTAACCTGGTCGTTTCTCTAGCTTCTTTAAGTAAGTCTAGGTTTGTTGTGAGTAGCTGATCATTGTCATTTGGATTGAAGGTCGCTCTTCGCTGCGACGAGACTTCTAACTCGACCGGGATCATGGCCTCAAACCTATACACCATTGAGAATGAGGTTTCCCTTGTGGATCTGCGAGCTGTGGTTCTGTAAGACCACAATACTTTCTGAAGCTCATCTACCTATACTCCTTTCTTAGCTTCTAGTTTCATTTTCAGGGTCTGCTTTATAATTTTATCCACAGCTTCTACTTGGCCGTTGGCTTGTGGATGATCCACTGATGAGAAGCTCTTTTTGATCTTCAACTCGCGATAGAACCTGAGAAACTGGTCGCTGCTAAGCTAGGTCCCATTATCTGTGACGATCTGCTGTGGAACCCCAAATCTACAAATGATGTTACTCCACAAAAACTTCTCAATCTTTGTCGTAGAGATTTCAGCTAGCTCCTTTGCTTCTGCCCACTTGGTGAAGTAGTCCACTGCAACCACTACGTGTTTGCATCTTCCTCGTGCCATTGGCAGAGGCCCAATCAAATCCATACGCTAAATCGTAAAGGGCCATGGGCTCACCATTTGTTGGAGAAAGGCCGGTGGAGCTCGTGGAACCTGGGCAAACCTCTGACACTTGTCACATTTCTTCACTAGGTTGACGACATCCTGCCTCATGGTGGGCCAATAGAAGCCTTGACGAAGTGCCTTATGAGTTAAAGACAGCCCCTCAGCGTGGTTCCCACAGTGGCCTTCATGTATCTGTCTTAGTATTGTTTCACATTTAAGGCCATCGATGCATTTTAACAGTGAAGCTGAGAACCCTTTCTTGTATATCATCATAGATGCAATATCTGGCTGCTCTAGCTCGCAGACGCCGTGCTTCCAGCTTATTACTTGACAGCTTTCCATCCTATAAATAATGAGAATTTGGCTCATCTAGGAGTCGGGTTGCACAGATATTGCCATCATCACATTCTTCTCTTCTGTACTTGGGGTTGGTAGGAACTCAACTGAGATTGCCCCAAGAAATTCTGCATCTTGCATGGTTGTGAGGCGAGCTAATGCATTTGCATGTGCGTTCTGAGCTCGTAGGATCTGTTTCATCTCATACTTTTGAAATGCACTTAGTAGCTCATGAACTTTTTGGAGGTAAAGAGCCATTTTTGGTCCGTTGGCTTGATATTCCCTCATTACGTGGCAGACAACGAGTTGCAAATCACGGAAGACTTTTAATCACTCAGCTCGCATTTCCTTAGCCAAACGCAATCCTGCGAGCAGAGCTTCGTACTCAGCTTCATTGTTTGTTACCTGGAAGCAAACCTTAGAGTACATAGAATTTTGTGGCCTTCAGGACTGATTAGTAAAATTCCAGCTCCAGCCTTCTGCTCGCTGGATGATCCATCAACATAAAGTTCCCAAGCTGGACCTTCAGAAGATTCTGCCTCATCCTCCACAGGTCTTGTAAATTCTGCGATAAAATCCGCGAGGGCTTGAACTTTGATGGCCGTCCTTGGCTTAAACTGGATATCAAACTGTGCGAGCTCCACCGCCCATTTCAATAATCGACCTGAGGTGTTTGCCTTTTATAAAACTTGCTTCAGCGGGTACTGAGTGAGGACTTCAATTGTATGAGTCTGAAAGTAAGGTCGTAGCTTCCTCGATGCGATCACCAGGCAGTAAGCTAATTTCTCCATCTACGAGTATTTGGTTTCGGTATCCTGCAATCGCTTGCTTACATAATACACCGGAAGCTGCGTCTTTTCTTCTTCTCTCACTAGTACAGCACTCAAAGCTTGTTATGACACTCCTAAGTATAAAATCAGCTTTTCTCCTTCCTTAGGCTTGGAAAGGAGTGAGGCTCTCCTCATGTATTCCTTCAACTACTAAAAGGCTAATTCACACTGCTCAGTCCACTCGAAGCTCTTTACATTTTTCAAGATATCAAAAAAAGGGATGCACTTGTCTGTAGCTTTCGAAATGAACCTGCTCAGTGCTGTGATCTGGCCATTGAGGCTCTGTACATCTTTCACCCTGGTAGGCGATCTCATATCGATCAATGCTTTGATCTTCTCATGGTTGGCTTCAATACCCCTACTGTTCACCATGAAGCCCAGAAACTTCCCAGAAGCTACTCCAAATGCATACTTGAGTGGATTTAGCTTCATCTGATAGCTCCTCAGAATCTCAAACATCTCTCCCAGGTCGCGAACATGGTCACCCACTTGTTTGGATTTTACCAGCATGTCATCAACATAAACCTCCATGGTCTTTCCAATTTGTTCTTCGAACATCATGTTCACCAAGCGTTAGTAGGTTGCTCCAGTATTCTTCAGCTCGAAGGGCATCACCTTGTAGCAATACAATCCCTTATCAGTCATGAATGAGGTGTGTTCTTCATCCTCGAGTTTCATTAGGATCTGGTTATATCCCGAATATGCGCCCATGAAGCTCAGGAGCTCGTGGCCAGCAGTAGCGTCCACGAGCTAATCTATCCTTGGCAGGGGAAAACTGTCTTTGGGGCATGCTTTGTTTAGGTCAGTAAAGTCGATGCAAGTTCTCCACTTCCCGTTTTTCTTCTTCACTAGTACGGGATTGGCAACCCAGGTCGAGTAGTAAGCTTCTTTGATGAACTTGTTAACCAGCAGCTTATCTACCTCATCTTTCAATGCCAAGTAGCGTTCCCCTGTCATTGCTCGTCTTTTCTGGTGAATTGGCTTGAAGTGAGGATCAATATTCAGCCTATGAGACATCACTTTGGGGTCTATCCCCACCATGTCCTCATGATTCCATGCAAACACGTCCAAATTCACCTTCAAGAAGTTAGGGAGCTGAGTTCTCAATTCTGGAGTTAATCCTCTTCCCAACTTTAGACACCTTTCTGGATCTGCCTCGCTGACTTGCACTTTTTCTAACTCTTCAACTGGACCAGTAGCTCTGTCTGCATCTACCTCGCGTGGGTCTAGGTCATGACTAACTCCTTTCTCAGTCACAGTTCGTGGCTCACCCCTTGAAACCATGTTCACTTTCTTCCTTTAACGCCCATCTTTACTGTATCCTCATAGCAGCGTCTTGCTAAGTGCTGCTCTCCTCGAACACATCCGATGTCATTAGGAGTCGGGAACTTGACTGTAAGAGTTCTGGTGGAAGTGACCACGTCCAACTCGTTCATGGCTAGTCTCCCCAAGACCACATTATAAGCTGATGGGCAATCAAATATCAGGAAGTTTGTTAGAGTAGTTGTCTAACGACCTGCTTCCCCCAGAGTTAATGACAGTTTGATCTGGCCCACTGGTACTATAGCATCTCCGATGAACCCATATAAAGGCTCTAGGGATGGTCTCATCTATTCTACTCGCAGCCCCATCTGATCAAAACAGCTCCTATACATCACGTTCATTGAGCTTCCAGTATCAATCATGATGCGCCTAACTTCCATATTGTTGATTTTAGCTCGTATGACCAGCGCATCATTGTGAGGCCAGATCACACCTCTAGCATCTTCATCAGTGAACACTATCTCATCCGAGGTCGCTTTTGCTCTCTTTGATGGTCCATCCCACCCATCGAGCTGAAAAGTGTGATTCGCCTCTCGGATGTATCTCTCATGCGATCTGTTCGATGCACCTGTGATATGGGGGCCGCCATGGGTCGTGAAAATCGTTCTTATCGCAGGTTCATGCTCTGGCTCTGGAGCTCGTTGGGGCTACTGCTAGTGATTTGGTTGTTGTTGATGAGGTCGTTCCTACCGAGGCTGCTAGTCTGCAGGTTGTTCCATATAGTTTCTCAAGCGACCTCTCCTGATTAGCTTCTCAATGGCGTCCTTCAACGTCCAACAGTCTGAAGTGTTGTACCCGACCTCATTATGATAGGCACAAAACTTACTTCTATCTCTCTGGTGAACAGGGGCCCTTAAAGGATAGGGCTTCCCAAAATCCTCCCTGTTCTTTTCTGTCGCGAAGATCCTGTCTTGTAAGTCTGACAGGATGCCGTAGTGCTCATAGCGACCTTGACGTTGAGGTCGCTCACACCTTGGCTCTCTCCTTGCCTTTTTGGCAATCTGATTGCTTGAGCCACCGTTTCTTCCTTCTTCGTTCCTGCCATTGTTTCTTCTTTTTAGTTGGTTGGAACTGCCCGTTTCATTCTTTTGATTTCGCTTTTTCGTGCCGAAGGTCTCTTCCCATCTAATCTCCTTCACAGCTTGCTCATACAATTCTCCCAGATCCTTTGCCAGGGACTTGTAAATTCCCTCGTATAACTTTCCATCCTTACGCAACCCAACTGAGATCGCTGTCAATATACTTTCATCTGATGGATGTTCAACATTTACGACTTCGCGTCTGAATCTGGTGATATACTCCTTTAAAGACTCACCTTGATGTTGGAAAATGGTAGCTAGGTGGCAGGATGGAGCAAGCTGCCTTCTTAACGCCCTGTACTGGCCAACGAACTTCTGTTGACATTCCTCCCAACTGTTTATACTGCGAACTGGGAGATTCCTGAACCACGTCTTGGAATATCCCCTAAAGTAGCTGAAAATACTCGGCACTTCACCATAGGATTGCCTGTTTGCAGGTCCATCTGAACGTTGAAGGCGTCGAGATGGTCATAAGGGTCACTGTCCCCGTTGTACTGCTGTATGTTCGGCATCTTAAACCTTGGAGGGAGAGGCTGCGTCTCTATCTCCCTTGTAAATGAGGTCCTCTCCCCATAGAGCCCACGCTGCTCGGGACTCCAGGTCGCGCCTCCAACTGTTGGACCTTATGGAGGAGTTCCTCTACTTATGGATCGCGGAGCTCGTATCTCCTCATGTCGTCATGACTTAGGGACGGATGCTCTGGGTCATGTCTTTCATGCTCTTCAAGCCAACCTCCAGGCTGATGGGACCCTGTATGTCGCTCATTCACCTCCTCAACATTGTGAGCTGCAGCTCTGGCTCTATCATGTCCAACCTCTGCTCGTTGGTGTCCATCATGGCTCGGCCTTACCACCAAGCTGGCTGGGCGCGCGACCTCCCTTTCTTCATGGATAAGGTTTCCGGCTCTAGAACGCTCGTTGGAGGAGCGAGCTAAGCCTACCGGTCTCGGGACTTTCCTTGCTAGCCGCTCGAGCATTTGCACCGCTTCATGCTACTGGGGTGTATGGCTTGGTATTTGGATCTCGACCCTTGGAACATTCTGCACTTGAGCCTGCACCAACATGTTGACATCCTCTGTAAGCTGTCTGACCGTATTCTTCAGCGCCTCTTGTCGTTGATACCACACCTGTTACTCATCTGCTACCGAGGTGATTGGAACCGGTTGACGCGGAGGCAAAGGTGGTACGTTTGCTACAGCACCAGCTATCTGTCCATACGATGTTCTTGCTACGTGCATGAGTGTGCCTTCCACTTGCTGCGCATCATGTTGATGGTGACTGGGCTGACTCTCTGCCTAGTCAGCTTGTGAGCCTACGTATTTGATTTGTCTGCTTCTTGCCATGGTGTCAGGAATCGAGAAAATCAAGACGAAAAATACTACAATTTGGGCCCTTCTTCTAGCGCCAAAATGTCGACGTTGAATTTTAGTCGATGAGTAATCAATGCCCAATACCTGTAATTAATATGAGAAAGCACAAAAACCAAGGAAAAACACAGACAAGAATCAAGAATAAAACCAAAAACATAAAGCTTTTTACGTGGTTCAGCAATAATAAGCCTACGTCCACGATTGTCTATCCCTTAATCTCGGCAGAGTGATAGTATATTATTAATTTTCTGATCATTTGATAAAATGAGATTTTACCCCTATTTATAGGCGAGAAAGGTTATAATTCTAGTAGCAATAAATGAGGAAAAGAATCTCAAATTAATTACATTCCCTAAATAATCAGGAAAAATAAGGGAAAGAATTGTAAATTAACTACACTTCCTAATATGTTTTAATAGTATCAGGAAACTGCTTCCATAAAATCAGGGATGATGTTGATTAGGTTTGAATTTAAATAAACTTTCGTTTTTTGAGAAAGAATCTTGTTCGGATTAGGTAACTGTCTGTTCTGGAAGATACTGTATTAATTACGCTCCTGAACGAGCTGCTGACTATATGACGGTTTGCGACCTTGAGCTGGAGCTCGCTAAGGGACGAGCTTGTATAAGAAGCGAGCTACAGAACGAGCTATATCCTAGCTATGCTTACGAGCTCGTTATTACCAATTGAAGAAGTCACTCTGAGCGAGCTGCAGAGCTCGCTGGGCTTAGAGTCATCTGGGCCTCGTCTGATGGGCTTTGACCTTATTGGGCCTAAACTGGGCTCATATCGGGCCTGAGTTAGACTTTTACCAGCTCATTTAAGGAGTCTGAAAAATACATATAACAGATAGGATAGTCTTTTCAATGTTAAAATTACTTGGTCCAAGTAGAAAATGCCATGTCGTACGCTTATATATAAAAATAAAATTGAATAGTTAATAATTTTAAGATTTAAATTTAAAAAATTAAAAAAAATTAAAGAAAAGGAAATGAAGCCACCAGAGGTGATGATCAATGAGGAGCTCATCGGATCTTCATCTATGGTCACCCCCACAATGGAGAGGAGACCGTCGATCTCCTCCACCTCTCAGAGATTATATGGTGATCTCCTCCCACATGGAGGAGTCATCTAAATCTCCTTCTGTGTTGGAGGAGATCACCAAACCTCTTCCTAGTAGTAGAGGAGATCAACAATCTTCACCGCATTTGGGAGGAACGTGAAAGGAGACATGGGTCTCCTCCGACCATGGGAGAACTCGTGGGTGAAGATCCGACGAGTCCACCTCTTAATTTTGGTGGCTTTGTTTTTTTATTTTTATTTTTTTTTATTAATTTTAATAATAATAATAATATTATTATTATTTAAATTGTTTTTAAATGTAAGTGTGATGATGTGGCAACTTACCATTCTACTAAATAATTTTGACATGAAAAAAGATCATTCTATCATTTAAATGTTAACTTTTTTGTTAAGACGGCGTTAGTCAAATCTGGTCAAAGGTAATTGTGTGTAATAAATACTAAACTCGCATTATGATTGGTGTTTTAGAAAATGTCAGGGTACTTATTTCAAAAAAAAAAAAAAATTTAGGGTACCTCTATGTAATTAAACTATATACAATTACACTTTTAAGATTGTGATTACCTAAATATAAATACACATTCAGATTCAAAAATATTCTTAAATTTGAACATGCGCTTAAATTCAAATATTCACCTAAAGTTTAATATATACTTATAAGAAAAAAATTCATGTGTAAACTTAAACCTAATTAATTGAACATCATATAAAACTAATAGATCTTAAATTTAAACAAAAATATGAATACTATAACTACTGAAATAACATAAAAATTCACTAAATTTCTTTTATAACATTGTCAATCTATTAAAAATATCATCTAAAATTCTTTAAAAAAAATCTTAATAATTTATAAGTACAATTTACTTCGAACACATCTAATAACAAAATAAATTAAAAGAACAAATCAGTAATGCATAATACTTTAATTAAAATGAACTATAATGAAAATAATAATTAAAAAAAAAAAACATTAATGGATAATAAAAATTAACAATGTGGGTAATCAGGTCAGGATGGGTTAAAAGTGTTTGACCCAAATCAGACCTGAATAAACGAGGAAAAATTTTTAATCAAACTCATCCCAATATCTGGCTTCAATGCTACAAAACTGCTCCAAATGGGTCAGAGCCTCGTCGATTTGGGATAGGCCAAGGACTTGAGCCATCCTAAATTTTAAATACAAGAATGTGTCCTTTAAAACTGTAACTACCCTTATTCAATTTCATGATACTAGAATCAAAGACAAAAAAAATACTAGTTGCAAATAATCTTGAGTTCAATATGTTCCTAGTTTTAAAATTATCAATCAAAATTATAGAAATCGTAAAAGAAAATTATTAACTAAGACATATATCGACCATCAAGTCTAATAGTAAGGGATCAATAACTACTAAGTTGTCATATTTTATAAGTAATGATAATATAAGGCTCGAATTCTAATGGACCTAGAAAATACTTGAAGCTCAAATTTTAAGTGAGCGGAAATTAATTTAAGTGATGATGTAAGGGATCAACATCTACTAAGTTATCAAATTTTACAAGCACTGATACTGTAAGATTCGAATTCTAATGAACTTAGAAAATTAATTGAAGCTCAAATTTTAAGTGAGCTAAAAAAAAAAATGAAGTTAGTTAGTGGGCCGAGCCAAGCAAGCCCAACAACTTGGGCCGAATATCAAGCAACACAAAAAGATTAAAATGAAGGGTTTTGTTGAAAAATGACTTCATTTTGATAACCCAATTGAAAAATAATCTTTTTTTTTTATTCTCTACAGCATAATCCTTTTTGGACCAAAATATCCTTAAAAGTGCAACTAATTACCACTGACCACCCATCTCTCCATAACTCTCTCCCTTTCAAACTTTTCCCTCTCATTCTCTCTCTAAAATTCCCTAACCTATTCTCATCCCTCCTCCCTCTCTTTTTTTTTTTTTTTTTTTTTTTTTTTTTTTTTTTTTTTTGAGTTGGATCTGGTTCGCGATGGTTTTGGGTCGCGAACTAGAACCATATGGTTCTGGGCTTGGCGACGAGCCCAGAACCAGATGGTTCTGGGTTCGGGACCCAAAACCAGACGGTTCTGGGCTCGTCGTGAACCCAGAACCAGATTTTTGGTTTTTTTTTTTATTTTTTATTAATGTTATAATGTTGATGAATTGTGGTTGATGAATTGTATTGATGATGTTGATGAATTGTGGTTGATGATGTTAATGAACTGTGGGAGATTATGGATTTTGATATTGAAGGAATGAGAGAGGTAATTTTGTTCAAAACATAATAATAAGGTCCGTTTTGATAATTCAGAAAACTAAAAAAGTAATTCTATAATTTAAGAAAATATCTTTAAGGACGCTTCTTGGGTAAGAAGCGTCCTCTATGATAAATATTATAATTACAAAACAACCTCAAAAATTTGTTTAATTACGAATTTCATCCTGAATTTTTAAAAAATAATAATAAGGTCAGTTTTGATAATTCGAAAAACTAAAAGTGCAATTCTGTAATTTTTAAAAATACTTTTAAGGGCGCTTCTTATCCATGATAAATATTATAATTACGAAATAACCCCAACATTTTGTTTAATTATGAATTTTACCCTGAATTTTCAATTAAGGTTGGGAATCTCAACCTCGAGGTTGGGATTCCCAACCTGAAAGTTAGGATTGGTAGGGAATCTCAACCTTAAGGTTGGGAATCCCAAACTTGAATAATAAACATCTAAAGTTGAGATTCTCAACCTTTAGGTTGGGATCTCAACCTGCAAGTTGGGATCCCAACCTAAAAGTTGAGAATCTCAACATTGGATATTCAATCCTATTTGGGATTCCCAACCTCGGGGTTGGGATTCCCAACCTATAGGTTGTGATTGATTTCAAAAAATGACTAATGACTTATTAAACATATTTTTGTCCATTCATGCTTTTTTTTTTTTTTTTTTTTTTTTTTTTTTTTTTTTTTATTTGGGACTCTCAACCTCGGGGTTGAGATTCTCAACCTATAAGTTGAGATTGATTTAAAAAAATACTCATAAGGGCATTTTTGTCCATTCATGTTTTTTTTCTATTTTGAATTCCTAACCTCAGGGTTGAGATTCTCAACCTATAGGTTGGGATTGATTTCAAAAAATACTCATTAAGGGTATTTTTATCCATTCATGCCTTTTTTCTATTTGGAATTCCTAACCTCAGGGTTGGGATTTCCAACCTATAGGTTGGGATTGATTTAAAAAAATACTCATTAAAGGTATTTTTATCCATTCATACTTTTTTTCTATTTGAAATTCCTAACCTCGGGGTTGGAATTCCCAACCTATAGGTTGAGATTGATTTCAAAAAATACTCATTAAGAGTATTTTTATCTTTTCAGTGTCTTTTATTAATAATAAAAAATAAAAAGGTTACTTTTGATAATGCTCTTCCCAAAAGTGTCATCTTCTCAATTTTCTCTAAAATGAAAATATTGATTAAATGGAAGAAGTCAGGCGGTCAAAGGCAATACTAAAAAATCAAACAAATAAAGAGTGGGCCATGAAGGAATTGAAAGCAAATAGTAAAGCAAGTGTGGCGTTTAACACATGAGACAAAACACAAAACAAAGTTAAGAGAACGGGGACAGAGAGAGAGAGAGAGAGAAAGAGACCGAGAGAGAGAGAGAGAGAGAGCCGTGAGGCTGATTAGTGCCTTCAAACGAAACGAAGGCCAAGTGTCAAGCTTCTAGCTTGTGGTGTTTAACACATGAGACAAAACACAAAACAAAGTCAAGTGAACAGGGAGAGAGAGAGAGAGCCGAGAGACTGATTAGTGCCTTCAAAGGAGACTGATTAGTGTCAAGCTTCTAGCTTGAATAAGCAAATCAAACATAAAAGTAAGTGGTTGAAACGGCTGATTCTATGTAGATGTACGTGGTCAGTTATAAGCAAATCACACGTACAGATTAGAAATCAGAGGGCTGACAACTGGTTAGAAATAAAACGTGAGCAGAAGAAAGAAAAAGAAAAAAAAAATTGGAACAGATTTCGAACTGATTTGAATGTGCGATAAATTCAGTTTGAGACTCAATTTTCTTGTTTAATTTTTTATAAATTCTAAATAAGTTATTGCATTGTTTTTTTGGGGGGGGGGGGGGGGGGGGGGGGGTGGGGGGGGGTTGATATTGATTGGAAATAAATTTGAAATTTAATTGGTGAATGGATTGTTGTATTTAAATGAATTAATTGTTTACAATATTTATATATATCATAGTTTATTATTTATGAATATTAGAAATAAATTATTTGTTAGCTAATTAATTTTTTGAATTACTAATTTTGTTATATGTTTAAAATTAGAATTTAATTATATGCATATATATATATGTTTACATATTAAAAATTCTAGTCAAAATTTATTGTTTTCAGCTCGAGTTATTATATGAAAATTTTAAGAAATTTTAAGTATTACTGATATATGTTTGAGAAAAAAATTTATTGGGAATTATATGTATATTCGGAAATAGAATTCTAGACAATTGTATATGAAAATTATTTAAGTTAGAAAACAAATGAAATGAGAATTTTATAATACCATGATTGTACTTTACCTTTAACAGTCATCAGGCAACACGTCTGTAAGTCTTACAAAATCTCCCAACACCCACATGACAAATGTTTGGAGAGTGATTGAGTCACCCAACATATGTATAATAGATGTTATCCTTCACTCTATATATGTTTTCAGTATCTTTATCATATATGACAGATTTTTCTATATACTATATTAGTATATTGAGTTTTTATGATTAGACAAAAATTATCCATATAGATATTTATAGTTTATCGTGATATAAGATATGATTTCAATATTATTCTCAGATACAGTTGAACATGAATCATTAAGATTTTATTTTTATTATTAGTTTTATGTTACCTTATTATTATTATTGAAAGAAAATAATTTATTTAGTTTTCAAAAATTATATTCATTCACTGGACGTTAGTGCTCTCCCTTTATATTTTTTCAAAAGCATTTTCCAAGTAACCATTAAATCTCGAAGGAAATCTTCGAACAAAAATAGATGAGTCACTCGATTAAATGATGCAAAGAAATTATATTTTGATATTGTACATGTATTTTGTATATTTGATGGCATCTAGGCACGCGTGTGTTTACTTACACTATAATGTTGTAAGATATTTAATTATCTGTTAGTTTCATTCATGTTTTTGCTTTCGAGTTTGCAAATGATATAAACATACTTTATAATTATGTTTCTATTATGTCAGTTTTCTCGGTTTTGAATAAATAGACTGATAAAAGCTCGATAAGATATGAACAGGAATAAAAGCCCAGAAGGTCCAACTTTCAGGTCGTTACAGCGAGCTCAAGAGCTTGGGAGCTTGTGTGAAACAGAAAAGTCTGAGCACATATCCAGCCCAATCCAGCATCCTTCCACCCCGAGCAGCCCACCCGATCGGGAGCTCGCTCTAGAAAAGGCCTTATGTAGCAATCATTAGATTTACTAAATCCATTGATTTTACGTCTGTACCACCTATGCAATCTTTTGGAAGCATTCAATGAGGCAGCCATGCATTTAATGTAAAGAAGACCTTTCTTGGTGCATTAAATGCAGACGTGCGCATGAAAGAAATAATCATTGTTTTTACAATAAATGCAGTATGGTTTATGTCAGGATTAGTTGAAATAACCATAATTTGTAACGTGTATAACACTCTTTTGTATCTCTCCCCCCTCTATAAATAGGAAAGATTTTTACTGTATCAACAGCTTAAGCATATTAGTATACCGTCACTCTGCCAGAATTAACTCAGAGTGGCCCGTGGACATAGGCGCAGTCGCTGAACCACGTAAAAATCCTTGTGTTTGCACTCATTCTTCCCTCTCCCTTCTTTATTACATACTCCATTAATATCCTCTAGCTACCCCGACCAACATTCCTTCACCTTTATTACAGTCTACCAACCTTAATCTTCATTAACTACCCATTTATTACGATTATCACCATTTATTACCTCGCTCGCAGTCTGGGCCTTTGAATCTCTGAGTTGACCGTTTTTGAATGTCGACATCGTTTAGCGCTAGAAGGAGGACCCAACAGCGACTTGGTAATTTCTTCTCCATTTGACTTTTCTTCGATCGTTTGTATTTCACCAATCTGTTATGGATAGAGTAAGGATAACGAGAAGTGTTGGTGTGACTAAGGAGCGACCTGGGGAGTAGGATGGCCAGCAGAGCACCCAACCTGCCAGAGAAGAGGTTGCTCAGGAGTGGAGACAACGTCAGCAAGCTTTGGAGGATACTGTGAGGTAGCTGACTAAGACTGTTAGGGCCTTGGTGGACGTTCAGACCCATATTATGCGAAGGCAGGTGAAGGTCGCTCCTCCCAAGCGAGCTCGCCGACAGACCATGGAGGAGATCTCGACCCCAAAGGGAGCAGCTGGCAGAGACAGGTCGCCATCTGAAGAGTCCGTTCGCTCTTCGAACCTGAACCCAAGGAGGAGAGGACGGTATGTGTAGGGGAGGCCGGCCTCACCTTGCCCAGTCGACATCAGGTTGAGAATGAGCCACGAAGGTGATCGTCATGTCGAAAATGATCGCGAGCACGAGTGAGTTTGAGAGAATTGTGTTATCCATGAGCCCGACCTGCGAAGGGGGGTTAGGCAGATAGAAGACATGGGTGAAATGTACAGGCCGCGAGATCGCAGATCGGGAGGATAGAAGAGCACCAGCTGGCAAAGTTCCATTTGGCAACCTCAACCCTAAGACCCGATGATGGAAGAGCTGCTATAGAGGGTCCAGCAGCTGAAGGCTCAACCTGGACCCTAAAACCAGAGAGAGCAGGATGATCATAGGGTCTCATTTGTTAGGGAGATCGAGACAGTGCCTCTACCACCTAAGTTCAAGCTTTCGAGCATTCCACTCTACAATGACAAAAGTGACCCAAACGACCACCTGGACGCCTTCAATGTACAGATGGATCTCTAGACGGACAATTCGCTGGTCAAATGTCGAGTTTTCCCGACTACTTTGGGGGATGCCCCGCTAGCCTGGTTCAAGGGTCTCCCTGCTCGTAGTATATGAAGTTGGAGAGAGTGTCAGTAGAGGTTTCTAAACCAGTATAAAGCCCTGAGGAAGTAGCAGCTCGCACCCACATGCCACCTCGCCACCATTTTCCAAAGGCACAATGAGTCCTTCAAAGATTATATCACCCGGTTCAGAGATGAGGTGAGTAATGTTAAAGCACCCTCAAATGAGAGTATATTAACAGTAATTTATACAGGACTCAAGAAAGATGGGAAACTCTGTGAGAGCATCTACAAGTCCCTAGTGAAAGACCTTAGTGAGTTCTACGAGAGAGCTGCTAAAGAAATTAGGTGGGAGTAGGCCTTTGGGCCAAAAAAGCCCAGTAACCAGCAGGATGAAGCAGGTAGTTCCCACCAAGGGAAGAGAAAAGGCCAAGATAAGGACAGGCGGGGCGAGCAGAGGCATCAGTCTGCTAATATTATAACGAAACGAGCCAGATTAGATCCAAGAAGGGAGTGACCTCGACGTCAAGGTCGATATGGAAGTTATAGTGTCCTCTCAGATAGGTAGGACTAGATATTCATCGCAGAAAGAAACAGGAAGAACTTCGGGAAGCCACCTCCTACGGGAGTCTCGAACAGGCACCGACTCTAGAGGAAATTCTTTACCTACCACAATGAAAATGGGCATAATATTTCGGACTATTGGCAGTTAAAGGACACCATTGAAGAGTTGATCAGACGAGGTCATTTGGGAGAATATGTGATATGACCTGCAAGTAGACGATCTCAGCAGCAGCGCCCTTAAACATAAAATTAGCAGCTTGAACAACAGTAGTCCCAACGAGCTCTAGAGCCCGAGCACGAGCCCGCTATAAGAGCCATTTTTACTATATATGGTGGTCCTCACATGACAGGTACTTCGAATAGATCACACCAGAGGCATATGAAGGAAGCCAATCATACCTTGCTAGCGGACTACAACGGGGTAGAGGGACCTACTAAGAAGGCGAAAGTGTTATCGGATGGCATCATATTTACTAAAGAAGATGCGAGGGGAGTACACTGGCCCCAGAATGATACCATAGTCATCCGAGCCAAGATCTGCAATGTTGAGATACGGCGGATAATGATTGACACCGAAAGCTCAGTTAATGTGATGTATAAGGATTGCTATGACCAAATGAGGTTGAGAATTGAGCAGCTGATGCCCTCACCAGAACCCCTCTATAGCTTCACTGGGGATGCAGTAATACTAGCAAGACAGATCCGTCTACCTCTCACCCTTGGAGAACCAGGTTAGCAAGTCACTGTCCTAACAGACTTCCTGATCATCAATTGTCCGTCAACCTATAATGTGGTCCTCGAGCGACCTTCCATGAATGATCTGGATATGGTAACATCCACCAGGGCACTGACAATCAAGTTCTTGACTTCAAACGAGATAGGTTGTGTTCGAGGGGAACAATACCTGGCCAGACGATGTTACGAGGATGCTGTGAAGATGAGAGTTCGAGGAAAGAAAGTGAATGTGATTTCAGGTGGCGAACCACGAGCAGTTACAGAGACGGGGTTGAGCCGCGACCTCGACCCTCATGAGGTGGATACAGATTGGGCCACAGGACCTGTTAAGGAACTGGAGGATGTAGAGGTCAGCGAGACAGACCTAGAGAGATGCTTGAAAGTGGGACGAGACCTGTCACCAGAGGTCAAGGCTCATATCGCTGGCTTGTTGAAAGCAAACCTGGACGTCTTCGCTTGGAATCACGAAGACATGGTGGGGATAGACCCTTAGATTATGTGCCACAGACTGAACATAGATCTCTAGCACAAGCCAGTTCGTCAGAAAAGGAGACCGATGATGCCAGAACGGTACGCTGTGTTGAAAGAAGAGGTCGAGAAGCTGCTGACCAACAAGTTCATCCGTGAAGCCCATTATCCCATCTGGGTAGCCAATCCAGTCTTTGTCAGAAAGAAGAATGGGAAATGAAGGACATTTATTGACTTCACTGATCTGAACAAGGCCTGCCCTAAAGACAGTTTCCCATTGTCCAGGATCGATCAGCTTGTAGACGCAATAGCCGAGCACCAGCTACTTAGTTTCATGGACGTCTACTCGAGCTACAACCAGATTCCCATGAGCCCGGAGGACGAAGAGCACACTTTTTTATTATTGACCGGACTGTATTGTTATAAGGTGATGTCCTTTGGGCTGAAGAACGCATGGGTGACCTACTAACGCCTAGTCGATGCTATGTTCCAAGAACAGATTGGAAAGACAATGGAGGTGTATATAGATGATATGCCGGTAAAGTCCCGGCATACAGCAAACCATGTTCGCGATCTGGATGAGACATTCAAGGTCTTGAAGAACTACCGAATGAAGTTGAACCCATTGAAGTGCGCCTTTGGGATGACATCTGGTAAGTTCCTCTATTTTATGGTAAACAGCAAGGGAATAGAAACCAATCCAGAGAAAATCAAGGCACTCGTGGAGATGAGATCCCCAGCTCGAGTTAAAGATGTCCAGAGCCTCAATGGTCAGGTCGCCGCCTTCAGCCGGTTCATCTCAAAGGCCACGGAAAAATGCATGCCATTCTTCGAAGCAATAAAAAAGGCGAAGAACTTCGAATGGACTGAGCAGTGTGAGGAAGCATTTTAGTGGCTGAAGGAATATATGGGCCGAGCTCCCCTTCTATTAAAACCAAAAGAAAGAGAAAAGCTCTTCTTGTACCTAGGAGTGTCTGAGCACGCACTGAGCGCGGCCTTGGTAAGAGAAGAAGAAAGGATTCAACTACCGGTGTACTACATCACTGAGAGGCTGGTTGACGTAGAAACTAAGTACTCGCAGATGAAAAAATTGGCGTACTTCCTAGTGATCGCATCAAGGAAGTTGTGTTCTTACTTCCAGGTCCATTAGATCAAGATCCTTAAGCTGTATCCTCTTAGGCAGGTCCTTCAGAAGGCAGACACTTCAGGCAGATTGCTTAAATAGGCTATAAAGCTCGCTCAATTCGACATAGAGTACAAACCCAGAACGACAGTCAAGGCCTAGACTCTAGTAGACTTTATTACTGAATTTACAAGAACTATAGAGGAGCAGGACGAGACCGCAGATGGCCCGACATGGGAGTTATATGTGGACGAGTCCTCCAATGAATACAACTCAGGGGCCGGAGTGTTGTTGATTAGTCTAAAAGGTCATAAGATCCTTAGCGCGCTGAGATTCGTGTTCTAGGCGACCAATAACGAGACTGAGTATGAAGCACTACTCGTTGGACTCCACCTAGCAAAAGAAGTGCCAGTCGAGCGGGTAAGGGTCTTTAGTGATTCCCAGCTCGTTTTGTGCCATGTTTAGGGAGAATACCAGATAAAAGGACGAAAAATGGCAAAGTATCTCTTGAAAGCCAAAGAACTGCTGGGGGCTTTCCAAAGGGTTGAAGTACATCAGATTCCTCGAACTCAGAACTCTTATACAGATGCTTTAGCACGCTTAGCAAGCATCCAAGATGCAGATTTTCTGGAGTCCTTACTAGTGGAATTTCTACCAACCCTGAGTATGGAAGTAAAGGATGCGATAATGGTCATGAATGTCAAGCCTGATTTCTAGATGAATCCATTACTGAGCTACCTACAAAAAGGAAAGCTACCAGATAATAAATTAGCGGCACGTCGCTTGCGAGTTAGAGTGGCCCAGTACTGTATCTATGATGATATGCTGTACAAGAGAGGTTTCTCAGCTCCACTGCTACGGTGTATAGACGCTCAGGATTGCGAGGTGGTGCTGAAAGATATTCATGCAGGTCATTGTGGGAACCATGTAAGAGGACTATCCTTGGCTTAGAAAGCGCTCAGATAGGGATTCTATTGGCCAACCATGAAACATAATACCGCTGATATGGTGAAGAAGTGTGACAAGTGCCAGAGGTTCGCCAAAGTCCCACGAGCTCCACCAACCTACCTTCAGTAAATGGTAAGCCTATGGCCTTTCGCGATCTGGGGAATGGACCTCATCGGGCCTTTGCCAATTGCTCTGGGGAGGTGCAAACATGTAGTAGTTGTTGTGAACTACTTCATTAAATGGGCCAAAGCCAAGGAGCTCATCGAAATCTCCACCTCAAAGATAGAAAAGTTTGTATGGAGCAACATCATATGCAGGTTTTGAGTCCCTCAGCAGCTCATGACAGATAATAGGACGCAGTTCACTAGCGAACAATTCATCAACTTCTGCAACGAGCTAGGGATAGTAAAGAGCTTCTCGACTGTAGATCACCCTCAAGCTAACGGTCAGGTCGAAGCCATGAACAAGATCATCAAGCAGACTCTAAAGACCAAACTTGAAGTGAGAAAAAAGGCTTGGGTGGAGGAATTACAGAAAGTACTTTGGGCTTACAAAACAATAGCTCGCACTCCACTGGGGAAACCCCATTCTCCGTGGTGTACAAGTTTGAAGCTATGATACCTGCGGAATTTGAAGTTACCATCCAGCGGAGAGCCTCATTTCGTCTTGAAGATAATGATCAGCTGCTCGCCGCAAGCCTAGACTTGATTGAAGAAGCAAGGTAGACAGCTCGCATGGGGTAGCAATCTATTTACAAAGGGTCGTTAGGTACTACAACAAAAAGGTACTAGCTTGGAGCTACAAGGCATGTGACCTCGTCCTAAGGCTGATTCTCCCCACGACTAGTAAGACGAGTGATGGAACCCTCGGACCGAACTGGGAAGGTCCTCACCTCATCAAGCAGAACCTAAGAAATGGAGCATACCACTTGGCCAACATGGACAGATCTGAACTCCCTAGAGCTTGGAATGCTGAACACCTTCGCCTCTACTACATTTAAAACTGTCAGCTCGCTCTAGAACCCTTGTACATAAATTACTTTGACGATTGTCCGTAAAAGTGCTTTCACTTGTTTGTTATGTGTAAAATGTCCAATGTAGATAGCAAACTAGTTGAACGAGCGAAGCGTAATCATTATGTAAGGCTGCTGGAATTCATTTCGAAGGCTAGAGATTTATTTATCAAAAATGAGCTGTCACACATTATCCGTCCTTTCTTGAAGATATCTCTGTAATTATCTAAAGAATTATTCACGCCCAACGAACATTCACAGACGTTCACTAAAATTATAAAGTATCTGGCAAACGCATCCATCAAATATTATTATGCATGTTTATAAGGGCGCTTCTACGATCGACTTTCTATCTCTTAACACTAATTACTTTGTGGAATCGCACACCAGTGATCAGCGAGCTCGAATGTTATGTAAGTTGTGCCAGTTTTCTACGATCTTCAAGCTGCATCTTATTCTGATAAATGAAGGATTATCGCCAACGCTTCTTGTAGCGACCTCGCGATCTGCAAGCCATCTTTTCCTATATTCTACAAAACTATTGCCAGTAGCCTGCGATCTCCGCACTCCAAAGATAAAACCCAAGGAAATACTTATTATAGGCTCCCTTAAAGGTGATCTTGTGAAGGGGGATGCTATCCAGATATAATTTGTTGAAGGAGCTGCCATCTGCACGCTCTACAAGGGGCTGGGAACTCTATTATTGCACTCTAGAAGGCTATTGCCTGTGGAAGGAGTTACAATGAAGGTCTCACCTGTGGAAGGGGTTGCTGTCAGCACCTTGAAGGGCGTTACATGTGGCTCGCTAACGGTACAAAAAGGTCTCACCCGCTAAAAGGGTTACAATCTCTGCACCTTAGAGGGTTCAACTAGGGACCTCCAATCACTCGAAAGAGTTCGCAGAAGAAGCAACCAGTAGTTGCTGCCTCGGGTTTGTCGAAAGCACGACCTGAATGATGGCCTCGCAACCTCGCGAAAGGGGCTACGGCTCTCAAATCATAAAATTACCTCGCAACCTCGCGAGAGGGGCTATGACTCTCAAATTATAAAATTACCTCGCGACCCCGCGAGAGGGGCTGCCCATATTGGGGTTCGCTCTCAAATCTCAAAAATTACCTCGTGACCTTGCGAGAGGAGCCACCTTTGATTAGTGTTGCTCTCAAACCATATTGATGTCTCTTAAGTGCTTCAACGGGCTAAAGTCATCAAAGTTCGGGAAAATGCTACCTTGGGTCTGTTGAACCTCGGAGCAAAACATGCTTGAGCAAATATGCCTATAGTGAACACCCTGCGAGCTGTAAGTATGTACCCAGTTGTTTGAAAATACTTAACTGAAATGCTTGCAGGGTCGAATACTTATGAATGAACATGTTATGGTTATGATATGTTTATTAGTAGATCTTGACAATAGCTCGTTATAGAAAGATAAGCATGATTCAATCATATTTACTACGTATACATGTTATTCTTTGTAAAAATTTGAACTGCAAGAAAACCATATATAGCACTCTCGAGCTAAAGGCTCACTATCTAACACAAAAGTTGATGAAAAATTGAATTGAAGATTAAAGTCCTCACAATAAGAGGAAATGTTCAATGATTACAATGCAAATGAAAAGAAATTAAAAATCTATCTAAATATTGGCAGGTACGTCAGAGGGACGAAGATTTGATTGGGACTTCATTGAAGCCTCTACAGTAGGAGGATCTTGAGACGCTGAAGGACCTTCAAGGGCTGGAGCTGGATCCGTTTGAAGGTCTGGAGGTGTTGGTTGACTAGCTGGAGAAGCTGAGAGGTACCGCCCTGCTGCGCACCATGGATACTGGCTACGTGCTCCACGAAACTCCAAATCGATGTAATCGCAGTCGGCCTAAAGAACGAGTAGTCTATGTCCGGGTAGCGCCGCCAGGTTGTGTATAGGAATGCATGCTCGATCTTCGCAGCAGCATTCTTTTATTCTTGAGCAACCCGAGCTCGGATGTGTTCTTTCCCCCGGGCGACCTCCTCCTAGGCCCTAGCAAGCTCGTCCTTGAGCGTAGCCATTTCCTATTGCATTTCACTGATTTACTTCTCTGCAACCTCAGCCCTTCTCTCCATAGCCTCAGTCTCTCTTATCGCGGCCTCCGCCCCTTCCAACAGCGGCCTCGGCCCTCCTGTTAGCGGTGTCGATTCTTATCTCCGCACATTCAGCTTTATTGCAGCAGCCTCAGCCTTCTTTTCGGCAGCACCAGCCCGTGCCACAGCTACATTCAGCTCGTCTTTGGCCTTCTCCAACTCCTCCTGAATTCCGCGAGTTGCTGCCTCTCTACGAGCTATCTCCTAAGACAGAGCTGTGTTTGCTTCCTTAAGTTTATTCTCGAGCTACTAACGTTTTTCTCGAAACAGATTAATTTCATTCTGCAGACAACTTCTCTCAACCTCGGACTCCTCTTCGGCAGCTCTAAAAGCGGCCCTCTCATTATGCTGCTCCTAAATTTCCTTCATCAACTTCTTCACTGTCATACTCATCTACAAAAGGAAATATCTATGAGGGTAAAGTAAGAGACACTAACTAAAAGAATGTGAGTTTGCTTACCAATATTGAATGTCGAGTTGCATAAAGTGCCAACCTCGAGCCAGAAAAATCCTCCATGTGAAGCTTCGGGGTCCGGTTCTCCAGTGCTCACAGTACGAGTTGTAAGAAATCGTCAAGATACTGCATCTCTATCAACATCCTAGCTTGTAGCTCAAGTTCTAGGGATGATGATTCTTGAGGCTCCTCAGGCCGCCTTAAGGCTTGGATGCTTGGACCTCTGCCAGCCTCAACCATCCCCAACCTTGTGGCCTCAGTTGCCTTCTGGCGCTTAGGGGCTGAGGGCTCGGCCACGTCTTTTTCTTTGTCTCTTTCACGGGCTCTGGCTCTGGTGCTGGCAGACTCTCCCTTGTGGGAGTTCTAGCCCTCTTAGTTATGGAAGGACCAGCTTTCTTCTGCCTTTTTGCCTTAGGAGCTTGTTTTCTAGGTGTCACAACCGGAACAGCCTGTGGGATGGCTACTTTAGCAATCTGGAGAGGTATTGCCTGTGGGGGGAAACACAGGCTGAAATGTAGTGCATCTCATCCCTTTGTTCAGCCTGGCATCCTTGAGTCCCTTTGAAGCTGTATAAGTAGCGAATGATGCGGGGCGTGGGAGGACCTAGCCCGTTCTTGATAAAAACAACAGCCAAATAAGTTAGCTGAGCATACGAGTTAGGTGTTAGCTGGAATAGCGCCAGCTTGAGATCGTTCAGCAAGTCGATCAAGTAGCTGTGGATGGGGAACCTGAACCTATACTCCATGTGCTCGGAGCTTATTGCTATAAAACCCTCGAGGTGGGAAGGCTGTATGATCGCTCCCTTGTGGCACGTTAGCTCGATAGCCTAGTGGGAAAGCATAATCCCGAGCTAAGTTCTGCAGCATCGGGAGATCCAGACTGGAAGTTGTATGGTAGAAGGGCACTCGAGCTGCTCTCCCTTCATTTACAAGCCGAGAAACCGATGGCCCAGCTCGTCCTTCAAGCTCTCTCGCGGCCTCTCTTCTTTGGGAGGTCGCGCCCTGTGAAGTACCGACCTGCTGTTCCACCTGTTCGTCAAAAGCAGAAGCCTCCTCACCGATCTGATGGTCTCTATGTGAACGACCTGACATCTACAAAATAGGAAAGAACGATGTCAAAACACTAGAAGCACCTTGGTCCCAACGAGCTTAGGAATTCCTAAGTCTACAGCCACATGCATCAGGTCGTGCATTGCACCACCAGCAATGGAGGCCCAGAACACAGGCCCATCAAATAGAAATTTGTTTAATATTGAAATTTCTAACCCTATGTCTATAGGAATTTTATCAAACAGCGTAACAGCAAGTTATTCAATCTGCCTACGCTACGTCAGCAATTAACAAGGGGATCAAACAAACTAGAAAATCACAGATGACATATACAATGTACAACATCAAATATGAAAACTTTAGAAGCAAGCATCGTAGTCCACCAATGGCAGAACCTTTCAATAAACAATAAAGTTGTCCTAAGCAAGCAAACGCAGGGTGTAAAACAACAAGCAGGACAATTCCTAAATGTGATGTAAACACATGAAGTTCAAGTTCAAAACCAGAAAACAAAAATGCACGCCAAGGATAAAAAACCATTAAAATACAAAGGATGAAGTCAGAGAACTTATTGTGTATGCTTAAGGTAAAATCTGGACTCTGAGATGATGAGCTTGAAGGAAGCTGTTGAAAAGGCGTAGAAGAAGCAGAGAAGGGGGTGATAAAGGAGAATGTCTGTGTTTCGTTTTGAAGAGGTAAAAATGGGAGACGACAATGACATTTGATTTAAATAGACTCAGGCTTGTTTCCCCTGACCGTCCGATCGAGCAAAAGAAGTAACCGTCATAAATCTGACGGCTCGACCTTTTACCATCATGTAACTTCAGTTATAAGACGTGTGCATTTAATGCGCACAGCCCAAGACGTGTTAGCGGTTTCAGAGGCATGCATGATCACCACGTGTCAACGGTTATGGATCAAAAAGTGAAACGATGCCTCGAGAGCTCACAAATGGGCGCCAAGTACATTTTGAATTAGCTCTCGGCCCGCAGATTGCACTGAGAGTTGGGGGACTTGTGTTATGTCCGTTTTCTCGATTTGAATAAATTGGCTGATAAAAGCCCAATAAGATATGAACAGGAATAAAAGCCCAGAAGGTCTAACTTTCAGGTTGTTACAACGAGCTTGAGAGCTCGAGAGCTCACGTGAAACAGAAATAGTTCGACCACATATCCAGCCCAATCCAGCATCCCTCCACCCCGAGCAGCCCACCAGATCGGGAACTCGCTCCAGAAAATGCCTTATGTAGCAAGTCATCAGATTTACCAAATCCTCTGATTTTACGCCGATACCACCTATGCAGTCTCCTAGAATCATTCAATGCGGTGGTCATGAATTTAATGTAGAGAAGACCTCTCTTGGTGCATTAAATGCAAACGTGCGCATAAAAGAAATAATCATTGTTTTTACAATAAATACAGTATGGTTTATGTCAAGATTAGTTGAAATAACCATCATTTGTAACGTATATAACACTCTTTTGTATCTCTCCCTCCCGTATAAATAGGGGAGATTTTTACTGTATCAACAGCTTAAGCACACTAGTATACCGTCACTCTGTCGGAATTAACTCAAAGTGACCCATGGATGTAGACACAGTCGCCAAACCACGTAAAAATCCTTGTGCTTGCACTCATTCTTCCCTCTCCCTTCTTTATTACATACTCCATTAATATCCTCTAGCTACCACGACCAACATTCCTTCACTTTCATTATAGTCTACCAACCTTAATCTTCATTAACTACCCATTTATTACGATTATCACCATTTATTACCTCGCTCGTAGTTTGGGCCTTTGAATCTCTGAGTTGACTGTTTCTGAACGTCGACAGTTTCCATATGAAAGCAAGTTTGTTTTATATATTTTGCATGATATTGTTCATGTTTAAAATATGATTTGGAGGAGAGATTGGAGGTCCTAAGTAGTTTAGATTTAAGATATTTTAGAAGTGTTGATTTTAGTATATTACAGAGCAGAATTATTGAATAAATAGCAGTTGTATTGCTGAAATTTTATTACATCACTCTATGTGTTGTTAGATTTTCAAATGCTTTTCTAGAAGAAATTTTATAATGATATATATTTTTTCAATAAATCATGAAGTCTTCTCGGAATCAAGATAGAAATTTGGAAGAGTTATGTAAGATAATACTAGAAAAAAACTTATTTTAATATTTTTATACAATTTTCTAAACTCATACTAATTTTAGTATTATAAAAAGAATCTTTAAATAATGTAAATATCTTGTCAAGATTATTTTGATTTAATAGTAATAGAGTACATAAGCTACCATGTCCTTCCTAGTAGGAGAAATCTTCTTGAAAAATCAAATAACATATTACATGGAGTATTATATTTTGAGTATAGATATTCTCAATCGTACATATTATTTCGACACTCGAGTGTAAATTGATATGTCAATAAAATTTGGAATTTCAATCGTTGCTGTAAGAATCTATTCAAAATCTAGTAGCAATATTCTTAAAATAAATTTATTTATTTTTATTTATTGTATTGATAACGCTAATAAATTATTAACACATCCAAATTTCAACACCTAATTAAGTCCAAAGAAAAGTGTTGGGTTGAGACAACGACATTGAAGGTTGAAGGTGGAGGTAGTGTAAATGAAGGGCTACGATTGTGTGACAACAAAATCAAATAGGAAATCAGGGAGTGGTCTTGTTCAAGACCATTTTGGATGATCTGAGTTTGTATTTGGTGGAGGTAAATATGAACTCTTCAAGTTTCAACATGATCAACACTATTGAGTGAATGCGATGGACAGGGTATTGTTTTCAGGGCTGTTCAGCCTGTCTCTCAATTTGTACTTTGCCCTGTACTTTATTGATATATGTTTTTCGTCTCTGTAACCTAACAATAAAAATTAATTAATTTAATTTAAACAAATGCATCATTTTGTAATTGAAATTCTCCGACTAACATAATTGTTTCTTTTTTACGTTAGTTTGATAATCATAATAAAATGTGGGAATTTCAAAACCTGCCTCGATTTCAAAACTAAAAATCGTTTTTAGGCCTCTCCCAAAAACAAATTTGTTTTCAATCCTTCAAAGAAATGATTTACACTCAATAGCTTGTGAATAAAACGAATCTCTATAATAGGAGACTCTTCTATCACGGACTATCGCGAGCCATCATGTTACTGTCATATGTGACGGAAGAGTCTCCCATCATGATCCATCACAATGGACGAGCCTTATATATCGCAGACCACTGTGACATGAGAGTCTCTCGTCGAGTGCTCATGACGAGAGAGCCTTTCGTCATGGGCAATAATGATGGAAGAGCTCTCCCGTGATGGAAGAGCCTCTCATCATAGTTTATCTTGACGGATGAGCCTTCTATCGCAATCCATTGTGGTAGGAGAGCTTCCTATCACGATACCTCCATTTAAGGTTGTTTATTTAAGGGTATTTTGATCGGTAAACTGTATTAGGTGAAATTAATTTGTTTGAAAGAATAAAAATGAATTTTTTTGGGGAATGGACTGAAAATGAATTTTTCTTTGGAATTTGGATATTTTTGAATTTCCCTTAAATAAAATTAGTATTGAACATTTAATTAATGAATTTAGATAATGTTTTGACTAATTTTAAATGAATTAATTCATCTTTGGTGGTCAATTTATTCAAGAATATTGTAATAATTTGTTGACAAAATATAAATGTATAAATCATATAGTTGGATGACAAATCATTTACTGAAAAACATGATTATTTGAATTCTTACATGCGTATATTTGGAAGCATCAAGTAAGAGTAAGACAAAACGTTGACACAATCAACCTAAATTATTTTAAAGTAAAATAAAATTAGATTAAATATGTCAATTGTTCAAGATGCAACACAAAAAACTAAACCATTCGACCAAGTCCAACACATGCTTTTAATTACAACGTATCCACACGATTTGAAGTCTGAACAAGAAAATGCAACGTTGGAACCATTTAAAATAATTAAGTTTCAAGCTTGACGTATCCACACGATTTGAAGTCTGAACAAGAAAATGTAAAGTTGGAACCGTTTAAAATATTTTAAATACCCTCTACCCGTTTTGAAGTCTGAACAAGAAAATGCAACGTTGAAACCATTTGAAATATTAAGTTTCAAGCTTGACTTGGGCTGTTAGGCTCAAGTTTTTGCTACATAAATCTTGGCTTTGAGTCAACTGGAACCAGAAACAGAAAGTGCTCGTATTACACACAGTTGTCGAGCAAATCAGATAAATTTCAGTTTCTTCATCGTTTGCTCTCATGGCTCGGATTGGTAGCGGTTTTGTGCCAATTAGAAACAAGCTTGCTTTGCTCATACCCATCTTCAAGCCATACCACCAAAACTCTGTGATAATGTAAGTTTAAATTATGATTTTCTTAGTTTTTGAAGAACAATCATGCAGGTAGGATATGATGGCGTCTCATGCATCTGTTACTAAAAACGCTATTCGTGATCTAAAATAATGTATGATTAATAATATAAATACCTTAAAATATGTCCCATATTATATATCTTTTGAGTGGCAGAAATAAAGTGTATTGATCAACTCAACCAAGTTTTTCTTTTAACTTATAATTTTAATTTGATTATTTGTTTATAAACTTATTGTTTGAGGTTCTATTACATAAATCCAAAATTTGTTCATATACATCATCTTTTGAGGCTGTCCTCCCACTCCAAGTAGAATTTTCTCTGACTTTTGATATTGAGTTCACATGTTTGATGAATTTTGGTGCTTCAATTATTAGCGGGACAAGGTTTGTATCAATTAAAAAAAAAATAGTATTATAAAAAGAGATATAAATCATTATTAATAGTACCATATATAGTACCAAGTGTAAGTGTATCACAAGATCCTTTACAATAATTCAGATAGATCAAAAAAATATCCTTTTTCTCATTCGCCTTGGGAAACTTGTGTTGACCAAATTTAGTTTCATGTGATCACGAGATATGCTGATAAGCCATCGAGACCACCACGGAGTAGGGGAAATCCTCCACAAATCAACTCAGTTGTGGAGAAAAGAGAGACTGTGGACACTACTGATGATGTTGCAACTGTTAGTAGTTTGAATAAAGTAGAAGATAATAAGGGCACAATGAGCCAAGATGATCACTCTACTAATACTAATGGACAAGCCCGGGTTTCTAGTTAGTCTGTTTATGTAGAATTGGCGGCAATAACGTACAATAATATGGATTGGATCTATATATGAATCTTTATATATAGTTCATTGTTTCCCATTTGTTTATGTTACTTCCCTATGTAATGAAACTTTCATAGTTATTAGTTAATGAAATTGTTGATTCTATGCCACAGCTAGATAAACCATATAATAATTTCTTACAACGTGATCTGCAAATAACATATAAGGGTGTCTCTTAAATCTTAATGTGTGAGCTATTATTTCAACAAAAAGATAATGCGATTTAACAGATATAAAAAAGGAAGAGATAGATTTCACTATCTACTCATGATAAGAGCTTAATTAGATCAAGAGATCGAATACCTTCAAATTAAGTGTTCTCATGACCTTATCTAATTACTTACATATATAGCTTTCTATAGCTTTTCAATTTTCCATTTCAATCTTGTATAAGATTCGCTCTATTGATATATGAAATTTCTGGTTAGATTTATGAAACTTAGGATAGTAGTTAATATATATATATATAGAGAGAGAGAGAGAGAGAGAGAGAGAGAGAGAAAGCCATATATATCTTAATCGTATATTAGTTTAATTTTTTTTTAAAAAAAAAAAAAAAAAAAAAAAAAAAAAAAAAAAAAACCATAATAAGATCATTCTGAACTTAAGTGAGTTTAAAAAGGAGATTTCAAAATTTTAAGCATCAATTGTAGCATTGTCAGGATATGTTGAAGGTGATTTATATACGACTATTGAAATGTCGTCCACAATAAAGTGAAACTGGCTGCACCTAAAATATGGTTATAACATAATATGTTAATTGAGACCTGAAGTGGAATTTCAACAAAGGCCCTCATTTCCAAAAATCGTTTTTAGCCCCTCCCAAGAGAAAATTTGTTTTCTAGAAATTAAGAAAATGCTTGATGAGACAAATATATGTTTCAGACATGCATCATGTTTAATTGTATAAGATCTCAACAATTGAAGTATCACATTGAAAAATTTTTGGAAAAAATATATGTACAAAGTATAACATCTATAAAATAATACTTAGTATATATTAATAATCTCTATTATACAATTAAATATTTTTGGTACCAACTTGTGGTTAACTAGTGGTTAACTGCTGGTTAACTAGTGTAGTTTCATATTTAATTTTCATTTTTAAGCATTTGTACATTTAGGTTTTAATTTACTAGCACTTAAATAGCATTTTGACTTTAGCGCTAAAGTACCTCATGTCACTATGAGACGATCTTGCATCTGTTATAATGTAATAGGTGTATAATCTAATGATAAATTCTTAAATTGAAAATTCCTAAGTGGAAATTGTAAAAAATACCCATTTAAAAAGGGTAAAATTTGTTTTTACCCACCATTTTTTTAAAAATTATTTTTAACCTCTCAAACAAATATATTATTTGATATACCCAAATTACCTAAAATATCCCTAGGCATTTTTACAAAAAAACCCTGAACAGTTTAAAATTTACGAAAAACCGAATGGTGAAATTACCATTCAACCCTCCCATATATATAGCGCAAAACCGGTCGGTGGAGAAACAGTTCCACCGATTTCTCGCTCAAAATCAGACCGGTTTTTGCGGAACCCCGAACCCCCGATTGCGACCCCAGCTTCCCCACGACGTTTCCAGCCATTCCCGCGACGTTGCCGACCTTCCCCGAGCAGCTCCTACCGCCGGCGAACCTGCAGAAAGTGTGAAAGGTTAGATTTATATGTTTGTTGTATGTTTTGATTGAGATTTGATATTTTAAAATGTGTGTTGTGTTATGGATGTTAGTTTAGGAATCATTAGGTTTAGAATAGGTTGGATTTAGTGTGTTTGGTGGTTTTTGTGTTGAAAATGGCCGATTCCGACATGAGAAAGGGTTGTCGGGATCGGATCGGAGATCGGTTTTGAGATCGGTTTTCCACGATCGGTTTTTCACGATCGGTTTCCACCATCGGTTATTCATTTCGATTTTCCACGATCGGTTTTTCACAATCAGTTATTCATTTCGATTTTCCACGATCGGTTTTCCATTATCGGTTATTCATTTCGAAAACAAATGAAAAACCGATCGTGGAAAACCGATTACGGATAACTGATTGTGGAAAACCAAAATGAATAACCGATGATGGAAAATCGAAGTGGAAAACCGATCTCAAAAATCGATCGTGGAAAACCTTAGTGAAAAACCGATGGATTTCATTAACCGGTTTTTCAGATGCCTTCAAAAACCGATTCAGTTTAAAAACCGATTCTGCTACTGATGATTTCTTTGCTGTTTTTCTTTCTTACAGATGGATTTCGACTATAAATATAGTTCACACATAATTGACAGACATACGAGCGGGAACACACACATTGGTCAAAGATTGGTTAATAAGATAATTGCCGTTATTAAAAGAAGAAAGCTATACGATCGGTTCATAGCAGAATGTCCGTTCGGACATATTTTGAGGATAACTAATCATACGGCTGCTGGTTCTGTGATTTTGTGGGTGCTTGCTAGAAAGATAAATGTAGCGGATGCACGCCGTGATGAGAGGTGGTTTGAAATTGGGGAGAGAAGCTATAGGTTTGGGAAACAAGAGTTTCTATTGGTGACCGGACTTCCTTTTGGGGGCATCGATCGTAAAATCTTCGAAATAGCTCCAAATGATCCAAACAGTCTCCTTGGGCGAATGTTTAATGGAGTGTCGCCGGAGGTGAGGGAGTTGGTCACATTTCTTGAGGCAAGAGGTGATAGAGGGGAGGGAGACCGTGCAGGACAGGATCCGATATATGATGAAGATCTTTTAAAGTTGGCGAATGTAGGGATTGCTTTCCATCTCTTTATGGGACTGGATGATAGAGCTAGCATTTATCCATTTATGTGAGTCCTCATTGAGAGTACAGAGAGATGGAAGACATTCCTTTGGGGCACATTATGCTATAGTGTCTTGTTACACTGTCTCGACAAGGCACTTAATGAAGAGCGGATCAGAAATCCACCAAAGACCATTAATATTTATGGCTATGTGTTAGCATTTCAGGTATAACTAATACTTTCAATATTTATTGCTTCCTTCTATTACATTAACTATATATGGTTATATGTATGTTTTAATCAATTTTGCATTATATATTATCTGATCATTACTAACTATATGTATGTTTTTTGTTTAATCATTGTTACATTATAGTGGTGGTTAGTGGAGTTGTTCCCAGTGTTACGGGAGAAGATATCAAAAAAGACTGAGAACCCGGAAAGCGATCTACCAAGATGTATGAGACGATCACTGAAGAGAACACCCACAAATATACACAGCCTAGATGATTTCCCCCCCGTAAGCGGCAAACATAACCTAAATTTGTGTCAATTATTTGTTTGTTATAACTATCGTTATTTATATTAAGTATATAATTGTAGTATAACTAAATATATTGATATAATGCAGATAGTTGGCATTCGGCAAACCTTGGAGCCTACTGACGTCGAGAGGGAGATGGATTATTGGAAATCGTTTAATCCGAATCATATAGTTCATGATGAAGTACATAAATATGGCGACGGGGGGAGTGATGATGATGATGATGACCATGATGATGGTGTAGGGGATGAGGCTGAGATAGAGGTTGATGATGAGGTGGAGAGGTAGAGGTTGATGATGAGGTGGAGGGAGAGGATGATGATGAGGAGGTGGAGGGAGAGGATGATGATGAGGTGGAGGGTGACGATCAGCCACTTAAAGACGTCCGAAGCGTGCAATCCGAATCAGAGGATATCTTATCAGAGTTGCGGACAAAGAAGACACATGATGTACAGCACGTAGATTATGAGGTACAAATATTCTATTTATATAATAAAATTATTCAATAAATTTCAATTGTAGTAAATGCAAAAGATGTGGACATGTTATGTAGTAGTACGGAGTGTAAAAAAGAGACAGAGTCTCTTAATATGATAGACGAAGTGTAATTTGTTTAAATATGCAGGTTGTATTTTCTTGGATACTCAAAAAACAAGGGAGACTCTGTCAATTTTTTTTTTTAAAATTAAGGGTAGTATGTAAAATGATATATATTTATGATTCTATGAAACAGGTGAAGCGGTTGTTTGAGTTTATTGTGGATTTACAGAAGACAACCCATAAGAAGTTAAGTAAAATGGATAGGAGGCAAAAGGCAACCTTTCAGATGGTAAGGGAGATAGATAGTAGGCTGAGACGGGTGGAAGAGCATTTACATATTCCCAGGCCTCCGGTTGCTAGGCATGATCCAGACGACGACGATGACGATGATGATGATGATGGTGGGAGCTTTCACATGTATTACCCATCACCACCACCACCACCACCACATCAGGACGAGGGTGTCCGTCAGTCGCCTATTGATGTAGGCCAGTCAGCCATCCATGAGGAGGAGGAGGGTGATCATCAGCCACCTCAGCAGTCACCCCGTCAGGAGGAGGACCAGGGTGACCAGCAACCACCTCATCGGTCACCCCATCAGGAGGAGGAGCAGGGTGACCAGCAGCCACCTCTTCGGTCACCCTATCAGGAAGAGGAGCAGAGTGACCAGCAACCACCTCATCGGTCACCCTAGCAGGAGGAGGAGCAGGGTGACCATCAGCCACCTCATCGGTCACCCCATCAGGAGGAGGAGCAGGGTGACCAGTAGCCACCTCATCGGTCACCCCAGCAGGAGGAGGAGCAGGGTGACCAGTAGCCATCTCAGCAATCACCCTAGTAGGAGGAGAAGTAGGGTGACCACTCCCATACGGACTTTGGAGGTGTATCTGCTGCAGACATTGAGCGTGAGCATGACCAGGTAGACTTTGTATCCCTATTGTGTTGCATTCTGAAAGATAAATATTTCCTTGAATATTATACATGTTTTTAATTTACTTACAGTTGCAGGATGAAAGCATGCATGAGCGGGGCAAACGAAAGACAAAGCTAGCAGCACCTCTACGGACACCGTACACGGATCCGGGGCCAGCGAAAAAGAAAAAGAAAGTGGTCCAACAGCAGGGGGAGGAGGTGGCAGAGTATATAGACCCCGTAGAAGTGGTCTATAATGAATATAAAGCTGCAACCACATTGGATCTCAGGTATTTTTAGATAAAAAAAAAAAAAAAACGTTTCTAATTTTTGTATCTTTATTGTTAATGTAAGAAAATATATAATAATGTTTACTACTTTTTTTTGAATTGTAGGCGTTCGATTGATCGTTGTGGGTGGTCTGTGATACCAACCACATTGGTCACACTCGAGAATGTGGACGAGTGGTTGACTAATGAGCACATCGATTCTTATTTGATGTGCCTAAGAAAAAAAGGGTGGAATGAGATGAAAGATCGTACATACGCTGTCCATGACAGTTCTTTGTTTGTAAGTATTTACATTTAAGTTAGTTATGCATTTATAATTTCATATTACGTTCGGTTGATTGGTTTTAACATGTTTAATTTTTATCATGCAGGCAATGATGACAGCGCATTATAGGGTGCATTACACCAGCAAACAAAGAACATTTGATCCAATTAAAGCTGATGTACCCCCAGAGTTGCTTGCGTACGGTCGTGGGCTTATAGACGCAGCAGTCCCGTGGTGGAAGATTGATAGTGTAAGTGTAGTTCGAACGTTAATATTTATTATATGAATATCCCTTCTAGTCCTATAATACTAACGTTTTGAAATGCAGGTGTTGCTACCGTGTAGCTTGAATCAACAACACTGGGTCCTTTATGATGTGCGCATTAGAGAGGAAAGAATCATAATGTATGATCCCTTGGCAAATGTTGACATAGCCTATCGACGAGAGCCACTTGAGCCGCTGGTATGTTTGATGCTTATTTTATTGCGGTTCCTGGGATTTTATGAGCAGACACCGGTACCTATGCCACCCGTGGATGTCCGGTGGAGAGTTCAGCGTCTTGGACGAGCAGCTGTGCCTCAACAACCTGATGGGTGAGTAAATTTATATATATATAATGATATTTAATATTTAATTATCTTTATGTTAATATATTAACATAAACATAAATTAATATAATGTTAATATATGGTTATGATTAACATTAATATATAATTATAGCTTAATTATTATATATAGTTTATATATTATGATATTTAATTATGTTAATGTTAATATATGTTTATATTATTATCTTGATGTATATAGTTTATATATTATGATATATACATGACCAGTTGCGGAGCATATGTGGCCATGTACGTACGTGACCTTGTGCAGCGGAGAACGAGTACATGGAAATCAAGAAAACATGAGACCGTTGCAGATGTCATCGCACTAAGGTCCGAGATGGCCAGAGACATATATATGTGCTCAAAGCCTATGTATAAAGTTAATAATTTTGGAAAATGGTTTGTAGACACTGATGGAGAAGTGATATAAATAAATTTAATTATTCTTTTATTAGTATTCATTATTTATTTGATGGTATTGCATTCTATATTTTTAAATTGCCAACAAAACATTATAATTAAACATTATAGTTAATAACATAATGTTAATATAATATAAAATGTTAATATAATGTTATATTAACATTAGATTATTAACATATATTAACATTATATTAATATTTTATAAACATTATATTAACATTAGATTAACATTATATTAATATTATATTAACATTATATATTAATATAATGTTAATATATTATTAATATAATGTTAATCTAATGTTAATATAATGTTAATAAAATATTAATATAATGTTAATATATGTTAATAATCTAATGTTAATATATGTTATTAACATAATGTTAATATATATTAATATATTAATACTATGTTATTGTTAACCTATTAACATACCGTTAACATTATATTAATAATGTGAATATATATTAAGACTAACATATAACATTATATTAACATTAGATTAACATTATATTATTAACATATATTAACATTATATTAATATTTTATTAACATTATATTAACACTAATATATTAATATTATGTTAACTATAATATATTAACATTATATTAACATATAATATATAATGTTAATCTAATGTTAATATAATGTTAATAAAATATTAATATAATGTTAATATATGTTAATAATCTAATGTTAATATAATGTTAATCTAATGTTAATATAATAAAATATTAATCTAATGTTAATATAATGTTATATGTTAGTCTTAATATATATTCACATTATTAATATAATGTTAATGGTATGTTAATAGGTTAACAATAACATAGTATTAATATATTAACATATATTAACATTATATTAATATAATATTAATATAATGTTAACTATAATATATTAACATTATATTAATATAATATTAATATATTAATATTATGTTAACTATAATATATTAACATTTATTAACATATAATATAAATGTTAATATAATGTTAATAAAATATTAATATAATGTTAATATATGTTAATAATATAATGTTAATCTAATGTTAATATAATGTTATATGTTAGTCTTAATATATATTCACATTATTAATATAATGTTAATGGTATGTTAATAGGTTAACAATAACATAGTATTAATATATTAACATATATTAACATTATGTTATTAACGTATATTAACATTATATTAATATAATATTAACATTATATTATTAACATATATTAACATTATATTAATATTTTATTAACATTATATTAACATATAATATATAATGTTAATATAATGTTAATCTAATGTTAATATAATGTTAATAAAATATTAATATAATGTTAATATATGTTAATATAATGTTAATCTAATGTTAATATAATGTTATATGTTAGTCTTAATATATATTCACATTATTAATATAATGTTAATGGTATGTTAATAGGTTAACAATAACATAGTATTAATATATTAACATATATTAACATTATATTAATAAAATATATTAACATTATATTAATATTATATTAACATTAGATTAACATATATTAACATTATATTAATAAAATATATTAACATTATTTAATATTATATTAACATTAGATTAACATTATATTAATAACATATCTTAACATTATATTAACATTAGATTTTAAAATAATAATATAGTTAATAACATGATATATTAAGATAACACATATTATAGTAAAGGTATATTTAGTAATTATTACTAATATCGTATGAATATTAATAAATGATAAAATTAATATATAATGATTTTAAAATAAAATGATCATACAAATAGAAATAAAATCAACCGAAGAAAAAACCGGTTTTTAGGAGTACATGAAAAACCGATACCGGTTTTTGAAGACCCCTTAAAAACCGATCCACACTTGGCGTGCTGGAACATGTGGTGGCAGTGGATCGGTTTTCGAGGAGGTATGGAAAACCGATACCAGTTTTTCAAAGTTACTAAAAAACCGATCGACATACCTCTACGTTGGGGAAACGAAAGGCAACTTGATCGGTTTTTCACCATATCTTGGAAAACCGTACCGGTTTTCCAAGCTCCGTGAAAAATCGATTTTGATGGTTCCGAGATGATATGAAATGAGTCAAAAACAGTACACATGGAATAATAATTTATACAGCTGTATTAATACATAATTGAGTAATTAATATAAAAACGTTTACATAAAACATGCATAAACAAAATGTCAATCAATTGCTACTCATCATTTCCGTCAGTAGTCATTTGTGGATCGGGAGTAGGAAACCGTAATACACATCGACGTTGGTTGTGTCCAGTCTCATGACACAAGCGACATCTTCGAGAACGTGGCTCATTTTCAGTAGCATTTGAACTCGTTCCAACATCCGCATCCACTTCTGCGCTTGTCCCTTCACTAATAGAAGTTGGGGGGTTAGGGCAACGAAGAAGATTGTGTCCCTTTTGACCACATCTTCCACACTTTTTTCGACGAGGATCTTCCCCAGCTGAAGGAATCTGAATCTCCTTCGACCTACCTGCTTGTCTTTTACCTTTCGGTGGTAATACAACCATACTTCTAACTTCCGCTGAAACATTCCAACTAGCCAATTTAGGGACGGGATTAATTGGACGTGCATATGTAGTTTTTAGCCACTCCACGCTATAGTACTGACTGCAAAGTGTATCACAACTGACGCCCTTGAACCTGACATGTATCAACAATCAACAATTTAAGTGTTATGCTATGACATGAAATACTAAAAAAAACAATGTATAATTACCATACCTGGCCACAGCACATGCATGAACACATGGCAACTGATCAAGGTTCCACTGCTTACACGTACATGTGTACTGTTGAATGTCAACCATCGCATCTCCTTTGCTATAATGTATGACACTGTAATGATATGGTTCTGCAATGGGATATACGCTACCTTCCGTGGATAAATCTTTTGCCAACATGATACGATCGTATGCTGCGGTAGTAACATACGTTGTGAGCTTCTCAGCAGCAACACATCTATTATTAAACCATCTCTGCAATACATTTCTTACATATTCATGTGCAGTTGTTATTGGCAAACGACATGCTTGCATCATGTAATTGTTAAGCGACTCTGTAATGTTGGTAGTCATCATTTCATATCTTTTTCTTGGACAATGTGCTCGTGACCACCTGCTCACTCCAGCCTTAACCAAAGCTCCATGTGTGGCCGGATGCAATGCACGCATTTCTTCCAATATTCTGTTGCATTCATCGGGCACATAACAGTATGCTGCATTGTAAAATGCATTTTCCACATCCGAACGCTTTTTACACTGTTGCTTAAGGTTTTGCCATAAGTGAAAAAAACATAACACATGTGAGACTTCAGGAAAAGCTGCTTTCATCCCATTTGATATGCTCTTATGACGATCCGATACGATCACCAACTCGTCTGACACCCCGATTGCTCTTCTCAACCTTTTTAGGAACCAAGTCCACGAATTGTTTGACTCTCCGTCAACAAATCCAAAGGCGATGAGATAAATCATCTCCGACCTATCTTTGCACGCAACAAAAAAAATCACCCCTTTATATTCACCTTTCAAATGAGTGGCATCAATAGCAACAACCGGTCTCATGTAAGACCGAAAACCCTCAATAGAAGCTCCAAGTGCAACGAAGGAATACAAGAACCGGTTGTTTTCATCTGTCTTAATTGCTGTCATTGTGCCGGGGTTTGAAAGTTTTAACATCTCGAAGTAGGACGGAAGCTATTGATATGATTCATCCGCTTGCCCATATGCTAGTTTCTTTGCATATTGTAAAGCCTTCCAAGCTTTACTATATAAGATTTGCACTCCATATTGCTCTAGCATTTCTCCAACCAAACGATTAGGTGTATAAAGATCTCTTCCCACCTTTCTTGCATATAATTTTCCGATCACAATAGCCTTCACACTCTTCATATGTGATTCCATGGCTGTTTGACGACACGTGTGTTCCGCTACATAATTCAACACAAACCACATTGAACAATCTTTTCTGCATCTTGCACGAACACTAAAGCTACAAGTTTTATCTTTACAACCGGCTTCAAATCGCTCCGTGTCCGAACGTCTAACCCGATATTCAAACTTAGCTTTCAGAGCATATTCGTCAATAGCTATAGTCATTTCTTATTTACTAGTAAAGAATGCTCCTTTATACAACGTACCACGTTGGTAGACGGTTGATGTAGCGCTTGAAGTAGCTTCAATATCCCCCAATTCTACACCAGGAACAATCCAGTATGGTTGTGAAAGATTATTCTGAAATTGTAAACCTGAAAATCTTATTTCTGGAAACTCTTCTTCTTCTGCGACATCATCAAATCGAGTTTCCTCTTCATCACTATCTCCGGTTTGCTTTTCATCACTATCTTGTATTCCATCACCATTATCATCTGTGTCTTCATCTTCATCATCAATACTATAATTCGTATAGTCATCATTAACGTCACGAATGAGACTTTCAACCGATGTAAATGGGGTGATAGAAGTATCAACTTGATTGCTCCCAATGCCTGAAGTGAGATAAAAATGACTTTCAACCATATGTGGATTTACTGGTCTATCTATATTTGTCTCGTCATGTCTTATGCCTGGAATTGAATCAATGACAAATGGACGAACGGTACGCCTACTAACCCCAGCTCCAAAATCTCTGGCAATCTTATCGATATAAATCTCTTTAACATCAATATTTTTTATCGCCATCAAACCAACAACACTAAGATCGGACATGATACGTATCTTTTTAACCTGACCATTTGTTGTACTTTGTAGTAAATAATATATACGGATTTCCCACCTTCTTCTATCAATAGCAGCCTCTCTGTATACAACATCCACCAATGATGAAAAACTACTATTTTTGTGGACCCTACACATGATCGACTCCCCGCCAATGTAATTACATCCATTCCACTCTCCGTCAAAGTTGATTACAACGGTCTCTTGAGCCATTCCTGCAACATTCAAATCAAATGATAATTAAATCTCATTTCAATAGGGTAATATTACAAAATATAATCATATCGAATCATATTCAATACATAGCAACACAAACATATAAAAAAAAACCATTAAAAAGGTGTTAAATTCGGTTTTCCAATGAAGTTATCGGTTTTTCATTCTCTCAAAAAACCTTAATTCGGTTTCGATTTTTTAGCCACTGGAAAACCGGCATCGATTTTTCAGTCACTGAAAAATTGGTCGGTTTTTCAGTCCGATTTTTCAGGTCAATCGGTTTTTCAGGTTTTTCAGCCACTGAAAAACCGGTTTTTCAGTGGACTGAAAAATCGGAATCGGTTTTTCAGTCCACTGAAAAATCGGGGAAAACCGGGATCGATTTTTCAGTAACGGGGCTCTGAAAAACCGATCCCATAGAGTGAAAAACCGATTATCGGTCACGAAAAACCGATTTCGTCGCAGATTTCATAAATATTTAGATCTCACAACCAAATCATTCTTATAGTCTTTTAGCTAGTAATATGAACAAAACAACCTAAAAACCAACCAAAAAAACTCATATATTACCTTTCAAACTCAAATGTAAGAAGAATCTTCAAAACCTTCAATGGTGTAAACCTTCAATGGATCCAAAAACTTCAATGGTTGAAGAAGCTCGAATGACTAATCCCCTCAATAAATTGTTTTTCAACTGCAATGGATCTAAAAAATCTTCCTAATTTTTGAAATTTTCAGCTGTAATGGAGAAGAAGATGGAAGAGGGAGGCTATTGGTAGGAGAAGGAAGAAGGTTATTTTCGTAATTTCATATTTGGACATTTTAGCCATTTTAACTTAAGGGTATTTTGGTAATTTCATATTTGGATATTTTAGTGATTTTAACTTAAGGGTATTTTGGTAATCTTGGGTATACAATGGAAATAGTTTGTTTGGGAGGTTAAAATCAAATTTTTTTAAATTGTTGGGTAAAAACAAAATTTTTTTTTTGATTTGGGTAAAATCAATAAATCTCCCAATTCCTAAACACTATATTCTCAAAAGAATAAGCAAACCAGCTTGTAATAGGAATGTCTTCCTATTTTGTATCAAGGACCAAATATGTCCTTAAAAAGGACTAGAGGAGTGTTTTCCTATTTTGTAGCAAGGACCGAATCTATAATTACAAAAGATTATTTATTCATGAAACCAATGACTAATTTGGTCAAAGCAAATATGCAATTAAAGAATTAGAAAAAGATGTCTAAAATAAATCACAAGATTATCTTTTAAGAAAATATCTACATTAAATTTAGGGATAATCTTTAAAACATATCAGGAAACACATTGAAATCAGATCAAAATTGAAATTTGATCAAAATAGAAAAAACTCTTTTTTGCCCACTGTTCACGCTTCAGATTCAACAGTGAGACTATTTTCCTGTTGTAACATAAAAACTTCATTCTTTTTTTTTTTTGAAAGACATAAAAACTTCATTCTGTTGCAACATAATCCTGAAAAATAGAAACTTGATTTTTGCTCCAAAACACTGCCATATGATGACAACATTTCGATCTTATAACGTTTGTTTCTTAATGAGTTCGATCTTGATGTAATGTTTTTTATTTTCTTTTTTATGTAGAGAATTTACTAAAAATATAAACTAATATGTTTACTATCTTAAAGTCAGTTGACAAAGGATAGATCCACATCTATTGCGTATGTAATATTGTAATAACAATAAATACACCTTAACAAAGAAATTTAATTAAAAAATAATGTATATGTCTATCTATAGTGATTAATAGTAATTTTAATTTTAAATGAAAACATTAGTTAAATGGTGTACATAATTAAGTTATCATTTTCCTCTCCTAGGTCAAATTTTCCTTTTTGAAAAATCAAAGGTCATGTTAAGTTTTATATTTTATGTGAATATTAAAAAGGGATTAGCATCAAGTGACACTGAAAATTTGACACAGGCAACCTGTGTGAATATAAGAAAACTTGTCAATTCTTTGGTAAGCAATGTACTAAAAATTCGACCCACGTCTACTATGGTGTAAACTACATACACGAACTAGATCTATTTGAGAGGTAAAGTCTTCCTTCTGCAAATATAAGTGGGGAAGCAAGTCTTTATGGTGTGAACTACGTATGTGGAGCACCAACAATCCGTGACAAAATTGGGAGTTTAGAACTACGTATGCATGCTAACCAGAGTTTCTCTACTTGTTTATATAATTAATTAATGAACATTAAAACTCGTTGTATACGTGCAAAATATATATGTTATTTGTTATAGAGAAGTTATTTGTTCTCTGCAATTATATTAGAGAATTAGTTTATTCTTTTGAAGTATAGATATGTTGCTCATTATATTGTTTTGTTCTATTATGTTTTTTTTTTTATCTCACAGCATGTTTTACATGTGAGCAATCATAAACTTACTGTAACACCCTAAATTCAAATCGATCTAGAATTCGAACCAATTTAGAATTCGAACTGATCTAAGAGATTATATATACCTAGATGTAGCTTTAAGAAAGCTTAGGTGGAGTCTAAATAAAAATCATAAGGGGTGTAATTAGAAACTTAAATAAAAAGGGGCCCAAAGGAAAATTAATTTAAGTAAGCCCAATTAAAATTAGTGGGGCCTAATTTCTTTCTAAGCACACCCCATTTGTATCCTAAATACACCCACCTAAGGTTAAGTATGTAAAACGAGAATGAAATTCTCTAGAAAGGTCATAAGTGGAATTATAAAATTTTTGGAAGGTAATTGATGGAAAAGGAAAGAAAACTCTAGAAAGAATAAGTTAGGAATTATGGAACTTGTAAGGGGCAATTGATGGAAATGAAAAGATTCTCTAGAAAGAGCAAGAATGTACATAAAGTGTTATGACAAGGTCAAAATTGGAAATGCAAAGAAAAAGAATTATCTAGAAATAATAAAGATGGAAATGAAATGTTATAGAGAGGGTAAGACTGGGATTTCAAAGGGCAATTGGTTAGATTTTTATGGGAAAATAAGTGGTGGAAGAGTTGGTTAGGTGTACAACTTTTGGGTCATGCATGCAAATAGATATAAATGTGATTTTTGTGAAATTAAAAAGCTATCTCTCACCATTTCTCCCTTTGGCTGAAATTTACCCTAAAGAAGAGAGAAAAATCAAGTGAAAATTAATGAAGGAGAAGGAGGGAAGGAGAAACAGGAAGAGATAAAAAAAAATCAAGGAGGTTTGAAGAGTTAATCTTGGTGGTAAGAAACTAGTTTCAATTTAGGATTAATTTTCTTAGTTTAGTTCTTGTAGATTCTAAATAAGTTTTGATGTTATTTTAGGTGAAAAGGTTTCCAAGGAGGAAATAAGTGCAAGAGGAGTTCCATAGGGCTTGGAAGCAACCAACCTAATGAGTGGATATTTTTTCTAAACTTGATTTATGAAACTGTATTGTTATGTTTCAACTTTTATTAGTTTTTGATGATTGAATTATGTTTTGTGATCTATGAGCTTTGATGTATGTTATAAGGTTTTGAAGTATGTTTTTAAAAAATTGAATTATGTTTCATGATTTGAGCTGGATGATGTTTAGTATAAATGTTGTATAAGGGATGATTCTTAGAATAAGTTTTGGAGACTTTTAAAGAATATGTTTTGGAAAATTTTAAAGTATGTCTTATGGTTTTGAAGTAGACTTTAAGAATTTGAAGTATATTTTATGATTTTTAGAAGGATAAATTTTGTTTAATAGGTATGTGATATGATGGATGAATTTTTGAATATGTATAGGAAACTTTTGAAGAAGATGATTTGGGAATTTTTAAAGTATGCTTAGCATTTGGAAGCTTTAGATTATGTTTTATCAATTTATGAGATGATTTTTTATTTATGAGTTATGGTCTTTGTCTTGAATTATTAAAGTATGCTTTGTAATTTATAAAATTAAGATTATGTCTTGGTGGTTTTAAAAAGTATATTTTATGTTTAGTAAAATTAGAAACTATGTTTTTTGATGATTTTAAGGTATGTTTGATGATTTATAAAGTTTATGATTTGTATTGAATTTTCAAACACTATTTTACAAATTAATAAAGGAAAGTATGTTTTATGGTTTTTGGAATAAGGTAATTAGTTATGAAACCTTGAAGTATACTTTGGGAACAATGAATTCAAGGTTTTTATTTTATGATTTCAAGTATTTCCTATGGTTTACAAACTAGGAAGTATGCATTGTAAAGGATTCTAAATTATGTTTGAAGAATTGGGAGTTTTATATTTTGGGTTGCATTTCCAAAGTTAGTTTATGATTTAACAAAATGAGTTATGTTTTATGAATCATGAACTAAATCTTTTGATTTTAAAACCTTAAGGTATATTTTGCAAATTTATGGATTCAAAGTTATGTTTTGAAATTTTAAAACTACACTTTATGGTTTATGAAAAATTTAGAAGCTATTCTTTTTGGTGATCTTAAAATTTTTTTGATGATTTGTAAATTTTATGGTTTGTGTTGAGTTTTTAAACTAAGTTTTATGGTTTAATCAAAGTAAATTTAGAATTTGATTTCCCAAGTATATTTTATAATCTAATAAAGTGAGTTTTGATTATATGATTTCTCAAGTATGTTTTATAATTTAATAAAGTAAGCTTTAAGTTTATGGTTCCCAAAGATAATTTCACGACTTAACAAAAAAAGATTTTGTTTTAAAGGTTATGGAGAAATTATTTGATTTTGAAATCTTAAAGTGTATTTTGTAATTTATGAGTTTGAGATCTTATTTTGTAAATTAATGTTTTATACAATTAGAAACTATACTTTTGATATTTCTAAAGTATATTTTATGAATCGTGAACCTTGCATTTTGTAATTGAGTTTTTAAAATGTGTTTTACAAACTAAGAAAGTAAATTATGGTTTATGGTTTTGAATAAACTAATTGATTTATGAAGTTTATAGTATGTTTTACAAAGTGTTTGAAAAACTATGGTTTTGATAAATACAAGTATGGATAAGATTTTGTTGGAAATTAAATTTTTAGTATGAAAAATTTTATAACAATTGTGTTTGGAAAAGTTTTCCTTGCAAAAAGGGCTTTTTAGAAAAAGATTTGAGAAAGAAAGGGAAATGAAAATGTTGTTAGAAAAGTTTTGAGAAAAAACAAAAGGGAAATGAAAATGTTGATAGAAAAGAGTGAAGAAAAGAAAGGGAAAGAAAAAGAAAAATGTTTTTTAAAACACCAACGCGTACTCTCCCCTCTAACTGTCAGTGTTGGAAAGGGCATCATATGTATAAGACCCAGAATCAGAAGTTGCCTACCACATGCTAGTGCAAGAGTCAGTTGGAAAATTAGGAAAATGAGTCATTAGGGGCTTGGGAAAAAGTTATTAAGTCGCCTAGTATGTGGATGGCATGATCCCTGCTCTGCGTGAGTGATGAGAAAATTCCACCATGCATGATAAAAATCCCCCTCCCCTAAAAGTTATCCTCACTCTGCATGAGTGATGAGAAAATTTCACTACGCATAATAGAAATCCCGGGTACTAATTGGTGTAGAAAATAAATCCGAAATCATTTTAAAAGGAAAGTTTACAAGTTATGGATTTTCATACTTTATGTAAAGAATAAGAATTTTTAGAATATCATATTTTTGGAAAGAGATTTCCATAAATGGTTTCACAAGTTATAGATTCACTTATTTGATGCTATTAAAGTTATAAAGACAATCTATATAAAAGTTTACAATTTACTTTGATATAAGAAACTATTTCAGTTTTATTTCCAAGTAAGAATTGTTTGTGAACTCTTGAAAGTGTTTCTTTTCATAAAATAAGTTTAAGTATTATTTAGAAGTAATTTTAGAAAATTATATCAAGGTTCACATTTTATTACGAGATTACATTTATGTTATGTGTATTTTATGGACCAAGCAATTGGGCTGGTAAAAGCCTGATAAAAGCCTATTGAATCAGCCCAATGCAAAGGCTCAACAGACAAAGTCTAGTTATCAACTCCAAGTCTAGCAAGCCCTACAGCTCGCCCCAACGAGCTCCACAGCTCATGCCAGTTAGTTCGTCCTGAAGCCAGGAGACAGCTCGTTAAGCAGTTCGTCTTATGCATAGCTCACTACTTGACGAGGTCTAACTTGAGGTCGCTCAACAACAATGTGTAGCTCACCCAGTGGCTAATTAATACAAAATCATCTAGAATAGGCAGTTACTTGATCTGATCGTGATTATCTCACCAAAAACGGAAATAAATTCAAATTCAAATTCAGTCAACATTATCTCGAGATATTCGGAACAGTTTTCTGATTCTACTCCGACAAATTATGAAGTATATTCATTATGAAATTCTTTACCTATTTTAGTTCTTCCAAAATTGTAACATTACTTCTCCTATAAATAGAGACTAAAATCATTGTAACGGAGAGGATACATTCAATAGCATACTGTTACTTTACAGAATTTTAAAGAGACAGTCGTGGACGTAAGCACACTCACTGAATCACGTTAAAAATCTTCTGTTTTTCTTGTGTTGTTCTTGGTTCTTTATTGTGTTCTTCTTGGTTTTTGTGTTTTCTTACATTGATTGCAGGTACTGAACATTGAATTCTTGTTGACTGGATTTCAACGTTGAGATTTTCAAATTTAGTTTTACTATTTAAGATACAAAATTTTATAATTCATTGAGGAGTTGTTTTTATTATTAGAAAAATTTTATATTTATTTAGAAATGTTTTTGAAAACTTATATCCATTCACTGTGCATTAAGCTCACCCTCTGTTTTAAAATCATTTTCCCCCAGGTATCCACTACAGGTTCGTGCAGATTTCTACGTATTACAAGAAAGGCCACATTATGATAACTAGTTGAATTTGTGTTTGTTAATTTTGTATTTACAAAATTCATAAGTGTGTTTCCGAATTAGTTTTACAATTTAATGATCTTTTCACCAACATTTGAAAAACTATTTTCTATGTTTAGTTATGGATTTTCAAATGAGAAGTTTAAAGATTTTAATTTTGTTCAATTTATGTTTCGATCAAAGTGATCTTTTAGAATCTCGATAATATTAGAAAAGATTTTTAGTAAACACATGTTTTAATCAAGAAAACTTCAGTTTTCACAGAATCCTCCTGGATTCAAGATAGGAGTTAGGTCGGTTCCTATCACTTAACTTTTAAATGTGAACGTGGTTAAGGGGTTGTCTAATTTTTTTTTTTTTTTTTTTTATGTTTTTTATTTTTTAAAAGTTAATTAGTCTTAAATTTTATCAAAGACGAAAGCACAAGAACCTGGAAAACACAATTGTTTTTCTGCCCATAAATATAATATCAACCTATTATATTTTTTTTTTCTAGAGTTGGTACGGGAAAGTGGTATCAGATCTCCTCCTTACATGCTGGAAGTATATCTCTCACATATTTTTCCAACTTTAACATCCCTCTGAAAGATAAAAATCTTTCCAAAGCACTGAAAGTCCAACTCCAAATCATTGGTGCTCCCCAAGTTTCATCGTCATATGCAGCGACACTTCATCACCAAATTGTCTATCGACTTCAGGATCATGCAATCAACTTGCCCTCTCCGATGCACAGTAATGATGCCACAGTACTCATTACTGCTGAAAGAGAAGAAGATGTGCCTACCATCGTTCAGATGCCAAGACAGATCTCTAGAGATGAGCTCATACAGCTCATGCCTCTTGAATGGATCACCAGTTATGAAAAGTTGTTCAAAGACAACAACACTCCTGTCGTTGCAACAGATGTCAAATATGAGTAGCAACAAGATGGTACAATCAAAACTACTTATGAGCATGTCCAGAACAGACAAAATCCTCAACCACCAGACGTAAACCAGTTTCCACCACAACAACCCGGTCTTAACCTTCCTAAACCTACCAATGGTCCCTGGTTTACTCTTGATGATATCCCTCCAGAAAAATGGAGGAACAGAATTTCATAAATGAGTGCCTGGTTAGATTTACAAGTTACAAAATCAGAACAAACTGTTGAACAAATTGTCAGAGAATTCGTGTCCAGATTCACAGGGTTTCTCAAAGATTGGTTCCAGTCTTTGGATGAATATACGCAGATCAGAATACTGTGTTCTGATGTTCATGCGGTCACGGGCATACTATTCAGAGAATTTCTTAGTGATGTTCAGCAATATTACAAAAGGGAACGCCAAGAATTCTTCGAAATGAGATGTTGTTCATTAAAAAGAGAAGATCTTGAAAAACATTATAGAAGAATGGCATCCAGATATCATTCTCTAAATGGTGCACAAGATGAAAGCCTTGGGCAGGTATACATCAACTCTCTTCCCACAGAGCTTCAAGATGAACTCCAAAGGAAGATTGATGCAACCAATAGGCCTCTCAGAGAACTAACATTAGGTCAGATCCAGCAAATGGCACTACAGTCCCTAGATAAGCTTTGTGCCACTCAACAATTTTTCTCAATGATGCTGAAAGAAGGACACAAGTACGAAAAAATATGCAAGCGTCCAAATCTGAAGATAAAGTGCAAAGATGAGGAACAGTGCCACTGTAAGACAAAGAAAAAACATCACTACCGTTCCTTTTTCAAAAGTAAAAGCAAGTATCATGATGGATATAAGAAAAAGAAAAGGAGTTAAAGATTTCGCTATTTCAAAAAGAAGCACACCCGTGACTCAAAAAGCACTCGGTGTTATGCATGTGGAAAAAAGGGTCACTTTGCAAAAAGGTGTCCCCACAAGAGGGCAAAATCTGCAAAGATGGTCCAAGCAATGGAAGAACTCCCAGGTGTCAATATCCCGTCTGACGCAGATATCGAATCTATCTTCTCAGAACAAGAAGATATGAACAAAGAGACCACCTTTGCCATCCCAACCACTTCAGATTCGGAATCTGACAAGGAATCTGATTCCTCTTTAGACTATGACTCATCATCCCCTAGTGCCTTCATGGTACAGCCTGCTATGTCACTCCAAACCCCAAAAAACACCTTCACTGTTAATCCAGACTCCGTACACAAACCAACCATTAACCCACATCTCCATGTCCAGATCTACACCTGCAAATACTCAAAACCCATTTCTACCATAGCCTTTATGGACACAGGATCCTACAACTCTTTCATGAACCCGAAAATCCTACCCCCACAATACTGGGTCCGGCATAAAGAAGAGTTTGCTGCTGCTGATGGAAAACTTTTCCATACCAAGCTCATAACTAAGCACAAGATTGGGATTAAACTTCTTCCTAATCTAACAATTTGGTCAAAAGTTTTGGGTACTGATCTTCCTGGAAAAGATCTTATCATTGGATGAGATCTTTATTGCTTATCAGAAAATCTCAGGATATTACCCACGGGCATCAGATGCAAAAGAGATTTTAAACCTTTTGTCTCAATTGCCAATATGTTTTCTATCACTACAGTATCCCCCACTTACACTGAAGTTCAAAAGAAGCTGTTAAAATTATGTGCAGAAAGTCATGATCAGTTCCATCATCCTCATCCTTTATGGAAAAATCCAGAATTCTTCATTTCTCTGCCATTTAGACTCAATGAAGATATAAACCCTACAAAGGCAACCCATTCAGGAATGACTCCAACTGATCTCAAAATGGCCAGAGAAGAATGCCAACAGCTCCTTTCCCAAGGACTCATAGAGCCTACCACTTCACCATGGGCATGTCAGGCTTTCTATGTAGAAAAACGGTCAGAAAAGGTTCGAGGAAAGAAAAGACTAGTCATAGACTACAAGCCTTTGAACCTATTCTTACAAGATGACAAATTTCCACTGCCAAGGACGACAACATTATTTTCACAACTGGCAAGAGCAGTCATTTTCTCTAAATTTGATTTGAAAGGTGCTTTCTGGCAATTAGGAATCCACCCAGCTGAACGCTACAAGACAGCATTCTGCATACCAGACGCTCAGTACCAATGGATAGTCATGTCATTTGGACTCAAAACGGCTCCATCACTTTTCCAAAAGGCGATGAAAAAATATTCTATCCTATTCTCCATTCGACCCTAATCTACATTGATGACATCCTCCTCTTTTCCAAATGTGAAAAAGATCATCAGAATCTACTTCTACAGTTTTACTCGCTAGCAGACAAGTATGGCATAATGCTTTCTGAAAAGAAAAGCATTATTGGGACAAATGCTATCACTTTTCTCGAAATGGAGATAAATCAAGGCCAGTACCAACCAGGACCCCATCTAACAGAACAACTCTATAATTTTTCAGATTCGCACTTATCCAAAAAGCAAGTGCAACAGTTTTTGGGAATAGTAAACTTTGTCAGAGAATTTATTCCCCATCTGGCGCATCATACAACAATCCTTTCAGCTTTATTAAAGAAAGAGCCTCCATCATGGAGTCACGAGCATACAGAAGCAATCAAAAAGATAAAGCAGATTGCAAAAAATCCACCTCCTCTGACTATTCCTTCAGATGGACAGGTCATCCTGCAAACTGATGCAAGTGATGAACATTGGGGTGCAGTATTGATTGAGGAGAAAAACACCAAAAGAACTTAATGTGGACATGCTAGTGGATCTTTCAAAGAAAATCAAAAACATTATCACACAGTCTACAAGGAGATCTATGCTGTGAAATACGGTATAGAAAAATTTGATTTTCATTTGAGGACCAGACACTTTATCGTCGAAATGGACAATTCGTCCTTCCCTAAAGTCCTTGACTTCAAAAATAAGATTCCACCTAGCCCTCTGTTACTCAGACTAAAAGAATGGTTTTCGCGGTATAATTTTACTGTCCGCCATGTGAAGGGAGACAACAATATAATAGCTTATATGCTTTCTCGACCTACTATCAAGCCACCAGTTATTTTCATCACATCTCCCATCAGACCCATACCATTCATCCTCATGGCCACCCATAGCTCATCAAACTCACCCTCTCCGTTTGAATCAGAAAACTACACAAACATGAATTCACTACACCAGCTCAACTTTCCTCCCGAATTACTCCAGGAACACCCAGAGTCCACCCTCACTCCCCAGAAAATCCAGACTTTTACTGATAGTCACTATTTGGTCTACCTTGCCAAGATCCATCAAGAAGGTCATCCTCATAGAGTGGCTAACTTTTCCAAACCATATATGGAACCTTTTTCCTTATGGCCATTCTCCCAGTTCACCATGAACTGCGTCTGGTATCTTTGGTGTTTATCTGTATTATATTCACATGTCATAATATTTCCTTTGCAGGCATTATATAATCATCTTCATGATCCCTCTCATAAAAATTCACTCCTTTCCACCTTCCTTCAACTATTCGGTCCTTTGCCAGTATGGAGGAAAGAACTACAAAAGCTCACAGGACAGTATAATCTCTGGAAACTCAGTCCAGAAATGGCTTCAAAAGTCACTTGTGTTTGGGTCTTAAACAGGCCATTCAGACAAAACCCTATTTCCAAAGCCCTATGGACAGTCAACACAAATTACTTTTGGCATTTAACTTTTGACTATCCAGGACTTTATCATGAATTTGGACCAGCTCTGAAGGCATTCCTTCAAGAAATAAATGGAAATGACTCAGGAATTAGTAATTTAATGGCTCTTACACCAGCCCCATCTCCACCATCATTGGACTCCTTTGAACATGCCAAGACTGATGAACCATCCTCTGCTGATCGTACGCATTATGAACCATGTCCTATTTGTGGAGCCACTGACTCAGACGATGAGTACCACACAACCTGCAATCTGGATTCGGACTGATATCTTTCAAGCAGCCACTGTTTTACATGCTTGCCACTTGTCAACAATAATCTTGTCTTTTAGTCAGAGTATTCTGTATTTGTACTAGTTGTGGGTCCCTTTGAGATCCCGACTTTAATTAATTATTATGACTGTAATAATCGTAGAAAGCTTGTTCTGTAAGCTAGCTTGTCCTGTAAGCTGGCTTGTTCTGTAAGCTAGCTTGTCCTGTAAGCTAGCTTGTCTTGGAAGTTAGCTTACCTTGTAAGATAGCTTATCATGAAAGTTAGCTTAACATGTAAGTTTACTTAGCATGTAAGCAAGCTTATCATGTAAGTTTGTCCTGTTGTAATCATATTAGTTTGTCATGATATGAGGCCTTGGGCCTATAAATATGTAAGCCTCCCAACCTTGGGGGACTAGGCCTTGTATCCAATTTCCTACTATCAATAAAGCTTTGTTTTCTCTCAAAACATCATGGTTTTCTAAACTACTTCTCTCCCTGATTCCTTGAAATCCATAGCTTCCAAGAAAATAAAAGTAGGCTCTTGACCAAGTCCGAGTATGCTCTGTGCTTGCCTCCAAGTGAGGATCTTGCACATCAGAAAGGCCCTAGTATGCTCTGCGCTTGCCCCCATTAGTGAGGATCCTGCGCATCAGAAAGGTTAACGGTCCCCGTCCTCATAGACATTGGCTTGCGCCTGGTGAACAGACTGTAGCCCCATTTAGGCCGTTAAGTGTTGAAAGGCCGCTGTAGGGGTGTAGTTTTTCTTTACTAGGGCTCCCTCTCTGTAAGGTTCGGGGCTCTGATACCACTAAGGGGGCCAGGAGCCCCGAACCTCACAGAGAGAGAGCCCTAGTAAAGAAAAACTACACTTCTACAGCGACCTTTCAACACTTAACGGCCTAAACGGGACTATAATCTGTTCACCAGGCGCAAGCCAAGGTCTGTGAGGACGGGGACCGTTAACCTTTCTGATGCGCAGGATCCTCACTAATGGGGCAAGCGCAGAGCATACTAAGGCCTTTCTGATGTGCAAGATCCTCACTTGGAGGCAAGCACAGAGCATACTCGGACTTGGTCAAGAGCCTACTTTCATTTTCTTGGAAGCTATGGATTTCAAGGAATCAAGGAAAGAAGTAGTTTAGAAAACCATGGTGTTTTGAGAGAAAACAAAGCTTTATTGATAGTACGAAATTGGATACAAGGCCTAGTCCCCCAAGGTTGGGAGGCTTACATATTTATAGGCCCAAGGCCTCATATCATGACAAACTAATATGATTACAACAAGACAAACTTACATGATAAGCTTGCTTACATGCTAAGTAAACTTATATGTTAAGTAAACTTTCATGATAAGCTATCTTACAAGGTAAGCTAACTTCCAAGACAAGCTAGCTTACAGGACAAGCTAGCTTACAGAACAAGCTTTCTACGATTATTACAGTCATAATAATTAATTAAAGTCGGGATCTCAAAGGGACCCATAACTAGTACAAATACAGAATACTCTGACTAAAAGACAAGATCATTGTTGACAAGTGGCAAGCATGTAAAACAGTGGTTGCTTAAAAGATATCAGTCCGAATCCAGATTGCAGGTTGTGTGGTACTCATCGTCTGAGTCAGTGGCTCCATAAATAGGACATGGTTCATAATGCGTACGATCAGTAAGGGATGGTTCATCAGTCTTGACATGTTCAAAGGAGTCCAATGATGGTGGAGATGGGGCTGGTGTAAGAGCCATTAAATTACTAATTCCTGAGTCCTTTCCATTTATTTCTTGAAGTAATGCCTTCAGAGCTGGTCCAAATTCATGATAAAGTCCTGGATAGTCAAAAGTTAAATGCCAAAAGTAATTTGTGTTGACTGTCCATAGGGCTTTGGAAATAGGGTTTCGTCTGAATGGCCTGTTTAAGACCCAAACACAAGTGACTTTTGAAGCCATTTCTGGACTGAGTTTCCAGAGATTATACTGTCCTGTGAGCTTTTGTAGTTCTTTCCTCCATATTGGCAAAGGACCGAATAGTTGAAGGAAGGTGGAAAGGAGTGAATTTTTATGAGAGGGATCATGGAGATGACCATATAATGCCTGCAAAGGAAATATTATGACATGTGAATATAATACAGATAAACACCAAAGATACTAGACGCAGTTCATGGTGAACTGGGACAATGGCCATAAGGAAAAAGGTTCCATATATAGTTTGGAAAAGTTAGCCACTCTATGAGGATGACCTTCTTGATGGATCTTGGCAAGGTAGATGAAATAGTGACTATCAGCAAAACTCTGGATTTTCTGAGGAGTGAGGGTGGACTCTGGGTGTTCCTGGAGTATTCGGAAGGAAAGTTGAGCTGGTGTAGTGAATTCATGTTTGTGTAGTTTTCTGGTTCAAACGGAGGGGGTGAGTTTGATGAGCTAGGGGTGGCCATGAGGATGAATGGTATGGGTCTGATGGGAGATGTGATGAAAATAACTGGTGGCTTGGTAGTAGGTCGGGAAAGTATATCAGCTATTATATTGTTGTCTCCCTTCACATGGCGGACAGTAAAATTGTACTGCGAAAACCATTCTTTTAGTCTGAGTAACAGAAGGCTAGTGGAATCTTATTTTTGAAGTCAAGGACTTTAGGGAATGACGAATTGTCCATTTCGACGATAAAGTGTCTGGTCCTCAAATGAAAATCAAATTTTTCTATACCGTATTTCACAGCATAGATCTCCTTGTAGACTGTGTGATAATGTTTTTGATTTTCTTTGAAAGATTCACTAGCATGTCCACAATAAGTTCTTTTGGTGTTTTTCTCCTCAATCAATACTGCACCCCAATGTTCATCACTTGCATCAATTTGCAGGATGACCTGTCCATCTGAAGGAATAGTCAGAGGAGGTGGATTTTTTGCAATCTGCTTTATCTTTTTGATTGCTTCTGTATGCTCGTGACTCCATGATGGAGGCTCTTTCTTTAATAAAGTTGAAAGGATTGCTGTATGATGCGCCAGATGGGGAAAAAATTCTCTGACAAAGTTTACTATTCCCAAAAACTGTTGCACTTGCTTTTTGGATAATGGGAATCTGGAAAATTGTAGAGTTGTTCTGTCAGATGGGGTCCTGGTTGGTACTGGCCTTGATTTATCTCCATTCCGAGAAAAGTGATAGCATTTGTCCCAATAATGCTTTTCTTTTCAGAAAGCATTATGCCATACTTGTCTGCTAGCGAGTAAAACTGTAGAAGTAGATTCTGATGATTTTTTTCACATTTGGAAAAGAGGAGGATGTCATCAATGTAGATTAGGGCCGAATGGAGAATAGGATAGAATATTTTTGTCATCGCCTTTTGGAAAAGTGATGGAGCCGTTTTGAGTCCAAATGGCATGACTGTCCATTGGTACTGAGCATTTGGTATGCAGAATGCTGTCTTGTAGCGTTCAGCTGGGTGGATTCCTAATTGCCAGAAAGCACCTTTCAAATCAAATTTAGAGAAAATGACTGCTCCTGCCAGTTGTGAAAATAATGTTGTCGTCCTTGGCAGTGGAAATTTGTCATCTTGTAAGAATAGGTTCAAAGGCTTGTAGTCTATGACTAGTCTTTTCTTTCCTCGAACCTTTTCTGACCGTTTTTCTACATAGAACGCCTGGCATGCCCATGGTGAGGTGGTAGGCTCTATGAGTCCTTGGGAAAGGAGCTGTTGGCATTCTTCTTTGGCCATCTTGAGATCAGTTGGAGTCATTCCTGAATGGGTTGCCTTTGTAGGATTTACATCTTCATTGAGTCTAAATGGTAGAGAAATGAAGAATTCTGGATTTTTCCATAAAGGATGAGGATGATGGAACTGATCATGACTTTCTGCACATAATTTTAACAGCTTCTTTTGAACATCAGTGTAAGTGGGGGATACTGTAGTGATAAAAAACATATTGGCAATTGAGACAAAAGGTTTAAAATTTCTTTTGCATATGATGCCCGTGGGTAATATCCTGAGATTTTCTGATAAGCAATAAATATCACATCCAATGATAAGATCTTTTCCAGGAAGATCAGTACCCAAAACTTTTGACCAAATTGTTAGATTAGGAAGAAGTTTAATCTCAATCTTGTGCTTAGTTATGAGCTTGGTATGGAAAAGTTTTCCATCAGCAGCAGCAAACTCTTCTTTATGTCGGACCCAGTATTGTGGGGGTAGGATTTTCGGGTTCATGAAAGAGTTGTAGGATCCTGTGTCCATAAAGGCTATGGCAGAAATGGATTTTGAGTATTTGCAGGTGTAGATCTGGACATGGAGATGTGGGTTAATGGTTGGTTTGTGTACGAAGTCTGGATTAACAGTGAAGGTGTTTTTTGGGGTTTGGAGTGACATAGCAGGCTGTACCATGAAGGCACTAGGGGATGATGAGTCATAGTCTGAAGAGGAATCAGATTCCTTGTCAGATTCCGAATCTGAAGTGGTTGGGATGGCAAAGGTGGTCTCTTTGTTCATATCTTCTTGTTCTGAGAAGATAGATTCGATATCTGCGTCAGACGGGATATTGACACCTGGGAGTTCTTCCATTGCTTGGACCATCTTTGCAGATTTTGCCCTCTTGTGGGGACACCTTTTTGCAAAGTGACCCTTTTTTCCACATGCATAGCACCGAGTGCTTTTTGAGTCACGGGTGTGCTTCTTTTTGAAATAGCGAAATCTTTGACTCTTTTTCTTTTTCTTATATCCATCATGATACTTGCTTTTACTTTTGAAAAAGGAACAGTAGTGATGTTTTTTCTTTGTCTTGTAGTGGCACTGTTCCTCATCTTTGCACTTTATCTTCAGATTTGGACGCTTGCATATTTTTTCGTACTTGTGTCCTTCTTTCAGCATCATTGAGAAAAATTGTTGAGTGGCACAAAGCTTATCCAGGGACTGTAGTGCAATTTGCTAGATCTGACCTAATGTCAGTTCTTTGAGAGGCCTATTAGTTGCATCAATCTCCCTTTGGAGTTCATCTTGGAGCTTTGTGGGAAGAGAGTTGATGTATACCTGCCTGAGGCTTTCATCTTGTGCACCATTTAGAGAATGATATCTGGATGCCATTCGTCTATAATGTTTTTCAAGATCTTCTCTTTTTAATGAACAGCATCTCATTTCGAAGAATTCTTGGCGTTCCCTTTTGTAATATTGCTGGACATCACCAAGAAATTCTCTGAATAGTATGCCCATGACTGTATGAACATCAAATCGCAGTATTCTTATCTGCGTATATTCATCCAAAGACTGGAACCAATCTCTGAGAGACTCTATGAATCTGGACACGAATTCTCTGACAATTTGTTCAACAGTTTGTTCTGATTTTGTAACTTGTAAATCTAACCAGGCACTCATTTCTGAAATTCTGTTCCTCCATTTTTCTGGAGGGATATCATCAAGAGTAAACCAGAGACCATTGGTAGGTTTAGAAAGGTTTAGACCAGGTTGTTGTGGTGGAAACTGGTTTACGTCTGGTGGTTCTTCCACTATAGGTGTCGGGCCAGTAGTGGATGATTCATCAGGTGGTTGGTGAGTTGTGGATGATTTAGAAGGATCATTTCTGGATGCCATCAGCATCTTGGAAATGTTGGTGTATTGTTTTTGTGTAGAGAACAGTGGTGTTTCTAGTTCAGTGTCTGACGAAGAATCTTCAGTACTGTATATTGAAGAACTTGTAGATGATACAATTGGTTCCCTGTGGGCAAGCATAGCAGGAGGATGAAATTGGGTTTCTGGTGCTTTGCCTTTGTCTTTTGTGGGGATTGATGGTTTGGGTTTTGTTGGTTGAGGTGGATGTGCTAGAGGGATTTTTCTCAAAAGCATTCCTGTGGACTTGAAATACTTTGAGTCATCTGGTGGTGAATATGGTGGTGAATTGGACTGTGGAAAGATTAAGGAAGATGAGTATGGGTAGGCCTTGGGTATGTAGGTTGGTGGTGATACTGGTGGGATAGGATGATGAGTTGAAGAGAAAAATCTCTTTCCATTTGACTTTTTTGTTCTTTGAGTCTCCTGATCTCCTTTTCCTTCGTTCCAAAATCTGGACCAAAATATCCTTGGTCAATATATTGCCTGAGAGCTGCATCTAGCTGTGAGATTCTGGACTGTAGATTTAAATACAAGTCTCTGAACGTTGAATCCATAGCTTGAAGTCTCTAATCAAATTGTGAGACATGTTTTTCTACTCGGTTAATTTTTTCATCAATTCTCTGAAGAACTCTATTCTGAGATTTAGAGTTCTGAGTTTGCCAGTTGAGAACCTGTTCAGTTTGTGACAGGTGATTTCTGGTTCCATCTGAATTGATCTGTGTTGTTTGGACAAATGGTTTAGATTCTGTGAAGTTTGTTGGATCTACTGTTGGCTGGAGAGGAGGAAACTCTTCTTCATAACTTGGTTTGGATGCCATGAAAGCACATGGAATGGCTTGAAAGTTGTTGACTTTTTCTTTCTTTCTGGACTGTCTTTCCAGTTGAGAGCAAGCAAGCAAGTTTGCTTCTCTTTTTGAAGTGAGCCAGCCTTCTTCTCGAAGGACTCGCAATCCTTCTTCATAAATGTCCAAAGGTTTTTTGGACTCTGAGTTTTTGATTCCAATCCAAGGGCTGTCTGGATCATCTGGACGACGTCTTTTGTTGTTACAAGGACCTTTCCCATCATCTATGTAGATGATGTCATCATCTTCCCATCTGCATGGACAATCTAGATCACACATAGTCGGATCTACGTCCCAGATGAAATGTCCATTAACTTTGTCTGTATAGACCGGTACATCTGAACCTCTGAATGCATGGATGGGTGGATCTCCGGAGCAAATTTCTTCATATCTGACTGGCTGGACCATAAGAGAATGGAACACAGGTGGTTGAGGATTTTGTCTGTTCAAGACATGCTCATAAGTAGTTTTGATTGTACCATCTTGTTACTGCTCATATTTGACATATGTTGCAACGACAAGAGTGTTGTTGTCTTTGAACAACTTTTCATAACTGGTGATCCATTCAAGAGGCATGAGCTGTATGAGCTCATCTCTGGAGATTTGTCTTGGCATCTCCATGTCCAGATACCACTATCGGGGCTCCCGGCCCCCTTATGGCTCTAATACCACTAAGGGGGCCGGGAGCCTCGAACCTCACAGAGAGGGAGTCCTAGTAAAGAAAAACTACACCCCTACAGCGGCCTTTCAACACTTAATAGCCTAAACAGGGCTACAGTCTGTTCACCAGGCGCAAGCCAAGGTCTGTGAGGACGGGGACCGTTAACCTTTCTGATGCGCAGGATCCTCACTAATGGAGGCAAGCGCAGAGCATACTAGGGCCTTTCTGATGTGCAAGATCCTCACTTGGAGGCAAGCACAGAGTATACTCGAACTTGGTTAAGAGCCTACTTTCATTTTCTTGGAAGCTATGGATTTCAAGGAATCAGGGAGAGAAGTAGTTTAGAAAGCCATGGTGTTTTGAGAGAAAACAAAGCTTTATTGATAGTAGGAAATTGGATACAAGGCTTAGTCCCCCAAGGTTGGGAGGCTTACATATTTATAGGCCCAAGGCCTCATATCATGACAAACTAATATGATTACAACAGGACAAACTTACATGATAAGCTTGCTTACATGCTAAGTAAACTTATATGTTAAGTAAACTTTCATGATAAGCTATCTTATAAGGTAAGCTAACTTCCAAGACAAGCTAGCTTACAGGATAAGCTAGCTTACAGAACAAGCTTTCTACGATTATTACAGTCATAATAATTAATTAAAGTCGGGATTTCAACGGGACCCATAACTAGTACAAATACAGAATACTCTGACTAAAAGACAAGATTATTGTTGACAAGTGGCAAGCATGTAAAACAGTGGCTGCTTGAAAGATATCAGTCCGAATCCAGATTGCAGGTTGCGTGGTACTCATCGTCTGAGTCAGTGGCTCCATAAATAGGATATGGTTCATAATGTGTACGATCAGCAAGGGATGGTTCATCAGTCTTGGCATGTTCAAAGGAGTCCAATGATGGTGGAGATGGGGCTGGTGTAAGAGCCATTAAATTACTAATTCCTGAGTCCTTTCCATTTATTTCTTGAAGGAATGCCTTCAGAGCTGGTCCAAATTCATGATAAAGTCCTGGATAGTCAAAAGTTAAATGCCAAAAGTAATTTGTGTTGACTGTCCATAGGGCTTTGGAAATAGGGTTTTGTCTGAATGGCCTGTTTAAGACCCAAACACAAGTGACTTTTGAAGCCATTTCTGGACTGAGTTTCCAGAGATTATACTGTCCTATGAGCTTTTGTAGTTCTTTCCTCCATACTGGCAAAGGACCGAATAGTTGAAGGAAGGTGGAAAGGAGTGAATTTTTATGAGAGGGATCATGGAGATGACCATATAATGCCTGCAAAGGAAATATTATGACATGTGAATATAATACAGATAAACACCAAAGATACCAGACGCAGTTCATGGTGAACTGGGAGAATGGCCATAAGGAAAAAGGTTCCATATATGGTTTGGAAAAGTTAGCCACTCTATGAGGATGAGCTTCTTAATGGATCTTGGCAAGGTAGACCAAATAGTGACTATCAGCAAAACTTTGGATTTTCTGGGGAGTGAGGGTGGACTCTGGGTGTTCCTAGAGTAATTCAGGAAGAAAGTTGAGCTGGTGTAGTGAATTCATGTTTGTGTAGTTTTCTGGTTCAAACGGAGGGGGTGAGTTTGATGAGCTAGGGGTGGCCATGAGGATGAATGGTATGGGTCTGATGGGAGATGTGATGAAAATGTTATGTAATATTTATATCCCTATTACTATTAAATGTTATGTACTTTTATTTATATAATTCAAATAATCCAAAAAAAATTAACAAATTCTAAAATAATTTTATTTAAATATCGAAAATATAATTTTATATATATATATGATTAAAATATGATACATAATGATAGTTTCTTACTTTATGTATCTACAAGAAAATGAAAAACAATTGAATTCGATAATGGTGTTGAAAGTGTTGAGCAATAATCTTCACACAATATGAACTTTTTTTGGAACTTCTTTATCACAAATGATAGGTTAAAGAAAAAAATTGTGCCATATAAAATTAGTTTAAAAACAATTTATGAAATATATTACATCTGGGATGATAGTACTGCAAAAATATTTTTATATATAGTTAATTCAGTAATTTAAAATTAAGTAAAAGATCATGATTTTTAATATATTTTTATTTATATTTTTGGTATTTAAAAAAATCTTATATATTTTAATAAATTAATAAAGAATATTATCATACATTATTAAGTTTGTTTTAACTAATATTCTAGCAATTATTATATCAAGTGTACATATATGATTAAAATATTATTTTTTGTTATAAAAAAGTTAATATGTGTCCTAAAGACACATATTAAGATTTTAAAAAAAAAAGATTATATTTATTTTTTTAAACACAAAATTTAAAGTGGATATTAGTATATTTAAAGAATAAATTTAAATTATTTATTGAAGTTTGAGTAGGACACGTGTAACAACTACCCTTTGTTTTATCAGTAACATTTATTAAAATTTAAAAGGGAGTAGATAAGCTGTCATTGTCCTCCCCAGCTTGCAGGTCAAATCTTCCTCAATAATCAAGCAACATATAATATGAAGTGCTATACTTTAACTAACATTCAAGATAGCTTCTGAAATTCTGAAATACTCGATCGTTTTAGTTTTTACATGGGTATATAGTATATAAGCATCAAGTAAGAGCAAAGATTGACGTAGTCAACCTAAATTATTTATCAAGTAAAAATAAAAAGTCTACTTAATTTATATGCAAAAGACTATATTGAACAATTCGAACTCCATCGCATGTTTTCAATTACTAATAACGAAGGCATATCCACACGAACTTTGAAGTCTGAACAAGAACAATGCAACGTTGGATGCATTTAAAATATCAAGTTATGAGCAAGATTTAGGCTCAAGTTTTTGCTATATAAATCTTGGCTTTGAATTCATCTGGAACCCAGAAAGTGTTCATTTACACAGAGTTGTGGAGCAAATCAGAGAAATCTCAGTTTCTTCATCATTTGCTCTCATGACTTTGTTAGCTAGCTTTGCGTGCGAATGAAGCTTGGTAGCATGCATGATGCCCTATACACCGACCACTAAAACGACGAAATTTGCTGTTAGATAATATGTTGAGGATCTAAATCTAGATCCAACAAACAAGCCTAAATCTAGAATTGAATAACATAATTACCCAATTTAGCCCAAGCTAATCCCAAAGCGAATTCTAGGAAAAAGTCAAAACAATCCAGAAACAAATCACTGTCACAACTTGAATTCTAGCCCAAACAACCCCAAACACGCTTGCCCAGAATAGTCGAAAATAGACACAACCAATTTGCTCCGAAACTTGAGAGCTTTTATTGATAATTCTCAACTACAACTTAATGAATGAAATATAAAAATCACTTGGCTATTTATAGTCATAATTTTCTAATTTTCTAGAATTTATCTAATAGATAATTATAATCTTATTTATCAAATACTATCAAAAGATAAAACTAATCGCAATTATCTAATTGATAAATGTAATATTATCTTAAGATAAAACTAATCTAATTCCTATTTTATCTGATAAAATATTTATCTTATAATAAATAAAATATTTATCTCATGAAATAAATAGGATAAAGAAAATCTAATCTAGCTTCTAGAACTTTTCCTTCATGATCAATTTGCTACATTACACATTGCTAATTGCACACTTCTTCTCTTCTTCAAGGTCGAACGATAGAGGTTCTCATTATTGCCCCGTTCTTCAAGAATAACCCTACCCTCAAGGGTCAGCTTCGAAAATCTCTCCGCAATTTCATCATAAACTTCCCATGATGCTTCTTCTATCAACACTTCTTTCCATTGAATCAACACTTGCCACGACCCTTTATCTAGTTTCAATATCAAAGAACTTCTCTTGACTACAACAACACTCTCCCTTCATCATCAAACAATGACATCTCACTCATAATCAAACTAGGATCTCCAACTCTTTTCTTGAGCACAAACACATGAAACATTAGATGCAACATGGAATTAGTTGGAAGATCCAACCTATAAGCAACTTCTCCAATCCGCCCCAACACTTTGAACAACCCATAGAATCTCTGAGATAACTTCACATTAAATTTATTCTTTAAAGACCTCCGTCGATAGAGCTGTAGTTTGAGGTACATATACTCCATTGGTTCAAAAGTCACATTCTGTCTTCCTTGATCATAGTACTTCTTCATTCTTGCTTGAGCTTTTTGGAGCTCCCTCTTGACCTTCACTAGCACCTCATCTCAAGCCTTCAACTCTTTCTCAACCTCCTCATTTCAAGTCATAACTCTCTCATAAGTATTTAATGCCAGTGGTGATCTTCCATAAATCACCTCAAATGGACTCCTATTGATAGTAGCATGATTGAGTAGTATTATACCAATACTCAACCCAAGGAATGTACTCTTTCGACTGCTTCTGCTTATCGTGACAATAGCAACGCAAGTATTGCTCTAGTGTCCTGTTCACCACCTTCATTTGACTATCAGTTTACAAATGACATGCAGAACTCGCCTTCAACTTACTTCCCTGCAAAGTAAAAAGTTTTTACCAAAACAATCTCATAAATAACTTACCTCTATCCGTCACGATACTCTTTAGAATCCCATTCAACTTCATAATATTGTCCAAAAAAACCTTAACAACATTACTTGTGATGAATAGATGCTTCAAAGGAATGAAATGAGCAACCTTGCTTAATCAATTTACCATAACTAGAATCGGCTCATGACCACTATTACTAGGCAAACCCTCCACAAAATCCATAGACAAATCCTCTCATATCTTTTCTAGTATAAGCAATGGTTGTAATAATCTCATAGGTCTCCCTTAATCATACTTCACCTTTTGACATATGTCACGTTTAGCCACTAAAGTCTTCACATCATTCTTAAACCCTTTCCAGTAAAAGAAGTGTTTGATCCTCACATAGGTATGCAACCACCCAGAATGACCACCTTTTTTACTGTTGTGAAAGTGAACAAGAATTTCCTCTCTCAATCCGGGTACTCTAGGTACATACACGTAAGACTTATAATAAAGTAACCTATCCTTCAACTTGTAACTTTTGACACCATCTTTTGTATTCTTGAGCCTCCAACAAACCTCCCAAGCCTTAGCATCAAACTTAACAACTTTTTTTATTTTATCCCAAATTCGGCACTCAGCATTGCTAAACGCCATTAACCCATAATCATTCTCACCATATGCCATCCACAATATCGTACTGCCCTCTTTTCTTGACAAAGCATCCGCTACCTTGTTTTCTTTCCCAAGTTGATAGATGATAACATCCTCAAATCCAAGAAGTTTAACCATAAACTTCTATTGTTTAAGGCTTACGATCTTTAAGTGCAATAAATGTCTCAAAGCTTGTTGATCAGTAACAATAACAAACTTTCATCCTAACAAGTATGGCCTCTACATTGTTATAACATGCACTACTGCCAACATTTCTCTTGCATACGTACTCCAAGTCTTCTTCATTAGACCTAAAGCCTTGGATATAAATGTTAATGGCCTACCTTCTTGCACCAATACTGCACCAATGTCATCTTCACTAGCATCTATATAAATCCCAAATTGCTTTTCAAAATTAAGCAATGCTAACACTGGAGTTTGTGTCATTGCCCTTTTTAAATCATTAGAGGCTTTCTTGGCATCATCAGTCCATTCAAAAAATTTTTTTTTCAACAAGATAGTAAGAGGTCTAGCAATTAACCCATACAAACCTCCTATAGTATCTTTAACAAACCTCCTATAGTATCTTGTTAATCCCAGAAACCCTTTCAAACTCAACACATCTTTTGATAAAAGCCAATCTACCATAGCCTCAATCTTACATGAATCTACCTTCACACCAGCTCTTGAAATTTTATGGCCTAAATACTCTAACTCTTCCTCACAAAATCACATTTAGACATCTTAACAAAGAAATTATGTTGTTCCAATATCCTCAATATCAAATCTAGATGTTCTAAGTGTTCTTCTAAAGATTTTGAGTAAATCAAAATATTATCAAAAAATACTAACATAAATTTCCTCAAATAGAGCCTAAAAATAGTATTCATAGCAGCTTGAAAAATAGAAGGTGCATTACACAAACCAAAAGGCATTACCAATTATATGTAGTGCCTCAAATGCGTTCAAAAAGTTATCTTGTGCACATCCTCCTCTTTCATACGAATTTGATTATAATTAGCCCATAAGTCTAGCTTTGTAAAAATACTAGCCCCATGCAATTCATCTAACATCTTATCCACGATCGGAATTGGAAATCTATCCTTTTACTATAGCTTCATTAAAAGCCCTATAATCTTATAGAATCTTGAAGTCCTATCTTTCTTCCTTACCAACAAAACTGGAGATGAAAAAGGACTCATGCTCGGCTTAATCAACTCATTATTCAACATCTCTTCAACTTATCTCTCAATCTCCCTTTTCTAAAAATGAGCGTATCAATACGAAGGAACATTTATCGGTTTAGACTCATTCTTCAAGGCAATGTGATGATCAAAAAACTGAGATGATGGTAAACTTATAGGCACCTTAAGAACATACATGTGCATTTCCACCACCTTACAAACTAACTCGAGTAGCTTCAGTAAATCTTCTTGCAACCCTTCATGATTTTCTATTCCTTTGGCTCTAGTTTGATCACTCCTCAAACTTATAATTGCAAAACATTGGGCACCTCCTTTGCATAACTTTTCCATTATCTGAACTTCACATAGCTTAATATCTTTGGTTGATAAAGCTACCCAGGAGCGTTTCTTACCTCTTAGTTTAAACTTCATGGTCATATTTTCAAAATCAGTGAACACCTTAACAATCCTTTTCAACCAAGCGCTCCTAAAAACTACATCTAATCGAACTAGTGATAAGACATGCATATTAGCAACAATCCTCACACCCTGCATATTCATCGTTATATCATGAACCACTGCCTCACACTTAAGTTTTTCACCATTAGGCACTTTCACATCAAATGGTTCTATCGCAACTCCTCTTAACCCAACCTTGTTAATAGTGTTAGTGTTAACAAAATTATCTGAAAATCCTGAATCTACCAACATGGACACCTCAAACTTCCCTATCCACATCGGAGCTTGCCATCATCACTAGACTCCTCCTTATTACTAACATCGTCAGCCTCACAGTCACTCGATTCTACTAACACCAATACTTGACCAGATTTACAACGATGGCCCTTGTCCCATTTTTCTCCCCACCTAAAACATAATCTCTTCTTTATTTGTTCTTGCACCTCCTCACATGAAAGTTTCCATATCTCTTTAGATTTCTCCTTTGAACTCTCTTCAGCAACTTCTCTTCCTTTCTAAGGAACTTTGCTTTGAGAATTCTTAGGAAATCGTGACGGGACCCTTTTCGAATCCCTCCTCTGAACCAGAGAAAGACCTCGCAGCACCCCGACAGAACTCTAATGAACCATAACTTTGACCTGAAGAAATCTTATCGAAGCACTTAAACTTACTTTAACTTGTTTTATAGCTCGTTTTATAGGTGTCAAGGGTAAAGATTTTTTGTTTTTCTTGATAAAAATCTGGCAACATGCCGGTTGTTTATTTAAACATGCCACATTATAAATTCAAGTACAATTTAAAAACACTTTTATAGCACTCAATCTCAACTACCAGGGGCCTCCGACCCTTATCCCAAAATCCATTCTAGCATGAAAAACCACAATCACGAAAATTAATTGAAAAACTAAAAACTTTCTTATTAAAACATCTTTATATGAATACGCACCCAAAAACTTGTATTTACATTTACAATTTATACCATGCTTTGATACAAAAAATGTACATCACAAAAATATGAGCTATACAAGGTAGTAGAGGTTGTCCGTCAGTTGATCTGCGCATCTGTCTGAGCCTCATCTGTTGGACGACTCACTCTTGTGCGACTTGCTCCTGCATCTGAGGGAGAATTTTTAAGGAACACATTGGAAACAAACTGTGAGTAAAACTCAATGAGAATTACAATTTAATAAAACTAAAGAAAAACAGTTTCATTCTTTTCTAAAATACTTTATCGAAACTCATTCGAAAACTGTTTTTCAAGTTTGTTCTCAATTTTTTTCTTAAACTTTCTTATTTTCTTGCCTTAATAGTAACCCAGGAAAAATACTCCTATCATGGCAGTATTAAATCTCTTACTCGCCACTAGGAATTAAGGAATCTGCTCGGTGTAGTCGTAGATGCATAAACTCTGGGTACGCATTACCCTCTCGCAATCAGTTCGATCTACACTTCCCTTATACGTGCATAGGGTGACTCAATTGACTTTCTCTCTTAGGAGTCGTCCAGACTCCACTCTCCGTTAGAGACCCTCTCACATCCACCGTACACACATAGAGTACTCAACTAGGCACTCATCTAGGGCTAGGGTAAACCATAGGTGTAATAAAACTATTTTTCTCAATATTCTAGAATAAACTCGTTTTTAAGGTTGAAAGTCTAAAATATTTACTTCTAGCACGTTCTCGGTATAAATATATACTCAACTCAAAACTCACATACTAGAATCTCAATATAACTTCAATAAACAACTTAATTACATAATTAATAAATTCATATGAGTAGTAAATAAAATGCATTCATTCGTACATAAATAAGAAATAAAATTGAAATAAAATAACACTTTAAATAACTAGCTTTCTACTCACTAAACGTCTTCCGATACTTTCCGCTTTCACCCTTTGAACATAAAGCTTGCTCAAAAAGGCTCTAATCTTCTTGTCTTGTTCCACTGGCCTCTTTGTCGCCTACATAACATACTTTTACTTAAAATTACTCTACATTTAATTATATAAAACTCAAAAATAAAACTTTTAACTCAAATCCCTTATTGGGCCTCTTTTTACACTTAAACTTGATTTGTCCTTTTTTACTTAACTAAGACTTTAAAATTTTGATTTCTTTGTGAAAGTTTTACTTATATACCCATAGAGACATACCTAGGTAGTCCGCATAATTTTCGGAGGTCCGGAACAAAAAGTCAAAATTTTTCAGACCTCCTTTGATTGAATACTATTCACAGCCCGTTCCGTGGGCTTTTTTGCTTCCATTTTCACTTGAATAATCTCTCTATCTCTCATTTAGGTCACCCGTAAAACTGTTTTGAAAAATTCCAATTATAGAGGGATAAAACTTATGAAATACTCTTATTTTCAACACTTTTTATGAGCATTTTTGCACAGTTCGATTATCTAACTTTATCTCTTGATTCTCTTGGCTTACATATGTCTAAATATGGTCATACATAGCTTAAGAATGCATAGAATAGGTGACTTTATGTAGTAACGTTGATTGCCCTTCAACTAACCATAACAATGCTAATTATTTCTAATTTTGTTCTTTTACAATTCTAGCATTTTCTAATGTTCATTGTACATCAAAAAAATACCAATTCAAGCTCAAACACATCAAAACACAATGACATCACATAATCCTCTTATTGTCGTGAGACATACACTATACCCCAATTCTTACTTCTTTCACTTTTTAAGTCATCTAAGTGATAGTTTCTTGAATACATTACAACAACCACTTAATGGCCACTAAATCTACGCTCATTCTCATCAAAATACAAGGGTTACACACACCCTTGCTTTGGTGTGAACCACACACCCACACATACATCAAGTATGTCTTACCAAATTTTGAACTACTAAACTAACAATTCATTGAGATAATGCATCAAACACTTAAACTGCAACATAATTCATATCAATCATCATCCATTCATCTTTAGAGTTTTACTACAAAACCCTAGCTCATCAAACTTACATAACAACACATCCATCAAGCTTCTTTTGGGTTCCATATAACTCAAATCAAAGCACAAACAAAAACACATATCAATATAACATCAAATAATAACTAACACATCCATAACTCACAAAATCCCCTACTTGAATAACTTATGAAAAGCTTAGAAACTCACCTCCTTTAACTTATTTCTTGCTCTAAGTTTGATCTCTTAGCTTTGGAGAGCTTAAGTTCTTGATTTGAAGCCTTAAAAATGGTTGGAACCCTTGCTTCTTCTTCTTTGGTTGCTCACGGTCACTTCTCTCTTTTTTTATAAATGTTTGGCATTTGTTTGGTGTGTTACCCGACAACACACCTCTTTTACATATAACTAAGCTTTTAATAAATCAAAAATGACCATCATGTCCCTTGACAATCTCATTTCCACCCTTGGACTTCACCAAATTCCACTTTGACCTCAAGTTGGATAAACTTGACTCATCTAGATCCCTAATTTGTCCACTTATCATCTCCACAATTACTAAATTTTCTGACCAATCACTTTACGCCATGTGGCACTTCGAGTTTTCGGATTCTGATAACACTCATATGAATCCTATTAGTGGAATTTAATTAACTTTTGATTAATTTATGGCATCTCTATCTTATTCGGATTCGTATTAATGCCTAAAGTCTCTAATAGGAAAATGACAACTATACCCCTCCTTTTGGCTTTTATCTTTAATCAAGTTCAATAAACTTCGAAAATTTCTCTACTAACTTTTAACGTCTCTTTAGACTTATTCACATAAAATTCATGCATAAAATCATGACTTAACTACTCATACTAGGAACTTAAATTCATAACTTAACTACTAATACTAATACAAAATAATTCAAATTAGGGTTTACAAATCGACTCCCAATAATTTCCTTTGATGGCCTCTTCTCAAAATAATAACTATCAAATAAAATTTTTGCCATCCTTATAACTTTAGGCAGCATCTGTAGTTGCTTCAACTTAAACTCCCTGGATAACCATGGTTTCAAACCTTTGATAAATGTGCCAAGCAATGTCTCTTTAGGCCATCCTCACACCATAGTCTGCAATTGACGATACTCTTCAATATAGTCTTGCACCTTGCCCTCTTGCTTGAGTTTAGCCAACTGTCTATGGTGATTAACAACTAGAAATGGTCTTTATTGATTCAAAATCTCTCACCCAAACATCGTTCATCCCATATGCCTACCATCATCTTTATATTGAGTTTTAATCCAACGCTACCAACTATTAGCTCTACCATCAAGGTATATACAAGTCGTCGAAACCCGATCTTCCCTCCCAACATCATAGATCTTGAAATATTATTGTACTTTATCCAACCACTCATACGGATCTCTTTCGTCAAAGTGAGGAAAGTCAACCTTTGGCTTTCTTCGTCCTCAATGATGATGCCTAACTCTTCTCCCTACATCCTTAAATTTGGATTCATCACCCCAACGATTTTTATGCTTTGCGACCCTAGGTGCTCAACCACAAAGCCTCCTACCAATTCCATGTAATTCATCTCCCGCATCCTCATTCTCAAACATATCAATCCTCCATTATTCATGCCGCCCAATAGCCCTACATGGTTCCATTTTATCTAACCATCTATCAACACTTCTAACATTGCATTCACCATGACCCCCTCAACGATTACCCCTTACTAGGTTGAAATATGAGTCAATCTCTTCATGCTCTCTAACTTCGGAATCTTCTCCAAGCCTTGAAACATGTGACCGCAACGCCTCAACATGAGTTTGCAGTCCTTCTTCTTGAATTTGAAGTTTCTCTTATTGAATTTGAGATTCCTCTAGTTGAGTTTGTCCTTAGTAACTATTCTCCTTTGGTTCTTTCGCAATGGTGGCTCTCCAAATTTCTTCAATAGCACCTAACAATTGCACTATTGAAGTATATAAATCATTAGACAAATCATTCACCAACTTTGGCAATTTCCATTGACCCTCATCTAATGCCTCTAATCTTTATCGATTGGTTCGTGGCGAATTCCCCACTGAATTGGATGTCTCACCTGGTTCCATCACACTACTACCTGATACTGGAATAGTGCACTAGTTTGTGAATAGCATATTAGGTAAGTTCCTAGGAAAGAGAGGTTAGTCATAATTAACACAGTTAAATATTAAGTCTTTCCTAGCCAGAACCTTTCCTAAACATACACTTCTACACCGCCACACTTATTTCTAGCAACCAAGTACTCTCAATGAAAGCTCCAAATTGTTGAGGATCTAAATCTAGATCCACCAATAAGCCTAAATCTAGAATTGAATAACAGAATTACCCAATCTGGTCCAAGCTAATCCTAGAGCAAATTCTAGGAAAAAACTAAAATAATTTAGAAACAAATCACTGTCACGACTTGAATTCTAGCCCAAGCAACCCCAAGCACACCTGCCTAGAATAGCCGAAAATAGACACAACCAATTTGCTCCAAAACTTGAGAGCTTTTATTAATAATTCTTATTAATAATTCTCAACTATAACTGAATGAATGAAATATGAAAACCATTTGGCTATTTATAGCCATAATTTCCTAATTTTCTAGGATTTATCTAATAGATAATTCTAATCCTATTTATCCAATACTATCAAAAGATAAAATTAATCCAATTATCTAATTAATAAATGTAATATTATCTTAAGATAAAGCTAATCTAATTCCTATTTTATCCTATAAAATATTTACCTCATAATGAATAAAATATTTACCTCATGAAATAAATAGAATAAAGAAAATCTAATCTAGCTTCTAGAACTTCTCCTTCACGATCGTTTTGCTGCATTGCACATTGCTAACCGCACACTTCTTCTCTTCTTCCAGGTTGAATGACAGAGGTTCTCATCATAATATACTATATGAAATGGAAGCTTTTGTAATCAAATTACTTAGACTTTTGTTATTGTCACTCAATTAAGAAACACTAGCTAACAAGTAAATCCAGACTTTGTTGTTTGCATAGGGTGCGCCTCACACCCAAATTTTTCATTAGCTTTAGATTCTATTTGATATATATATATATATATATATATATATACGTGTCAAGTTGAATAGGTGGGAACTTATCTAATTGATTAAGCTAGCTGTGATAGTTTTGAGTTATGTTGATTGTAATATATATAAGATTGTATTTTTCAGATTGCAATCAACCTTCTACATTCAATAAAGAAAGCTTAAAAGTTGTTCAATGGCTGCCAATTCAATCTTTGTTTCATAAACTTTCCTTATATTTTACAATTTCTAAACTTACAGTTAAATTATGAGATTTCATCTAGCAGAGGATGAGTGTCTTTCACACGTGTCATCTTTTGAGTAGCAGAGAAATGATAACTTGTCCTCCAACCCAAAATTTTTCTCCGGTTTCTGATATTAAGTTGATATATATTTATTTGTTTAAAGATTTGATTGACTTTGAGATTTTAACTATTAGTGTGACTGGAATCTTTTACAAAAAATTTTAGTATAGTTAAAAGATAAATATAAATAATGTATTAATAGCGATGGCTAAGTATCACTAGTTTCTTTAACTCGATCTGCTTGTGCGTGCAAAACTGGCGACAATAATTTACCATATTATAGGTTGGATCTAAATATTTATCTTTATGTGTAGTTCATCGTTTCCCATTTTCTATATGTTACTTCCCCATTTAATGACAATTTTATATAGTTAATAAAATGAGTTCTTTTTTAAATAGCACTTTTAATTGAGTGGATTTCAGTTTTGTCACCAAATCATACTTTGAGTTCGAATACCACCTATTAAGAGTTTTGGACAAAAATTCCCATATATATATGAATTGAATTTAAAATAATAATAATAGTAAAGTTTTAGTTACTAGGAAAGAAATGGATGCCGCACGAGAAAAATGGAAAAATAAAGGTTGAAATGTATATGATAAGTAAGAACTTTATTCTACTCGTCAAGATGATTCCAATGAATTATTGAGTTCAAATTTTTTTGACATGCTTTTCAAAAGTGTTTAATATCAATCCCCTAAAAATAGATCCCCTAAAAACTAAGGAAACACGTTCCTAACAAAGGACCATAGGTCCCAAATAAAGGAGAATTTAAGTCTCGAAAAATCCTAATTTTACCGTCTATCTTTATTGCACTGGCGCCCGTGACATCCCAATTATATGAGATATCACATTGAAAACAAAAAAAGTTGTTTGTACCATACAAACACACTTTGGCTACGAGTTGGCAACCAAAGTCAAAACTGAAACTTGCAGCAGCCAATTTCAACCAGTTGCTGCAAATTAAAAATATTATTTTTATAACATATAATATTAAAATAATACTTTAATAATTATATAATATATAAATATAATATTTTATTATAAAATATAGTATTATAGTATTACATTAACATTATAATTATTGTAATTTATTATTAATATTTTATTATTAAATTAATATATATTATATTATAATTAAAACAATATATAATATAATATTGTTATTATAAATTATTATATTATAATATTATTGTATTAAATTTTTTATTATTAATATTTCACTTTAACGTCGAAGTTGTTTACAAAACAACTTATTAAGACTAACGTCGAAGTTATTCAATAGTCAAGTTGGACGTTAGCGCAATGTCTAAAGTTGTTAAAATTTAACAAAAATAGATGAATGACATCAGCAAACATCGAAGTTATTCCCTGAACAACTCTAACATTCCTCTTAACAAGTTACATAACTTCAACTTGTTTCAACCAATGTCAAAGTTGTTTAGTCATCAAGTTGGAAGTTAGAACAACATTTAAAGTTGTTAAAATTTAACAAAATGGACGTATGACATCAGCAAATTCAAAATTGTTTCCCGAACAACTCTAACGTTTTTCTTAACAAGTTAGGTAACGTCAATTTATTAAGACCAATGTCGAAGTTGTTCAGTTGTCAAGTTGAACACTAGGGCAACGTTTGAAGTTGTTAAAATTTAACAAAAATGGAAGTATAACGTCAGCAAACATTGAAGTTATTTTTCGAACAACTCTAATATTCTTCTTAAAAAGTTAGATAACGTAAACTTATTAAGACTAACGTTAAAGTTGTTCAACGCTTACGTTGGATGTTAGGGCAACATCTGAAGTTGTTGAAATTTAACAAAAATGGACATATGAAATCAACAAACATCGAAGTTGTTTTCAGAACAACTTTTACATCCTTCTAGATTTTGGTAGTGGTAGTGGTGATGGTGGGTTGGTGGTTTCTAAGTTGATGTTGGTGGCCGTCGAAATGTGTTTAATGGGTGACTATGGTGGGTATTTGATATTAATGGCGGTGGTGGTGGTGGTGGGTGGTTCTTATGGGTGGTTGACGTCTAAATGTGATGGATGCATTTGATGGGTGGCTATGGGTGGGTGTGTGATGCTGGTTGCCGTCCATGGGTGGTTTCATCATCATCTTTTTCTTTTCCTTAGTCTCTTCTTTCTCCTCTCTTCTTTTTCATAAATTCAAACCTAGATTTCTAGGTTTGATGTTTGAATCGAACCCAGAAAACTGGGTTCAGAATCAAACCCAATTTCTGGGTTTAAATTGAAACCAAAAAACTGGGTTCGAAATCGAACCTAGTTTTCTAAGTTTGATTTGAACCCAATATCCTAGTTCGATTGAACTAAGTTCTGAATTCTAGATTCGAATTGAACCCATATTTTAGAACCTAGAACTCACCTGGGTCCATTTGATGATGATTTGTTGTTCATTTTTAGTTTGATTTGATGTTGAGTTGGTTTTTAGTTTGATTTTTAGATGGGTTGATGATGATTTTTGAGGTTGATAATGGTGTTCAGGGGATTGTTGGTGATAGATTTGTTGTTGATAATGTTGATGATGATTTATTGATTTGTTGATGATTTTCTAGGTGGGGACGAAGAAGAAGAAGTGAATCGACAATGTTTTTTCAATTTTTTTTTTTTTTTTTTGTGGGTTATGGAGATCCAGATTGGATCTCTACCATCCATCTAATGAGATGGGTGTTAGAGATCCAATTTGGAGATTAGATCTCTTTTTTTTATTTTTTTATTTTTATTTTTTCAAATTAAATGAAAATCTTTAATTATTTTTTACATTTTTTTTCGAAAAATAATTAAAAGGTGAGGGCAATTTGGTTTTGTTTATGTTGGGGTTATTGGAGATTCGTTCAAAGTGTGTAAACCTAAACCAGATTTTTTATTTGTTATGTTGTATTGAGTTTGTGTTTGGTTGTTTTGAGTGAGTAATGTGAGATAGAGAAGTGATTGTGCAAGTGATATAATGATGATGAGTGGCATTAAAATGTTGTACAAGTGTATATTCGCCTAATGGAATAATAAAAATCGATTAATTTTTTAGTTACGATTAAATTTTTATATTTAACTGCATATTAATAAAAGTTTCCGAACAGACCGGAAAAAGATTCGAAATCCGAGAGATGATGCTATGGCCCATCAAGACTCATGTTGGGATTGGTTTGAAGAGACTTTCAAGATTTATTTGATTATATAAAGTGGTTAAAAAAAATCAAATGGAGTGAATTGTTGTAAAAGTTTTAAAAACTATAACATTGTAAGACAATTGGAGGGGCAATTTAGGAAATTCAAAATAATGGCATGACTTGTAATTTTGTGCCAAACTTGGAGGGCACTTTCTCAAGACCCTTGACACCTATATAAGCCTAGAAGAATGTAGAAAAATCACACAAAAACTGGTCTGAAACCAGTTTGCTATTTGGAACAGGGCAGTCACGTTTTGCTCCAAACCAACCCAATTTCAAGCCATTTTGAAGCAATCCAAAGGTCAAAAACAACACTAGAGAGGTCTTCCATCAAGGGTTAGTTGATTTGGAGCAAAAACAAATTGATTTTGATAAGGTTTTGATGAGAAAATTTGAGTCCAAAGCTGTCCAGAATTTTTTCTATAAGTTGTCATAGTAAATCTCATGTGATTTGATGAATTATGTTGCTTGTTTTTAGTGGTTTGAAGTCTTGGATTGGTGGAGAGGCAAGGCATAAAACTTGAGGTGAAATAGGTAAGGGTTTTGTACCTTAAAACTTGGATTTGAGGTGGATTGGAAGTTGGTTTGTGTTAATTGTTGTTGTGGTAGTGTGAAATTGATTTGGTGTTGATTTGGGTTTGAAATAAATTGAATGGGATTTTTGTATGGTTGAAAGGTGATTCACGGCTGCAGTATGGGTGACCAATTTGGTGTGATTTTGATGTGTTTTGAGTGGATTTAAATGTGTTAGGATGATGAGAATTTAATTGGCAATAGTTGAGATTAAAAGGGTTGAATGAATTTTTAAAATTTCATTGAGTTGGGTTATGTGGAAATACTTATGTTGGCTGCTATCCTAGGATGAATTAGTGTGATTTTGGTTGATTTTTCATGTTTGATTAATGTCAAATGAAGTTAAATTAGTGATAGAATTAGTATGGAATTGAAATGGAATTAATTGGAGAAGTTTGGAATGATTTTTGGGGTGAAAATGGATTATGACATGGCTGCTGTCCCCTTGGTCTTTTTGTGTGATTTTGAGTAACTTTGGATGCTTGAATGAGTTAAAAATTGACCGGATTTAGTAAGAAATAGAAATGGAATTGAATTGGTGCAAATCGGAAACCATCGGATTATTATAACACATTTACGGTCAACTAGAAGCAAGTTAATTTGAATGCGTGTTAATGTGATATTTTAAATGGTTTAAACAATTGGAATGATTAAAAGAGGTGTTTAGGTGGTAAAAATAAAGTGAAATCGAAGTGGAAATCATAAAAATTTAATAGAGCAAGCGTTCGGTTAACATAGGCGAAAACAGACGATTAGTTGTGTTAATGAGATCGATATGAATTTTAAATATATTCGCGACGTTATAGATGTTCTAATGGTTTGAATGGAAACTAAATGAGATTTAGTGAATGGATGATGTGATTATGCACTAAAAGAAAAATAAATATGTATTGAAATTAGAATGAAAAATGTGTAGGGAAACAAAAAACAGAGGCGGAGAAGTCGAGCTAGAATCGACACGGGCTATAAAAACTTTTGTGAGTGCCCTCTTTTTTTTTTTTTTATTTGAAATCGATTTGATGCAGTTTGATTTTAAATTCATGCTTAAATTATATGAAAATGACATTATGGATTGAATGAAATTTATTATATTAGTTGCATGGATATAAAATTATTTTACATGAAATATGAATTTGATCAACGAAATGAATATTATGAGAAATGGATTCAAATGAATTGGAAATGTATATGATATGTGATTTAAAAACCTATGGTACGCCTAGTTATGATATAGAGATCTCCAGTCTGGGTTAAGTACACTAAGCGTACATTGGCTAAGTTAGAGTTATCAGTTGGTCACTAACCCTACTAATAGCGGGAGGTACCCGCACAAAGTCAACTGTGTCAATTCGTTAGTGAGTTGTCCAATCACATACGGGGTATATTATTAACTAGCTTCTACCCAAGCGAGGACAATTCCGCTCCATAGCGAGAATAATTCCGCTACGAAAAATCGGATTGATAGCCGACCTAAGGTAACATTCTAGGATGGCCTGAGCGAGGATAATTCCGCTCCAAATATAGGGTACCATGTGGGACGGACCATCAGTGGTTGGTTTGTTTTTATACTGAAATGTTTTTTTTTTATGAATTAATATTGTTACCATTGATAGATGTTTTGGATAGAAAATGGAAACCATGCAACTTTCTTATAAATTGTTTTATTAAACATGAATTTATTTGTATTGAAAGTGATTTTATGGAAATGAATCAAGAAATGGGTTTTCAAAGAAATTAAACTGATTTTTCATTATAATGATTGTAAAATATTTTTAAACGTATTTAGGGAGGTTATTTTATATGAGTAGAATTATCAAGAAACCTCATGACACTCACTAGGCTGTCAAGCTCACATATATTTTATGTTTTGTAAATAAAAACCTCCTTAGGTATAGGTACTTTGGTAACAGAAACACCAAGCCATGATTGACATGATCAGTGAATGTCCCAGCAGAGTAGCCCCAGCCAAGACCATCAAGACCAGCAGAGTAGGCTGGCAGGAGCTTTAATGTTGAGCAGGTCACCCAAATCCTGATGGCGACAGTACGACAGTCGCGAGAGGCCCTAGAGGAGCCAAGATGCTCCATAGAGTGTGGGCATAAATTGGGGGCAAAACCATTTGATGGCAAAGACGACCTAGAGAGCGCCATGGCATGGCTGGATAGAGCTAGCAAGATTTATATAGTGATGAGGTGCTCGGATGAACAGAGAGTATAGTTCTCCTATTTTCTATTAGAGGATAGAGCCAGGGACTGGTGGGAGGCTCTAGAGAGGAGACATCGGGCTGGAGTATCATGGGCGCTATTCCAACAGGAGTTTATAGATAGATTCTATCCGCCTAGCTATAGAGATGCCCGGGTTGAGGAGTTTTTCAGGTTGAAGAAAGACTTTATGTCAGTGATAGATTATGAGAAGAGATTCTCAAAGCTAGTCCGGATAGTCCCGTTCGTGGCAGATGATGAGGAGCAAAAGTGTAAGCGATTTCTTACGGGACTGAGCTCCAGCCTTAGAGTACACCTATCTTTGGCCCCTAGGATGTATTATGGGAGATTGGTTGAGGTAGCATTGGAGGTCGAGAGGAATGCTACAACTATTGGACAGAGTAGCAGATCAGAGGGAAAGCCTAGCGCCTCCAATCTATCACAGTAGGGGTCCAATAAGATTGCTAGGAAGAACCTGAGATCTAGATGAATGGGTAGCAGGAGGATGACTAGATGAGCGTTATCTAGTTAAGGATCGTTTAGACCTCCTGCAACGCCCGGAGGCTCCCGAGATGTCCGGAGTATGGTACCCAAATGCGGGAGGAGGCATCCAGGAGAGTGTCGGATGCAGATCGGTAACACAGGCACTACATGTTTCCATTACGGCCAAGAGGGCCATTTCATGATAGAGTGCCCATAGTTGGCCACCGCAGCTAGTTCAGAGGCTGGACACAAATCGACAGCTCCTACACAGTCCATCGTTTGTCAAGGACAAGAAGGTAGAGGCTCCCAGACTAGAGGATGCGATGCATCAGCCTCAGCTAAGGGTGTCGGGGGTAGAGGAGCATCATCATCAGGTTAGCCAGGCAAGCCCCACACCCATGCCCATGTTTTAGTAGTCACACAGCAAAAGGCAGATGCAACTCCGATGTAAACCCCTAGTCTCGATTCTCTTAACTTCCTAAGGTTAGAAATGTAATTAGGAAGTTTAAACAAGAAATCTAGTAGATACTAAACTAAATCAATTCGTCGAAGAGCGAACGCTCATTCTAGAATTACATCACAATACATTTAGTAAAAAAAAAGATCAATGAAGAGTAAAATGAGTCATCCATAGATAAGAGACAAGTTAAAGAAAACAATATAAACAAGTGCACAAATGAGAATTCTAGAATGTTTTAGTAGGATAAGTGATTAATTATTAATGAGATTAAGTAAAAACATGGATGATAATAAAAATAAATCAAGGGACAAGTTTGATATTCCATAGAACATTAATAAGATATATAAACAAGACACTTAGAAGTCAAGTGGACAAGTGAAGTGTAAGACCCGGAATTTCATTTCCCTGGAAGAAATAGTGTTTCCCGGATAAAGAGTATTTTCGGACGGAATAGTATTTCCAGATAAATAGTGATTTCGTGTGAATAATATTTTTAAGTGAATAATGATTTTCAGGAAAAGGAAGATTTCCTTAAGTTTCGTGAAATAAAAATTTTTCGGTAAATAGTATTTTCGGGTGAATAGTATGTTCGGTGAATAGTATTCGTGTGAATATTGATTTTCGAAAAATGGATCCCAGATATCAAAAGCTCCAGAATATGAATTAGAGTTATTAGAAGCTGAAGCGGAGTAAAGATGAGTTCATTTGAGTGGATTTTAAAGGTTCCGAATATTTATTGATAAAAATACCCTCATTAAGAACGTTGTGAATTTTAATGAGTTTATAGTCGATTGAATTTTTTTCAAAGTGTGGAATTGGAAGCTAAAAGGTCTAATTAGAGTATTGCATGGTCAATTTGAAGATAGGATGATCATGGAATATTTTTGGAATTTATTGGTGTTAAGTGAGGATTAAAATTTAAGTTAAATATAACATTAAATGTGTAAGAGATGATATGTATTAAAGAAGCACAATCCATGTGCTTGGATGAAGGCCAATGAGGTTAAGACACCTTAGAGTCAAAAAGCAAGTGATTAGTTGAGAGTTAATTAAGAGATGGGATGAGTTGTTAGTGATGAATTGGATGAGATAATTAACCAATCAAAGGTGTTCATGTATAACTAGTGGCATTTTGGTGATTTTGGAGTTAATTTAATGGTAAGTTTGGCATTAAAAGAGTACTAGCATGTAAGTGAGTGTGTGATAGCCGAATGAGAGAGGAGTTGAAACCATGCAAGCAAGCTGAAAACAGTGCCAGAGCAGAAACCGAAAGAGAAAAAGAAAAGAGAGTAGTGACTAGTGGCACATGTGTGATTATAGAATTAGTTTAGAGGCATTTTGGACATTATTAAGGCATGAGTATGTAAAGTAGAGAGGATTGAGAGCTGAATCAGATGTTAAGTCGGTTGAGAGAGAGATAAGTCGGCTGAAAGCTGAAGGAATCGTGAAAGAGCAAGCTGAAACAGAAACCGAGAGAGAGAGAGAGCTGACCGTGAGTGAGCTGGAACCGTGAGGAAGAAACAGAAATTCTGCAGCTCGTGAAAGAGGAGGAGAAGAAGAAGAAGAGGAGGAGAAGAAGAAGAAGAGATGATCCAAGCTTTGTGATCTCTCAAATTCATCAACCTTCATCAAGAAATAGTGAGGGTAAGTGAAGTGATTTTGTAGTTGGTTGATGGATATTTTTAGTTATGGATTTATATGAGGTTTGAATGAATTTCATGAACTAAATCAAGGTTAATCATCATCAATATAAGCTTGGAAGTGAAGGAAAAGAATCAAGAAGCTTGGATCAAGGTTGTTGAGAGGTAAGGGTTAGAGTTTGATAAGTAAAGGTTGATGAGATTTAATTGATTTCTTTAGTTTAAGGTAGTAATTGAGTTGATGGATGATTGTTGAAGTGTTTATGTGTGATTATTTGTTGAGATGAAAAAGGATGAATAAAGTTGTTATATGTTAGTATGTGAATGAATCATAAAAGAATAGATAATGAGAGTATTTGGATGATTAAATAAATTATATGTGAAACTATGTTGATTGAAGAAAATCTTGAAAAGAAAAACAAAGAATTAAGTTAGTGAATAATTATATTAGTGCTTGAGCAATTGTTGTTTTCATATATGTTGAGATTGCTTTAAATAATTAAATGAGTTGTATAAGGTTATGGGATGTAAGTGAGTAGGTTGGTATCAAAGGATGCAAGAGAGATGAAAATTGGAAAGATAAATAATTAAGTTGGTTAAAGTTAAGTGTGGAGGTGAAATTGTCATCAAATAGATTGCATGTATTTGATGATGGTTATTAAGTGTTTGAGTACTTTAATGTCAAAGAAATAAATAGAAATGGATGTGAGAATATTAATTAGAAAGTTGATGGAATTATGAATTTCTTGAGAATATATGTTGATAAATAAAATAATTGACTAGTTAATATATTTTATTGAAAGTTTGTGTGAGTAAATGATGAAGTTCTTGAATGAATTATTATAGGTGTTTGGATGGTGATTATGATGTGTTTGAATAATTGAGCATCAAAGGAAGTAATTGAATGGAAGTATGATTGTTAAGGGAAAATAAAGTAAAGTAAAGAATATATATATTGAGTTAGACTAAATGATCTATTGGTAAAGCATGTGTTGAATCTAAAGTGAATAAATTGTGAATAGTTGAATGAGTTTAGATATAAAGAGTTTGGGTTAGAAAGTGAGTGGAAGATTTTCAAGGATATAATATGATTATGTATTGATGTATGAGATTGTAATAAAGTGAAATTGTAATATCTTTTGAATCCTAAACCAAGATTGTTGGTTGGATTATATTGTAGAAGAGCCTCAAGAAGCGAAAAGGAGTGTTGGAGAGGTGGTGAAGAAATTTGAAGTGACTTGTAAGTGGTTCGCCACTTGACTTCTTTTTCAATTTCATGAAATCGCTTGATGTTTGAAATTAAATATGCTAGTAAGTAATCAAAGAAAATGACAATGCTTTCTTATATAAATGTCAAAGTATGAATGTATAGGTTCCTATGGATCCTATATGAGAATAGAAATTGATACCCAGTTGTTGTTAAAAGAGTATGAAATTAGAAAAGTATTTAGAGGTTTTGAAAATATAGAGTTTTGTGCTTTGGCACTAGAAAAATTAATAATAAAACTCATGTATACACCTTAAAAGTTATGAGATTTAGCGTTACGTGACGACGCAGAGAATTTCGTCCGTAATCGCTTAGTTTATAGAAAAGTATAGTGCTACGTTGCGATGCAGATAATTCCGCACGTAGTTGGTTAGTTGATAGTTAGCACTACGAAGCGATGCAATAAATTCCGTTCGTAGTCGTCTAGAGATTTAGCACTACATTTGCGATGCAGAGAATTCCGCATTGTAGTTGTTTAATGAATAGTTTAGCGCCCTACGTATGATGCAGTAAATTCTGTAACGTAGTGGTTGAGATGCATTAGTAAGCTTCACGTTGGCGTTAGTTAAAATCGCCTGTGATGGTTAGAACGAGTCAAGGGTATACATGGAGAGTTTTAAAAAAATTTTTAAGACTTGTAAATTGTATGTTAGTATGTGTGATATGATATCCTATGATGTTATCGCACTAACTTGTTGTTCGTTTTGTAGCTTGTTTGTTTTCATTTCGTGCCACCGCCGGACGAGACCGACTTTTGCTTATATATATCTATAGGTGGGCAATCGCGCAAGACGCTGGGATATATTTTGTATATGTATTTAATCGTGTATATTGTGAATTTGAATAATGTAGGGATTGTAAAAGTGATAAATATTCTTGCATTTATACATTTGGTGCACTTATGTATCTTATGAATTGTTTATGCTTATGAAACTGTGATGAATGATGCATGATTGAGAATAAAGAAGTTGAGAGGTTTACAGAAATAGTTGAAGTGTTGTTTTCTTGACAGATAAAATTTTGGTTTATAAAAAACGTAGCTGTTATGCTGCCGAAATTTTTAGAAAATGAAATTGAAATAGAATCAAACAAAAGGTTTATCCCTCCCAACCAGTAACAAATAAACTCAAATCACTAAGTTTTAACGAGTAAACCGGATACAAAAAGATAGGGTTCGCTTTCCGGATGTCTTCGATCCTACGAGTCGGTTTCGAAGAATCCGTTGAAGTGCCCGACAAGATCCTCCAAACGAGAGCTTAAATAAGGTCTAGGAAGGGTCCTGTCATCCGAAGGTTGTCATTAGTATGGTTTCTATTCTCAACTATCATGCATATACATTAATAGACCCCGGAGCCACACACTCTTTTGTGTCTGTACCATTCTCTGTGAGGATTAATGCAAAGTTGCGACCTTTAAAGGGCGACATAGTAGTCTCCATCTTGACTGGAAACTCACTATTAATGGAACAAATGATAAAGGATGGAAGGATTATGATAAAGGATAAAAAGTTTCCAGCAGATTTGATCGTGTTGGATATTCGAGATTTCGATGTGATACTAGGGATGGATTGGCTATCTAAGCATTGGGCTACGATCAATTGCTATAAGAAGGAAGTCAGATTAGCCAGTCAGGGGAACCTAAAGTAGTGTTCCATTGAATCCGTAAAGCAATCGCTATCGGTCTTATCACCATTATGATAGCCTAGTAAGATGCTTCGAAAGGGATGTCAAGGATATTTAGCGTATATGGTTAAAACGGAAAAGAATGAGGCTCGTCTTGAAGAAATCCCGGTGGTCAAAAAGTTCCTAGATGTATTCCCGAAGAATCTTCTAGGGTTACCACCCAATAGAGAGATAGAGTTTGAAATAGCTTTAGTTCTTGGAACCTAGCCAATCTCAATCACACCCTACAGGATGGCTCCAACAGAATTAAAGGAATTGAAAGTACAGATGGAAGAACTGTTGGACAAAGGATTCATACAGTCGAGTACGTCACCGTGGGGGGCTCCAGTATTGTTTGTTAAGAAGAAGGATGAGAGCTTGAGGTTATGTATTGATTACAGGCAAATGAATAGAGTGAATATACGTAATCAATATCTACTCCCGCAGATCGATAATCTATTTGATCAGTTACAAGGATCTAGAGTGTACTTGAAGATAGATTTGAGATCAGGTTATCATCAGCAGAAAATTCGTGAGGAAGATGTTCCGAAGACAGTTTTCAGAACTTAATATGGACATTACGAGTTCTTGGTTATGCCATTAAGATAAACAAATGCTCCAGCCGCGTTCATATATCTGATGAACAAAGTTTTTAGACCTTACTTGGATAGATTTGTGATAGTGTTCATTGATGATATTCTGGTATATTCAGGTAGCCTTGAAGAGCACGCGAAACATCTTCGGATTGTATTACAAACCCTAAGAGAGCACCAGCTATATGCTAAGTTCAGTAAATATCATTTTTGGCTGGATTGAGTAGCTTTCTTGGGTCACGTGGTTTTAGCTGAAGGACTGAGTGTGGATCCCTAAAAGATAGAAGCTATCACAAATTGAAGGCCACCCACCAATATCACAGAAGTCATGAGCTTTTTAGGATTAGCAGGGTACTATCGAAAGTTCATCGAGAAGTTTTCCAAGATAGCAGCCCCACTAACTAGATTGACTAGGAAAGAGGAAAAGTTCGTATGGTCAGACACCTGCCAGCAGAGCTTCGATGAACTAAAGAGGAAATTGACATCAACTCCTGTATTGACATTGCCAACAGGGAAAGACGGATTTACTATCTACAATGATGCCTCATGACAGGGTTTGGGTTGTGTCTTAATGCAAAATGACAAGGTTGTAGCTTATGCTTCTAGGTAATTAAAGAAGTATGACCATAATTACCCAACCCACGATCTAGAGATAGCAATAGTCATATTCACATCGAGAATCTGGAGGCATTACTTATATGACATCTCTTGTCAGACCTTTATAGATCACAGGAGTCTGCAATATCTGCTTACCCAAAAGGAACTAAACACGCGACAGTAGAGGTGGTTAGAATTGATCAAAGACTTTGATTATACGATAGAATACCACCCCAAAAAAGCTAATATGGTAGCAGATGCATTGAGCAAGAGATCTACGAGTTCACTAGTGCAATTGAAGGTAGTGTATCTACCGCTTCTGGTGGAACAAATGTCTTTTAAAGTGCAATTGGATGCAGCAGACCCTAAGGCATTGTTAGCTACTTTTCAGTTTCGCTTTATTCTAGTAGATCAGTTAAGGGAATAGCAGAGGCAGGATCCTTAGTTGGTAAAGTTAAGGAAGGAAATAAAAGAAGGAAAGAATACAGAATTTACTATCAGGGAAGATGGTACGATCATTATGGGTCAAAGATTATGTGTACAGGAATTGAAAAAGGAAATGGAAGAAGCTCATTCGTTAACATATGACATGCATCCCGGTAGCACGAAGATGTATCGTACCTTAAAAGAACATTATTGGTGGCGAGGATGAGGAAAGAGATAGCAGAATTCATCTCTCGATGCTTCACCTGTCAGCAAGTGAAAACAAAACATCAGAAGCCGACAGGATTGTTACAGCTTCTGTCGATCGCAGAATGGAAAGGGAAGAGATTACCATATACTTCATGGTAGGGCTTCCACGCAGTCAAAGGGGACATGACACAATTTGGGTAATAATTGATAGATTGACGAAGTCTACACATTTCTTACCGATCAGAAGTGATTATCCCTCAAGAAGTTAGTGCAGCTCTACATTGATAAGATAGTAAGACTTCATGATACGCCGGTTTCCATTGTATTGGACCGTGATCCCAGAATCACATCAAAATTTTGGCCTAATTTACAAAGAGCTTTAGGCACTCGGCTCAATTTTAGCACAACTTTCCACCCCCAGACAGATGGATAGTCAGAGAGAACAATCCAGATGCTTGAGGATATGCTTAAAGCATGCATTCTGGAATTTAAAGGGAGTTGGGATACGCACCTACCACTGATAGAGTTCACATACAATAACAGTTATCAGACTAGCATTGGAATGACATCATATGAAGCACTGTACGGAAAGAAATATAGAACTCCAATATGATGGGACGAGGTAGGTGAGAGGAAGCTAATAGGTCTCGAGCTTGTCCAAATGACAACAGATAAAGCCAAAGTCATCAGAGATAGGCTCAAGATAGCGAGCGACAGACAAAAGAGTTATGCGGATAATCGTTGTAGGGACCTCGAGTTTAATATTAGAGATAAAGTATTCCTCCGAATATCCCCGTGGAAAGGTGTGCTCAGATCCGGAAAGCATGGCAAGCTAAGTTCGAGATACATTAGGTCGTACGAGATCACGGACAGAATTGGATCTATAGCATACAGGTTTAAGTTACCGCCATAATTAGGTAAAATTCATAATGTATTCCATGTCTTCATGCTCCAAAAATATATTTCAGATCCCTCCCAAATCCTTAAGGAGTAATCAATAGAACTAAAGGAAAACATGACCTATGAAGAGGAACTGGTGCAACTTTTGGACTGTAGAGAACAAGTATTACGGAATAAAGTTATTCCTTTGATAAAATTTTTGTGGAGGAAGCCACATGGGAGCATGAAAACCATATACGACATACATACCCACATTTGTTTCAATAAATAATTTGTAATTTTCGATGACGAAATTTTTGTAAGAGGAGAAGAAATTGCAATACCCCCTCCTAAGTTTAGTGTTAAATAAGAGATATAATGATGATGAGTGGCATTAGAATGTTATACAAGTGTATATTCGCCAAATGGAATAATAAAAAATCGATTAATTTCTCGGTTACGACTAAATTTTTATATTTAACCACGTATTAATAAAAGTTTCTGAATGGACCAGAAAAGGATTCGAAATCCGAGAGATGATGCTATGGCCCATCAAGATTCATGTTGGGATTGGTATTGAAGAGATTTTCAAGATTTATTTGAGTATATAAAGTGGTTAAAAAAAAAAATCAAATGGAGTGAATTGTTATAAAAGTTTTAAAAACTATAACATTGTAAGACAATTGGAGAGGCAATTTGAGAAATTCAAAGCAATGGCATGGCTTGTAATTTTGTGCCAACCTTGGAGGGCAATTTCTCAAGGCCCTTGACACCTATATAAGCCTAGAAGAATGTAGAAAAATCACACAAAAACTGGTCTGAAACCAGTTTGCTGTTTGGAACAGGGCAGTCACGTTTTGCTCCAAACCAACCCAATTTCAAGTCATTTTCCAGCAATCCAAAGGTCAAAAACAACACTAGAGAGGTCTTCCATCAAGGGTAAGTTGATTTGGAGCAAAAAGAATTGATTTTGATAAGATTTTGATGAGAAAATTTGAGTCCAAAGCTGTCCAGAATTTTTTCTATAAGTTGTCATAGTAAATCTCATGTGATTTGATGAATTATGTTGCTTGTTTTTAGTGGTTTGAAGTCTTGGATTGGTGGAGAGGCAAGGCATAAAGCTTGAGGTGAAATAGGTAAGGGTTTTGTACCTTAAAACTTGGATTTGAGGTGGATTGGAAGTTGGTTTGTGTTAATTGTTGTTGTGGTAGTGTGAAATTGATTTGGTGTTGATTTGGGTTTGAAATAATTTGAATGGGATTTTTGTATGGTTGAAAGGTGATTCACGGCTGCAGTATGGGTGACCAATTTGGTGTGACTTTGATATGTTTTGAGTGGATTTAAATGTGTTAGGATGATGATAATTTAATTGGTAATAGTTGAGATTAAAAGGGTTGAATGAATTTTTAAAATTTCATTGAGTTGGGTTATGTGGAAATACTTATGTTGGCTGCTATCCTAGGATGAATTAGTGTGATTTTGGTTGATTTTTCATGTTTGATTAATGTCAAATGAAGTTAAATTAGTAATAGAATTAGTATGGAATTGAAATGGAATTAATTGGAGAAGTTTGGAATGAATTTTGGGGTGAAAATGGATTATGACATGGCTGCTGTCCACTTGGTCTTTTTATGTGATTTTGAATAATTTTGGATGCTTGAATGAGTTAAAAATTGAGTGAATTTAGTAAGAAATAGAAATGGAATTGAATTGGTGCAAATCAGAAACCAATCAGATTATTAGAACACATTTACGGTCAACTGGAAGCGAGTTAATTCGAATGCATGTTAATGTGATATTTTAAATGGTGAAACCATTAGAATGATTAAATGAGGTGTTTAGATGGTAAAAATAAAGTGAAATTGAAGTGGAAATCATAAAAATTTAATAGGGCAAGCGTCCGATTAACATAGGCGAAAACGGACTATTAGTTGTGTTAATGCGATCGATATAAATTTTAATATATTTGTGATGTTATGGATGTTCTAACGGTTTGAATGGAAACTAAATGAGATTTAGTGAAGGGATGATGTGATTATGCACTAAAAGAAAAATAAATATGTATTGAAATTAGAATGAAAAATGTGTAGGAAACGGAAAACGGAAGCGGAGAAGTCGAGCTAGAATCGACGTGGGCTATAAAAATGTTGTCAGTATCCTTTTTTTTATTTTAAATCGATTTGATATAGTTTGATTTTAAATTCATGCTTAAATTATATCAAAATGACATTATGGATTAAATGAAATTAATTATAGGGATATTTGTAAAAACCCCCTGAAAAATAAAATAATAGGAAAATACCCCCATTTTTTAAAATATTAGGTAAACTACCCCCCACTTTTTAAAATATTAGGTAAACTATCCCCTACCGTTAAAATCCGTACAAACCATTAGAGATTTTCATCCACAATTGTTTAAAAGTCCAAAATACCCTCAATTTGGGGGGGTATTTTCCAATTATTTTGCTTTTCAGGGGGGTTTTTTTATAATATTTTTCTTATCAACTTATCAAAATTGAGGGCATTTTGGACTTTTAACAATTGTGGATGGAATGTCTAACGGTTTGTACGGATTTTAACGGTGGGGGGTAGTTTACCTAATATTTTAAAAAGTGGGGGTATTTTCTTATTATTTTGATTTTCAGGGGGGTTTTTACAAATATCCCTTAATTATATTAGTTGCATGGATATTGTAAAATTTAGGTTTGAATAGGCTTATTTTTTTATTTCATTATAACATCTATTTATATACAATTAGTGTCCTAAACAATAGGTCTTTTTCCTATTTTAAAGGAGAAAATCTTACCTAATCTATTCTAAATAAGGAAAGAATTATTCAACTAATTATATCTGATTTACAGCCTATTTTATAGCTAATTTACAACAAAGAATCCCAACACTCCCCCTCAAGTTGGGTTATAAATATTTATCATACCCAACTTGCAACTCAGATCTTCAAAATGCGCTCTTAGAAGTGCTTTAGTGAGGATATCAGTAGTCTGTAGATTAGAAGGAATGTAAACAGGCTTGATTACTTTCCCTTCTATCTTTTCTCTAATGAAATGCTGATCTATTTCCACATGCTTGGTCCGGTCATGATGAACTGGATTTTTAGCAATACTAATAGCAGATTGACTATCACATAATAGCTGGATTGATCCTTCAGAAGGTATCTTCAATTCAGCTAATACTCTTTTCACCCAAATTCCTTCACAAATACCATGAGTCATAGCTCGAAATTCCGCTTCTGCACTGCTTCTAGCTACCACAGCTTGCTTTTTACTTCTCCATGTTGTCAAATTTCCCCAAACATAGGTACAATATCCAGAAGTGGATCGTCTATCTATGATTGAGCCTGCCTAGTCTGCATCAGAATATAATTCCACTTCCCTACTTGAGTTCTTTTTGAATAACAGTCCCTTTCCTGAAGTCATCTTCAAGTACCTCAAAATTCAGCTAATACAAATAGCAGATTGACTATCACATAATAGCTGGATTGATCATTCAGAAGGTATCTTCAATTCAACTAATACTCTTTTCACCCAAATTCCTTCACAAATACCATGAGCCATAGCTCGAAATTCCGCTTCTGCACAGCTTCTAGCTACCACAACTTGCTTTTTACTTCTCCATATTGTCAAATTTCCCCAAACATAGGTACAATATCCAGAAGTGGATCGTCTATCTATGATTGAGCCTGCCCAGTCTGCATCAGAATACAATTCCACTTCCCTACTTGAGTTCTTTTTGAATAACAGTCCCTTTCCTAGAGTCATCTTCAAGTACCTCAAAATTCTGTACACCGCTGTCATGTGTTCTTCAGTTGGGTTGTTTATGAACTAACTAACAACATTTACTGAGAATGCTATGTCAGGCCTAGTATGAGAGAGATAGATCAATTTCCCTACTAGTCTTTGATATCTTCCCTTATCTACAGGAGCACTGTCTTTATTTGTACCAAGTTTGGTAGTATAATCCATAGGTGTCTCTACAAGTTTACACCCAAGCATATCTGTTTCTTTAAGAAGATCCAGTACATACTTTCTTTGAGAAACAGCAATTCCCTGCTTGGATCTAGCCACTTCCATGCCTAAGAAGTATGTGAGTCTACCCAAGTCCTTAATCTCAAACTCTCTGGTCAGAAATTCTTTGACTCTTGGAAACTCTTTAACATAATCTCCTGTTAGAACAATGTCATCAACATAGACAATCAACACGGAAACCAATCCTTCTGAAGAATGTTTTACAAACATTGTATGATCAGACTATCCCTGCATATACCCATTACTCTTCATAACTCTAGTAAATCTTTCAAACCAAGGTCGAGGTGATTGTTTGAGACCATAAAGTGACTTCTTAAGTCGGCATACTTTGTTGATATTTGATTAGTTTTGTAGTCCTTGAGGAATGTCCATATAGACCTCCTCTTCTAGATCCCTATTTAAGAACGCGTTCTTGACATCTAGTTGATAAAGGGACCAATCCAAATTTGCTGCAAGAGAGAGAAGTATTTGAATAGTGTTGAGTTTTGCAACTGGAGCAAAGGTCTCCTCATAATCTATACCATAGGATTGAGTAAATCCCTTAGCTACCAATCGAGCCTTATATCTCTCAATACTCCCATCTGCCTTTATTTTTATAGTGAAGATCCACTTGTACTTGATCACATTTTTTCCATGAGGCAGATCAGTAATTTCCCAAGTACCATTTTTCACCAGAGCATTAATTTCTTCATTAACTGCCTTCTTCCATTCTGGGATAGCCATGACATCTTGGATTGAATTAGGAATGCAGATAGAATCAATTTTGCTAGTGAATGCTTGGTATGATGAAGATAGTCCCTCATAATTCACATACTTGCCAATAGGGTACAATGGTTTACTTCTGCATTCTCTCACCTCTTTTCTAAGAGCAATGGGTAGGTTTTCGTTAGAATTATCATGATCATTCAAACTAGTACCTGCAGAATTTTCTCCACAGTCTGTAAGTCAGATGTAGGGATTTTTACCTCGGGTTCAGATGCTGGTAGTAGCTGGGAATCTGCTAGAGTTTCTGATTCCTTCGGTTTTCCCCTTTTTCTATGATAGACAATTATATCAGGAATTTCAAAATCAGTTGGTTTCGGTTTAGGTTCAATTTGGACACTTGGAGAAGAAGGAAGTTCAGGTGTTTCCTGTGTGGAATCTATACTATCGAAGAAAAACTGATATTCCTGTGGTTGACTCAGACTAGAACTCTCCCCCTGAATATCAATTTTGAGGTAATAGGGTTTTGTTTCAAAAAATGTAACATCCATGGTGTGATAAAACTTTTGGTTGTCAGGACAGAAGCATTTGTAACCCTTTTTTGTTAGGAGAGTACCCTACAAAGATACATTTGGTAGATCGAGAGTCGAGCTTGGTTCGATGTTGTTGATGGATATGCACAAACGCAATACACCCAAATATTTTAAGAGGAAGATTGGAAATCAGCCGACTTTGGGGAAAATGTTGTAAAAAATACTTGATTTAGAGTGGAAAAATCTAATACTTTGGATGGAAGTTGATTGATTAGGTATGTTGCTGTAAGGACAGCCTCACCCCAAAAACGTTTCGAAACATTGGCTGAAAACAACAGAGATCTTGCCATGTCTAGAAGGTGTCTATTCTTTCTCTCGGCTATTCCATTTTGCAGAGGGGTATCTACACAGGAACTTTGGTGTATGATGCCCTCAGTTGATAGATATGAGCTAAGATTATAATTAAAAAAATCTCTTCCATTGTCAGTTCTAAGAATTTGAATAGAAGTTTGGAATTGATTTTTAATTATTGTTTTGAAATTCTTAAATATTTGAGGAACTTTTGATTTATTTTTCATGAGAAAAATCTATGTGAGTCGTGTGTGATCATCTATAAAAGAGATGAACCACCGAGCTCCCGTGACATTTGGAACTTGAGAAGGGCCCCAAACATCACTGTGCATCGTAGAAAAAAGTTTTGATGCTTTGTATGGCTGAGTTGGATATGAAATGCGAGAGTGTTTTGCAAATTGACAAATTTCACAATGAAAGGAACTTGCACTTTTATTTCTGAATAAACTTGGGAAAAGTTTAGATAAGTACATAAAACTTGGATGGCCTAACCTATAATGCCACATCATGACCGACCTCTCACTCTCACTTTTCAACTCACTAGCAGACACATTAGAACTAGTTTGACAAAAAATAGGTTCACTCACTCCTAGATGAGATTGTCTCACAGAATCCGGTTGAACCTCTAGATGATAGAGCCCAGCATGACTCCTAGCACTGCTAATCATCCTCCCCGAAGTCAAATCCTAAAATTCACAGACATAAGGAGAAAAATTAGCTATACAGTTAAGATCTTGGGTAATTTTATTTATGGAGAGTAAGTTGCAATCTATATTAGGAACATATAGAACAGATTTAAGTGTTATGTCCCTGGATACCACAACTGAACCAGTCCCTTTTACTTTTGCCAAAGAACCATCAACAATTCTAATTGTGAAAGCTTCATTACAAGGAGAATATGTACGGAAAACTCACCTATCTCTTATCATGTGATCGGAGGCCCCGGAGTCTACAATCCAAGGCTTATAGTGCTCTTGTTTCACAGTTAAGGCCTTAAGAAAATTACCTTTTTGAGCTGTGGAACCTGTCCCGACAATTGGTGGAGTTTGATGTGATTGCAACAGCTTTCTCAGTCCATCAAGTTCCTCTTTGCTAAAATTCGCAAATTGCTCTGAACTACCAGCCATGTTGCCTCGAATTTCCTTCTCTATTGCTATCTTCGGCTTCCAATCAGCAGGTTTTCCATGGAGTTTCCAATATTTTTCTTTGATATGACCAGGGCGATGGTAATGTTCACACCACGGCCTTTCCCCTTTTCAAGGCTGCTGCTGGTTTTGGACAACCAAGGCTGATGACTCACCACCAGCAGTTGATTTTCCTGTTCCCAACATTAAATGGCATCTACTCTCTTCCCTTCGGACCTCAAAGAAAGCTTCACGTAAGCTTGGCAGCGGTTTAGTGCTAAAAATCCTTCCTCTTACAGCATCAAGACTTGAATTTAGGCCCAAGCAAAATTTGTAGACCCGCTTACTCTCTATGATCTTCTTGTATTGTTTGAGATCAGCAGTAGTATCCCAGGAATATTTTTCAAAAGCATCCAGTTGCTGCCAGCTTTGATGGAGTTTGTTGTAATACTTAGTCACGAATAAGTCACCTTGTCAGAGATCATGCAAGACGCCTTCAATTGTCACCAATTCGGGGGTGTTATCTTTGTGAGAATAAGTGTCTTTTGCAACCTCCCAAATCTCTGCAGCAGTTTCATATAAGAGAAAATTTTCTCCTATGTGTGGCTCCATGGAATTTACTAGCCAAGACATGACCTGACTGTTATCTCTCTTCCAGATTCTATAACCAGCATCTTTTTCATCTGGTTTGGTGATATTTCCTGTGAGATAATCTTCTTTCTCCTTGCTGCGAACATGAAACATGAAGGATTGAAACCATTGGATGTAGTTTCATCCATTCAATTTATAGATGATGATGGGTGTGGATGAGTAGTTTGTCAAGTCTCCCCCATTGTTGTTGAACATAACAGTTTCGATGTTTGGGGAGGAGGATTTTGGGGTTCCAATTGAAGATTCGCTGGTGCTTGTCATGTTTGATATTTGATGTAGCTGCCGAGAATGAGATAGAGGCTAGAGCAGCTGATAAATACTGCCGGAATAAGCAGTGTAGAGTACTGCCGGAAAAACAGTAGATGGAGAACTAACCTTAGAACGGCTGTAGGAAGAATAGGTGTCGAGGGTTGCTCTAATACCATGTAAAATTTAGGTTTGAATAGGCTTATTTTTTTATTTCATCATAACATCTATTTATATACAATTAGTGTCCTAAACAATAGGTCTTTTTCCTATTTTAAAGGAGAAAATCTTGTCTAATCTATTTTAAATAAGGAAAGAATTATACAACTAATTATATCTGATTTACAGCCTATTTTATAGCTAATTTACAGCAAAGAATCCCAACAGATATGAAATTATTTTACATGAAATGTGGATTTGATCAATGAAATGAATATTATGAGAAATGGATTCAAATGAATTGGAAATGTATATGATATGTGATTTAAAAATCTATGGTACGCCTTGTTATGATATAGAGATCTCTGGTCTGGGTTGAGTACCCTAAGCGTGCATTAGTTGAGTCAAAGTTGTCAATTGGTCATTAACCCTACTAACAGCGGGAGGTACCCGCACGGAGTCAACTGAGTCAGTCCGTCAGTGAGTCGTCCAATGTACATACGGGGTATATTGTTAGCTAGCTTCTACCCGAACGAGAACAATTTCGCTTCGTAGAGAGGACAATTCCATTACGAAAAACTAGATTGATAGCCTACTCAAGGTAACGTTTCGGATGGCCCGAGTGAGTATAATTCCACTCCAGATATAGAGTACCATGTGGTACGGACCATCAGTGGTTGGTTTGTTTTTATACTGAAATGTTTTTTTTTATGAATTAATATTGCCACCACTCATAGATGTTTTGGATAAAAATGGAAACCATGCAACTTTCTTGTAAATTGTTTTATTAAGCATGAATTTATTTGTATTGAAATTGATTTTATGGAAATGAATCAAGAAATGGGTTTTGAAAGAAATTGAACTGATTTTTTATTATAATGATTATAAAATGTTTTTAAACGTATTTAGGGAGGTTATTTTATATAAGTAGAATTATCAAGAAACCTCATGACACTCACTGGGCTATCAAGCTCACATATATTTTATGTTTTGTAAATAAAAACCTCTCTAGGTACAGGTACTCCGATAGTGGAAACACCAAGCCATGACTGACGTGCTGTGCTGATGATGTAAATATGACATTTTGAAAATGATGTATTTGATTTGAACAATTGTAAACTAAAGTCCATGTATATATATATATATATAATTAATTACTTTGATGTTAATTGAATTAATATGAAAATGTTGACTTGAATCGATGTTTTGAGTGGTTTTGAAATTTTATTGAAATTGATGCATGACGTGTGAACTTCCTTTCAATGTGATTTCAAATTGTGAATAAATGTTTGTGGTTGCTTATGGTTGAGAAAATGAGGGTCAAAGGCTCGATAGTTTAGGGGAAATGATTGATTTTAGAAGTGCACAGTTTGTTTTCAAATTTTGCAGAGTGATATAGTCAAAAAAACAGTCGGTATGCTGCCCAAATTTTTATAAAACTATTTTACAAATGTTTTAAAATAAAATGAAATTTTTCTCCACATTTTCGCTATACTGAAAAGGTTTAAAAAGGTTCGAAAAGTAACGGCTTAGCTCTGCGAGAATCTTTCAGTCAGATGGAATATCGACTGGAAGGTTATCACAGGGTTGCCGGGCAGGCTGCCTAGGGATAGAGGCCTGTCAAATTGTGTTTTCAGTTTTGGTGGAGAAAGAGTTGAGGTTTTGGTAGAGGAACATGAAGTTCTAGGTTGGATCAAACCTAGACCTTTATGTTCTGGTACTTTTTTTCCCAAACTGTTCTTTTTTTTTTTTTTTTTTTTTAAGTCATTTGCAATTTTAAATGATTTTTGGTTTGATTTTGATGTGATAGTGTTCGAGTTTGATATGGGGTTCTTAATTCTAGGTTTTCTTTTGTGTATTTTTTTTTTCCTTAAATAAAGTTAGATGAGTTGAAGATCTAGGTTTCAGTCTAAGATGAATCATTTTTAATTTTTAATTTTTTTCAACAAATTTTTTATTTTTGATTTTTGATTTTTTTTTAATTTTCATTAAGGGTATTTTAGTCTTTATACATTTGTCATCACGTTTGATCGTAATTAAACAATCAAAGGAACTAAATTGAAAAATTTCTAAAACGTTAGAGATGACAGGTATTCAAACACATAAATTTAATATTTCGTTAAACGTTACAGATTAAATTGAAATTTTCGATGAATCTTTTTATATTTAATAATTTTAGTTTCACACATCCAATCAACAAATTCTAAATGTCAAATTTTCATAAATTCTAAAGCGCAAGCCTTCCGTCAGTCATAGGTGTACTACCGCGCTCACATCATGGTATAGTCACATATTTATTCCAATATTATTGTACAACTACACCACCATTTTAGCATGGTCGCGTTACCATACCAGTGCAAACTTTTCATTGATCATGAGTGCACATTGGTATGTGAGTGTAGCCACACACACACTTGTCATGGCTTGCACTTGTTATGGATGCATAGTTGAACTTACATCTTGGTATGGCTGCGTATCTACTCTAGTGTTGGTGTACAACCGCACCATTATTTTAGTGTGGTCACCCACCCATACCAGTGCAACTTAATTATAATTTTAAAAAAAAAATAAAAAATATTATTGTTAAAAATATTGTGACAAAAGAAGTGTGATGGGAGACTATCCTGTCACGCTTGCCTCTTGTCACGCACAGGCATGGCGGGACGACCTCTCATCACACCTAAGCATGATAGAAGGCTCCCTTATCACACTCAAGCATGACGAAAGACTTTCCCATCATGCTTGCCTTGGACATGATGAGAAGCTCTCCTGTCCCACTAAGCATGATGAGAGGCTCTCCCGTCCTTTTATGGCCTAGGCTTGCACTTGTCATAGGTGCATAGCCGCACTCACATCCTAGTGCAACCGCGTACTTACTCTAATATTGGTGCGAGACCGCACCACTCTTTCAGTGTGGCCACGCACCTATACTAGTATAATTCATTTTAATTTTTAATTTTCAATTTTAAAATGTAGTAAAACATAATAACTTAAATTGGATTATTTTTAAAAGAATAATTAAATTGGAAAGTTTGCAGAACACTACAAAAAAGATTGAGTTATTCCTCTTAAACCAGATCTCACTTCTCCAACCATGTTTGTAGGGTTATGGCACTATATTCATATGAAAAATATAGTGGACTTATTCCTTTATTTAATTTTTAAGCAAGCTTTAACTGTATTTGAAATTAAAGCATGAAACTTGAATGGACTTCAATGGGTTCTATGAAACAAGTTCGATGTACATTATTAATTTTTGTGCATCTACATGGCTTTAACTTGCACGTTTCTGAGTCAATTCCACTAGAAATGAAGAAACGTAAAGAAGGCAAAAAAAAAAAAAAAAATACTGTAAAAACCAACCTCAAAAAGACATTGCCATAGCCAATGGGGTTCTTAATAGTGTTATGGTGTATTTTGACCATTTATGAAACAAAGAGAAGATTTATTATAATATTTTATGAAACGAGGTAAATTTTGGCCACTTATGACGTTATGGCGTGCATTTTGTCCAATTACATATAAAATGAGGTATATTTTAATTTTAATGTTAAAATATAGTAAAATATAATAACTTAAATTGGATTATTTTTAAAAGATTAATTAAATTGGATTAAAATATTATTTAATTATATTTTTGAAGAAAAATAAGTTTATTACATACACTAATTTCAAAGAAAAAGAATATATACAATCAATTGAATTTATAGCATAATTTTTTTTTTTTTTTTGAATTTAAAAGTATAACTCTATCTAAATCTAAAAAATTTCAATTTTTCTTTAAATATATCAATGGTTTGCGATTAAATATATAATAGAGTTTTTGACTTTTTTTAAAAAAAAAAATCAAATTATATTGAAAAGGAATTTCATATTATTACTCACAAGTTAAAGTTTTCAAATTATTTCAGGTTGGGTGCCTATAGTAATAATTTAATTTTCAAATTTGTTATATAAGGTAACTTTTCCTTATCACTTAATTCATTAATATATAAGATAACTTTTCCTTCTCAATCCTAATGGTTTAACATTAAACTACTTTGAGAAAAATTCAAAATTACGCAAATTCAAAAAAAAAAAAAAAAAAGTTTTTAGCCCTCAACCAAATTAATTGCATCTAATGCTCTCTACTGATGAAAATATCCTCGAGCACGATGGAAGAGCGTCCTGTCACGCCTTTCAAGTGTGACAGAAAAGCCTTCTATCATGCTTAGAAGTGAGGAGAGGCTGTCTCATCATGCCCAAACATGACGAAAAGCTATCCCGTCACACCTGTGTGTGACAACAAATAAGCGTAAACTTAATGGGGTTCAATTTTGAGTGTAAAGTTAGAATTATTAATCCAAATTAATTTTTTTATAGAATTGAAAAAAGACAAAAATTGATAAAATATTCATGATTTTCATAGCATTCCAATATTATTTTTTACACAATGATATCATCTAAAAGTTGAAGTTCACAAGCATTAGATTACACTTTATTTCACTTATTATCCAAACTAATTATTAGTATTAATTTACACATATAAATGTAGCCAATTAAACTTAGTAAAATAAACTAAAATATTTAAAAATAAATATTAAGTCTTATATATTTCATTTATAATTAAACCACAAAATTTACTATAACATAATATTTTCCAACGTAGTAGATAATTTATAGTTTACTCTAAAATTTATTTTTGAATAAATTAATAAATTATATATTGCCAAAAATACGGTGATATTAAATATTTTTTATTAATTTATTTAATTTGTTTAACATTAAATTAATTTTACTTATTTATAATTGTTATGATATAAGTTTTTCTAATAATTATATTAATTTTTCATTATCAACCATAAAAAAATTAAGATTCAATTCTCTTAAAAAAAACGAAAATAAAATTCAAATCCATTTAAATCAAAATTAAAGGTTTTTAAATCTACAATTTTAACTTTTAATAAAATTAAAAACTTATTTTGATAACATCACATTCTGTCAAAAGCAGCTGATGCAGTTGGTTAAAATGCCAGCTGTCCCTTTCCATAGTGGCAGGGTTCAACACCACTTTTCTTATCACTTTCATCTTCTCTCCCCCACCTTAAAAAATAATAACAATAATAATCAAATCAAATCAAATCAAAAACCTTAACTAGAAATTTAAAATTTACAAAATAAAAATGACATCGTTCGCTCTTATAAAATAGCCAGAATAAAAAAATTCTAAACATTTTCAATCTCACACTTGTAGGCATATCAACCTCAAAAGACGACAGATTCCTTCAAAGCATTTTCCCTGCACATTCAAGCTTGATATTCTTTTGACCAAATATGTATGCCTAGATGAAAGCTTGCCAATCAATATTTTACCAACATCATTCCCTGCAACAATTTTGATGATGATATTCATTTAAATCTAAAAAATAAAATAAAATAATATAGAGGTAGGTAGTAGTACAACCCAAACCATTGAAAAGAAAATAGCAACAAAACAATAGACGAAAATCAGCATAAAAGTGTAGTAGCAACCATAACTATTTAAATACAGGAACAACAACCAACAATTGAACAGATAATGCGATTGCAAAGCTAGTTTATATGATGCATAAATCCAAGCTCTTAGTTCAAGATTTCACCACATATGTAACACATAACATTAAAGCATAGTAGCAAACATATCTATGCACATCAAAACTAAATAAACCGTCCTTCTAATTGTCACAAGCCTACAGAATATCATTGTTTTGCAAAAGAAATGAACATCTATTCTGGAGAAAAAGCATTCAACTATCTTTTGTCCATTGATTTTACATCAAAATTACTCGTGATATGAAGCAGACCATAATGAAAAAAAAAAAAAAACTTAATAGTTTGATTAATTTTACTAGTAGAGTAATGCAATGAATACATTGCATTTAAGATGAAATAACAATGCACTTAAGATGATATAGGAGATGCCATCGGTTGCTCTCAAGATTTGTGATCTAAAGAAACTACAATGCATAGTTGGAGAAAATTTTCCTAGGTAGATGTTTTCTTCTTAATTTGCCAACAGATAATAGAAAAGTAAGTTCCACACAAATTGGTAGGAGTGTTGAGGTGAGTATCCAAGTATCAGATACATCTAATCCCTAAAATTCAGGATACAACAACAAGATTCAATAAGGAAATGTCTTTTTAAAAATATAAAATAAAATAAAACATGAATTGCAAACAGTTAAACTCTTTTATCATTCCCATGCAACAAAAGAGCAACTCAAAAATTAAAATGCTGGATCATAACTAAATCTGCATACATATTATGTGTTATGTCATATCATCTTCCTTTATTGAATTTCTTCAGAGCACTACAAGGCAAAGGTAAGATGAACCCAACGTTTGGATGGCACACCTTCAAAAAAAATTAGCTTTGAACATCTTCAATTTCATTATCCAATCATATTCTTCTCATGGTAGTATAGACTCATATAACCAATATCTACTATTATGTCTATAAACAGATCAAAATAATAATTATACTTATAACAACACAGCACCTGCAGCATCCGCAAAAAGGATGCAAGTTCCTCTATCCGCCCAATCAACAAATTAAGAAAGAGCTTTAGCCCCAATCACTAAAACATTACAGAATCCATTTCCTACAATTTACAAGAGTTGAGATTTGATTGTATTAGTCTTGGAATATACAACTGAAACCTATTCTATAGAGAAGTAAATAAAATTGTACCCCTAATGTGACTGGCAACTAAAACCAGACCCAAGTCACCTAACCAATCCACTACATGCAGTTGTAGGCCTGTAATATCATAAGCCAAAGGATTATTTTTGTAGTCAAGTGCCTTTTGGATCTAACAATTACAATAAGACACAGAAAGAGAAGCATAAATAAGTAATAACTTATCATGGTTGCAATTACAAACCAATACAGAGAACCTTAAATGGAGGAACTTGGATACTTTACTTTGCATGTTATTGTTGCTTTGGTATTATTGATACAAATATGCAAAGCTCAATAAAATTAGTTTGATTTTCTTCATGCTTCATAACATGAAGAAAATTACATGGATTATGCAAAGAATCACAGACCAACAAGAATGAATGCCTTTCAATATGGGGTTAAACTCTGCCTTCCCTTATATAAAGTACAACCCCTTTTAGTTTTAGATCATCCATCTGAGGAGCACCAATAAAAAGGTCTTCTGGAGTGGATGTGCACAACAAGACTAGGTCGACATCATCAGGGTCAACCTCAGCCATCTGAAGAGCTTTCTTTCTTGCCTCTATAGCGACATCATTTAAGCTTTCCTAGCCTATAAAAGCAAAAATCAGATAGAAATTATCATCTGTATAAGAAATAAGATGCTAAAAAATACAATTGTCTCACATCCTCTTAAGATCTATCCATATACAAGTATATAAAACAAATTAACACATACACTACTAAATTGTAAAGACAACAACAATCATTTAAAGAGAAGCCCGAGACTGACACCCACTTTCCTCCCTCGATTATTGTCGCTAGAGTCAGACTCATTGTGCCATCAACCCATCGATTTGTAGGTCTCGTACACAATCTGATTGAAACCTAAACCAAAAATGAAAAAACCCAAACACAAAAAGACTCACTCAAAATTAAAAAAGATATGCAATGTTAAACGAGAGAAATTTGTCAAAGGTATGGGCATAGAAACTGAAGAAGCTATGGGTTTCTGACCCTATTTGATGGTCTAATTGTTTTGGTAGATCTCATGGATGGTGGCGAACATAGAGATGACACCGATAACGAAGACCACCATTGCTATGTGAAACGAGAGTCTCGCTATTAATGATGCCTATGACTGACACCTTCCTCGTCGACGCCTACAATTTTGGGCTTTTCTGGTAAAAGAGAAGATGATTAGGTTTGATAATGGGTGAATGGGAGATGATAGAGGGTTAACTTTTATTTTGACCTCTTCATCCGATCTCCCATTTCTATTCAATTTTTTATATATATATTTTTTATTTTTTCACATTCCTACCGTTGGATGAACTTTTTCATCATCCAAAGGCCGAGGTCTTTCCTCTCCTTTGTTGATATCATATGAACACATTTTCATGTCAGTATTATAGCCAGTTCCTAAAGTTAACAGTAAAAGTTAACTTGGTACAAAATTTAACAAGTACATTAACATGCTCTCAATTTAGAAGATTCATAGGTATCTATTTGCATCAATGTGTCATCATTCAAACAACCTTGATATATCTTTCTTTCACATTGTAATCTATTTCCAATTTCAAAACACAAGTCAATTAATAACAAACAAATAAAGAACAAAAAATATGGATTTTTTTCATCAAAATTGAGCTTACTAAATATTATACAAAAATTAAAGCCCAAACAGAAAAACAAAACCCTAAGTTAATGAACAAAGATCCCAAAAAGAAAAAAGAAGTCACAATTTGTGTTAATGAAAGTAGAGCTAGTATAATTGCTATATGCTTTAAAAATGAACTTTCAAGTGCCTTAAAGACATAAAAGTACTGTCAAAAAGGGTCACCAGTCCCTCCTACTAATACCTCATGTAGCCAGAGAACGAGCATTAGTAGAGTTGTCTCATATCTTTCTTTGCTGCCTCAAAAGCACCATTTCTGACAAGTAATTTCGTTGAACTCTTATCCTTCTCAACTTTTTTCATTACTTGTTCATTCTCTTTGGTATGATAAAATTACAAGATCAGAGCATGTCATCCAAAACAGTGCCCTAAAAGAAAATAAATATAGAAAAACTGCATTAAGTTCTAATAATTTCTATAGATGCTAGTGTCGTTAATCTAAAGTCTGCATTATGTAATCACCTCTAGATCCCTGTAAACATTTCTTGTCATCTCCATAGAATCAAAACTCTATAAAATCAAAACCCATGGAAACATTCTTTCCATTTTTCAAGTGCCTTTTACTTAACTTGCAAATGGACAAAAACTTAACATGAGATAGTAAAAAGAAGTCAAGGAAGCAAAACCGATACAGGCCATTAGAAAAGGCAATTGGAAAGCAATATATACAGACCTCCTGCTCTTTTCCCCTCATCTTTAGATTCTTCTTCCTCTTCCTCCACCACTTCAACTACTTTCTGACAATAAAACAAGAAATATCTTCTCAAATGTACTGCTCAACATCACATTAAGTCATTAGAAAATGCTCAAACATACAAACATGGTTTTTTAATTTTTCCATTTTTCTCATCTGAAGAGGCCAGTCTGAGAATATAGAAGATTTGAACAATACAAGACCAAAGTCATATAATTTTAAAAAACAAAACACCATCTAGTCTAAGTCTCATATCAAGAGCACAAAACCATTGCCCAAAGTTTGAATTTTCATTTTTCGTTTTTTCAAAATGGTAAAAGAGCAACAAGGTGAGTTGGACAACACCAGTTGCCTTCATCACCTCCAATTTTAAACTTAAATTGGAAATATTGAAGGAATAAAAAGTAGATTTCCTTCCATCTATTAAAAAAGGTCTATTTAAATTATATCATAAAATAATTGCTACATTCAGCATATACAATCACCAAAACCATAACTTTAGCCATTAACAAGAGAAATTCAAATTCAAAATATGTCAAATTCAATTGAATTCTATAATTTCCTTTAACATAGGGATAGTTTCCTTCTAGAATCTGCATAAGGTATATCCACTCTTTGATTCCAACTATGTTGCGTACTGGGGGAGGAAGTGAAATCAATTTACAACACAATCTTAGGTTCCTTTCTGCCAATTACAAAAAACATTTTCAAACTCACGGATTTTGCCAGAAGAAATTTCTATGATCCAACACGACAGACAAATAACAAAGGAAACAATCATCTACATCCAAAAATAATATCATGATAAAGGTAAGCTGGTCAAAGAAACACCATCTAGATTAATATAACATTAATACGTAAGTACACCAAGGGACACTAATACAAAGTGCCGAAAATAAGTAAATCAATAAGAAGCCTCTACCTGTTTGACAGTCTGAGGCTGATTAGAACTACAAACAATTGAAATTATTCAAAAGACAAACACAAAATCCAGAACTATCAACTTTTATTACAACAAATGAAGCAAACAAACTCATCTAACAAAAGCTTTATTCCGAAAAGCAAGATTGATAAATTCTCAGTACAAACAAGCACCAACATACAAGTTTTTGACCCCAAAAGGTTCCTCGCCCTATATCACACATAAGAACATTAAATTTTTAACATTTTCTATCAAACAAATTACTTAATAATTCCTCTCTTTTTATCACTTAATTCAAAATAACCCAAAAAAGAAATATCATAGCAACTAAAGTCTACAACTTTTATTTCGAAAACATAAAAAAGTTTCAAACTTTTATTTAATTATTATTGCAAAAAATAACATCAACTAAACAATCTAAGCAATCAATCAAAATTGAATAGAATATAACACAACAAATATACAAATCCACAAATACATGTACACATATAAATATATCATGAAAATCCACTGACTTGAAGATCTAACAAAAAACCTAATCCAAAAACAAAATGAAAACAACTCATGATCCAAAACTCTCTATAGATTTGATATCACACTTCAAAAGAATACATAGAAAAAGAGAGAAAATATATGTGTATATATATAATTACGGAGCTCTTCTGGGGTGGAGAAGTAGCAATATCCGATGGGCTTTCTTATGAACTTTCCACTACCAATTTTGGATTTTGTGTTGCTGAGGCCAACTAGAGCTGATAATGATAATAATAATAAGAAGAAGAAGGACATGAATCCAGAAAACCGTACAGGGCTTCCTCACTAATCCTCCAATGAATCCGGCTAAAACAACCATGGTTCCTCAAAATTGAACTCAAAAAACTGGTTTCGAATTGAGCCCAGAAATTGGGTTCCATTCTGAACACAGTTTTTTGGGTTCAATTTGAACATCAAACCCAGAAAACTAGGTTCAAATATATGAAGATGAAGAGAAGAAAAAGAAAAGAAGAAGAAGAAGAGAAGATGATGATGATGAAACCACCCATGGGCGGCGACCAACATCAAACACCCATCCATAGTCATCCATCAAATGCATCCATCATACCTAGAAACCACTCACCCACTAAAACCACCTATCACCACCACTACCATCACACTTACCCATCAGACACATTCGGACAAATGGGTTCCACCGATGAAGCCGAAGATAGAGAGAGAGATTTGGTCAAGAGAGAAAGCAGATGGATGAGAGAGAAAGATAATTGAATTTTTTTTTATTCACTTTGTCTCTCTTCTGTACTGACTTAGCTGGTAGCATATTCCCTCCTTTTTTATTGTTATTTTTTTTCCGACATTCCTAATCATTGGATGCAATTCTTTATCATCCAATTGTTGGATGATTTCCTTTTGGCTTCTACGTATGATATGAACACTTCACTTCATTCATATCATAGTCGTTTCCTGAAATTAAACATGGTAGATATCATGTAAGCTTCATTGGAAAGATTAAAACTTAATACTAGTGCATTAAAGCAATTGGGACCATATATTAATTAATTGACAATGATATGGTATGAAGAGCAGAAAATGTCTCGATTTCGGGATATCTCTATAATGCATTGAAAGTAATCATGGATTCCATTACTGGAAGACTAGAAAGCAATTTTTGAGAAGACACATTGATGAGGCGAGCGAGGCTTATATATGTAACTTGTAATGGTAAGTGTGAGTTTGATCAGATTTAAGGTTCAATTTCATGGTTTTTAAGTGAGAATGTGGAGGGAGAAAGGAGTGTGAGTGTGGAGAGAGGAGGAAGAGGAAAGAGCGAGAGAAGCACAACTCTTTCTTAGGTTTTTATTTTTTATTTTTGGTCGTCTTCTCCTTCATCTTCTTCGATTTGTGTGTTTTTTTATGACTCTCTCTTTCTAGTTTCAAATAGGTGAGAAAGATCCGAGTGATTTTTATTTTCCTCATATATAAGGATAATTTTCTCCAAAATATGATATAGATTCTATATGAACTCAAACTATTCATTCAATAATAATGCCAAACCTAATTGAATTAAGAGTTTTATTTAAAAAAATTTTTCTAAAAAGTATGTTAAGCAGGTTAAAAGTCGGGGAAAAAAAAAAGTATGATTGATAACTACATTTTTTAACAAAGTTGAGGCCTAAAGTGTGAATAAACTTCCTTCAAATTAGGAAAAAAAATGATTAAAACAAAAAATAATAACAAAAAACAACTAATATCCAAAATCCACAATATCCACTTTTAGCAAAGTTGAGCTCTTAAGTTCAAATCCATCTGCCTTAAATAATATAAAACAACAACAACAACAACAACAACTAACATGTCTAAAGTGTGGGGAGTCCTGAAGAATTCAAAATCCACAATATCCAATTTTTGGCAAAGCTGCGCTCTCAAGTTGGCATCCGCCTCTCTTCCGAGGAGAAAAAAAAAAGAAAAAAACCTGAAATGACTAAAGCATATCAGTTCTAATTAAGACTGAAGTACAGAACTAATCCACAATATACAACACGCTGCTAAAATTCATTGGAGCAATTTGAATCCGAAACGGTACAGATGCTATGACGGTGTTCAATGTGCTAGGTAGTCACCACTTGCGATATCAATCTCAAGTTCAAATCCGTCGACCTCAAATAATATAAAACAACAACTAAAATGACTAAAGTGCGGCAGTCATAAAACTGAATTCAGAATTCACAATATCCATATCTTTGCAAAGCTGAACTCTTAAATTGGACACCCCAAGAAAAAAACTATAGAGAAAAGAGAAAGAAAAACAACTAAAATGACTAAAGCATAGCAGCCCTAAGACCAAAATGTAGTACCCACAATACATAAGACGCTGCTGAAATTCATTGGAGTAATTTGAATCTGAAATGGTGCAGATGCTATGATAGTGCTCAATGTGCTGGGTAGTCACCACTTGCTATACTGTTTGAACACCTAGAACCAGTTTACAAGTCTAGCATACTTGGTCAAGCTCACCAAATGTTTTCTGGATGAAAGATTCCAATGAATGTTGATTTGTATATCTGGAAACACAAGGGAAGTTGTAGAGATAAGAACACGGTTACAGGGATAGAAGCAAGGATAGCAACTGGAATGGAAACCCATTTAAATTTGTCATCAAGTACGATCCAGAGCGCAGCAACAAAAGCTATCATCATAGTGGCAATGGCCAAAAAGAGAGAGACAAGACCTATCAGTAGTTTTATGGGAAGTTTCTTGAGGAAATCTTCTTCTGCATAGCGTGAGGTCAGGATAGACAAAAACATTAGAACAGAAGTTAAAGCTGAAAAAAGGGCTAGAGCATCCGAGATGATGAACACTGTAAATGGTTTATGTTCTAAGAAAACTGGAACGCCTTGACTATTGTTGCCTCCAGGTACTGTAAATGCTGCAGCAAACACTACAGTCGCAACGAGAGTTGTTACAACCATGCAAGAATTTGATGTGTCTTTCATCCATTTCTCTGCCTTTTCGACCAGCTCTTTGTGCTCCTTAGTGAATAGCTCCCTAGGTGTATATTCTTCACCGTATCCTTCAAACACTTTCTTTTCCTTGTCAGAAGGGTGAGCTAGTTTCTCGACCTCCTACAAGGTGGACAATAACATTGCTTAGGTGATATATCTAATGACTTTCTTATAATAAAATATCAAAAGTGTTAACATATTCTAACATATTCCCTAAATTTTATTGGCAGGTAAATTTGTCATATAGATTACGCTAATAGGAAGAGAAATTTAAGAAGATATTTTGAACAAACGATGAATGACCACTTGCAATTAAATGTCATCGAAGTAATAGTATATATAGGTACCTTATACCATTGTAACTCTCTTTGCATCTGTAGAGCTGTACCAGAAATAGACGATAGTTGAGGAGAAGGTGCCAACTTAGCTGCCAAATGCATTCTACAGGGTTTGCATTTCTTTATGGTCTAGATGAGATGCCTCCTTTCGGGTGATGAATCATTTTCGTCCGGTTCATCAAATACTGTGCATAATTCAGTCCTTTTATATAAGAGATTGAAAACCAATTCTCGCCGATGTTCCACAGCAACATCAAGTACTGTAACATCACTCTGAATCGAAATTATATCCGGGAAATGATGAATACATACTTTAATAATTTCAACAATTCCTGATTTTGCTGCACGGTTTAGGATCTCTTTGCGCACAAAATATGATAGAATGTCCTCATTTGGCATTTCTTTTGCTCTCTCACATATGAAAGTTACCAACTTCAAAGCATATTTGTGTCTACACTTTAGATCTAGGAATTTTTGGCAGGTCGACGGAGCTGCAAATGAAAATAAATGGACGGAAACTGATTAATACATATTGAGGAAATCAATTATTGACGCATCTGTGATGTTGCATACCAAGGGTAGTGATTATCTTCCATATATGTCGTTTGAACCATTTACGCACTGCCACAATTAATAGAAAACCGTATTAATCACTAAAATGCATTAAAAATTAATTGATGCAGCCAAATATAAAGAAAAAGTTTAAATACTCTATAATATAAAAATATAGAGTTTTGGAAAGTCTATTGTGAAATAGGTCCATATTCAATAAAATATTATCATGATATGTACAAAAGTAGATTGAGAATAAATTAATATGAAAGTTTATTGGATATACACAATGCAGTATCCAAATCTATACCACTGGAATTTTTTCAAACTTTTGCTAGTGAACATTTTATAGGTTTTTAGCGAGGGTTTTTCTAATTATTATAAGTTTGTACGAAAGTTTGTAAAGATAAATACTTTACCGTGATAAGAATAATGAAGAATACTTGACAAAAAATTTTAAATTCTTTTTTATTCTAGAACTCTTTGTTTCATTTTTAAAACTTTATATATAAAATGGTAACTACGGAAAAAAATTGAAAAAATTGAAAAACAAAATAGTTCCGGGTACTCATATATATATATATATATATATATATGAGTACCCGGAACTATTTTGTTTTTCAATTTTTTCAATTTTTTTCCGTAGTTACCATTTTATATATATATATATGGAAAAGTTTTCTTTAAGTCATTTTCATTGTAATTATGATTCATAAAAGCAATTGTATGAAAATTATTTGAAACTTATTAAATTTATTAAAGTACACATACTTAGAAAATTTTAAAAAGTTATAAAATTCTCAAAAATACTTTCATAAATCATCAAAGAGTTCTTAGAAATCATAATACAACATGTTCCTCATTAGAGAACTATAATATAATAAGGATAGTTCTACTACCATCTAACATTTGTTTTGTATACCCATATTAAGAAGAAAAAATTAGCTTCTTCTTTTTTCCCCCTACTTCTTACTGCCTCTAATATGTTAAAATCATTCTTACATATTATAGATAACTTCAATATTTTTCTCATTAAACGCCCAATCTGTAATATAATGCCCGCATCATTTTGTCTTCTTTGTTTTATATTTCTTATATCTCTTATTCAAGTTTGCTTTTCTTCCATGCTACCTTTTTTTTATAACTTTTTTTTTTATGGTTTCTTTGTGATGATGATCAAAATGATGAGACTATATATTCATTTTTTTGAATATCTTATTAGAATGGGCTTTTGTGATTTCATCTATTTTCAGATGCTTGTTTGATATTGAAATGTCTCAAAGAAAACAAAACCCTTTTGTTTAAAGAAAACAATTTTTGTTTTTTTTTTTTCAATAAAAAAAAAAAAAACAATAAAACTTAAACAATCGTCACATACTTGTATACAGTCAAACACAACATAAAAACTACTTTAAAAAAAAAAAAAATTCTATTCAATAAAAAGACAATAATAAAAGACAACTGTGGGTATCAATATATATTATATACAAACAAAACACTTTTTTTTTTTCTGAAAATGATATTCTTCATCATAAAAAATAATAATGAAACTTAAAACAAACATAATAAGTATCCAACATTCCTGACTGAAACAAACAAAACATGTACAATTCTTGTTCTTTTAGAATTTTATTTATTTATTTATTTTTGCATCATAAAACAATAATAAAATGGAATAAACATACATATATACTTATGGAAACCGTTAAATTAGTTTTTCTTCGTTAGTGAAAATTACATATCCTTATTGAGGTGCTAGTTTTTATTATTATTATTATTTTGCTTATTAGAGTTATGAAAAACTGGAGATGTAATAATTATGGACGTAGGAAAAAATTTCAAACTTTCAAGTACGTAGGTTTATTAAAATATGGGTAAGATGGCAATTCTACTACCACCCTAGACCCTACATGTGAGTGTGTGTCGATATAAAACAATGTACAGAATATGCATATATCAACTATAAAACAAAATACTGAATCGGAAACCTCTTGTCGCCCGTGCTTGGGGGTTTGGCTCCTTAGGATCGTCAGAGTTTTCCGAGGGATCCTCCACATCACCTTTTGCACCGCTTAGTGGCTGACAAGGTGCCACTTAGCCAAAAAATAAAAATAAAAAATAATAATTAATAATAATTAAAAAAAAAATGAAAAAGAAATACTCAGTAACCATGTAGGAAAATTCATCGCTTATATTATAAATACGAGCGAGGCAGGAGAGAACTAACGTTGGTAGATCCATGTTTCCCATAAATTAAGTCTTGTTCCACTCGGGAAGTCCATAGCCCTAACAGCCAATACGCCAAGTATGCTGCTTTCACTTGCAGATACTGTCACAGTTGCCTTTTCAGGAAAGCGATGAAGTAGATCTAATGTAACATCTGTTTAAAGATAAAACCAAATTAATAATTTTATGAATAACACTAATGGTTAAAATAAAGTTAAAACTAATATGAATTTTTTAATTAACACTGAAAAACAAAATAAATATTTTAACGCTATCAGTATTTATGAACGATCATTCATAAACAAAACTAATAGTTTGCAAACGTGAAAATTAAAATAATGTATTTTAGTTTTTCAGTATGAAAACTTGAGAATTTTTTGAAATTTCCTCCTTGTAAATAATTAAAAATAAAAGGATTCTATATATGGTTAAGGCGCAATACAAGTTTATTACCCTTTGACATCCAAATTTCAGTGATCTGATCGTCTGATTAAGTAATGTTGAACTTCCATTATAGAACCTTGACTAGTAATACAGAATAAAGTCCTGGATATGGTGGCATATAGGGATCGCCACCGATAGGAAGAGGACAGGTTTTATTATATCTATATCCATACCATATCCATAACCCTTTTTTATATAATAATAATAATAATAATAATCAATTAAAACTAGTATACATATAACATGCATAACAATAGAAATTAAATTCTAAAAACAAAATTAAAAACAATTAAAATAATCCAGCCTAATAAAATATAACACAAATAAATTCTAACAAACGTCAACAAATACTATAAATAAAAAATCTTAAACAATTTTTCAAAAATATAAAAAATCTTAAGCAAAAAACTGTATTTGCAAGATTACACATTACACAAATGCACGACTAAAACAAATAAAGGTTTACATTTTAGTTTTTATTAACTCAAAATGATGTTGTAAATATATTATATTCTAATTTGAATGAGTACGAGGATATGTTGTAAATATATTATATTCTAATTTAAACGTGCTGATCCATCCCGGTCCATCATGGAGGCATCGCATCCCTAATGGTAAATGAAGTAAAGAATCTGAATAAAAAGAACGGAGAAAAAAGCATTGAGATGTTTCACGCGAGAATTGTTTAAAAACTATTAGACTAAAAATTATAAGATAATTAATCCTTCAAATGAGACCAAGTTGACTGACGGAATATAGATAATATTGCTAATCCATGGTTTGGTAGAAATAATAAATAAAAAGGTAATTAGTCTATACCATGGAAACCTGCATGAGTTAGCTCCAAGAGAAGATGAGCTGACTTGGCTTCGGCGAAGGGATTCTTGGTTTTGGATGCAAGGAACCGGACCATTTCCTTGCCTTTAGCTGCCCCATAAACAACAGCCGAAAGTAGAGGAATGAAACCTTGGGAGCCTTGTACCTCTGTCAGACCATCGTTTTTTTTCAGCAATGCATCTGCCACATCTACAGCTGCCGTAGATGCTGCATAGTGAAGGGCCGTGTTTCCATACACATCTGGCACTGCAACTTGCTCCGGAGTCATATTTTCCACCAGATTCTCCACAAATTTGTAGTTGCTTGAATAGGCTGCAACGTGCAATACAGTCTTGGATAACATGGAAATCTTAGCTGTTGATGCTTCGAGATTTTCACCGATAATCATTTTAGCGGTTTCCCAATCTCCTTTAAGTGCAGCGAGATACAAATCACGATAACGATTCAGGTCTACTTCCGTCAAAGCTTGCTCAAATCTACCTTTCTTGTGCGACTGAGACGTGCCGTCCAAATTGTTTTGGCCTGCCGAATCAGAAGTTTTTTTATCAGAACTTCCGTCATCAGAATCAGAACTTTCTCGCGATGAATTACTATCAGAACTTTCTTGCAATGCTTTACGAAATATTTCGCTTAGTGTTTTTACTTCGGCAGAAATTTCTTGCAATGTTTTACAGAGTTCTTGGCTTTTTGTTACTTCCGCTTCCTGCTGCTTTTCGTTCATTGTTTCTACTTTCGATGAGCTACTCGCTTCTTGACTGTTCTTCATTGATTTGCAAGCTGTAAATACTTTACGAAGTCCTTGGCTTTTGTTACTTCGGCTTCCTGCTGATTTTCGTTCATTGTTTCTACTTTCGATGAGCTACTCCCTTCTTGACTGTTCTTCATTGATTTGCAAGCTGTTATTTACTTAGCTTTTGAGCTACTTTCATGGCTCATGTCCATGGCTCTGCAAGTAAATTTATTTGCCTGTCTATTAGTACTGATCAGCGGTGGATCAGAAATTTATATGAGAGGGGCATGAAGCAAAACATTTTATATATAATAATAATATTAAAATCCAACCATGATATATATATAATTTTTAAGTTAATTATATCAAAGATTCCATAAAACCTATCAAATTTAAATATTATATATATGTATAACTCAAAAATTAATACTATAAGACTTTCCCGATAAATGGAAAAAACTCATCTCACGTAATGGTACATTCGCGAGATAACATTTAAACTCCTATCGTGATGGAAATGCAAAGTACCCTGGTATCACTATACTTTACACACCATGGTAAAAGTGCCCCAAATGAAAATATAATAATAATCTAACTATAGCCCTAGTGTAATTTAACTCTCCACGTCATATAGGAATCAGTTGAATTTAATTTGAGCACATGAAACCTTCCTATCAAACGATCAAAAACTCTGAAACCATTATTTAATCCCCGTACAAATGTTCCAAAATCACGTGGCTCACAATCAGAAGTCAGAGAAGAAAAATAATTAACACAATTTTGTAATTTTGTGTTATGGGAAAAATCTAAAACACCGCTCAAACTGAAAATAATCTCAATTTCCCTAACTTGTTAAAGTATTAGCCAAAAAAGCCCCCTGCCGTCAGCCAAAGCAGTATCCATCCAAACTTTTAGTGACTTTGTGAAAAAACACTAAAGGACCAATATCCCCTTACATTTATTTAAAAAAAAAAAAAACTAAAAATAACAAATAAATATAATATAAAAAATCATTAAAAACCATTTAATTAATAAGTAATAATTAAAAACCATAAAAAAAAGTAGTGGGATTTGCCGAGATTAATTTGAAGAAAATGAAAAAATTAAATAAAAAAATTTCATGAAATGAAAAAATAATAAAAATAAAGTGAAAAATGAACCCAAATCTTCAAATCCATGAAAAATAATAATAATAATAAAAAGTGGAAGATGAACCCTTTGAAGATCTGGCTCACTAAATTAAAAATATATATAAACAGAACAACATCACCATTCATTAATCTAACCAAACCATCAACCCAACCAAGACCAAAACCAAAATCATCAACATTGCTCACAACCATTGGTTTTAGAAACAAATTTACAAAAAATAGACTCAAATTTGTGTAACACAATTCAACCCAATTTTTGGTGAATAACATATCTTCATCAAAAATTTACATTTCCTGAATCAAAATGTGACCAAAAAAAAAAAAAAACCACCCACAAAACCCAAACAAATCAAACACATATCTTCTCCTATAAGCCCAGATTTGTGTAACACAGTTCAACCTAGATTTTTGATGAATAACATATTTTCTTCTCATAAACCCTCTCTACAACCAAACACAAACAAAAAATAATTCAAAAACTTAAATCTTACCAAACAAAGCATCCTACCAGCGGAGAGCGAAGGCGCCCTACCAGACAAGAGGTCTCCCGTTATGCATCGTGGCAGGCCAAGTACGGCTTCCCTCCGTAGCAAATCCATGATTTCGAGCCCAAGCCATTAAGCGGGGCCTAGTTCCAACCGTGCACGACAGATTGTCGGGGCCCTTGCCTGGTGGACGTGATGTAATCGGTGTATAGGTGGTAGAGTTGGACGGACTGGAGGAGCAGGAAGCCAAAGCTACACTATAATTTTGATAATTATATATATATAATTATATAATGTATTATATATTAATAATTAATTATATATTATATAATTAATTAAATTATTAATTTTAATAATTTAATAATTATTAAAATTATTAAATTATTTTGATAAAATATTATTAAAATAATTTAAACAATTGTAAATACAACTTATATACCACATTAATGCAACATTTAATAGTTTGAACATGTATTATATATTTTAATCACAATATTATCTTTTTATTAATCAAAAACTTAACTAGTGATTATTAAATTAAAAATTTTAAGAATCGATTATAACTTTAAAAGAAAATTTGAAAACTTGAAACCAAATTAAGTTAAATAAAAATAGTAAGGAGGTGCACTGGAAGAAGTTGCACTTCCCCATGCTTTTCATTTTGTTTCTATTTATTTTATTTTAATTAATTTAATTTATTAGTTTAAGTACCTAATCAAAAGGTTAAAAAAATGACATTTTTGGTAAAGTCTTAAATTTTATAAATTATAATATTTTAAAAAAATTAATGGAATTCACATACGAAAAGTGGTGTAGATACAACTTTATTGGGTGATAATATAAATAAATTTGATATATAGGTAATCATGATGCAAATGCGGTGATTCATTTCAATCGCTTGCCGTGGACATGTCCAACATGATTTTTCTTGCATATGTTTCTCTATGAAGTCTTAACATTTTGGCAATTATAATTTCAATAAGTATTTTGGATTTAAAATTTTCTTTTTATTGAAGATGATTTTCTTTTGATGTAATTATCTATTATTTGGTTCTTTTCTTTCAGCTTAGTCAAGTTATAAGTTCAATTCTAGTTATTGTCCAAGCATCCAATTACTGAAATATTGACTCTTTATCTGATCCTTCCGAAATCAACACAAAGGATTTATCAGGATTTATCTTGGGCATAGTCAAGTTCAGTATGATCTTATTTGCTTAATTTATGCTAACAGGTTTTAAGTTTCTTGATAATTTTAAAGCAAATAATAATAATAATAATGATGATGATAATATTAAGATAGCTAATAAAATAGACTCTGTTTTGTGTATGATAAATCATTGGGCAATGCAGTAAATATGACCTATACAAAGACCAAGGGGGGACTACTGCCAGATCTTGCAATATTATTAAGCAAAAAAGTAATGAATTATATATTCAAGTAGGTGGTGCATAAATCAAATAAGCCGATCAATGGTACTGTCTTTTAGATATGTATCATTGAGGTTGTGGGCATAAGTCATGGCTCTTCCACTTAAATCTTGAATTAGTTGTAGTTGTCATGTCTCTTCCACAGTTCCACTTAAATCTTGAATTAGTTGTAGTTGTTCAAAAAAATGAAGTTGTGGTGGTGTTGAGGAGAGTATACCATTTATTTGTTAAAGTGTAAAGTTTGAATTCAAAATTATAGAGGTATGCAGACGCATTGGGGGTTGAGTTGCCCAATCAGCTTGAGAGAGCCTCTGGGACAATGCCTCCAAAAGGAATTTTTATATTAACTTCTTGTAAAAGAAGTAATCCCAACCAAAGTAGAAGTTTTATAAGAGAAGGTTTTTTATTTCAGAAAGTAGTTGTATAGCCATGTCTCTTCCCCACTTTTTATCCGCATTGGAGAAGAAACAACGAAAGAGGAAAAAGGCAACAAGCAAAGATTCCCTTGACCTAATTAAGAGTACTTTAATCTACCGTTTTGACAAATGTGTGTGTTGATGACCCAGAATATTATAGCTATTTGCACGGAGGATGAAAGCAAGAAGGTGGAGTGAAGACTCGTGAGTGGAAAGCAGATCCTGAAAATTACTGGAAAGCGGCAAAAAAGTTTGTGAAGATCTTGCAATGGGTAGAAATTTTGTCAGCTTTCAACTAGGCTGAGTATTAACTATTTAAGAGTACTTAAATGAATTAAATATGAATTTTTTATTTTCTAATCCATATAGTTGAATGTTTAGTTTAACAGATATATATATATGACAACAGTGTGCTTGGATGTATATACACTTAACAACTATAAATAACCGATTACATTATAAAATTGTTGATTTTATTTATTATATCTAATTACATATTTATTATATATGATTACAATTGTTTACAATAAAAAGTTTTTGTTATAATTAAATATAATAAATGCAATCGACCATGTTAAGTTATGATCAGATATACTAAAATACAATAAGTAATTTTAGAATATAATCGATATCAATTGTATGTATACCCACATGCACAGAAGAGGACTCTTGTGCATATATATATATATAACCTTTGTATAGGTCGATCTTTCTCATTTAGAAGTAGCTCTTTAGATCAAGCTATCAATATTTTATCTCAATTGATCTTGATTATCCATTAAGTCAATCCCAATAAGAAAATATCTTATTTATTTTTATATTTTAAATTCTTTAATCCTTAAAATAAAATCTAGTCGTCTTGTAATTACACAATAAAATATATTAAAAGTTTAATTAATTTATCTAACTATTAATTTTACCTCTTAATTAAAATTTTAGATTAACTATAAATATAATTATTGAAGTCAACCTAAAAATTTTAATTGAAGTCAACCTAAATATAACTATAAATATAACCTAAAATATTGAATAAGACATCCCAATTAAATATTTATATGCATTAATAATTCATTTAATTGTATTGAAATTTTCATTGATAGGAGGAGTAGAGTAGGTTAAAATAGATTTGTAGGTTATAGGCAACAAACGGCGGGAATCAACGTCAATGTGTCTCGTTCACGTGGGCTCAGATCTCCGTGCATTTTCTAATGACAACGGATACATGTGTAGTCTCCCAGGCTACTTTCTTGAATGTTTTATGTCAAAAAGGATAATTTTTTTTCTTGAAAATAAAAACGACAGTTTTTTATTCAATGAGAAAACTACAAATAACAAACGGATCATTATTATTTTATCTCTAAATTTAAAAATAATATCAAACTATTTTGAAATTGAAAATAAAGTTAAAACGGTTCAATTTTATTATAAAATAAAATAATTAATTTTATTTTTAATTTCAATATGATTTGATATTATTTTTAAATTTATTGATAAAATAATAATGATCTGTTTGTTTTTTGTAGTTTAACCGTCAAATAAAAAATTATCTTTTTTATTTTCAAGAATAAAAATTATTTTTTTGACGTGAAGCATTCAAAAAAGTAGTCTGGGGAGACGACAAATGTATCAGTTGGATTATCGCTAGAAAATGCATGGAGATCTGAGCCCACGTGAACGAGACATATTGACGTTGATTCCCGCCGTTTTATTGCCTATAACCTACAGATCTATTTTAACCTATTCTACTCCCCCTACCAATGGAAATTTCAATGCAATTAAATGAATTATTAATATGCATATAAATATTTAATTGGGATGTCTTATTCAATATTTTAGGTTATATCTAATTACTTATCAAATCAAATCAGTCGTTTTGTCTCTCAATTAAAATTATTAAATTAACTTCAATTATCACATTTATAATTAATCAAAAACTCTAATTGAAAGTTAAAAATTAATGATATGTTTATTTTAATTACATAAATCAAAATAGAAATTAAAATGATCTGAAATCGAAATAGTTTAAAATCGAGATGATATATTGAAATCAGAATAACTTGTTTATTTCAATTGCAGAAATCGGAATAAAAATCAATAGTATTCTCATTGAACTGTTTACTTTATTTTAAAATCAAAATATATTAATTATAAGTTATAAAAATACTCTTGATTAACAATATTTTATACTCCATAATAAAAATAAACTTTCTTAACAATATTATTATAAGTATATTGTGTATCTATGTTTTACTTTTTATTTTTGTTAATGTTAAAGAATTCTAAACCATCCATAATATATGAAATCATATTATAATTATTTTTGTTATTATTTTTAAACAAAAATTTCATAATATTATATTATTTCTCCAATAAGAAAATAGTGATTATTTTTGTTTTTCATACACACACAGAGAGAGACACAGATACACACACACATATATAAACCTTCCTTGAAAGTGTTATGTTAGACTCCATTATTGTAGCTATTATAATTATTGATTGTGTGATTATTTCTGAACTCTCATAGAATCCAATTATATTGTAAAAATAAATAATATTATTTAATAACAATACATATCATGTAATCTATAGAGCAAAAAAGAATAAAAAAAATAACTTCCAAAAAAGTTCTACAACCCTATTTAATATGGGGTATAAAAGTCTTTTAAATTTGTAAAGAGAAACAGGAATGAAATTCCTAAGTAGGGTGGAAGAAATGAGATTCTCATTCCACAACCTCAAATTCATATAAGACCAATCATTTCATTCCCATTACGGAATGATTTTAAAGCAAATAAACATCATCAATCATTCTCATTCGCAAATCCAGCAAGTAAACACACTTTAATAGTTGAATAAGTTAATCAAACTCCTATTATATATTTTATTGTGTAATTACAAGACGATCAAATTTTATTTTAAGGATTAAAGAATTTAAAATATAAAAATAAATAAGATTTTTTTTTTTTTATTGGGACTGACTTAAAAGATAATCAGGATCAACCGGATAAAATATTGATAACATGATTTGGAGAGCTGCTTTTATATCGGAAGGATCGACCCACATGAAGTATATATATGTGTGTGTGTGTGTGTGTGTGTGTGTGTGTCTGTGTAAGGTCCTCTTTAGTGCATTTGGGTATCCACCACCAATACAACGTAGCATCATGTCCACCATGCAAGGCTCTCGATGATCCACCATGCACGGTGAAGCTAGATAGATTGGAGGAATGGATTGGAGGAAGAGAGGGAAGAGAGAAGAGAGACAAAAATGTAGAGTTTTGATGGCAGGTGGGTGAGATGAGAGAGAGAGTAACGGTAAAGAGATAGAGACGTGAAAATAAACATGATGTCATAATCTAATAAGCATGGTTTTTATATATATGTTAACAGGGAAAAAAATGAAGAAGACAAGTAGAGGTAAGTGTTTTACTTTTTTACCCTCATTTCTTGGTTTATGGATGAAATTATTATTCTATAATAAGATTGGACCATTTTAACGTTATTTTCAATTCCAAAGTGGTTTGATATTATTTTTAAATCTAGAGGTAAAATAATAAGGGAAACCTATAGTTTCTACCTAAATGAAAAAAAAAAAAAATTATGTTTACCCAGATTTTTATAAAAAATTGTTTTTGACCTCTTAAACAAATTATTTCCATTATATACCCGAGATTACTAAGATACATTTAAGTTAAAATCACTAATTGCCCTAACCTGAAATTACCAAAATAACATTCTTCTTCCTAACAATATCCTCTCTCTTTTCTCTTCTCCATTTATGGTTTTTTATGTTGGATTCATCATTATAGTCGAAAAACTAACAGGATCCATCCCGACTCCTAACTTGAGTCTGGGAGGATCATGTGAAAACTAGGGTCTTCTTGATTAAAATATGTATTTACTAAAAATTCTTTCAAATAATCATCGTAATTTTGATAATCACTTTGATGGAAATGTAAATTGAACAAATCTAAAATCTTTAAATTTCTCATACTGAACTGATAAATTGAATGTATATAAAATATTTTTCACATATTTGTAAAATGATTATTAATCTGTAAAACTATTTTGGAAATACACTTACGGAATTTGGCAAATAAGGAAATGATATATACAAATTTAATATTTTATCATTATGTGGCATTTCTCATGATATGCAATAATTTGCACAAACCTGCGGCTAATACCTAAAAAAATGAATTTTTAAAGAGCAAGCGCTAACACCCAGTGAGTAGATATAACTTTTCAAAACATTTCTACACAAAACATAACATAATATGTTTCTGGTAAGAAAAACTATTTCTCCATGAATCATATAAATTCGTATATGAAATAATAAAACTAAATTCGAATATAATCTCGTAATAAAACTATAAACTTTTATATAAATTTTCTAAAATATTTCTAAGTAATGCATAAAATTTATCATTGATAAAAGAAAACAATTTCAATGATTCATAACAAATTATATCTAGAAATGAAACTGAAAATAAGTCTCATATCATTGTAAAACTGTAATTTCTATATAAATTATCTTTATAACTATAATAATATAAATATGAAAATTTATAATTTATAAAACCTTTCTAGAAATCTCTTTCTGTAAATCTAGTATTCTATAAAATCTCGTTCTGTATATATAAAATATGAAAATTTATAATTTGTAAAACTTTTCTGAAAATATAATTTTAGATTTGTAATCTACACCAAACTAGTACCCAAAAACTCTACCATATGTGGTAGAGATGTTCAACACATATGTAGAGGGCAAGGGATAACCTCTGTCATCCAAATGTTAGGCAACTCGATAACTCTCTCTCAAGCCCCAATGACTCATCTTTCTAACTTTTGCACTAGCATGTGTTAGGTGACTCTCTCCACTTTACTCACGCAATATCATTTTAACCGTTAGAGAGGAGGGTATACTTTGATGTTCTAAAAACATTTTTATTTTTCTTTCCTTTCTCAAATATTTTCTAAAAACATTTTTGCAAGTAAAATTCCAAATACTTTTTATAAAACTTTTCATACTAAAAATTTGGTTTCCAACAAAATCTCATCCATATATGTATATATATCAAAATCATAGTTTTCATACAAATTATAAAACATGCTATAAACTTTCATAAATCATTTAGTTTATTCATAAATCATAAAACACAATTTACTTTATTAGTTCATAAAACACACTTTGGAACTCAATACAAATTATAAAGTTCACAAATCATCAAACATATTTTAAATTTATCAAAAGGGATGGTTCTAAGTTCACAAATCATAAGATACACTTTTAAAAACACAAAAAATAATCTTAAATCCATAAATTACAAAATAAGCTTTAAGTTTTCAAAATCAAATAACTGATTCATAAACCATATAAAATACTTTAATTTTTAAATTGTAAAATCATACTTTGAAAACCATATCATATAGCTTACTTTGTTAATAGTAAAATATACTTTGGAAACTATATAATCAAAACTTATTTTGTTAAATTGTAAAACATACTTGAAAAATCATATAATCAAAACTTACTTTGTTAAATTGTAAAATATACTTTGAAAATTTAATACATAATATAAATTTTCAAATCACAAAAAAAAAAAAAAAAAAAAAAACATAATTTCTAATTTCATAAACCAATAGGTATGTTTTAATCATAAAACATAATCTTAAATTCATAACTACAAAATACACTTTAAGATCTCGAAACAAAATTCATACTTTATAAATCACAAATCATATTATAAAATTTTATAAAACATATCTAAGGTTTATAAAAACATAATCTAAAGTCTATAAAACATAATCTAAAGTTTATTAAAATATAATCTAAAGTTTGTAGGTTCAAACATACTTTAAAATTTCAAAACATACTCTAAAATTCATACTTCCTTCAACATGTATTCCAACCATAATCTATCTTTTTCAATTCATGAAACAAGTTTCGAATTCTCAAAACACAAGTCAAAAGTCTTACAACATACTTCAAAATTCATAAATCACAAAATATATTTAAATTTCAAAACTAAATAAAGTTGAAACATAGCAAAAACAATTTCATAAATCAAATTCAAAGAAAATATTTACTCATTAGGTTACTTCCAAACCCTATGAAATTCCTCTTGCACTTGTCTTCTCCTTGGAACCTTTTTCACCTAAAACAACATTAAAATTTTACTTAGGATCTATAAGAATTAAACTAAAAAAATTGATTCTAGATTAGAACTAGTTTCTCACCACAAATCCTTCTCCAAACCTCGATGATTTTCTTCACCTCTTCTTGTTTCTCATTCCTTTTTTCTTCTCCCCTTTCCCTTGATTTTTCTCTCTTCTTTTAGGGGTGTATTCGCCATGATGGAGAAATAATGGGTGGAGTGGTTTTTTGTCATAAAAATCACACACACACACACACACACACACACACACATATATTCTCTTGCATGGCCAAAATTATATCCACTTAGCCATCTTCTTCACCATTTACTTTTTCATCCAATTAAAATCTAACCAAATGTCCTCTTACATTTCCAATTTTGCCATTTTCATAACATTTCATTTCCATTCTTGTCCTTTCTAGAGATTTCTTTCTTTTTCCATCAATTGCTCTTCAAAAATTCTATAATTCCTCCTCTTGTGTGGTGGACAATTTTCCCTTCTTAAATATCCCTTCTTTACAATTTTACCTCTCTCAAATTCTCCTTTTTACATTTTTATCTTTAGGTGGATGCATTTAGAAAAATAATTGGATGTATTTAAAAAATAATTGGGTCACACTAGTATACTTCCTAATTAGGCTCACTTGATTTATTTTCTCTTTGAGCTTTTTTCACATAAGTTTTTAGTTGAACCCCTTGAAATTTTATTTGAACAACACCTAAACTTTAATAAGAGGTATATATATTATAATCTATTAGATCGGTTCAGATTCGAAATGTTACAAAACAATCTAGCAAGAGATTCTTCATTAAAGCTTCTTTATCCATTGAAGGTTTTTGATCCATTCAAGTTTTATCTATTGACGGTTTTGAAGTTTCTTCTTCCATTTGAAGTAATTTGAGTTTTAAAGGTAATATATGTGTTTTTGTTGGTTGGTTTTTTAGTTGTTTTGTTTGTACTGAAAGCTAAAAACTGTAAGAATGATTTGATTGTGATATATATGGTATCCATAAGGTAGACTAGTCGTTTCTATAAAATCTATGACGAAATCGATTTTTTATGAATAAAAAATCAAGTAATGAAAAACCGATTGAAGAAGTAGATTGGTTTTTCAGTGGAATGAAAAACCGATCTTATCAATTTTTTTATAATTTTTATATTTGTTGTGTTTTGAATGTTGTGTATTGAATTTTGGTGTTATATATGGTTAGATATGATTGTATTTTATTCTATTTGATTATATTTGGTTGGAGAGTGTTGTGAGTGCACAATCAATGTGTCTAGCTTGATTTTTAGTTTAGTAGAAAACCGCTACTAGTTTTTTGATCTATTTAAAAACTGAGTTAGACAGTATTAGCATAATTTTAATATTTATTGTGCGTTTGACGTTAGATATTGATTTATAATGTTAGATTTGATTCAATATGGTTATATTTTGCAATGTTAACCTATTGGAGTAAGACTAATTTATTAATAATATCATTTGAATATTACAGGAATGGTTCAAGAGACAATTGTAATAAATTTTGATGGAGGGTAGAATTGATGTAACTACGTTGAGGGTGAGTCGATTATGTGTGGGGTCTATAAAGATAGTAGTTTTTCATCATTAGTGGACATTATGTATAGAGAAGCTGGCATTGATAGAAAAATGTGAGATATCCATATGTATTATTCACTACAAAGTATGACAAATGACCAAATTAAAAAGATATACATCATGTCTAATCTTGGTGCGGTTGGTTCGACGGTGATAAAAAATTGATGTTAAAGAGATTTATATCGATAAGATTACGAGAGGTTTTGGAGTTGGAGTTAGTATACGTACCATTCATCTAATTGTCATTGACTTAATACCAAACACAAGATATGACAAGGCCGATACGAATAAACCTATAAATCCGTATATGGTTGAAAGTTATTTTTATTTTGCTTTAGGTATTGGGAGCAATCGGGTTGATACTTTTGTCATCCTATTTACATTATGGAAAGTCCCATTTACAACGTTAATGATGACTATATGAATGATGATAATGATGATAAAGATCAGGACACAGATGATGATGGTGATATAACATAGTGACGAAGAGCAAATTAAGTTAGTGATGAAAGAGGAAACTCGATTTGATAATGACTTCGAGGAATAAGGGTTTTCATAAATAAGATATCCAAGTTTACAATTTCAAAGTAATCATTTATAACCATATTAGATTGTTTTTGGGTGTAGAACTAGGCGACATTGAGGCTATTTCAAGCCTTATGTCGACTGTTTACCAACGTGGTACGTTATATAAAAGTGCATTTTTTGATAATAAAGAAGAAATGAGTGTAGCTATTGAAGAATATGCTTTGAAAGTCAAGTTTGAATATCGAGTTAGACATTCAGACACGGAGCTATTTGATGTCGATTGTAAGGGTAAGAGTTGTAGCTTTATAGTTTGTGCAAAATATGGAAAGGGTTTGTTTGATATGATTTGTGTTAAAGTATATGACAGAACACATATGTCCTTACACAGCTATAGAATCACATATAAAATGTGTGAAGACTATTGTCATCAGAAAATTGTATGCAGAAAAGGTGAGGAGAGATATTTATACATTTAATCGTTTGATTAAAGAAATGTTAAAGTAATATGATGTGCAAATCTTGTATACTAAAGTTTGGAAAGCTTTACAATATGTAAGGAAACTAGCATGTAGACAAGCGGATCAGTCATATTAATAGCTTTCGTTTTACTTTGAAATGTTAAAACTATCAAACCTCGGTATAATGATAGCAATTAAGAAGCATAAAAACAATCAATTCTTGTATTTCTTCGTTACACTTGAAGCTTTCATGAGGATTTTTAATCTTACATGAGATCGGTTGTTGCTATTGATGCCACTCATCTGAAACGTGAATATAAAAGGGTGATTTTTTTCCCTACGTGCAAAAATATATCAGAGTTGATTTATCCTGCCACTTTTAGATTTTCTAATAGAGAGTTAGCTGTTTATAGACTTGGTATCTAAAAATGTTAAGAGAGACAATTGGTGTGTTAGATGATTTACTTATCATATCTGATCATCATAAAAGCATATCGAATTGAATAAAAGTAGCTTTTCATGAAGTCCCACACGTGTTGTGTTTTTTCCACATATGGTAAAACCTTAAGTAACATTGTAAAAAACGTTCGAATGTGAAAATACATTTTACAATGCAATATGCTGTTGTGTGCTTGATGATTGTAATAGAATATTGGAAGAAATTCAGGTGCTACATCCAAAAACACATGAACCTTTGGTAAAGTTGGAGTGAGTAGGTGGTCATAAGTACATTGTCCAAAAAGAAGTTATGAAATGATGACCACCAATATTGCAAAGTCGATCAATAGTTCCATGATGCAAGCACGTCGTTGGTCAACAATAATTGCACATGAATGTGTGAGAAATGTGCTACAAAGATAGTTTAATAATAGACATATTATTGCTGAGAAGCTCACAACTTATGTTACCACCGCTACGTACGATCATATCATATTGGTCAAAAATTTATCAATGGAAGGTAACGTACATCCCATCACAGAATCGATCATGTACAATGTCATACATCCTAGCAAGGATGATATGATGGTTCATATTCAAGAGAAAACATGTATATGTAAGTAGTGGAACCTAGATCAGTTGTCATGCGTTCATGTATGTGCTGTAGCTAGGTATGGTAATTATATATTATTATTTTCGGTATTTCATGTCATATCGTAAACTTAAATTTCTAATCTATGTCAGGTTCAAGGGCGTCAGTTATGATATATTTTGCAGTTAGTATTATAGCATAAAGAAGCTGAAAGCTGCATATACACGTTCGATTAATCTCATCCTTAAATTGGCCAGTTGGAATGTTTCTATGGAAGTTAAAAGCATCATTGTACGACCACTTATAGGAAAAAGACAAACAGGTAGGTCGAAAGATGTTCAGATTCCTTCAGTTAAGAAAGCTCATTGTGCAAAAAAGTATGGCAAATGTGGTTAAAAGAGACACAACTGTCTTCATTACCTTAACCCCTAACTTCCGACAGTAAAGAGGCGAGTGAAGCTATGGATGCAGAAGCTAGGACGAGCACAAATGCTTGTGAAAATGTCTCACCATCCCGAAGATGTTGCTTGTGTCATGAGACTAGACACAACCAACGTCAATGTCCTCAACAGTTTCCTACTACCAATCTAGAGGTGGGTGATAATGAAAACAATGATTATACATCAACATTAATTTGAACTTCTATTTTATGTATGTTATTTTCTTAAAATATATATTACTCCATTTATATAATACCACGATACTATCATAATCAGATCGGTTTTTAAGTTACTAATTTTAATTTCATCAATTTTAATGAATAAATGTAAATTTAATGAATGAAGTAAAATAATTCGATTTTTCACCCCTTTAAAAACTGATCATGAGATTTACTTGATTCTCTCTTTTGACCAATTTTCAAGCATGTTAAAATACCGATTTCGATTTTTTAACCCTTTTAAAAAATCGATCATAGTTTTTCTTGATTTTCTTCCTTTCACATGACTTTTGATCACCAACAAATGACCCTAAAATTACTTCAATTTAATCAGTTAACATAGAATTGGATAAATCACTTACATAATGACTCCATATGATGACATTGAAGTAAGATATGTCATTTAGGTGACAATGTTTCACCTTGTGCAAATTTGATATTGATTCATCCAACTATATTTGTTTGTATTGTTGATTCGTTGTGAGATATAACATTAGTTCTATAGTTTTTGTATCCTTCTAATCACTAGGAACTTTTAAATATGGTGGAAAATGGGGTAAAATAAGAAAATATAACCTACATATTTAAATAATTACACTTCATCTATCATGTTTAGAGACTCTGTCTCTCTATCTAACTCGATACTACTGTATAATATGTTCACAACGTTTGCATTACTCAAATGGATATTTAGTAAACTATAAAATAAATAAAAGATTTGTACCTCAAGCTGTACGTTTCGTACATTGTGCACTTTTTTTGTCCAAAACTCTGAAAATGTATCATTTGATTTAGATTACACGCTTTGAATGTCTTCATTCCGCTCATATCTTCCCTTGTAAACTCATCAACCACATGATCATTATTACCCCTTTCATCCTCCACTTGATAATCATTATCACCTCGTGCACCATCATCGTCATCATCATCGTCGTCATTATTATCCTCACTTCCTCCGCCACTAACATTATGTACAGATTCGCAAACCAAATGCTTTGGATTAAAAGATTTCCAATAATTCGTCTCTTTCAGCATTAGTGGGCTCAAGAGTTTGTGTCATGCCAACTATCTGCAATATATACACATATATATATGGTTCTCTTATTATTATACGTTTAATATAAATAAAGATAGTTAAAACAAATAAAAAAATGAAATCAATTTAGGTTAGGTTCACCACTTATAGGGAGAAAATCATTAAAACTTTTTATACTTTTCGGTGTCCTTTTAAGTGTCCATCTCTTACATCTTGACAACTTATTTTCTAAGGACTAGTTACTTCTCACTATTTTCTCTCTCAATACCAGGAACATTTCCACTAACCACCACTATAATACAAAAATAATTAAACTAAAAAATAAACATATAGTTAGTATATTTATAAGTCTATATATTAATCGTATTAGTAGGAAACTATAAATATTAACCATATTAGACGTACCTGAAACACTGGGACATAGCCATAAATATTAATGGTACTCGGTAGGTTTTTAATCTACTTTTCATTAATCTCCAAATAGCCCACTAGGGATCTCTACGTCTCTATGAAAAAACCATAATATCACGAAGGCAGCAATTATATTCTTGCTCTACTTATCTTCAAAATATGTCTGAACGGGCACTCTCCTATGAACTGGTCATATAAATTTCATCTACTAATAATTGTAATTATTTTACCAAACTACTTCTAATCAATGTGTGTATTTTCACTTATATTCTCATCATTGTTTGTGAACTATATTTATACTTAAAATCCATCTTTAGGAAAGAAAAACAGTAAACGATTAGTATTTGGATCTGAAAAACCGAACTATATCTGAATAACCGATCAATGTCATAGATTGGTTTTTCATTTTGATTTTTCATATCTCAGTGAAAAATCATTGTGTACAATTTTTGTGTAAAATCGAAATGAAAAATCAAAGTGAAAAACCGAGAATGACAAACCCAAGTGACAAACTAAATATCTGTGAATAACCGATCCAATTGTGACCATGCTATTATCATCGGAATCTGTCATTTTCAACCAAAATTCAACCAAATCTAACCTATTCTAAACCTAATCATCATAACCCAACATCTATAACACAAAAAAAATCTCAAAATCACAAAAACAAAAATACAAACATTCAAATGGAAATCAAAGTTCGTGTACCTTGACAAATGTCAAAAGTCACCGACGGTAGAACATGCTTTGGCAAGGTCGGAAACGGCGAGAGAATGACCGAAAAATGTCGAACAGGCTAGTCAGGTCTTAATCAAGTAGGGGTTGCCCAAAACAAGTTGAGGTTTTACTTTTGATAAATGATGGGAATGACTTTCCATCAATTTCTTAGAGTTTATACACATAGGGGTTGATTCATAATTACACAATTTATTTTTTTATAAAATTTTAAAAGTTAAAGGTTTATGGGTAAAAATATGTAAAGGCATTATGAATAATTTGGATATATCATGAAATTAGTTTGTTTTAGGGGTTAAAAATAATAGGTAAAAACTAAAATGACCATTTTAAAATGATATTTCTGATAATTTCCCCAAATAATAATGATTCGTTTGTCATTTGTAGTTTTCTGACCGAATACAAAGTTGTCCATTTTATTTTCAAGGAAAAACAATTATCCTTTTTGACATTAAGCATTCAAAAATATATATATTTATAGAACTCTTAATTTATGAAAAAAAAAATATTATTTTTTAATATTTTAAGACATAATATTTATGATAAAATTAATACATGGGTCCACAACAAACAGACTAGCATTTCAGATTTGACCACTTCAACTTAGCAACGCTTCTTGGTTGACGATACTGGCTTTGATCCTTCCTTCCAATTTCCTACGACTTAGCCTACAAGTTTCTACTTATTAGTTTTTCGACTCGGTTTATTTCTTGTCTTCTTTCTTTCTAACTTTTGCATGACTTTCTTATATCTTTCTTTAACAAATAATGAAGTTTGAACATGAGATAAATGACGTTTGGACACACGTAGTTACCTAAAATTTTATAAACATCAATTAGGTTGAAAGTTATTGATAATGTGAGCAAAAGTGATTTCAAATTGTCAATTAAAATTTTTCTTGTCAGTTGTGTGAAACAAATATATGTATGACACATCCTATGATACATTTGATGTATCGATACACTTGACCCAAAAAAATAATGATTGTATTCTAAAATTGTTTATTATAATTTATTATACCTGATTACAACTAAATATGTATATTTACAATCAGTAAATGTGATTCTGTCTATTGATTATTGTAAATATGAAATAACTCATTTCCGACTTTAGTTAACAGCAAATCTCAATAATTCAATGACAATTACACAAGTTAGCCAATTTTGGTGTTATTTCCCCTATTTTCACTGGAAAATAAATTTTCCTAAATCCAATATTAGAATAAATTATTTACTAAATAGTTATAATAATTATAAAATATATAATTAAATCTAATTTATCTTAAGTAAATGAAATTTCATGAACATGATACCACTTAAGCTTTCTTGTTATGAGTCATAACACTCTCTTACAACATAATAAAATAGGGCAAACTACACAAACACCGTTGATGTTAGATGAAATTGAATCAATCATCATTATAGTAAATTATCTTGAACTTTCAAAAGTGTAACACAAACACCCCCCATTATTACAAGACCGTTAAAGATTTTCCATTAAATAGGGATAAAATGGTCCATTCACAAGTATTAAATATTATATTAATAAAATAACAAAAATTATTGAAAAATAAATGGAGATCCCAATCGGAGATATCCATCTTTGATGGAGTTTTAGCTAGAGCTCCATTAGAGATCTGGTCTCCTTCTCGTCGTCGGTTTTTAACAAGAAAATCAAGTTGATTGGGCAAATCAAGCAGTAAAGGAATTTAAAATGATATGAAGGGAAAATCAAGCAAACACAAAGAGACAAATAAAATCACACAAGATTTTTATATGGTTTGGTATATTTCTAATGTATTAGCGCTCTTTCCACTATAAAAAGATGTTTATAATTGGAAGCGCTCTCCTTCCCTTTCTTATCTAGCCATACACAAAACCCTCACATGCAAGGCTGTTTATAATAGCTTAAAAGTATAAATGAAGACACTTGTAACTAACTTTAAAAACTATTTTCTGTAAGAAATAAAAAACCTTCTTTTATAAAACTTCTAATTCCGTTAGGATTACCTCTTTTACAAGAAATTAAAATAAAAATTCCGGAGGCATTGTCCCAGACGCTCTCTCAAGCTGATTGGGCAGCTCAACCCCAATGCATCTACATGCCTCTATAATTTTGAATTCAAACTCTACACTTTAACGAATAAATGGTATACTCTCCTCAACAGCACCACAACTTTAATTTTTTGAACTACAACTAATTCAAGATTTAAGTGGAAGAGACATGACTTATACCCACAACCTTAATGATACATATCTAAAAGACAACACCATTGGTCGGCCTTATCTGATTTATGCACCACCTACTTGAGAGTATAATTCATTACTTTTTTTCTTAATAATATTGTGAGATCTGGCAGTAGTCCCCCCTTAGTCTTTCTATAGGTCATATTTACTGCATTGCTCAATGATTTATCATACACAAAACACAGTCTATTTTATTAGCTATTCTTCTTCTTCTATTATTATTATTATTATTATTATTATTATTTGGTTTAAAATTATCAAGCAACTTAAAACCTGTTAGCACAAGTTAAGCAAATAAGATCATACTGAACTTGACTATGCCCAAGATAAATCCTGATAAATCCTTTGTGTTGATTTCATGAAGGATCAGATAAAGAGTCAATATTTCAGTAATTGGATGCTTGGACAATAACTAGAATTGAACTTATAACTTGACTAAGCTGAAAGAAAAGAACCAAATAACAGATAATTACATCAAAAGAAAATCATCTTCAATAAAAAGAAAATTTTAAATCCAAAATACTTATTGAAATTATAATTGCCAAAATGTTAAGACTTCATAGAGAAACATATGCAAGAAAAATCATATTCGACACGTCCATTGCAAGCGATCGAAATGAATTACTGCATTTGCATAAGATTACCTATCTATCAAATGTATTGATATTATCACCCAATAAAATTGTATCTACACTACTTTTCGTATGTAAATTCCATTAATTTTTTTAATATATTATAATTTATAGAATTTAAGACTTTACCAAAAATGTCATTTTTTTAACCTTTTGATTAGGTACTTAAACTAATAAACTAAATTAATTAAAATAAAATAAATAGACACAAAATGAAAAGCATGGGGAAGTGTAGCTCCTTCCAGTGCACCTCCTTACTATTTTTATTTAACTTAATTTTTGTTTCAAGTTTTCAATTTTTCTTTTAAAGTTATAATTAATCGATTCTTAAAATTTTTTATTTAATAATCACTAGTTAAGTTTTTTATTAATAAAAAGATAATATTGTGATTAAAATATATAGTACATGTTCAAAGTATTAAATGTTGCATTAATGTGGTATATAAGTTGTATTTACAATTATTTAAATTATTTAAATAATTTTATCAAAGAGTGTTAAGAAATAAATATTCCAAAGCACCATATTAATGAAACGATAAAATAATGAGCAAATAATAACAAAATATGAAAAAACAAAACTGCACACAAAATTTACATGATTTACTTAAAGTAGACTACGTTCACGGAAAAAACATGAAAATTATGGCAAAACTCTGAATTCTTTGGTTTAAAATATCTAAAGAGGATCTAGAAATATTAAATTTGGTAAAAACAAAGAAACATGAAAATTAGTACCTTAGTCCCAAACATTTCAATCATTGAGTGTTTCATGGGTACTAAATTCTCCAGAATTCTGTCTCCCTGCACAAACTCTGGAAGAGACAAGGAGGTGCCTCCATAAATTCTCTACAGCACTCAGCTTTAGCTACCACTCTTTAAAAGCTAAGCGAACTAACCTACCCAACATGTCTAATGAACTAATCTTTAACACCTCTAGTGATGCATATTAGCCACTATGGCCAGCCTCCAAAAGCCAACACTAGCTCATTACGGGTTCTTTCTCAAGGTCACATCTAACTTAACTATAGAAATCCACCTCACCGTAGAAGTAAAGTAAAACTGTGCAGCCATAGCTTACAAATATAAAATACAAATTTCATTTGTAATTGCTATAACCGTGCATTGTACACATCCAAGTGATGGCAAATATGAAAAATCAAGCAGTAGATTTTGGAACGACTAACAAATTTGAGATTCAACTATCCACAGAATCCCAGGATTGAATCTTATTGACATTAACATGAGAGCAAGCTACGAGATCCATAATAGACCTGGTACTTTCAGACCCACACCTCCTTTTCCTCTAAACTAGCAAAAATTGATAGTTGTATCTGACAAAACTTTTCTCCTATAAATATTATGCATGCTTAAATATTCTCAGCACTACACATTCCTTCCCTTCAAGCCACACACAACGACAAATGAAAAACAGTAAACACATTCATGGTCACTCTAGAATTTTTAAGTAGCTTCTACTGAATTGCATACACTAATATACGAGATTTTATCCTAATCGTTACATTTTTTTTTTTTTGGTTAGAGGTAGAAACTTCATCATTTAAAGGACATTACCTGATCAAAATCTCTCCAAGATTTCCGGTGAATTGTCCATCAATATACTCTTCGGCATTGCCCAGCTGCAGGTAGGCTAAATAAATAAAGAATGTCACACATCCGATAAACAAAAAGGTTGTTATAAGCCGAAAATAAAACTTCAAACAACATTATGGCAACGCAAAAAGGTCTGTAAAAGGGAAGTTATGTTTGATACCTGCAAGTTCATATAGGAATCCACGGAGGCAAGGAAACCTAAAAAAATTGAATTAAAGTTAGAATAATGAAAGAGTAGAGGCAATGAAAAGAAAGTGTGAGAATAAAGTAAAGACCTTTGTACTCCATTCCCCACTTGAGTTTGACAATTACAGTCTTTCCAGTCAAGTTGTTCAAGAACGGCTAAGGTTAACTGATATGGTCTGTAATATTCACACAAATTTATATCAACAAAACCTCCCAATTCACATGTTAGTCTAATAAAACACTACAACTACTAAATTATTAAAAATCACTCATGGAAACATAAACAAAATCAAGGGCAAGAATACTTACAGCCATAGATGACGAGCAGCAGCTTTTATCTGAAACCAATTAAATAATAATAATAATAATAATAATAATAATTAATTGTAGGCAGAGTTTTTGAGAATAAAAATAAATAAAAATCTAAAATTGTGAGAGCAGTTGGGCATGCATAAAGAATCAAATGTGTACTAGAGATCTCAGACACCGTGTGTTGGCAGAGACAACGATGCACTTGCTATACTTCTCAAGGTTCCTATGGTTTTTCTCTCGTTTGGATCGGGCGGGTTTATTTTATTTCTCAATGCATCCGCCCAAGATTGTGTTAATATCATGTGATTCAGAAGGCAATTTCCAAACCCAAGAGTTCTGTTGGGTTTTATATCATTAATCTTGTCTTTTTAAATCCGAAATACTTATTGAAATTATAATTGCCAAAATGTTAAGACTTCATAGAGAAACATATGCAAGAAAAATCATATACAACATGTCCATTGCAAAAGAAATGAATCACCATGATTACCTATCAAATGTATAGATATTACCACCCAAAAAAATTGTATCTACACCACTTTTTGTATGTAAATTTCATTAATTTTTTAAAATATTATAATTTATAGAATTTAAGATATTACCAAAAATGTCAATTTTTTAAACTTTTGATTCGGTACTTAAACTAATAAATTAAATTAATTATAATAAAATAAATAGACACTAATTGAAAAGCATGAGGAAGTGTAGCTCCTTCCAGTTCAACTCCTCACTATTTTTATTTAACTTAATTTTTGTTTCAAGGCTTTCAATTTTTCTGTTAAAGTTATAATAGTTTCTTAAAATTTTTAACACTAGTTAAGTTTTTGATCGCTAAAAAGATAATATTGTGATTAAAATTTATAACACATGATTTCAATATATATATATTTAAAATTCCTATATTACTCTTTGATAAAGTTATTAAAATAATTAAAATAATTGTAAATTCTCATATATCATATTCATGTAACATCTTGAACATGTATTTTTTTTAAAAAAAATATATATATATAAAATATTTTGGGATTTACTCCTACTCTTTTAAGTCAGTGTGTGTATGGCCACTCGTTATGAGGTGTGGAGTTTGGACGCTTATTAGTTTTGGGCTAAAGATTCTTTGGGCTATATATGGGTTTGACTTTCAAATTCATTTCTTTTAGTACCAAAATTTATCTCTTTAAAATTGTACGTACGTGGTAGGGCTGGGCAAAATAACATGACTAGATCCAAACGACCCGAATCAAACTAATTTTAGTTAAGTACCTTTTCACAAATCAATTTTTATTTCCTTTTCACAAATAAAAAAAAAAATTATATATACATCCATTTTATAAATGCCTTCAGTCAAATATGTAAAAAACAAAATCTTTATTACATAAAAAATATTTTTAATGATATTTATTTACAAATATATAATATAATTAATTTTTTTAAAAAAATATCTGTTGTATTAAGTGGATTATAGTTATTTATTATTATTGTTTTAATAATTTTTAATTTCATGTATTTACGAAATATGTGTACATTCAATGTTAGTGATGTTTAAAAATCTTATTCTTTAAATATCACCTTTTCCTTTAAGTAATTTAGGAAAAAAAAACTGTTGATATAAGAATTAACATTGAATAGGTTTCTTAATATTTTTATTTAAAATGTGTATAGTATGATTAAAAAAATATCATTGAAATATTTTTGATAGTTTAGTTTGAAAAAATTTAAAGAAGTTATATCAGTAACCTCTACATTTAAACTTCTTCTTGTCGACATTAAACATCTTTTTTAATCATAAAAAAATTCTATTGAAATAACAGCCAAAAGACTAACCTTGAAAAGAGGTTTTAGAATTTCTTTAAAAAAAAATATATTTTTTCGATGAGTAGAATAGCTCTCCAAAATGTGTAAATTTTTAAACACAGAGTGAATATAATTTTTCAAGATTTTATGTTACACAAAGTGGATATGCTCTTTGACCAGTAGACTAGATCTCCAAAATGTGCAAATTTTTAAACACAGAGTGAATATAATTTTTGAACGTTTTATGTTACACAAAGTAGATATTTTCTTTGACAACAAATTGACTTTTGATATATATATATTTATTTATTTTATCTCTTCACAGTTGATTTTCTAAATCCAAATATATAACTCATCCACACTTTTGTTTCAATTATTACTGTTTAAAATTTTTACCTTGTTTTGTTTATTAATTTCAATCTCGTGAATACTTGTTTTAGTTTATTAATTTCAATTTCATGAATACTAAGCTTTTTTTTTTCCTTCTAAATTCAGGAAGTACTTCTGTAACACTACAAAAAATTAAAAAAGTGCCTTTGAGAAAAGCACTCCAAGGTAAAAGCAGCATATTTCGTGTCATAGCAAAAAAAATTTTTTAAAAAAATTATAAAATTAAAGTATAATTATATGATCACAAAAAATCATAAAATTTTTAAATATATCGAAAAGGAATGTTTTTGTGTTAAGTCTTAGCTTAATTAAAAAATAAAACAAATTGCTAGCTCGCTTGCTTGTCCCAAGTATCATTTAATATGTATATACATGATACAACTGTAATATAAGAGTCATGAAAGTTGGGAGAGCCAGAACATATCGATACTAGCGAAGACACAGGTCTGAGACACGTTTCTTAGTTTGTGTCTTCTATCGCAGAATTCCAACTGGTCGTTGAGTTCTTGAGCAGTATTTACTTAGTCGATACTTTAAGTTTATATGATATATAAATACATGGGAGAAAATTCATCACTCTTCTTCCCTCTCTCTCTCTCTCTATATATATATATATTTTAAGAATCTGCATCACTCTTCTTCCCTCTCTATATTATTTTGAAACTCGCTTTCAAACTCTCTCTTTCACAAGAATTCATATATTTAACATATGTTCATATTTATGTATTTAGGTCAAGCTCACTATAAACTTTTAAGTTAATAAATTGAAATGACTCAAGTTAATCTCGAGTGCTGCTGAAAATTCAAAAACTTCAGTTGTTTGGGAGTTGAAAATGTCATGAAGCTGGGTGCACACTAGCCAGTTACTTGATATCCTAAAGCTAGGAGCATACTTGTGCACTCAGGAGTCAGGACATCTCAAACTCGCAGTCGCACTCGCGACATCCCGATTGTGTGAGATATCACCTTGAAAACATGGTAGATATCATATAATATAAGCTTCATTGGAAAGATTAATAAAACTTAATACTAGTGCCTTAAAGCAAGTTGCACTGGGACCATATATTAATTACTTGACAATTATATGGTAGTGAGTGCAATCGGACGTCCCAATTTTGGGACATCTCTGTAAAGCATTGAAAGTAATGGTTGATTCCATTAGAAAGCAATTTTCGAGAAGACACATTGATGAGGAGAGGGAGGCTGATATAGGTAACTTGAAATGGCGAGTGTGAGTGCGAATGCAAAGAGGGGAGGAAGATGAGAGAGTGAGAATGAGAAGCAAAACTCTTTCTTAGAGTTTTATTATTATTATTTTTCCTCTGTTTCTGTGTTTTCAGTCTTAGTGCCTTGGATTTATTTATTTTTTATTATTTATTTTTTTGGGTTTGTGTGTTTTTTTATAACCCTCTTCCTGGTATTCGAATAGATGAGAAGGATACGAGCGCATTTTATTTTTTTTATATATATGTAAGGGTGATTTTGTCCAAAATCTGATTAAGCATTATATGAACTCAAACTATTCATACGAAGACAATGCCAAAACTCATTAAATTAAGAGTGTTATTTAAAAGTTTTTTCCTCAAAAATATGTATATGCTCTTTAAGTAAGTTAAAAGTTGAAAAAAAGAAAAAAGAAAATAAAAAAACATAGTTTGGTTGGTACATCTCGCAGCAAAGCTAAGGTATAAAGTTTGAATCAGCTTCTTTCAAATTAGGAAAAAAGAAAATGACTAAAGCAAAGTAGTCCTAAGACCTAAATTCAGAATCCATAGTTTCCACTTCTTAGCAAAGATGAGCGCTCAAGTTCAAATCTACCTGCCCCAAATGGAAAAAATAGAAAACAACTAAAATCCAAAATCCACAACATCCGCCTTTTAGAAAAGTTGAGCTCTCAACTTCAAATCCGCCGCCCTCAAATAATCCAAAACAAAAACTAAAATGACTGGAGTGCAGGAGTATGTCATAAAACTAAATTCAGAATCCACAACATCCATACCTTTGCAAAGCTGAACTCTTAAGTTGGACACCCCAAGAAAAATCCTAAAAAGAAAAGAGAAAGAAAAGCAACTGAAATGACTAAAGCATAGCAGTCCTAAGACCAAAATGTAGAATCCATAGTACATAAGACGCTGCTGAATTCATTGGAGCAATTTGAATTCTATGATAGTGTTCAATGTGCTGGGTAGTCACCACTTGCTATACTTTTTGAACACCTAGAAGCAATTCACAAGTCTAGCATACTTGGTCAAACTCACCAAATGTTTTGTGGATGAAAGATTCCAATGAATGTTGATTTGTATGTCTGAAAACACAAGGGAAGTTGTAGAGATAAGAACATGGTTACTGGGATAGAAGCAAGGATAGTAACTGGAATGGAAACCCATTTAATTTTGTCATCAAGTACGATCCAGAAGCAGCAACAAAAGCTATCATCATAGTGGCAATGGCAAAAAAGAGAGAAACAAGACCTATCAGCAGTTTTATGAGAAGTTTCTTGAGGAAGTCTTCTTCTGCATAGCGTGAGGTGAGGATAGACAAAAACATTAATTAGTACGGAAGTTAAAGCTGAAAAAAGGGCTAGAGCATCCGAGATGAGGAACACTGTAAATTGTTTTTGTTCTAATAAAACTGGAACGCCTTCAGTATTGTTGCCTCCAGGTACTGTAAATGCAACCTTGCAAGAATTTGATGTGTCCTCATCCATTTCTCTGCCTTTTCGACCAGCTCTTTGTGCTCCTTAGTGAATAGCTCCCTAGGTGTATATTCTTGATGATCTTCTTGAAGATACTTCTTTTCCTTGTCTGAAGGGTGAGCTAGTTTCTCCACCTCCTATGAGGTAAACAATAACATTGCTTAGATAATATATCTAATGAATGACTTATAGTAAGATATCTAAATCTATAAATCAATAGTGTTAACATATTCTAACATATTCCCTAAATTCTACTGACAGGTAAATTTGTCATATAGATTACGCTAATAAGAAGAGAAATTTAAGAAGATATTTTGAACCAATGATGAATACACTTGCAATTATATGTCATGGAAGCAATAGTATTATATGTAGGTACCTTATACCATTACAACTCTCTTTGCATTTGTAAAGTCGTACCAGAAACAGATGATAGTTGAGGAGAAGGTGCCAACTTATCTGCCAAATGCATTCTACAGGGTTTGAATGTTTTATAATTAGAGGCAAATTCTCGTTTGGCTAATGAATCACTTTCATCTATTGCACTATGTACTGTACATAATTCACTCCTTGCATATAAGAGATTGAAAACCAATTCTCGCCGATGTTCCACAGCATCATCGAGTACTGTCTTGAAGTCACTCCAAATCCAAATTATATCCGGGAAATGATGAAGACATACTTTAATAATTTCAACAATTCCTGAGATTCCTGCAATATTTTGGATCCTTGAGTCCACAAAATATGATAAGATATCCCCATTTGGCATTTCTTTTGCTCTCTCACATATAAAAGTTACCAACTCCAAAGCATATTTGTGTCTCCACTTTACACTTAGGAATTTTTGGCAAGTCGGTGGAGCTGCAAATGAAAATAAATGGATCTGGAAACTGATTAATATATATTGAGGAAATCAATTATTGACGCATCTGTGATGTTGCATACCAAGGGTTGTGATTATCTTCCATATATGTCATTTTAACCATTTACACACTGCCACAATTAATAGAAATCTGTATTAATCACTAAAATGCATTAAAAATAAATTGTTGCAGCCAAATATAAAGAAAAAGTTAAAATACCCTAATACAAAAATATAGAGTTTTGGAAAGTCTATAGTGACATAGGTCTATATTCAATAAAATATTATCGTGATATGTATAAAAGCAGACTGAGAATAAATTACTATGCAAGTTTATTGGATATACACAATGCAGTATCCAAATCTATACCACTGGAATTTTTTTGAACTTTTGCTAGTGAACATTTTATGGGATTTTAGCGAGGGTTTTTCTAATTATTATAAGTTTGTACAAAAGTTTGTAAAGGTAAACCGTGATAAGAATAATGAAGAATAGTTGGCAATAAACTTTAATTTTTTTTTTTAGAACTCTTTGTTTAATTTTTTAAAACTTTATATATACAATATTAACAAAGGAAAAAAATTGAAAAAATTGAAAAACAAAATATTTGTGAGTGCTACTATGCAAAACTTTTCTTCAAGTCATTTTCATTGTAATTATGATTCATAAAACGGATGTATGAAAATTATTTGAAATCTGTTAATTTTCTTTTTGAAATCTAGACAATTTTATTTAATAAACATCTATCAAAACAATGTTCAAGATATAAACTGGAATAGAATAAAGCTAAAATTGACCAAAATTGCTTCGAAAAACCAAAGTTGCAAGTTGGTTAGTTGTCTCATTACTCGTTCTAAGAGTAAATCGACATCAAGAATAGCCCAACTCAATTAATAATGAAGAGATATCCCTAATGAAGGGACCTTCAATAGTAGACAAATTCTTAGCTTAAATTGCTTAGATAACTAAACAAGCATCTATCTTCATAACCTATAGCTTGAAATCATGGGCTAAAGAACCAAACAAGCATCTATCTCCATAAACTATGGCTTGAAATCATGAGTCAAAGCTAACTTTAAACTCTCTTTAAAAACCACATATTTAGCCAAAAAAATGGGTAAAGAAAACCAAATATCTTCATAGAAAGAGCATATTTAACCTCTCTCTAGTGATCATAAATCAAAGCTCTAACCTTTATAAAACCGGTCGCATTACCTATTGCAGCACCCACATTTAGTTTCAAATAGCCTCTATTAGGTGGTTGCCACTTAACATGTAAAACAGGAGAAATTGTATCTAGACTTCCCTTATTAATTTCATTGAGCTTGTGATACTCGAAAAGATAAAAAGCTGCTTCTTTTAATATTAGTTCCTCCTTCTTAGGCACTTCACCATGAAGAATGTGATTTCTATGCCCTCAAAGTTTCCAAAAAACCAACAACCATAACTCAAAATTAGGGATAGAAAAATGGTCATGCAAATAAAGAGTTAAACTTGGCATCGATAAACCTGAAAAACTCCTCAAATAAGTCCAAAAGATACTCTTTATCAAACAATTTTCCTCTCAATGGCACAAAATAAGAGCATGAAAAATTGATTTCTCCTCTTCATAATAGCAGCTACACAGTTTTAAAAAACTCATCTCTCTACGAGATAAGTTACCATTGGTAGGCAATAAATCATGAAAAACATGTCACTAAAAAATTCTAATCTTACTTGGAATTTTGAGTCTTCAAATGTTGACGTTCGGAAATGGTCAACCTAGAGATTCAAGGGCCCAGACTGCGAACGAGGTAATTAAATAGTGATAATGATAATGGATGTGTGGTAAATGAGCAGTGAATGAGGTTTAAGGTTGGTAGAGCGTAATTAAGGTGAATGAATGTTTGTCGTGATAGTTGAGTGAGAGTAATGAGGTGATTAATGAAGACAGGAGGGGGAAGAATGAGTGCAAACACAAAGATTTTTACGTGGTTCGGCGACTGCGCCTACATCCACGGCTACTCTGATGTAATTCCGGCAGAATGACGGTATTCTAGTATCTTCAACTTGTTTGTACAGTAAAAATCTCCCATATTTATAGAGGAGGGAAGCTAACAAAAAGCAATACAAAAGAGTATAATACACGTTAAAAAATGATGATAATCTCAATTAATCCTGACATAAGTCATGCTGCATTTATTATAAAGGTAATGATCGTTCTTTCCATGCACACGTCCGTATTTAATGCACCAAGAAAAGTCTTCTCTGCATTAAATGCATTGCTGCTGTATTAACTGGCTCTTCAATAATTGCACAGGTGTTTCCGGCGAGAAGTCAAGGGAGTTGGTGGTTCTGATGACTTGTTGTACAAGGTGCCACCTGGCACGAGCTTCCTAGTTTGCCGAACTATGCGAACTGAATAGGCTTCGATATGGGCTAGAGGTATCCTTCTGGCGGTCTCGTCGTTACGCAATCTCGCGAGTTGAGTGGTTCGCGAGTTGGCCAAGCTCGCGGTGGTGACTTGGGGCTTGGGCCTTCACTTCTGTTCATATTTGCAGGGCCTATCCTGGCTCATTTGTCCAAGTCGAGAAAACGGGCATAATAAAAGCCTTCCAGCTCTTAGTGCGGTTTGCGGGTTAGGAGCTGATTTTTTTTTTTTGGCACCCATTTTTGAATTCCTCAGGCGTCGTTTCGTTTCCTGACCCATAACCATCGACATGTGGCACTTATGTAGGCATCGAAGCCACAAAACACGTCTTGGTCCGTATGCATTGAATGCGCACGTCTTGTAACTAACACGACATGATGGCAGAGGATCGGGGCATGCGCTGAGCCGTCAGATCTGTGGCGGTTACATCCTTTACTGGATCAAACGGTCAGGGAATAAGGATTTAAGTCCCTATAAGTCGAACGCCTTTTTCGATTCTCATTTTTGCTTCTTCGATACGAAACACAGACACTCTTCAGCTTTATCATCTTCTTCTTAGCCATTTTTGCATTTTCCCAACAGCTTCTTCGGAGCACATCACTTTAGAGTCCAGACTCCACCTTGAGTACACACGGTAAGTCCTCTAACTCTACTCTTCTCATTCCAATGATTATTTGCAATTCTCGATGTACCTTTTTGCTTTCTTGGTCTGGTTTTGAATCTCATATGTCTATCCTTTATCTGGGAATTGCTTTGCTAATTGCCTGAAATTTTGTATTTGTCGGTTTATTAGATAATCTCACCATCAGTGATCTGTAGTGTCCATGGTGGTATATTGCGGATGTTGCTTGTGGTTTTAGATTGTTTGAGCTTGTTATTATCTATTGACGTAGCCTAGGTATGTTAGGCAGTTCACCCCTACACTGTTTGGTAGAGTTCCTGCAGTCATAGGGTTAGAATTTGAAACTTTGGGAAGAAATTGTATTTGGTGGGCCCGTGTTTTGGGCCCCCACCGTCTTTGATGGTGTAGCGTGCGACCTGATGCATATGACAGCGGCTTTAGGGATTCCTTGCTATAACTCACTAGGTTCAGTATGCTTTCTGCGTTCTAATGCCGTTCCTTTTATTCTGTAGATGTTAGGTCGCTCACACCGTGGTCATGTTGGTGATGAAACTTTTGCTTCTGAGGGGTGGAAAGGACAGCTGGTTAGAGTAACGCAGGGTGCGACCTCTCGAAGTGGTGAGGTCGCGGAGGAGCCTGCTGGGCGAGCCGGGCCTTCTACCTCTTGGACTGAGGCTAAGGAAAGGGAAGCTCAAGATCCCTTCCGCCACACTACCTCCAACATGACTCGTCTGGCTCTACAAGCTTTAGCCCGAGAGTTTGATTTCCTCTTAGGATGTAGGGCTAATGTGTCGTAGGAGAGTGATAGCACAGCCTTCCCACCTTTTGGTTTTGTTGCAATAAGTCGCGAGCACATGGAGCTTGGGCTTAGGTTCCCTATCCCCGATTACCTTGTGGCTCTGTTAAACGATCTGAGGCTCGCCCCTTTTCAGCTTACCCCAAATTCTTATGCCCACCTGACCACTTTAGCTGCTGGCTTCATTAAGCACGGGCTCGGGCCTCTACTCCCCGCATCGTCCGTTATCTATATAGCTTCAAGGGGACTCATGGTTGCCAGCTCGGATCTAGGAACGGGATGTACTATGTTTCATGCCGTCACCCACGCTGTAAATGATATCTGCCCCAACATTACACTAAGTCTAACGTGGACAAATATAAGTCCCACTGGATTCTGATCACCTGCCTCTCTGTTTCCTTCCTGCGTAACACTTCCTTCGTCTTCTTGCCTGGTAGTCGTGGATGCTAGCTCGCGATTTTTTTTTTTTTAACGAGCTTGTTTCTTCTTTTTGCAGATGTCTCTGGTCCTAAGATCGAGCTTACCGGCGAGGAGACTGTGATCCTAGAGGCCTTTACAGCGGCCAAGGTCACGGGCGACGACTCGTTTCCCTCGAACTCCGATCTGGTAGTCCTAGGTCTTGCTCCACCTGTTACTGGTCCCCTTCTGGATATAAACCGAGATTTAGGAGTTCACGGAAAGGAAAGCGAGGTTCGTTCAGTCCTTGTAGCTCCTCTTGGCCCAGATTCTGAGCCTGAGCTCGAGTTCGAGTCTTCTTTAGAAAGCCTTTCTACCACAAGCACTTCATCGGACAACATGCACAGATTTGCATTACACGTCCCTCCTATCCAAGCAATTGCAGCGTCCAAGGAGCCGGGGGTTATGGAGGTGGATGACACCTCTCCAGATGCTTCTCGTCAGAAAACTCTCTTTTCCTACAGATGCAGCCGCTGGGGAGCGAGCTCCCGAGTTTGGAGGTCGGGAACAGACTGCTCCATCTGCACCCAAGAGAGCAAAGACTTTTATTGAAGAGTGTTAAGCTTCTCTCGATCATGAGCCCTTGACTAGGAGGAGGGAAAAAGGCATAGCGAAGTCTCCAGCCCCTAAGCGCAAGAAGGTAATGAGGCTCAAAAAGCCTAAGGCTGTCATCATTGAGAGGAGCCCGAGTGCCCAAACCTCATAATGATCCGAGCGAGCTGAGGATGAGACGACTAAGGATTCTAATCTACTAGCTGATAGGGTGGTAGAGATGGAGTACTTCAATAGTTTCCTTAGTTGTGCGCCAGAGGTTTTAAGGGACCGCATTCCGAAGCTCCCGAGGTCGGATCTTACTAACAGGAAGTTGGTAAGCTACGGAGTTAATCACGCGGCGTTGGTAAGTCTCAAGTCCCTTCGTTTTTTCTTCTATTTTTGCCGAATCCCTCTAACTTGGATCCAACGTCTTCACCCTCTCAGGTGGGCATGACTTTCATGAAGCTAATGAAGAGGATCGAGGATCATGTGGGCAAGGAGGCTGCTTTTAGAATGGCCGAAGAGCAGCTCAAAGAGGAGAAAGAAAGGTTGCAAGGCGAAGTGAACCTCCTCTAGGAGGAGCACCAGAGGCTAGAGGATAAGCTTAAGGAAGCTGATATGGCCCTATCTCAGAAAACAGCTCGCGGGGAAGCAGCTACTTCCGAAATTGGCAAGATTCATGAAGAGCTGATGAAGGTGAAGGGCGAGCTGAGCGTTGTTGCGAAGAGAACTGAGTCTGCGGAGAAGAAAGTTAACCAGCAGCAACAAGAGGCGGCCGCGATCAAAGAGGAACTTGCCAGAGCTCGAGAGGAGACTGTCCGAGCTCGGGAAGAGGTCGTCCAAGCAAAGAAGCGCAACGAGGCCCGGATTGCTCAGAAGCGAGATCGTGTTGCCTCAAAGAACGAGAATGCCTTCTTGTATACCATCTGGGAGTGCTGCCCGGACTTAGATTACTCGTTCTTCGGACCTCCTGCTGTTGCAGCGATCCAAAAGTTTGCGAAGCACTCGGCCAGCATTCAGGGCACTCAGCAGAGCAGTACCCCTTCAGCTCCTACAGCTGACCAGCCAGCCTCTCCAAGTCATCCTTCAGATCCAGCTCCCGTTCTTGAAGGATCTTCAGCTCCTTAGGACTCTCCTGCAGTGGAGACTCCCGCAGAGGTTCCTTCAGCTCCTCCAGCTCCAGATGTACTTGCTAGTACTTAGATAGGATTTTCAATTTTTTTTTTTATTTTTTTTTTGTTTGTAATTGTTGAACTACCCATTCTCTGTCGAGGACGTTTGATTTGTAAGAGACAGCAACCTTGCAGGTCGTGGTTACTTTTACTCTTTTATTTCCTGCAATTTTTCAACATTTTCTGGCCAAGTATGGAATGCATATAGTAGACATGTACTACTCATAAATATGCAATGAGCTATTATCAAGGTGACAATCATTTCCTAACTGAGATTGCAAACACATCACAATCGTGATGATGAGTTAGCTCGTAGGCTTATGACTTGTAATCAATCACAGCAATCATAATGTGGCAGTTCGTAAGTATTTAACTTTGCAAATAACTCAATAGAGTGCTTTTCTAGAAATTGGGCGCATACTTATAGTTCGTGGCGTGCTCGTTCTGAATATAGTTATTCGAGGATGTTTCCCATCAAAGTTTGGCGGGCCTAAGGTAGCATTTTCCTGAACTTTGAAGATTTTAGCCCGTTGCGATGCTCTGCTGTACCGGTTTAATTTGAGAGCCAACCCTTATCATAGGTAGCCTCTCTCGTGAGGTTGCGAGGCAATTGAGTTTGAGAGCAAACCCAATTCGGGCAGCCCCTTTCGTGAGGTCGTAGGGCAATTGAGTTTTGAGAGCGAACCCAGTTCGGGCAGCCCCTTCTACGAGATCATGGGGCAATTAAGTTTTGAGAGCGAACGCAGTTCGAGCAGCCCCTCCTGCGAGGTCGCGGGGCGATTCTGTAGGTCGTGTCCTCAGCGAGTGCCTTATCGGTAGCCCGTGGATCACTTCCCTCATAAAGTTTTTGACGGATTGGAGGTCCCCCGTTGAACCCTTCAGGGTGCGGAGATCGCAACCCCTTCCGTGGGTGAGACCCTTTGTACCATTAACGGGTCTCAAGTGATGCCCTTCAGGGTGTTGACAGCTACCCTTTCCATAAGTGAGACCCTCATTACGACTCTTTTCGCAGGCAATAGCCTTCTAGAGCGTAGTAACCAGAGCCCCCCAGATAAACCCTTCTAGGGCGTGCAGACTACAACCCATTCTGCGAGTCATATTTGGATAGCCTCCCCCTCCACAGGATCACCTTCAGGGGAGTCTATAATAAAATATTTTTCTTGGGCATTATCTTCAGAGCGTGGAAATTGCGTCTTGTTGACGGAAATTATAATTGGTCATCTTTATAAGACGAGATGGCTCACGGATCGCGAGGGCGCTATAATAAGCGAGATCGTGCCTTAGCAAAAGAGGGGGAAATAGGTTCGCAGACTCAGAGAATGCTATGAGAGGCATCTGCAATAATAGCCCTTCAATCAAGATCTTAGACTGTAATATTCGAGCTCGCTGATTGCCAGTATGACGTCCCACAAGTTAATCGGCCTTAGAAAATAGAAAACGCCCTTGTAAATGCAATAAATGGATGAGCTGGCCAGATAATTTCGCAACATTAATAATTGTTTGTACACACGTGCTAGGCGTGAATTGATCATTGGGTACTAGCAGAGGCATTTTCAAGAGTTGATAGATGATGGGTGGCAGCTCGCTTTTTTTAGAAATGAGACCCAGCCTTAGAGGTAAATTTTGGCAGTTTTTCCCTTTGTAATAATTGCACTTTGATCGTTCAATTTATTCACTTTCTGCATTTCACTTTCTGCATGAACATTTTACATACAACAGCACACAAGTGAAAAACACTTTTACAGAAAATTGTCGAAGTGAATTAAGTACAAGAGTTTTAGAGCGGGCTGATAGTTTTAAACGTAGTAAGGACGCAGATGTTCGGTATTCCAAGCTCGTGGGAGTTCAGATCCATCCATGTTAGCCAAGTGGTAAGCACCGTTCTCCAAACTCTCTTTGATGAGGTACGGACCTTCTTAGTTGGGTCTGAGTGCTACATCACTTAACTTGTGAGTTGCGGGGAGGATCAGCTTTAGGACTAGATCGTTTGCCTTGTAGCTTCGAGCTTGTACCTTCTTGTTGTAGTATCCGATGACCCTTTATTGGTACACTGCTGCCCTTAAGCGAGCTGTCTCCCTTGCTTCTTCGACCAAGTCCAAGCTGGCAGCAAGCAACTGATTGTTGTCTTCAGATCGAAATGAGGCTCGCCGCTGGCTGGTCACCTCAAACTTTGCAAGGATCATAGCTTCTAACCCGTACACCATGGAGAATAGGGTTTCCCCAGTGGAGCCGTGAGCTATTATTCTATAGGCCCATAACACTTTTTGTAACTCGTCTACCCAAGCCCCTTTCCTTACTTCAAGCTTGGTCTTCAAAGTCTGCTTAATGATTTTGTTCATAGCCTTGACCTGACCGTTGGCTTGAGGGTGGTCTACAGCGGAAAAACTCTTTACTATCCTAAGCTCGTTGCAGAACTCGATGAACTGCTCGCTGGTGAATTGCGTCTCGTTATCTATTATGAGCTGTTGAGGGATCTCGAACCTGCATATAATATTGCTCCATACAAACATCTCTATCTTCGAGGTGAAGATCTCCGCGAGCTCTTTGGCTTCGGCCCACTTAGTAAAGTAATCTACAACCACCATTGCGTGCTTACAGCTTCCTCGTGCTGTCGGCAAAGGTCCGATGAGATCCATCCCCCAGATCGCGAAAGGCCATGGGCTGACCATCTATTAAAGGTAGGCCGGTGGAGCTCGGGGGACCTTAGCGAACCTCTGACATTTGTCACACTTCTTCATCAAGCCAATGGCGTCCTGCTTCATGGTAGGCTAGTAGAATCCCTATCTAAGTGCTTTCTGGGCTAAGAACAATCCTCTTGCATGGTTTCCATAGTGACCAGCATGTATATCTCTGAGCACCACCTCGCAGTCCTTGCCGTCTATACATCGCAGGAGTGGAGTTGAGAAACCTCTCTTGTAGAGCACGTCATCATAAATACAGTATCGGGCTGCTCTAGCTCGCAGGTGGAGTGCATCTAACTTGTCTCTTGGCAACTTCCTTCTTGTAGATAGCATAGTAATGGGCTCATTCAGGAATCAGGCTGAGCGCTTATAACAACCATTGCCTCCCTTACTTCTATACTCGGAGTTGGCAGGAGCTCCATTGGTAGGGACTCCAGAAGATCTGCGTCTTGAGTGGTCACCAGGCGGGCTAAAGCATCTGCATGGGAATTCTGGGCCCACGGAATCTGATGTACTTCTATTTTTTGAAAAGCCCCCAGCAACTCCTTGGCTTTCAGGAGGAACGCTGCCAGTTTCTGTCCTCTTGCTTGGTACTCTCCCTGAACATGGCACACAACAAGCTGGGAATCACTGAAGACCTTTACTTGCTCAGCTCGCACTTCTTTTGCTAGGCGGAGTCCCGCGAGCAACGCTTCGTATTTGGTCTCATTGTTGGTTGCTTGGAACCCGAACCTTAGTGCCTTAAGGATCTTATGACCCTTTGGGCTAATCAGCAACAATTCAGCTCCTGAATTGTGTTCATTGGAGGATCCATCCACATACAATTTCCACGTCGGGACATCTGCGATCTCATCCTGCTCCTCTACAGATCCTGTAAACTTAGCGATGAAGTTCGCAAGTGCATGGGCCTTAACTGCTGTTCTAGACTTGTACTCTATGTCGAATTGGGCAAGCTCTATGGCCCATTTGAGCAATCTGTCTGAAGTGTCTGCCTTCTGAAGGACCTGGCGGAGAGGGTACTACGTGAGGACTTCGATCTGGTGGGCTTGGAAGTAAGGGTGCAGCTTTCGCGAGGCGATCACCAAGCAATACGCGAGCTTCTCCATCTGTGAATACCTAGTCTCTGCATCAACTAGCCTCTTGCTGATGTAATACACTGGCAGTTGCATCCTTTCTTCCTCCCTTACCAAGGCCACGCTCAGTGCATGCTCGGATACTCCTAAGTATAAGAAGAGCTTTTCCCCTTGCTTTGGTTTTGACAAGAGGGGAGCTCAGCCCATATACTCATTTAGCCACTGAAATGCTTCCTCACATTGCTCAATCCATTCAAAGTTCCTCACTTTCTTTATCGCTTCGAAGAAAGACATGCACTTTTCTGTGGCCTTTGAAATGAACCGGCTGAGGGCGGCGACCTGACCATTAAGGCTCTGGACGTCTTTAATTCGAGCTGGGGACCTCATCTCCACGAGCGCCTGATCTTTTCTAGATTGGCTTCTATTCCCCTATTGTTCACCATAAAACCGAGGAACTTACCAGATGTCATTCCGAAGGCGTACTTCAATGGGTTCAGTTTCATTCGGTAGTTCCTCAGGACTTTGAATGTCTCGTCCAGGTCGCGCACATGGTCTGCTGCTTGCTGTGACTTCACCAGTATATCATCCACATACACCTCCATTGTTTTCCCGATCTGTTCCTGGAATATAGCGTTGACCAGGCGCTGATAAGTCGCCCCTACATTCTTTAGTTCGAAGGGCATCACCCTGTAACTGTATAACCCCCGGTCGGTAACAAAAGAAGTATTCTTCTCGTCCTCCGGACCTATAGGAATCTGGTTGTAGCCCGAATAGGCGTCCATGAAGCTAAGGAGCTGGTGCCCGACTGTTGTATCTACAAGTTTATCGATCCTGGACAGTGGGAAACTGTCCTTCGAGCATACCTTGTTTGGGTCGGTGAAGTCAATACACGTTCTCCACTTGCCATTCTTCTTTCTGACGAGGACCGGGTTGGCTACCCAGATGGGGTAATGAGCTTCAAGGATGAAGTTGTTAGAGAACAGCTTCTCAACTTCTTTCAGGGCGGCGTACCGCTCTGGTGTCATCAGCCTCATTTTCTGATGAATTGGCTTATGTTGGGGATCTACGTTCAATCTGTGGCACATGATTTCAGGTTCTATCCCCACCATGTCCTTATGATTCCATGCGAAGACGTCAAGGTTCACCTTCAGGAAGTTGGCGAGTTGGGTCTTGACCTCTAGGGATAGGTCTCGCCCAACCTTCAAGCATTTGTCTGGATCTGCCTCGCTGACCTGTACATTTTCCAGCTCTTCAACAAGTCCCGTGGCCTAATTTGCGTCCACCTTGCAAGGGTCGAGGTCGCCGCTCACTCATGTTTCCAAAACAGCTCATGGTTCGCCACCAAACACTACGTTCACTTTCTTTCCCTAAACTCCCATCTTGACAGCATCTTCGTAACATTCTCTAGCCAGACGCTGTTCCCCTCGAACATAGCCTATCTCATTCGGAGTCGGGAACTTAACAGTCAGCGCCCTGGTGGATGCTACCATATCCAGCTCATTCATTGAAGGGCGACCCAAGACCACATTGTACGCTAATGAGTTGTTGATAATCAGGAAGTCTGTCAGTATAGTGGCTTGCCGACCTGGCTCCCTGAGGGTGAGAGGTAGACGGATCTGTCTTGATGGTATTATCGCATCCCCGGTAAAGCCGTAGAGGGGTTCTGGCGAGGGCATCAACTGCTCGGCTCCCAGCCCCATCTGATCATAGCAGTCCCTTTACATCACATTAATTGAGCTACCCGTGTCGATCATGATCCACCGCACTTCAACATTGCTGATCTTGACCCGGATGACTATGGCATTGTTATGGGGCCAGCGTACCCCGCTCGCATCTTTTTCGATAAACATTATGCCATCCGAGGACACTTTTGCTTTCTTGGTAGGCCCCTCTGCTCTGTTGTAGTTTACCAGCAAGGTGTGATTAGCTTCCCTTATGTACTGCTGGTGCGACCTGTTCGAGGTACCTACCATATGATAACCATCATGAATAGTGAAAATGGTTCTTACGGCGGGCTCGTACTCGGGCTCCGAACTCGTTGGGGCTACTGCGGGTCTGGCTGAGGATTATAATTTTGAGGTCGACGATCGTGAGGTCGTCTACCTACAGGTCGCGTAACATACTCTCCCAAGTGACCTCGCCTGATCAACTTCTTAATCGCATTTTTCAACTGCCAATAGTCAGAGGTATTGTGCCCGTTCTCATCGTGGTATGCACAGTACTTTCTTAGGTCTCAGTGCTTGCTCGAAACTTCTGTGGGTGGTGGCTTCCCGAAGTTCTCCTTGTTCCTTTCTGCGGCGAAGATTCTGTCCTGTTTGTCTGTCAAAACACTGTAACTTCTATATCTGCTTCGTCGTGAAGGCTGTTCTCTCCTTGACTTAGGTCTAGCTCGCTTCGCCATGACATGACTAGAATGGTGTTTGTGCTAGTCGTGCCCATCCCCACCGTGACTTCTCCTCTGCCCCTGGGAACTACTTGCCTCGCCCCGCTGGCTGCTAGATTTCTTGGCTCCAAAAGCTTCCTCTTACCTAATTTCTTTGGCAGCCCTCTCATAGAACTCACCCAGGTCTTTTACTGGGGATTTGTAGATGCTCTCATAAAGTTTCCCATCTTTTCTGAGCCCTGCAGAAATCGCTGTCAAGATGCTTTCATCGGAGGGTGTTTCAATGTTACTCACCGCATCCCTGAATCGGGTGATGTAATCATTCAAGGGCTCGTTGTGCCTTTGAAAAATGGTGGTGAGGTGGCACGGGGGTGCAAGCTGTTTCCTCAGTGCCTTGTACTGATTGAGGAACTTCTGCTAACAGTCCTTTCAGCTCCCTATGCTGCGAGCTGGGAGGCCTTTAAACCAGGCCCATGGAGCATCCCCCAAAGTAGCTGGGAAGACTCGATATTTGACTAGTGGGATGTCCGTCTGGAGGTCTATCTGCATGTTGAAGGCATCCAGATGGTCGTAGGGGTCACTCCTGCCGCTATATGGTGGAATGCTAGGGAGTTTAAACTTAGGCGGCAAAGGCACCGTCTCGACCTCTCTAATAAACGAGACCCTGTGCTCGTTTTGTTCTTCTCGACTGTGAGGTCCAGGTCGAGCTTTCAACTGTCGAACCCTCTGTAGCAGTTCTTCCACCATCGGGACTGGGGATTGAGATCGCCAAACGGAGTTTCTTCTACTGATGCTCTCCTATCCTCTCAGGTGGCAATCTCCCGACTTGCGTATTTCATCAAAATCTTCTACCTGTCTTAAACCTCTCCTCCGCCCGGGCTCTGGAACAGCACTATCCTCCCGAACTCGCTCGTGTCCGTGACTGTTTTCAACACGATGGTCGCCTTCTTGATCCACCCGTACCCTGATATCGGTCGGGTTAGGGGGGATCTGTCTCTCCCAAGCTCGTTGTCTGTCTCTTCTCATGCTCAGGTTTGGGGAGCACACAGATTCCTCTGATAACGACCTGTCTCTGTCTACAGCTCCTTCCGGGGTCGGGATCTCCTTAGTAGCTTGTCAATGAACTCTTCCGGAAGGCGCGACCTCCAATTGTCTCCATGCAACATGGGTCTGAACTTCTACCAGCGCCCTAACAATCTTAGTAAATTGCCTTACCGTATTCTCCAAGGCCTGTTGATGTTGCTGGCATTCCTGCGCGACCTCTTCCTTGGCAAGTTGAGTATTTTGCCTATCTTCCTAGCCTTTAGGTCGCTCGTCCGTCAGACCAACACTCCTGGTCATCCTTGCCCTAGCCATGACAGATTGGTAAAATATATCGGTCAAAGAGAAGTCAAATGGAGGAGAAATTACCTAGTCGCTGTTGGCCTCTCCTTCTAGCGTCAAAAGATGTTGACGTTTGAAAACGGTCAACCTAGAGATTCAGGGGTCCAGATTGCGAACGAGGTAATTAAATGATGATAATGATAATGGATGTATGGTAAATGAGTAGTGAATGAGGTTTAAGGTTGGTAGAGCGTAATTAAGGTGAAGGAATGTTGGTTGTGGTAGTTGGGTGAGAGTAATAAGGTGATTAATGAAGACATGAGGGGGAAGAATGAGTGCAAACACAAGGATTTTTACGTGGTTCGGCGACTACGCCTACGTCCACGGCCACTCTGACGTAATTTTGGCAAAGTGACGGTATTCTAGTATCTTCAACTTGTTTGTACAGTAAAGATCTTCCATATTTATAGAGGAGGAGAGCTGACAAAGAGCAATATAAAAGAGTGTAATACACATTAAAAAATGATGATAATCTCAACTAATCCTGACATAAGCTATGCTGTATTTATTATAAAGGTAATGATCATTCTTTCCATGCGCTCGTTCGCATTTAATGCACCAGGAGAAGTCTTCTCTGCATTAAATACATGGCTGTTGTATTAACTGATCCTCGGTAATTGCACAGGTGTCTCCTGCAAGAAGTCAGGGGAGTTGGTGGTTCTGATGACTTGTTGTACAAGGTGCCACCTGGCATGAGCTTCTTAGTCCATCGAACCATGCGAACTAGATAGGCGTCGATATGGGCTGGAGGTATCCTTCTAGCGGTCTCGTCGTTACGCGATCTCGCGAGCTGAGCGGTTTGCGAGCTGGACGAGCTCGTGGCAGTGACTTGGGGCTTGGGCCTTCACTTCTGTTCATATTTGCAGGGTCTATCCCGACCCATTTGTCTAGGTCGAGAAAACGGGCATAACATCAAAGAAAATTTCACTAGTAGCTATTCGACCTCTCATCAAATGACTTATTATCAGACCGTTAAGTCATAAGGACCGAATAATCCGATTTAACTTAGTATACACCATTTGAGTTAAAGTGCCACACTCTGACATCACCATGATAAGAATTGCTCAGCGGAATCCCCAAAATAGTTAGATACATTTACTGGCAAGAAGATTTGATTTATCAAATTCACATTATATTCCTTATTTTCAACAATCAAATCAGCAACTCTCAACTCTAATATTTGGGGAGTTAGGTGAGTAACAAGGTAAAAAAGAAATGGTTTGTGTATCAAGGACCCCTAAAAACTCTAACTAAATTACCAAAACCAATATGCCATCTACAACACAAATTAGTGATTGATCCACTCCATATAATACTTTGCCAAATCGCAGAAGCCCTCTTACATTAAGCAACCATAAGATCAACACCTGGATAATATTTATCTTGTAAAACTCTCGCTATCAACAATGAAGGATAGTGAATAAGTCACCAAGCTTGGCGAGCAACTAAAATCTTATTAAACACCCCTAAAATCTTGAAAACCCATTTCTCCAACTTTTTTTTTTTTTTTTTTTACACAATTTACCCTAACTCCACCAATGCATTTTTTTTTTTTTTGGTGGAATCGTCACCTCCACACCAAAATCAAGTTGCTAAAGAGTGAAGTTCATTATAGAGAGAAGTAGGAATATAGAAGTTACTCATTGTATAAGTTAGAATAGACTGGACAACCGACTTAATAAGAATTTCCCTACCCCCAACAAAGAAAAACTCGACACGTCAAGGTTTCAAATGTTTGAGAACCTTTTCCTTCAAATGTTTAGAAAACCTCCTTCTACTCTTCCCAACAATTGAAGGAAGACCCAAATATTGTTTATGAGAAGAGGATGTAGACATATAAAGAGAAGCTTGAATTGTCTCATGCAAATCACTCCTCACATTTGGGTTAAAAGTGATGGCAAACTTTTGGCTTCTTAATCTTGTTCACTTCATTCAAAGACATTCGGATGAAACGAAGATTGTCATCCATAAAATAATTAAAAAAAAAAAAAAGTGAGAAATAGATGGTCCTTTTTTAGTATAAGAAGACTCTATGATAGATCTCATAGTTTTTGCATCTTAAGTAAACAAGACAGACCCTCAACACATAAGAGAAGCAGATAAGGAGAAAGAGGACAACCTTATCTTAAACCCCGAAAAGGAAAAATTTTGCCTTGAGGAACCCATTTAAAATAACAAAAAATTGAGCAACACTTACATAATCATACACCACCACTATAAACTGCTCAGCAAACCCCATTTTCAACATTATTGCTCTTAAAAAAGACCACTCAACTCTATCGTAATCTTTGCTCATATCACACTTGAGGGCCAGCCACCCTTTTCAACTATCTGTTTTCTTCCTCATATAATGCATAAGCTCAAAAACAGTAATAACATTATCTGTAATAAAGTGGCTTGAGACAAAAGCACTTTGAGATTCATCAATAATCAATAGAATCACAATTTTTAAGTGATTAGCCAAAGTTTTAGTTACTATCTTGTAGATAATATTACACAAATTCATGGGACTAAAATCTGTTACCTTTCAAGGCACCGAGATATTAGGGATAAGAACAATATTGGTCCTATTTCGGTGCCTAATAGAAACCTCTTTGTTAAGAGCACTGTGACACAATCAATAACTCATCTCCCCATTATAGACCAATACCTCTAGTAAAACAAAGCATGGAAGCCATCTAGTTTGCTTTTTTTGGTCCCATACTAAGCATAACTTGTTTTATATCCTCGTTTGAATAAGGAGTCATCAAAAGTTGATTCACTTCACAGGTGATACTTTAAGGCACCAAATTGAGCATATGCTTAACAACTTCATCACTTGGATGTGAAGACTTGTAAATATCATTAAAATAATTTATAACGATTGCCACTATTTAGGAAGGATCATTACACCAAACACCCCTTTGATTTTCTTGGCTAGTAATCTCATTTTTCCTCCTCTATCTTGAAGCTCTAAAGTGGAAAAGATAAAAGTATTTTTGTCCCCTACCTCCAAACAATAAGCTCTAAAGCATTGTTGCCAGTATTCTTTTTCAAAAATAAAAGACGCTCTCTTTCTTTCTCTCTCTAGCCCATAGATCTCCATCCAATTTTCCACATCTCTATTACCCAGATACGCTCTTTCCAGCTTTGCCGTTACTAACCAAATCTTCTTAAGGATTACTCCATCTTTACTAGTGCTCCACACCTGTAAACCTTGAGTACAAACTGATAAGGCTTTGTTCATAGAAACATAAGAACCATAAAAAAAATTAGTTTCCCAAGAATGTCAAATGACATCTTTAGAATTTATATCTTTTTCCCATAAGAGTTCAAAGAAAAATCATTTCTTATTTTGCCATGAACTGTGTCCCAAAGGAGGTTCTAACAAACAGTGTGAAGCATGGTGATCAAAACCCCAACAATCAAAAGTACAAACTCTAGCTCTCCTAAATAAATTCTTCCATCTAGAACATGTATCAAATTTATCTAATTGCTCCTTAATATTTGCATTCCCTTCATGTCTATTGTCCCAAGTGAGCTTAGGATCGAAAAACCCAAATCCTCTAAATTACAATCTTCTAGAGTCCTTCAAAAGAGATCCATATCAACCACTTTTCGAATCACCCTCTAGCTTCTCTCCAAAACTAAGAATCTTATTAAAATCGCCTCCACAAATCCAAGGCAGATCAAATTGATGCTTCAAACAAGCAATATAGTCCCAAAAAAACCTACGAGAAGCTTGATTAGGTTCACCATAGATACTTGTAAACCAAAATCTAACATTTGAATGAGTAAGCATAAGGGCGTCAATATGATGTTGAGAAAAACTCTTAACCTCAACTGTCCAATCCTCCTTCCAAAGAAGCACTAAGCCCATACTATGGCCCATTGAATCCATATGAAAACTAGCCTTCCTTCTTATACCACTCGCTCTTCGTCCCGATATAGATGAGTTTCAAAAACGAAGACAAGTGAAGGTTGGGTATGACGGAGTAAACTCTGAAATTTTGAAAATGCCACGAGACTACCCAAGCCCTGGGCATTCCACACCAAGAGGCTCATAATGCCAGATGGGATTTCTTCGCAATCTCCGCCAATACCCAACACAAAACTTCCTATCAACTCCTTCCTCAAGCACAGTACCCATCTTCCGTTTACCATTGTCATCTTTATATGATCAGTCTCAGCCCGTACAAAGGGACCTATACTATAGCTACTTTCTTCCAACTCTTCTTTTTTGATTTCACATAACCAAAAACGGAAGAAATCTTAGATAAAGTTGAAAATACGCCTCCACTGTTGGAAATTAGACATGATTTTTATAGACACAAGCATGCATGAATCATGGAGGAGTTTAATTATAGATATATCTAGAAGTTTGTGTTCATGTATTTAGAATATTCATGTATTTGGAGAGTTCATGTATTTAGATAATTTATGACATTTAATAAGATACATGTATGTGAGAGTGCATTGTATTGTAGTTATGAGAGTTTATCCATAACTCTCTCTTGAGTCCTATAAATACCTAGGTGGTATTGTCATTCATGTAAGTGTGAGGAAACTTGAAATTTGAGAGTGGGCAATGGTGAGAAACAAAATTGTATGAAGTTAGAAAAGTTCATAAAGAAGTTTATTTCTCCTTCCAAAATATTTGTCTAATCCTTATTTAGTTGGAGTGAATTCTCACCACCAAGTTTCCAACATAGTGGTATCAGAGCTTTGAGTGATAAAATGGCCAACAACAACAATCTTTTCCAAGTACCTCGTCTCACTAAAGAAAATTATAGCACTTGGTGTATTCGCATCAAGGTTTTACTTGGCTCACAAGATGTATGGGAGATAGTTGACAAAGGATATACGGAACCTGAAAATGAAGCTTCTTTGACTCAAGGGCAAAAAGATGTTTTGTGTAATACAAGGAAGAAGGATCAAAAAGCTCTCACCATAATCCATCAAGCACTTGATGATGCAACATTTGAGAAGATTTTCGAAGCAACCACTTCCAAGCAAGCATGGCAGATTTTGGAGAATAGTTTCAAAGGTGTGGATCAAGTCAAGAAAGTGCGGCTTCAAACATTGAGAGGTGAGTATGAAGCTTTACATAAGAATGAATCTGAGTCAGTTTCAGATTATTTTACAAGAATTTTAAAAGTTGTAAATGATATGAAAAGATATGGTGAGAAGGTGGATGATAGCCAAGTTGTTGAAAAGATTCTTCGTTCTCTAGACGAAAAATTCAATTTTATTGTTGTAGCTATTGAAGAATCAAAAGATTTAAGTATGATGTCAGTTGATCAACTCATGGGTTCTTTACAAGCCCATGAAGAAAAACTTTTGAAAAAGAAGAAAGATTCCATGGATCAACTATTGCAAACAAAGCTACAACTAAAAAGCAAGGAAGATAATCAAGAGAAAAGTCAGAATGGACGAGGTCGAGGCCATGGTAGAGGTCGCGGACATGGTAATTCTCGAGGACGAGGAAGAGAAGGAAATTATTTTCAAAAAAGAAATGAAGACGGTGGTGGCAATCAGCATCCTAGTTCATCACGAGGTCGTGGGAGACAAAGTTACTCAAGACCATATGGAAGACAAAATGATAATAAAAGGTATGACAAAAGCCAAGTTGAATGTTATAATTGTCATAAGTTTGGCCATTATTCTTGGGAGTGCAGAAATAAAGTTGAAGAAAATGCAAATTACACTGAGGAGAAGAACAAAACTAGTGAGCCCACCTTACTTTTGGCATGCAAAGCTGAAGAAACATGTGAAAGAAATGTTTGGTATCTTGACAGTGGCGCAAGTAATCATATGTGCGGGTGCAAATCAATGTTCGTGGAGCTTGATGAATCTATAAGCGGTAATATTACCTTCGATGATGCAACAAAAATTCCGGTAAAAGGGAAAGGTAATATTTTGATTCGCTTGAAAAATGGAAAGCATGAATTCATTTCTAATGTTTATTATGTGCCAAATATGAAAAATAATATTTTGAGTTTGGGACAACTTTTGGAGAAAGGCTATAATATTTCCATGAATAATTATAGTCTTTCAATTAGAGATCAATATGAGAACTTGATTGTCAAAGTACCAATGATGAAAAATCGAATGTTTTTGTTAAACATTCAAACTGATGTTGCTAAATGTCTAAAATCTTGCTTGAAAGATTCATCATGAGTTTGGCATTTAAGGTTTGGGCATTTAAATTTTGGTGGCTTAAAATTGTTGGCAAAGAAGAACATAGTGAATGGATTGCCATATATTGAGCACCCAAATCAGTTTTGTGAAGGATGCATTTTTGGAAAACAATCAAGAAAGAGTTTTCCAAAAGAATCCTTTTCAAGAGCAAAGAAACCATTGGAGCTCGTGCATACGGATCTTTGTGGACCCATCAAACCAAGTTCTTTCGGTAAGAATAATTATTTTCTATTATTTATTGATGATTTTAGCCAAAAAACTTGGGTTTATTTTGTAAAAAAAAAATCAGAAGTATTTGGAACATTTAAAAAATTCAAAGCTTTCGTTGAAAAAGAAAGTGGTTATTTTATAAAAGCTTTGAGATCTGATAAAGGAGGTGAATTTACTTCAAAAGAATTCAATAAATTTTGTGATGAAAATGGAATTCGACGACCCCTTACAGTTGCATGGACACCACAACAAAATGGTATTGCTGAAAGAAAAAACAGGTCCATCTTAAATATGGCACGGAGCATGCTGAAGAGCAAAAAGATGCCAAGAGAATTCTGGGCTGAAGCTATAGAATGTGCAGTGTACCTTTCTAATAGAAGTCCTACCAGGAGTTTATGGAATGTGACTCCTCAACAAGCTTGGAGTGGATGGAAGCCTAGTGTTGCTCATTTGAAGATCTTTGGGAGCATTGCATATGCTCATGTGCCAAATCAGAAGCGTTCAAAGCTTGATGATAAAAGTGAGAAATTTGTTTTCATAGGTTATGATTCAAGTTCAAAAGGCTACAAGCTCTACAATCCAAGTAGTGGGAGAGTTGTTGTGAGTAGAGATGTTGTTTTTGATGAAGAATCCACTTGGGATTGGAATGCTCGAGAAGAAGATTATGCTTTCTTTCCTTTTATTGAAGAAAGCAATGATGAAACACCTCAGGAGCCTACAAGTCCACCATTTCCTAATCATGATGAATCACCTTCATCATCTTCAGAAGAAAGTCCTTTTGCTGGACCCCGTGGCTGGAAAAGTTTGAGAGAAGTTTATGATGAAACTGAAGAAGTAAATAATCTCACCTTATTTTGTCTTTTTGCAGATAGTGAACCAATTGATTTTGCAGAGGCTAGCAAGGATAAAAGATGGGTGAAAGCAATGGATGAAGAAATTCAAGCAATTAACAAAAACAACACTTGGGAGCTTGCTACTCTTCCTAAAGGGCAAAATGCAATTGGAGTCAAATGGGTGTTCAAGACTAAAAAGAATGCTAAAGGAGAAGTGGAGAGATACAAAGCAAGATTAGTTGCGAAAGGTTACAGTCAACGTCAAGGTATAGATTATGAAGAGGTGTTTGCTCCTGTTGCTCGCTTGGAGACCATAAGATTGATTATCTCATTGGCTGCCCAAAACAAATGGAGTATCAATCAGATGGATGTTAAGTCCGCTTTCTTGAATGGTTACTTAGAGGAAGACGTTTATGTAGAACAACCTCTTGGCTATGTTGTGAAAGGTCAAGAAGGTAAATTCTTAAAATTGAAGAAAGCTTTATACGGACTAAAGCAGGCCCCAAGAGCATTGAATAGCAGAATTGACAAGTACTTCCAAGAGAATGGTTATACTAGATGTCCATATGAACATGCTATTTACTCAAAAACAAACAAAAATGGAGATATATTGCTTGTATGTTTGTATGTGGATGATTTGATTTTTACAGGAAACAATCCAAGCATGTTCAAAGAATTCAAGGAAGCGATGATTCAAGAATTCGAGATGACAGACATTGGGCTGATGTCATATTATCTTGGCATTGAAGTGAAGCAAATGGAGGAAGGAATTTTCATTTCTCAAGAAAGATATGCTAAAGAAATACTTGAGAAGTTCAAGATGATCGATTCTAAACCGATGGCAACACCTGTTGAGACTGGAATCAAGTTATCAAAATATGAAGAAGGTAAAGCTGTTAATCCAACATATTTCAAGAGCTTGATTGGAAGTTTGAGATATCTAACTTGTACAAGGCCAGATATTCTCTTTGGTGTTGGACTAGTTAGTCGTTTTATGGAATCTCCAACAGCTACTCATTTGAAAGCAGCAAAGAGAATTCTCCGTTATCTCAAAGGTACACTTGATTATGGGTTGTTTTATTCTTTTACTGAAGATTATAAGCTCAAAGGTTATTGTGATAGTGATTGGGTTGGAGATGTTGATGATCGTAAAAGCACTACTGGATTTGTGTTCTTTATGGGTAATACTAGTTTTACATGGAATTCTAAAAAACAACCCATTGTGACCTTGTCTACTTGTGAAGCTGAATATGTTGCTGCTACATCGTGTACTTGTCATGCAATATGGTTGAGAAATTTGTTAAAAGAAATGGGAATCATGCAGAATGAAGCAACAGTGATTAATGTGGACAACAAGTCAACTATTGCTTTGACAAAGAATCCAGTATTCCATGATCGAAGTAAGCATATTGATACAAGATTCCATTTCATCAGAGAATGCATTTCAAAAAGGGAGATTCATGTGAAATATGTGAAGACAGAAGACCAAGTTGCAGATATTTTCACCAAGCCTCTCAAGGTTGATGTATTTTGCAGAATGAGAACCTTATTTGGAGTTCGTAAAAAAATCATGTTTAAGGGGGGATGTTGGAAATTAAACATGATTTATATAGACACAAGCATGCATGAATCATGGAGGAGTTTAATTATAGATATATCTAGAAGTTTGTGTTCATGTATTTAGAATATTCATGTATTTGGAGAGTTCATGTATTTAGATAATTTATGACATTTAATAAGATACATGTATGTGAGAGTGCATTGTATTGTAGTTATGAGAGTTTATCCATAACTCTCTCTTGAGTCCTATAAATACCTAGGTGGTATTGTCATTCATGTAAGTGTGAGGAAACTTGAAATTTGAGAGTGGGCAATGGTGAGAAACAAAATTGTATGAAGTTAGAAAAGTTCATAAAAAAGTTTATTTCTCCTTCCAAAATATTTGTCTAATCCTTATTTAGTTGGAGTGAATTCTCACCACCAAGTTTCCAACATCCACTATTCTCCGTCAGTCACAAAAATGAGATGCTATCAGAATCACCTTTGTTGTCCAACACGACAACCTCCACCTTTCAACTGTGAAGTGACTTGGGCAGCATCATTAACTACCAGTTTATTAAGAACAGACACTTGGCTAGTCACTTGTTTCCTGGACTCAGTAGGAACCTGCATGGCTTCAGTTCCCCTTTCCATGGCTTGTGCATTTGTGACATCCATATGGTTAACCCCTTTATTACTAAACTCAAATGAAAATTTGCATGGAATCACTTACCAGTGGACTTGGTCGACGTGGAAGATTTAAATTTCCCTCCACTCAAGTCACAAAGATTTTCTCCTTAACATTCTTTGCAATTTCAGAATTAAAAGCACCCGAGAAATCCTCCACCTGAGACTCCTGGAAATTTGCCTCTACCTTTCCTACACTTCCGAAATTGGATCCCACGAAAAATGCCTTCCCCGAATCACGTAACAGAGGGGGACCAGCCTGAAAATCCTCCGCCATCGAGCCTACCCGCTGTCTCTCCAAGGATATACTTTCCTCCCTCATTGAGCTCCACCGCCGTCCACCATAAGAAGAGCCACTATTATCTTTTTATTCCCAACCCACCAGGCCTTCCCTGTCCTAGCCGCACGCAACCAGCTACCATACTGAAACTGTCCATTTGCACCTCTCTGGACATTTTCGGCTAAGCACTCTTTCACCCCATGCCGCAACACTCTGCATGTGAAGCAAAAGTCAAGAAGCATTTCATAGCGAAAGTCCACCCAAACAAGAGAGCCCTTTGAACCCAACCGGATTGTAGTCCCCCTTCAAAGACGTTGAGTGATGTCAACTCGAACTCGAACTCGCATGTAAGCTCTCCAGCATCTGCCATTCTTATCAGCGTCGACATCAATACAAGTAGGAATTTGGTTTCCTACCAGTTGACCCATCGGCTTTAACATACCGAGAAAGGTGGATTATGAACCTGTATCCAGAAGTTGGTATAGTGGAAAGCTGCCTCCCTAGGATTTTGCCGTTCATGAACTTGACTTTTTGAGCACCAGTGGAGCCTTGTTGAACACCCATGGTCCCATCTCCAATATCCTGTGCTTCTGTTTATCATAATCGAAAGAAAAAATGAAAAATATCCTGCCCTATGGATTGGTCATCTAAACCCATTTCAGCCCGCCAAACCTTATTGATTACATCAACGAAAACAGTCTTATTGAAAGGCCTTTTAGTAAGGATATTACCTAGTAAACAGTTTTTCATACCCTCCATGCCACTAGCAAGTAATGAGTCGTCCACTCCAACGACCTCTTGTTCCTCTTCCGAAATTGTGAAGGACGATCACTTAACTATCTCCTCCATGAAAACAACCAACACTAAATAGAAAAAACTCATTGCAGAGGCTGATCAATGATTGCTGACACCCTCTCATAGGGAAAACACGTGCTTAGAAAATTTTTAAAAGTTATAAAACTTCTCAAAAATACTTTCATTGTTCTTATTATCCATAAAAAATTTCTCATCTCAATTCAGTAAAATTCGTTAGTATATCATCAAAGAGTTCTTACAAATCTTAAAACAACATATTCCTAATTGGAGAATCTTAATATAATTTGGGTGGCTCTGTTACCATCTTAAAAACTTCTCACTTCTATCTACTTTGTGCACCCATTAAAATGTAAAAATTATTATTTTTTTCTTTTTGTTCCCTACTTCTTACATCCTATAATGAACTTAAATCATTCTTATATACTATAGATAACTTTAGTTTTTTTCTCAGTAAACGCCGTTATGCAATACAGTGCTCGTAGAAGAAGAAGAAGAAGAAGAAGAAGAAATGCAATACAGTGCTCGTAGAAGAAGAAGAAGAAGAAGAAGAAGAAGAAGAAGAAGAATAAAACCCTTTTGTTTTAATAATAATAAGAAGAAGAAGAAGAAGAAGAAGAAAAAAGGACATGAAAAGAAAGATTTTCTATTCAAAATAAAAACAATTATTAAAGACAAATATATGTATCGATATTATATACAAACAAAACAATTTTTTTTTTTTTCTTAAAATGATTTTTTCCATCATAAAAATAATAATGAAACTTAGAATGAACATAAGAAATATCAACTATCTGTTGATAACTTGATATCTACAACTGTATACAGCAGAATACATAGAAAATTTAACAGTATTTACACTTTATAATAAAAAAATTGAAAAAAGGTATAAGAACAAAAATACATCCCAAAAACCTTCTGTCTTCATTCTTGTCGATGAATAGAGATCCTGCCTTTGACATACAGAACAAACACTAACTCTATCTTTGCCTCTCAAAAAAGCTTTGCAGACATTGTTTTCCATATAAAAAATTAAAATATTACCCACAACAGCGGCTGAGGAGAGGCGGTCTTGGCTGGTGGCAAGGAGGGGGGCAAAGACGAGAGAATCTTAAGAAGAGTGATGCATGGCTGAGCAACGGCTAGGCATAATAAAGGAGGACGAGAGACAAAGCTCGCAAGTTAATTGGAAAACCAAATAATTGGTGTCATGTTTAACTAGTACCGAAGAACTAGAATGAGTTTTTCTAGTACCTCTCTGAATAAATAGACCCTAATATCTTTTTTTTTTTTTTCCTTTTTTTGCAAAGAAAAAAAAAGCTTATAAATAAGGGCTTTCTCTCTCTCATTTTCTAACCTCTCTCTCTCTCTCTCTCTCTATCAGTTCTTTCTCTCTATTCCTCCATCTCTCTTGTTGTCTCCTCGTTGTTTCCTCCTCCATTGCCATCAATCAGCAGCAACAAAGCCTCCTCCTCCATTGACAGTGACCAACCAACACTTTCATCTTTCTTTTTCTTTTTCTTTTTATTTGGTTCTAGGTCGAAATCCTCCATCACTATCCACCTACCATTGCCTTTCTTTTTTTTTTTTTTTTTTTTTTTTTAATGAAACCAACTGGTTCAAACCAAAACTAGATAGTTTCTATTTATTTTATTTCATCCCCTTCTTATGATTTTATTTATTATTTTTTTGTGGATGTTATTGATGAATATGATTGTTATCGATGTCGTTGACTGTGAATGTCCAATTTAATGGCCTGTGGGACATCCATATTGAAATTTTGAAGCTATTGCAAAATACATCGTTTTTCTTGGCGGTCTTGCAACTTGTCATGTATTGTAATCTCACAAGTTTTTCAAGTACCATAACTGTTATGTTGCAAATTCCCTACTCTAATTCTTGATCCGATCATGCACTTTGTTTTCCGATTCATTGACTAATCTTTGTGCATATTTTTAGATTTTAATGATTGAAACCCTATGCTATCCCAGGGATTGTAGTGAAAGTATATCAAACTTTTGCTTGCAGTGGGTTTTCTTATTTATAAATTCATTGATCTAAGTTCAAATATACTAGTTCCTGCAAACTTGAAAGCATTCCATTAGAGTTCCTCCCCATTTTATCATTTCTAACTTAGTTGATGGTGGAATCAAGTATGAAAGAAAGCTTTAAAAAGAAATAAAGTGCATTGTGAACTCAGAAAAGAATTAGATAATGATAGCTCTGATGTGAAAATGCATTATATGTAGAGAAAGAAGCCACAAAGGTCCCCCATGTGCTTTTACTGTTAGACAAATTCAGCTTATAAATGATCCGTTCTGTGAAGATGCATAGTATAAAGCTCCATCTCTCTCCATGGGTCAACTTGCTTGATAGTTCAGGAAGTCTCTTCCTCACACTATACCAGTGCTGATTTCATCTTAAGTAGAGATCAATTCTGCTGAAACAGAAATGTCTGTTGAAATAGACAAAGCTCTTCATATTTGTTTCTACAAATTTCATCTTGTCAAGGATTTTATTGTCAAAGAAGATGGTCACAAAACAACAATCATTGCCCCAAACTTATTAATCTAATATCCTGAAGGCCCACATGATATGTGCTTTTTTTTTTTTCGATCTCCTTATGAGAAAAATCATCTGAAGTGCTAAGTTATTGTGCAAGATGTTATATAAAACATTAAATCTGTACAATCTAATCTAACAAAAACTAGTAAATAAGTTTCTTGGCCCAATGTTGTGATTGTCTAAACCTAGATGTAGAAGACTTATAAACAGAGTTAATGGAGGTCTTCAGAAAGGAGCAATAGTGCTGAGGATGCCCTTAAGTACATATAAACTAAGAAGTAGAATTGTGGGGATTAAGATAAAAATGCTAAAGGGGTTGTAACACTCTAAAATCATGATGTTACTAGACCATTCATGTTCATAATGTAGGTCAATTATAGCCATGGAGGTTGGGGAATGTCTTCTTGAGTCAATTTCCTAGTATTTGCTCAATGAACATGAATAAGTTTCCTGGTTCAGGTTCAAGAGATAGGCACTTGAGGTTTTAAATGTTTGTGCGTTTTAGGACTTACGGTGGTCAGTGGGACTTACAATATTCTATCAAAAATTGTCTGGTTGTGTAAACATTCAATCCTAAGAAAAAAAAGGTCTCTTAATTGGTCTGGCAACTTTAACAGAAGAGAAGGTATTCAAGCACAGTAAATAGACCTACTTAACTAGTGAAGCAATCTAGATCTAGCCATGATGCCAAAGATCACATGCCTAACTAAACATTTTGCCAGTGATAAGGTTGTGAGGCTTGCAAATATCTAATTTAGGTGTTAGGTGTTAGGGTTATATGCCCTAAGAGCTTATAATTTGTAAATATTTAAATTAAATAATAAATAAAATATGTTTATTTTTATATGCATTTATGAAATGTTTGCTTCATACAAATATCATGTAACATCCATGATTACTTATGTAATTTCAAACTAAGTATATAAGTGTTATATATAAGAGGATTTAGTTTGAGATCAGTAATCTAAAAAGTCCGTAGAAAGCAAACAAAGTTGGGTACTTTGCTTGTGGTAAATCTACAGTTGCGGTCCATTTTATATTTGATACGATGATCTTATCCGGGATCATTCATGTGGCGACATGAAAATGGTGGCACCTTATATAATAGAGATTATATAGGACTGGACGATAAAATGAATTTCTTATTAATATCCGTTAAATAAAGAAATTCATATTTATTAAATAGATGATCATATATGGATTGATTTTAATCCTGAGTGTTTTATGGACTCCTATTTGTTAAGTCATAGCTTTTGATTTACATGGGTGAGACTGTTATATATTTACGGTCAATAAGCTTCGTACTTTGGAGATATGATTTAATAAATGGCTGGGAACATTTTACACAATAGTGGAATCTACTCCTTCTTGCGAGAAGTAGATGAGTAGTTCCCTTTAAGTGTTGATTCAGGTCTTGAACAATAAGAGCGCTCGACTTTTTGTTTATAAGTAAACAGAAAGATAAATTCATAAATTGTCATGAATATATTGTTAATTAGAGAATCAATGGTACTTATTGAAATAAGATATAATTAGAGAGGTATAACGGACTTTAATGACCTAGCTCTAATTATGAATTACTTGTGGAGGATCGAACCATATGAAATGATTAAATCAATGGACACTGAAAATTCAAATTGTATAAAACATCTACAATTTTGACAATGCAACCTTGGGTTTTTAGTGGAGTAACTCTAAGGTTAATAATAGTGAATTATTCAATTAAAGAGTTTAATTAATAATTTCGATATTATTGGAGCTCAAATTGTAGGTCCATTGGGTCCCCTTGCTAGCTCATAACCACATAAAGAAATAAATGAAAGAATATAATTGGATTGTCCAATTATTAATGTCACATGGACATGTTCACGAATTATTTAAATAATTTGATTATTTAAATATATGTAATTATTTAATTAAGTGTTAATTATTTAATTATCTGTAGAGATTATGAGTTCAATTTTTAATGGTGTCATTAAATTATTTATGATTTAGAATCATTTAATTTAATGAAAAGTCTTTTAATTAATGGAAATAGTAATTTAATTTAATTGGAATTAGATTCCATATTAAATTGAATTAAAGAAGTTTTAATAGGAATTAGATTCCATATTAAATTAAAAGTAAAGAGTTCTTGACTAATAAGGAATTTGATTCCATATTAGATATGAACTATATTTTCTAATTTAAATAGGAAATTGTATTCCTTGTTAAATTGGAAAACTCTAACTTACCATTATAAAATGGTGTTTTATGTTGGTAACAATAGTGAGAATTTTTTGGCTACTTAAACAAAAAACTTCCATTAATTAAAAACACCAAATTATTCCATCTCACATAATAATCTTTCATAAAAGATTTCGTGATTTGATTCTTCGAAATTGTGCCCACACACAATTTCTTTTGTGAAGAGTCATAGTAAGGAAGATCGAATGGTGAATAATTTGCGAATCAAAAGGGATCAATTCAATATTCATGCAAATGTAAGATTCGATTTTATTAATTTAATTATTGAATTGTTATTACTAGCATCGATTGGGTATGTTTTTGTTTGGAAATTTTTTTTTAAATCCACGTTTCCGCATTAAATCCAAAATCAATTTTTCCCTTCATTAGGTTAGTGTGGGGTTTACTTGTTTGTTAAGGTAATTGTACTTGCAATTCTGCAGACTGAAAGGTCTTTAATCTGTGAATATACTGGTGCTTTGATGCGAGAACCACCAAAACATTTTCAACCTCACAAAAAGTAAGTGTTCTTTATTGGTTCTTTGTACGTTATCGTTTGTCACAAAAGATCCCTACTTTTTTCCAGTTTTATGCCTCCTAGTTCCATGTATTTTGGGTTCAAAAGTTTCTTCATTTAGTGTATTCTTTTTATTATCTTTTACTTTCTATTGGTTAGTTGGGACCAGATTTTACTTTTATTAGTACTTTATACTGCCAACCATCTTTCTTTTCTTTTTTTTCTTTTTTTTTAAATTAACTAAAAGCATTGTGTGGCTAGGATCGTAACTCTTATAGCAAACAAATTATGAGTTGGCTCATAGTTTTGTCATATATTTTGTTAATCCAGCTGTTGATGTTATTATTTTAAGTTTCTACTTATGATTTCAGCTCAACTTTTCTGTGTATTCTTCAGTGAGAACATCAAGTTTTCTACTCAGGAACTATCCGAGATAAAAAGAGTTTCAAATGGAGAGTTGCGTCTCCTTGGATTCAAGCCATTAAGTTGCTTAAAAGATTATCACAACTTGAGGCCATCAACATTTGTTTTCCCCAGTGACAAGGTTGTTTTCGTGTCCTTAATAGTACAACAAATACCGTTTTGCCAAAGTTCTTGCCCGTCTCATTTATTTACATTGTTTTCTTTAATTTCTTGATGGTTCATTGTGCTTTTTCAAGTTTTTAACATATGGTCATGCTCCATGCACTTGATATTTCTCGAAGATATATGCTGGTTATTTTTTCATTCTATTTTATTTTCTCATCCTTTCTCTCTCTCACTCTCTCTCTCTATACGTGCACCGTAGAGAGCCGAGTTGGGTAGTCTAAGCTTATATTACAAATTTGTATACAAAATGACTATGCTTTTAAAAATAATGAAGAATTGCATATAAACCTGGCTTTTATAGAATGTCAAATCAAATCCCTTGTATCTTGGAAAATAGCAAAATCTCTCAAGAGTTAGTTTATTATTAGCTGACTTAGGTTAAATTGAATATAATAGTATTATTTAAGTCATTTGCTACATGACTAGGAAAAAAAAATTAAAACAATGGGAAACTAAATTATTAATTAAAAGTTCTAAAAAATATACGATAGAGAATATTTTAAAATTTGAAAGAAAATCTTATAAATTAACAGAAGTATGAAAAATAATATATCAATTGGTGTATTATGTTTTGTTTGAATTCATTGTATAGAGAATCCAATTATCTACATAAAAGGCACATGTCAAGAGAATTTATAGGGGAAGTATGGCACTGTATGGGTTCGATTAGTACAGTACTATGAATGATAGAATTTGTATAGGCACCCACAGATACTAACCCAAGATTAAACATACAGTAATTTTAATATTATATCCTCCAAATTTATGTCATACCTCAATATCGTGATCCTACAGTTTTCTCTAGAATTATTGTTGCCTTGGTTTGGTAAGCTAATAGTGGCAAACCCAAAAATTCATATGAGATAAGACGCACTATAATAAAACATAATATATACAATAATGCTAAAATCCAACTATAATGTAAATACTATTAATTAACATACCAATACATATCAAACTTATATGTATATATATCACATTGATTGATAATAATCACATATGTTTAGATGTAATAAGAAAAATATATTATGATAAGCAATTTTAGAATGCAATCATTTTTTTTTTTTGGGTCAAGTGTATGCACATCCCAATATATATCGATCACATTTAGTTATTGTAATCGCATATGTTTAGTTGTAATAAAATATAATAAAGATATAATAAAATATAATCAGTATTTTTAAAATGCAATCACTCATATTTTTTGTCAAGTGTATGCATACCTCAGATGTATGCTAGAATGTGCTCTCTCTCTCTCTATATATATATATATGTATGTATGTATAAAGTTGTTTATAATATACTTAGGTATTGATACATCTGAATTGTTTATATTCTAAAATTAATTATTGTATTTTATTATATCTGATTACAACTAAATATGTCTAATTATAACAAAAGATGGTTAATTATTATAAATATGATCTGACTCATTTAGTTATAATCAGATATAATAAATACATAATTGGATATAATAAAATATAATTAATAATTTTATAATATAATCATTCATTTGTAGTTGTCAAGTGTATCTATATCCAAGTATGTAGTAGAATGTGCATATATATAGTGTTTTTATAATCAGGACGTTCTAACTTTAAAAAGTTAGAAAGAACCAATCAAATTCATTTATTTCATTTGAATTAAAAGGAGAGAATTTATTTTAGGAAAACGAATGCAAACAAATTTAATTCATCCATTCTATTTAAATTAAATATGAGAGAGAATTTATTTTTGAAGAAAGAATGTAATGGATGAATTTGATTGGTTAGTCCTAACTTTTTAAAATTATGACGTTTTGATTATAAAAGTACTTTATATATATATATATATATAAATTAATCATGCCAAAAGTCTATTAAAACTAATTGAGCTTAAATACTATATATATGACTAAGAATTTTACACATAAAGTATTATGAGACTCCCATAATAAATGAAGAAAACTCCTAACACATGCTTGTAAGTATGAATGATGGGACTTAAACTTCTATCATAGATGTAAATATGAAGTGCACTAATTATTTGAGCTATAAATAGATGTGAATTTGAAATGAATGAATAAATTACATCATTATTGAGTTCTATAGTATTACTATTTATTGCAAAAATAATATTAAAAGACTAATATCATAGCATAATATATGATTTTATAAGAAAATTATTGAATGAGAAATTTCATATCAAATCAAATAACACACCCAATAAATGAACTTGGATAAAACCATACTTATATTGTAATTAAAATATTTTTAAGAAATAAAATCAATAAATAATAAAATTAACACTATCGTAAAACAAAAGAAATGAAAGATAAAAAATAACTTAAACATCCTAATCTATTGACAATTTTGATCCTACAATTTAGAAAAAGAAAGTTCACAAATTAGAAGTTGGTTAAGTTAAAAATATTACAATTCATATAAATGAAAAATTCAAAAGAAATACAATAATAGAGTATAATAATTTAATAATGAAATTAAGAATTCACTAATTTGTAAACCAACGGCTTTTTGCACATTAACATGTTATCTCGATTTTGGTAAATCAAAGACATTTTTCATATGGGATAAGCCCATTCTCCGCCACCCACCCACTGCCAATAGTTTGGCATAATAGCAAAAATCCCTCATAAATTTAAAAAATCACTAATATCCCCATATTGATTTTCGAAATAGATAAAAACCCCCCTTGTAGTTCATTAAAATATCTAAAAAAAACCTTTTACTGTTAACTTGGACGTTAAAAGTAAATATTTGACCATTAACATGAGAGGACAAAACTATCAAAATAAAATAAAATTTTAAAATTTAATAATATTTAATAAACTACCAATTTAATATTTAAAATTAAAAAAAAAAAATCTACTGTCTAGCTCTAAAATGAACAGTGATGATTAAAACTATTAATTTTTTTTGAATTAGTAAAAAAATTTTAAAATATTAATAATTTTTTTCTAAAATTATGTCCACCATCCATCAACGACATAATTAAAAAATTAAAAATAAAAACTTAAGAACCCAGAAACTCCCTCTCTCTCTCTCTCTCTCTCTCTCTCTCTCTTCCTCTCTTCTTCTCTTTCTCTTTGTCAGTGATAGATCTCCATCGATAGAGACCTAGTTCTAGGTCTCTATTAATGGAGACCTAAATTGGGTTTCTGGCGATGGAAACCCAAACGTTGGGTTTCCGTAGTCGAAACCAACCTTTGGGTTTCTATCATCGAAAACCTAGAAGTTTCTTGGGTTTCTGATGATGGAAACTTAGAAACAAAAGAAACCCAGAAGTTTTATGGGTTTTCATGGTCGGAATCCTAGACGTTTCTAGGTTTCCAAGCATTCAGAAAACCCAGAAGTTTCCTGGATTTTCGGCACTGGAAGCCAAGGAAACTTTTGGGTTTCTAGACTACTTTTTTTTTTTTTTTTTAATGTTGTTGTGTTTAATATTATTGTTGGGGTTTGGTGATAATGATGTTGTTGTTGCAGTTAGGGTTCATGTTCATGTTAGTGATGATGATGTTGCTCTTGTGTTTAATGAATTTCTTGGATGTGTTTTTCATTGGAGTTGGAGATCCAATTTGGAGATTGGATCTCCAACTTTTTTATTTTTTAAAATTTTATTTTATAGAAAAAATTAATGAATTTTTTATTTTTAATTGAGGCACAGTATGGACATTTTGCATAGTGTTGTTGTCGAAAACCTTGTTTCACTAATAGAGTTAACAGAAAGGGAAAAATGAGATTTCTTTAAATTATATGGGTAATTAGTGATTACGTTAAACAACAAGGGGGAAATCGAGATTATACCTTTTCATATTTATGCATTGCCTCGGTTTGGTAAACCAATGACTTTTTGGTAAGCCATCAACTTTTTCCATACTTCTGCATTACCTTGGTTTGGTAAACCAATGGCTTTTTAGGAAACCATCAACTTTTTCCATATTTCTACATTGCCTCGGTTTGGTAAACCAACGGCTTTTTTCATGTTTATGCATTGCATCAGTTTTGTAAACCAACGGCTTTTTAGTAAACTAGTGACTTTTTTCAGAGTAATGATTCTCTATCATTCTTTTTTTATTTTTATTTTTTTGCTTTTTGGTTAATCTTTTGATAACCTACTGACATATTAGCATTTAAAAAAATTGATGATCAAGATTAATAGATTTTTTCTCTTTCATATATCACTCAAATTTAAATTGCTCTCATAAAAAAATTAATACTATATCAATATTGACAGAGAATTCTTATCCCTTTCTTCATATTAACACGTTGCCTTAGTTTGATAAACCAATGACTTTTTCCATGTGTTGCCTTAGTTTGATAAGCCCATGGTTTTCATTAAATTCACACATATCTTGGTTTGGTTGTTCAACTTTTCTATAAATTAGATGTTATTTAGCTTTTGAAAACCACGAAATTTATAATGAATTCAAAGATACTTTAGAGGGTTCAAGAGTTATGATTTGAAATTTGAAGTAAAATCAAATTCATTAATTGAAGCTCATTGATATATAGAATGGATGGCATGGGGAAACTAAGGGCATTATCGGTGATTTGGGTGCATTTGGAATCACAATTGATTTCATATTCTGTGGATCAATGATATTATTATTATTATTATTATTTTTCTTTTAGGTATTGGAATAAACCCATGAGACAATCAGGGACTAAGCTGGTAAGACTCTAATGGTGCGATCCGGATAAGCGGCCTCATATGACTGAAAGCCACCCATACCAGAATGGGAGACAATCTATGTACATGAAAGAAAACCCCACTTTTTATTGAGTAGATCAATGGTACTATTCTAGACTCATTTATATTTTCGACATTTTTTTTTTTTTTGGTTGATTTACATAAGCAAGTTTCTATTAATTATGTGTTGATTAGCATGCAATGAAGTAAATCAAATAACTCAATATAATTTGTGGTGCAACTTAGTGAAGAGATGTCAAAGCCCTGAAGAAAGCTCTGCAAATCATTCATGGCTAAAGGGAGAATGCAAAGCAATGGAAAGGTAGGTATAAATTTCTGTATTTCTTAGAATACAGATTGAATTCTTTGATGGACATTTGGAAAAAAAAAAAAAACTTAACTAGAGATTTAAAAAATCATGACATTTTGCCCTTGCTAATTCCAATTTAGGATTTCATCTAACAAAATGTTATTACATGAAATGAACACAAGTTATTGTGTTGTAAGTAATATTTTTTTTAGATTGACGTGGCTTTCACAATCCGAGGCTATATATTATCGGTTAGCTAATTTACATAAGAGGTGTTTTTTTTTTTCCTTTTTTCCTGTTATAACATCAAGAAAAGACATTCTTCTAAAGAATCTAGAAGTGGTAGAAGTTGGAAAGAAACTCCAGTGTTTTTTTTTTTTTTTTTTTAAATTACTTTGAGGTTAGCAATATATACAACTTTCTTTTTATTTTTTGAAGATAGACTTGATTTAAAGTACATTATTCACTAACATCAAATGGCTATTTGACAAATTTGATTAATTTTTTCTTTTCATTTTGTTTGATTATTTTTAGATTTATTCATTATTTGTCACATTGATTTATTGTGCAACTGCATTGATGGATGGAGTAACCTTCTCCCAACAACTATATTTGTGACACTTAAGGAATCACAAGTGATAATGTAAGCTGCAAGGCATATCAATACTTATGATATAGCTTATTTTATTCGGAACCGTCCATAACTACAAAAAATTTTCATTGATGAAAGTGTATCCGATAGTTACTTTAATGAAAAGTTTTTCTAACTATGGACAATTTTTGATAAAACAAGCTATATCATAAGTATTGATAAGCCTTACACTTTGCATTATCACTGACCATTCCTTATTCAAGTGCTGCAAATATAGTTATTGGGAGCATATTGCTCATGTGGGATCGAAAGGAAGGAGCAACATGCTCCCAACAACTATGTTTGCGGCACTTCAAGGAATTGCAGGTGAAAAAGCAAGTTGCAAGGTTTATTAATACTTATGATATAGCTTGTTTTATCAGGAATTGTCCACAGTAGTGGACAATTCCTGATCAAACAAATTATATCATAATTATTGGTAATATCACCTTGCACTATCACCTTCAATTCCTTCAAGTGTTGCTAGTATAGTCATTGGAAGCATGTTGCTCTTTCATTGTGATCGCACATTAATTCTATGTGAAAATAAGGAGTAAACTTAGAAATAGTCAATCAAAAAGAAAGGAAAAAAAAAAAAAAAACTAATCTTGTTTCTTAATTAGCCACTTTATGTTATCGGATAATGTATTAATTAAAGTAAATTATATTTATCTTTAAAATATCGAATAATGGATGTAGAAGTGGCTGAAGTTGGAGCAGAAAACCCAAACTTCTAAAGGATACGGAGTTTGACAACTCTTGAATTAGTTGTATATATCTATATTGTTCACGCATCAGCAAGAAGCTTTTGATTATTTTTTCGTGATTTTCTTGTATATTTTATGTAAATATATATGTTTATATAGCCCATCTGGAGATGTAACAAATGTAAAAATCTCTATACAATGAAATTATTTATAAGTTTCAATCAATTCTAATTTGAGTTCTTTGCAATGGAAATTGAGTAAATAAATATTATTAAGGGATATTTATAATTTACCCCAACTTTTGATCATAATGTGAAAATGATCCCAATAGTTTCGTAATCAACCATTTTTGCCCTGCCGTTAGTTTTTCCATTAAAAAGTTAGCATTGACACATACAAAGCAATAAATGACTTCTTTTCTTTTGATTTAAATTTAATTAAAATAAAATTATAAAATAAAAATTATAAAACAAAATTATAAAAGAAGATCTCCACTGTCCATCTTTAAGATGGATATGGGAGATCAAAATTAATTTAATAAGAATAAAAAAAAAAAATGAATGAAAAATAATATATATTTTTAAAAAATAATATTTATTTATTTTATTAAAAATTATTCTGTAAAATTTTATTAAAAATAAAAATAATAAATTTCTACTTTCCATATCTGAGATGGATGGTGGCGATTAATGAATTAGAAAAAAAAAAGAGACAAAATTATTGCATACAAAAAATTTAAAAAAAAATTAATTGAAGGTCTGAATTATGAACTTGAAGATAATTTTGAACTTGAAGATCTATACTCACAAGCTAGATCTTAAAAAAAAAAATCTCAATGATTTTTTTATATTAAATCTTAACAAATTGTTGAAAAAATAAAAAGAAGAAGAAAAATTCAATTGAAGATTTGGAATTCAAATCTTCAATGAAAAATTAAAATCTTTAAAATATAAAACAAACAAAACTAGAAAAATTTAAAAAAATTAGGAAAAAAAAAAAAGAAACCTAGAACTTCAACATCAAATCAACAACCCAAAATTTAAACTCTTGATCACAACCCCTCACAACCAATCCATCACAACCAATTTTCATTCCAGTAAAACCAATCAACATAATAACATTATAAATAAAATTATCTTTTTGATTCAGGTATTGGAACCTTGATGAAAAACCTTTATTTGGGTCGATGCAAACCCAAATGATGGAGAGAGAAAGAGAGAGAGAAAGAGGAGTGACGGAGATGGTCTGGAAAGGGAGATGGAGGCGACGGCTTCTTGTCCATGAGACAATGTGAATCAATGCCGACCTTGCCACATCATCGCTAGTGGGGTGTCGACGACGACTACATATCAATAGTCGCAGGTGCGGTCGATTATCAATGATGTCAAGTTCAGAAGCCAGATGCAGTTGATTATCGATGACATGGAGCCCAGATAGAGTTAGACGTAGCAATCGTAGATGTGGTCAACGGTTGATGATTAATGATAACGGCTTTGGAAGCAGCTTCAAGATGATATAAATCTTGGTGTAAAGAGAGAGAGAGAGAGCAAACTTTGAGAGAGATTTTTTTTAAAAAATTTTTTTCATATAAAATTAATTTTTATTTTGATAATGGATAGTGGAGATCAAACATTCATTATAACTGGTTTTTATTTTTCAATAAATAAATAAAATTTACATTTTTATTTATTTTTGGTTTTTTATTAATTGATATTTAGTTATTAGTTTCATTTACCATTTTACCCTTCCATCCCTAATGGTAATGGATGGAATTGATAACGATGGGGAGTTGATTCCTTATTTAATTAAATTGTGGGGAGGCAAAATGTTAATTATGGAATTGCGGGGAGCATTTTCATATTAGGAGCAAAAGTTGGCAGCAAATTATAAGTATCCCATATTATTAATAATATTTAAAATTTAGTGATAAATTTATCTTAACCGAATGATATAATGTAGTTATATCAGTTTCATAATTTATTTCAATATCATCTTCACATGGAGATGCATCATTTGTTTTCAAATGTTTTAGTATTCGAAAAAGGGTTATATGCTTTTAGGATTTTTATTTGTTTGCATTACACTTTATTCTCTTATAAATGTACAACTCCTCACTAAAAACTTTTACTATTTTGTGTTTACTAGCTCAATAGTTTTCTCTAGATTTGTTACCTTGGTTTCATTACTGAATAATCTTATTTAAATTTATGTCTTACCTCATTAGACTGGCTTAATAGTATTTTAATAAATATTCATATTACTAGAGATGACAATGGGTGAAATTGGGATTGGATCAACTTGCTCCAAACCTAAAACTCGTCTATAATAAGGTGCCCCACACTCAATCCAAGATTGAATGAATTTTTGATTTATGCCATAAACTTGAACTCATCTAGGGTGAGGTAATCATATTCGAACCATTTGGACCTAGTTTGTCAAAAAAATATATTCTAATACGGCACTACAAATTTTAATATAAAATTGGTTTAGCTGCACAAAAATACATTGATAGTTATCAAAACACCAACCATAATGCCAATTTAGCACTTATTACATGTAAGTACCCTTGATCTAGTTTGACCAAACATCAATTTAGAAGAAAACATAACATTTCAAGGATAGGATAATCTTTTCAGTGTTAAAATTACTTGGTCCAATTAGAAAATGCAATGTCGTATGCTTATATTTAAAAATAAAATTGAATAGTTAATAATTTTAAGATTTAAATTTAAAAAATTACAAAAAATTAAAGAAAAGGAAATGAAGCCACCATAGGTGATGATCAATGAGGAGCTCATCGGATCTTCATCTATGGCCACCCTCACAATGGAGAAGGAGACCGCCGATCTCCTCCACCTCTAGGAGATGATATGGTGATCTCCTCCCACATGGAGGAGTCATCTAGATCTCCTTCCGCATTGGAAGAGATCACCAAATCTCTTCCTAGTAGCAGAGGAGATCAATGATCTCTACCTCATTTGGGAGGAGCATGAAAGGAGACATGGGTCTCCTCCCACCATGGGAGAACCCGTTGGCGAAGATCCAAAGAGGCCACCTCTTAATTTTGGTGGCTTCATTTTTTTTTTGTTAATTAATTTTAATAATAATATTAATATTGTTATTTAAATTGTTTTTAAATGTAAGTGTGATGATGTGGCAACGTACCATTCTACTAAATAATTTGACATGGAAAAAGATCACTTTATCATTTAAATGTTAATTTTTTTGTTAAGGTGGCGTTGGTCAAATCTGATCAAAAGTAATTGTGCATAATAAATACTAAACTTGCATTATGATTGGTGTTTTAGAAAACTTTAGGGTACTTATTTCAAAAATAAAAATGTTAGGATACTTCTATGTAATTAAACCATATACAGTTACACTTTTAAGATTGTGATTACTTAAATATAAATACACATTCAAATTCAAAAATATTCTTAAATTTGATCATACGCTTAAGTTCAGATATTCACCTAAAGTTTAATATATATGTATAAGAAAAAAAATTCACCTAATTAATTGAACATCATATAAAACTAATAGATCTTAAATTTAAACAAAAATATGAATACTATAACTACTGAAATAACATAAAAATTCACTAAATTTCTTTTATAACAATGTCAATCTATTAAAAATATCATCTAAAATTCTATAAAAAAAAAAAAAAAATTTAATAATTTATAAGTACAGTTTATTTTGAACACATCTAATAACAAAATATATTAAATAACAAATCAATAATGCATAATACTTTAATTAAAATGAACTATAATAAAAATAATAATGAAAAAAATAAAAACATTAATGGATAATAAAAATTAACAATGCGGGTCATCAGGTCAGGATGGGTTAAAAGTGTTTTATCCAAATCAGACCCGAACAAACGAAGCAAAATTTTTAATCAAACTCATCCCAACATCTAACTTCAATGCTGCAAAACCGCTCCAAATGGATCAGAGCCCCATCGATTTGGGATAAGTCAAGCACTATTGCCATCCTAAATTTTAAGTACAAGAATGTGTCCGTCAAACTTTAACTACCCTTATTCAATTTCATGATACTAGAACCATAGATAAAAAAATACCGGTTGCAAATAAGCTTGAGTTCAATATGTTGCTAGTTTTAAAATTATCAATCAAAATTATAGAAATTGAAAAAGAAAATTATTAACTGAGACATATCAAACATCAAGTTTAATACTAAGGGATCAACATCTACTAAGTTGTCATATTTTATATGTACTGATAATATAAGGCTCAAATTCTAATGAACCTAGAAAATAATTGAAGCTCAAATTTTAAGTGAACCGAAATTAATTTAAGTGATGATGTAAGGGATCAACATCTATTAAGTTATCATATTTTAAAAGTACTGATAATGTAAGACCTGAATCTTAATCGACCTATAAAACTAATTCAAGAGCAAATTTTAAGTGGGAATAAATTAATTTAAGTGAGCTAAAAAAAATGAGGAAGTTAGTTAGTGGGCCAAACCAAGCAAGCCCAACAACTTGGGCCGAATATCAAGCAACCCAAAAAGATTAAAATGAAAATATCGAGATTAAATGGAAGAAGTCAGGCGGTCAAAGGCAATAAAAAAAAAAATCGAACAAATGATGTCGAAAAAAATAAATCATACAAATAAAGAGTGGGGCATGAAGGAATTGAAAGCAAATAGTAAAGCAAGTGTGGTGCTTAACACACGAGACAAAACACAAAACAAAGTCAAGAGAACCGGGGGAGAAAGAGAGCGGAGAGATTGATTAGTGCCTTTAAAGGAAACGAAGGACAAGTGTCAAGCTTTTAGCTTGAATAAGCAAATCAAACATAAAAGAAAGTGATTGCGCTGATTGTATATACATGTATGTGGTCAGTTATAAGAAAAGCCCACATACATATTAGAAATCGGAGAACTAAAAACTCAGTAATTCCTCGGGCTGCACCATTAGTATCTATCTTGGTTGGTCCCAACAATCTTTTGAGTTCATCCCAATTACAATTCTTATACTCAAATAAACTAAGTAGCAAAAAAAGGTGAGAAAATGAAAAAACAAAATTGAAACAAATTTTGAACTGATTTGAGTGTGCAATAAATTCAGTTTCAAATTCAATTTTCTGATTTAATTTTTTATAAATTATAAATAAGTTCTTGTGCTGCTTTAAGGTGAGAGAGCATCCAAGATAACATAGATGCTATTGATTCGAAATAAAGCTTGAAGTTTAATTCATGAATGGATTGTTATGTTTAAATGAATTAATTGTTACAATTCGTTATATATATATATATATATATATATATAAAGATTTTATTATTTATGAATTATTAGAAATGAATTATTTGTTAGCTAATTAATTTCCTAAATTATTAATTTTACTATATGTTTGAAATTATAATTTAATTGTATACATATATAGGTTTACATATTAAAAATTTCAATTGAAATTTATTGTTTTCAGCTTGAGTTATTATATGAAAAGTTTCAAGATATTTTAAGTATTATTGATATATGTTTGAGAAAAAAATTTATTGGGAATTATTTGTATACTCTGAAATAGAATTCTAGACAATTGTATATGAAAATTATTTGAGTTATAAAACAAATAAAATGAGATTTTTAAAATACCAGGATTGTACTCTTTCCTTCAATAGTCATCAGGCAACACATGCTTAAGTCTTAGAGAGTCTTCCAACATGTATGTGATAGATGTTTAGGGAGTCATTGAGTCACCTAACATATGTATGATAAATGTTATCCCTTGTTCTATGTATGTTTTGAGTATCTTTATTATGTATGACAGATTTTCCTGTGTACTATATTGGTACAGATTGAGCTTTTATGATCAGACAGAAATTATCCATATAGATATTTATAGTTTATCATGATATGAGATATGATTTCAGTATTATTCTCAAATAAAATTGAATACAAATCATTGAGATTTTATTTTTATTATCAATTTTATGTTATGTTAATTATTATTGAAAGAAAATAGTTTTTTAAGTTTTTGAAAATTATATCTACTCACTGGACATTAGCATTCACCTCTTAATATTTTTCTAAAACCATTTTTCAAGTAACCATCAAGTCTTGAAGGAAATCTTTTAACAGAAAGAGGCGGGCCACTTGATTAAATAATGCAAGGAAATCATATTTTGATATTGTATATGTATTTTGTATATTTCATAACATCTAGACACATGCATGTTTACTTACACTATAATATTGTAAGATATTTGATTACCAGTTAGTTTCATTTATGTTTTTGCTTTCGAGTTTATAAATGATATAAACATACTTTATAGTCATATTTCCATATGAAAGCAAGTTAATTTGTTTTATATGTTTTACATGATATTGCTCATATTTGAAATATGATTTGGAAGAGACACTAGTGGTTCTAAGTAGTTGAGATTTAAGATATTTTAGAATTGTTGATTTTTGTACATTATAGGGTGGAATTATTGAATAAATATCAGTTATATTGTTGAAATTCTATTAAATCATCCTATGTGTTAGTAGATTTCCAAATGATTTTCTACAAGAAATTTTATAATTATATATAGTTTTCCAGTAAATCACAAGGTCTTCTCGAATTTAAGATAGGAATTTAAGATAATTCTATAAGATAATACTAGAAAAAGACTTATTTTAATATTTTTATACAATTTTCTAAACTCATACTAATTTTAGTATTATAAATTGATTCTTCAAATAATGTAAATATCTTCTCCATTATTTTGATTTAATAGCAATAGAGTACATAAGCTACCATGTCCTTCCTAGTAGGAGAAATCTTCTTGAAAAATCAAATAACATATTACATGAAGTATTATATTTTGAGTACAGATATTCTCAATCGTACATATTATTTAGACACTCGAGTGTAAATTGATATGTCAATAAAATTTGAAATTTCAATCGTTGCTGTAAGAATCTATTCAAAATCTAGTCGCAGTATTCTTAAAACAAATTTATTTATTTTTATTTATTGTATTGACAACGCAAATAAATTATTAACACATCCAATTTTCAACACCCAAATAAGTCCGAAGAGAAGTGTTGGGTTGAGACAACAACATTGAAGGTTGAAGGTGGAGGCAGTGTAAATGAAGGGCTACGATTGTGTGACAACAAAATCAAATAGGAAATCCGGGAGTGGTCTTGTTGAAAAGCATTTTGGATGATCTGAGTTTGTATTTGGTGGAGGTAAATATGAACTCTTCAAGTTTCAACATGATCAACACTATTGAGTGAATGCGATGGACGGGGCATTGTTTTCAGGGCTGTTGAGCCTGTCTCTCAATTTGTACTTCGCCTTGTACTTTATTGATTTATGTTTTTCGTCCCTGTTGCCTAACAATAAAAATTAATTAATTTAATTTAAACAAATGCATCATTTTGTAATTAAAATTCTCCAACTAACATAATTGTTTCTTTTTTCCATTAGCTTGATAATCATAATCAAATGTGGGAATTTCAAAAACTGCCCTGATTTCAAAACTAAAAATCGTTTTTAGCCCCTCCCAAAAAAAATTTGTTTTCAATCATTCAAACAAATGATTCATACTCAATAGCTTCTAAGTAAAACAGACCTTTATAACGGGAGACTCTTCTATCATGGACTACCATAACCGTTACATCATTGTCATCCATGATGGAAGAGCCTCCTATCGTGGTCCACCAAGATGGACAAGCCTCATATCGTAGACCACCGTGATAGAAGAGCCTCCTATAGCATTCCGTTAGAGGCAACTGTGATGGAAGAGCTCTCTAGTGACAAAAGAGCCTTTTGTCATAGTTCATCTTGACGGATGAGCCTCCCGTCACGGTCCACCATGGTAGAAGAGTTTTCTATCGTGATACCTCCAATTTAAAGTTTTTTACTAAAGGGTATTTTGATAAATAAGGTGTACTTGTTAAATTAATTTGTTTGAACGAGTAAAAATAAATTTTTTCTTGGAATAGTCTGAAAATGAATTTTTCTTTTGAATTTAGATAGTTTTGAATTTCCCTCAAATAAAATTAGTGTTTAACATTTAATTAGTAAATTTAGATGGGATTTTGATTAATTGAATACTTTTGTAATAATTTGTTGATAAAATATAAATGTATAAATCATATAGTTGGAGGACAAATCATTTACTGAAAAACATGATTATTTTAATTCTTACATGGGTATATTTGGAAGCATCAAGTAAGAGTAAGACAAAACATTGACACAATCAACCTAAATTATTTTAAAGTAAAATAAAATTAGATTAAATATGTCAATTGTTCAAGATGCAACACAAAAAACTAAACCATTCGACCAAGTCCAACACATGCTTTTAATTACAACGTATCCACACGATTTGAAGTCTGAACAAGAAAATGCAGCGTTGGAACCATTTTTAATATTAAGTTTCAAGCTTGACGTATCCACACGATTTGAAGTCTAAACAAAAAAAAATGTAAAGTTGGAACCATTTAAAATATTTTAAATACCCTCTACCCGTTTTGAAGTGTGAACAAGAAAATGCAACGTTGGAACCATTTAAAATATTAAGTTTCAAGCTTGACTTAGGCTGCTAGGCTCAAGTTTTTGCTATATAAATCCTGGCTTTGAGTCAACTGGAACCAGAAAGTGCTCGTTTTACACACAGTTGTCGAGCAGATCAGATAAGTTTCAGTTTCTCCATCGTTTGCTCTCATGGCTCTGATTGGTAGCGGTTTTGTGCCAATTAGAAACAAGCTTGCTTTGCTCATACCCATCTTCAAGCCATACCACCAAAAATCTGTGATAATGTAAGTTTAAATTATGATTTCGTTAGCTTTTGAAGAACAATCATGCAGGTAGGATATGATGGCGTCTCATGCCTCTGTTACAAAAAACGCTATTCGTGATCTAAAATAATGTATGATTAATAATATAAATACCTTCAAATATGTCCCATATAATATATCTTTTGAGTGGCAGAAATAAAGTGTATTTATCAACTCAACCAAGTTTTTCTTTTAACTTATGATTTTAATTTGATTATTTGTTTGTAAACTTATTGTTTGAGATTCTCTTACATAAATCCAAAATCTTTTCATATGCATCATCTTTTGAGGCTGTCCTCCCACTCCAAGTAGAATTTTCTCTGACTTTTGATATTGAGTTCACATGTTTGATGAATTTTGGTGCTTCAATTATTAGCGGGACAAGTTTCTATACAAATTTGTATCAGTTGAAAAAAAAAATAGTATTATAAAAAGAGATATAAATCATTATTAATAGTACCATATATAGTACCAAGTGTAAGTGTATCACAAGATCCTTTACAATAATTCAGATAGATCAATAACATATCCTTTTTCTCATTCGTCTTGGGAAACTTGTGTTGACCAAATTTAGTTTCATGTAATCAGGAGATATGCTGATAAGCCATCGAGACCACCACCGAGTAAGGGAAATCCTCCACAAATCAACTCAGTTGCAGAGAAAAGAGAGACTGTGGACACTACTGATGATGTTGCAGCTATTAGTAGTTTGAATAAAGTAGAAGATAATAAGAGTACTATCAGCCAAGATGATCACTCTACTAATACTAATGGACAAGCCCGGGTTTCTAGTTAGTCTGTTTATGTAGAATTGGCGGCAATAACGTACAATAATATGGATTGGATCTATATATGAATCTTTATATATAGTTCATTGTTTCCCATTTGTTTATGTTACTTCCCTATGTAATGAAACTTTCACAGTTAATGAAATTGTTGATTCTATGCCCTAGCTAGATAAACCATTATAATATTTCTTACAACCTGATCTGAAAATAACATATAAGGGTGTCTTTTAAATCTGAATGTGTAAGCTATTATTTCAACAAAAAGATAATGCGATTTAACAGATATAAAAAAGGAAGAGATAGATTTCACTATCTACTCATGATAAGAGCTTAATTAGATCAAGAGATCGAATACATTCAAATTAAGTGCGCTCTCATAACCTTATCTAACTGCTTACATATATAGCTTTCTATAGCTTTTCAATTTTCATTTCAATCTTGTATAAGATTCGCTATATTTATATATGAAATTTCTGGTTAGGTTTATGAAACTTAGGATAGTAGTTAATGAAATTTCTGGTTAGGTTTATGAAACTTAGGATAGTAGTTAATACATATATATATATATATATATATAGCAAAAGTCATCTATATCTTAATCGTATATCAGTTTAATTTAAAAAAAAAAAAAAAAACATAATAAGATCATTATGAACTTAAGTGAGTTTAAAAAGGAGGTTTCAAATTTTTAAGCATCAATTGTAGGTTTGTAGCATTGTTAGGATATGTTGAAGGTGATTTATATACGATTATTGGAAATATCGTCCACAGAAAAGTGAAATTAAGAAAATTTGTTTTCTAGAAATTAAGAAAAAGTCTTGATGAGACAAATATATGTTTCAGACATGCATCATGTTTAATTGTATAAGATCTCAACAATTGAAGTATCACATTAAAAATTTTGGAAAAAATATGTGTACAAAGTATAACATCTATAAAATAATACTTAATATATATTTATTATACAATTAAATATTTTTGGTACCAACTTGTGGTTAACTAGAGTAGTTTCATTTTTAATTTTCATTTTTAAGCATTTGTACATTCGGGTTTAATTTACTAGCACTTAAATAGCATTTTGAATTTAGTGCCAAAGTACCTCATCTCACTATGAGAAGATCTTGTGTAACGGGCTAATCCACCCCCGATTGACCAACACCAGCCCAGCTAGGTGGTAGCCCAGCCATCCCACGCCCGTTGACCCAAACCAGGCCCAGCCATGTGGATGGCAGGTATTGTCCCTCTGCCTTTTGAGGGATTTCCACACCTCCCCCACCACTCGAACCTAAGACCAAAGACATATAATCATTTGGGAAGCATGGTGAGTATCATTTGAGCTACTGGCCAATTGAACGGTTGATATCTTTGGAGGATTCCAATCAGAGTCGGAGACCTGTCCGGTATTGCTCAAGTTAGAGACGATATAGTAATACTCACTAAGTTTGTCCCCATAGATTAATTCACTTTTCTATGTCAAATACTTATATCGATCAAGATTGCAAACCTCAGTTATCGTGCTTTTGGGGTTAATACCAAATCTACTAGCTCAAATGGTACTCACATGGTATTCACCATACTTTTCAAATGACTATATGTCTTTGGTCTTGGGTTCGAGTGATGGGGGAGGCGTGGAAATCCCTTAGAAGGCAGAGAGACAGTACCTGCCATCCATGTGGTTGGGCCTGGTTTGGGTCGATCGGGCGTGGGATAGTCGGGCTAGCACCTGGCTGGGTCAGTGTTGGTTGATCGGGGTGGGTTAGCCCGGTACGTAAAAAGCGTCTTTTTATGTAATGGACTAACCCACCATCGTTCGACCCCCGATCAGCCCAACCGGCCCAGCCAAATGATAGTCCAGCCCAGTTCACCATTGGACCCAGACAGGTACTGTTCTTCTGCTTTCTGAGGGATTTCCACGCCTCCCCACCACTCGAACCCAAGACCAAAGATATATAGTCATTTGGGAAGCATGGTGAGTACCATTTGAGCTTAGCTCAAATGGTACTCACCATGCTTCCCAAATGACTATATGTCTTTGGTCTTGGGTTCGAGTGGTGGGGAGGCGTGGAAATCCCTCAGAAGGCAGAGGGATAGTACCTGCCATCCACGTGGCTGGGTCGGTAATGGTCGATCGGGCGTGGGATGGCCGGACTACCACCTGGTTGGGCCGGTTGGGTCGATTGAGGGTGGGTTAGCCCGTTACGTCTTGCATCTGTTACAATAAAGTAGGCGTATAATCTAATGATAAATTCTTAAATTGAAAATTCTGAAACACTATATTCTCAAAAGAATAAGCAAACCAGCTTGTAATAGGAATGTCTTCCTATTTTGTATCAAGGACCAAATATGTCCTTAAAAAGGACTAGAGGAGTGTTTTCCTATTTTGTAGCAAGGACCGAATTTATAATCACAAAAGATTAGATTCATTCATGAAACCAATGACCAATTCGGTCAAAGCAAATATGTAATTAAAGAATTAGATTGTCATGTAAAACCTTGCAATTATCTCAAAATAATATTTTTATTTTAAAAGGGAAGTCCATATTTTTAGAAAAAGATGTCTAAAATGAATCACAAGATTATCTTTTAAGAAAATATCTACATTAAATTTAGGGATAATCTTTAAAAAAAATCAGGAAACACATTGAAATCAGATCAAAATTGAAATTTGATCAAAACAGAAAAAACTCCTTTCGCCCACTGTTCACGCTTCAGATTCAACAGTGAGACTATTTTCCTGTTGTAGCATAAAAACGTCACTCTGTTGCAACATAATCCTGAAAAATAGAAACTTGATTTTTGCTCAAAAACACTGCCATATGACGCCAACATTTCTTATAACGTTTGTTTCTTAATGAGTTCGATCTTGATGTAATGTTTTTTATTTTCTTTTTAATGTAGAGAATTTACCAAAAAATAAACTAGTATGTTTATTATCTTAAAGTCAGTTGACAAAGGATAGATCCACATCTATTGCGTATGTAATATTGTAATAACAATAATTCACATTACCAAAAAAATTAATTAAAAAATAATGTATACGTCTATCTATCATGATTAATATTAATTTTAATTTTAAATGAAAACATTAGTTAAATGGTGTAAATAATTAAGTTATCATTTTCCTCTCCTAGGTCAAATTTTCCTTTTTGAAAAATCAAAGATCATGTCATTATTATAATTAAAAAAAAAAAAAAAAAAAAAACCTAAAGATCATGTCATATTAAGTTTTATATTTTATGCGAATATTAAAAAAAAGGGGTTGGCATCAAGTGACTCCGAAAAATTGACACAGTCAACCTGTATGAATATAAGAAAAATTAATTGTCAATTCTTTGGTAAGCCATGTACTAAAAATTCGACCATTCCACGTCTACTATGGTGTAAACTACATACACGGACTAGATCTATTAGAGAGGTAAAGTCTTCCTTCTGCAAATATAAGTGGGGAAGCAAGTCTTTATGGTGTGAACTACGTATGTGGAGCACCAACAATCAGTGACAAAATTGGCAGTTTAGAACCACGTATGCATGCTAACCAGAGTTTCTCTACTAGTTTATATAATTAATTAATGAACATTAACACTCGTTCTATATGTGCAAAATACATATGTTATTAGTTATCGAGAAGTTATTTGTTCTCTGCAATTATATTAAAGAATTAGTTTATTCTTTTGAAGTATAGATATGTTGCTCATTATATTGGTTTGATCTATTCTGTTTTTCATTTTATCTCACAGCATGTTTTACATGTGAGCAATCATAAACTTAGTTAACTTTTAAATGTGACTGTGGTTAAGGGGTTGTTTAATGTTTTCTTTTTTTTTTTAATTTTTTTAATTTTATAAAAATGAATTAGTCTTAAATTTTATTGAAGACGAAAACACTAGAACTTGGAAAACACAATTGTTTTTCTGCCTATAAATATAACATAAACCTATATATATATATATATTTTAAAAAAGGTAAATTGCTTAATAAGTAATTTGATATTTATATCCTTATTACTACTAATTGCTATGTACATTTATTTATATAATTGAAATAACCCACAGAAAAAAAAAATAACAAATGCTAATCTAATTTTATTTAAATATTGAGAATATTTTTTTTTTTAAGATTAAAATATGATACATAATGATATAGTTTTTTTACTTTATATATCTACAAGAAAATAAAAAACAATTGAATTCGATAATGGTGTTGAAATTGTTGAGCAACAATCTTCACACAATATGAACTTTTTTTAGAACTTCTTTATCACAAATAATAGTTTTAAAAAAAATGTACCATATAAAATTAGGGTAAAAACAATTTATGAAATATATTATGTTTGGGATGATAATCTCGGAAGAAGATATTTTATATATAATAAATTCAGTGATTTAGAATTAAGTAAAAAGTCACGATTTTTTATATAATTTTTATTTATATTTTTGGTATTAAAAAAATCCTATCTATTTTAACTAATTAATAAAGAATATTATCATACATTATTAACTTTGTTTTAACTAATATTCTAGCAAATAAGTTTATTATATCACATGTACATATATGATTAAAATATCATTTTTTGGTATAAAAAAGTTAATATGTGTCCTAAAAACACATATTATGATTTAAAAAAAAAAAAGATTATATTAATATATTTATTTTTTCAAACACAAAATTTAAGGTGTATATTTAAAGAACACTTTTAAATTATGTATTGAAGTTTCAGTAGGACACATGTAACAACTACCCTTTGTTTTATCAGTAACATTTATTAAAATTTTTAAGGGAGTAGATAAGCTATCATTGTCCCCCCTTGTAAGTCAAATCTTTCTCAATAATCAAAGAACATATAATATGAAGTACTATACTTACCTATTGTACAGAATAGTTCCTGAAATTCTGAAACACTTGATCATTTCAATTTTTACGTGGGTAGGATACAGGCATCGAGTAAGAGAAAAGATTGACGTAGTCAACCCAAATTATTTATGAAGTAAAAATAAAGAAGTCTACTGAATTTATATGCAAAAGACTATATTGAACAATTCAAAGTCTATAGCATGTTTTCAATTACTAATGACGAATGCATATCCACACGAACTTTGAAGTCTGAACAAGAAAAATGCAACGTTGGATACATTTAAAATATCAAGTTATGAGCAAGATTTAGGCTCAAGTTTTTGCTATATAAATCTTGGCTTTGAATTCATCTGGAACCCAGAAAGTGTTCATTTACACAGAGTTGTGGAGCAAATCAGAGAAATCTCAGTTTCCTCGTCATTTGCTCTCATGACTTTGTTTGTAGCCTTGCGTGCGAAAGAAGCGTGGCAGCATGCCTGATGCCCCATACACCAACCACTAAAACGACGAAATGTGCTGTGAGATAATGTACTACACTATGTGAAATGGAAGCTTTTGTAATCAAATTACTTTTGACTTCTCTTATTATCACTCAATTTATAAATACTAATAAGTAAATCAAGTGTTCGTTATTTGTATAGGGTGCCCGTCACACCCAAATTTTTCATTAGCCTTAGATTCTAATATATATGTGTGTGTGTGTGTGTGTCAAGTTGATTAGGTGGGAACTTATCTAATTGATTTAGCTAGCTGAGTTAGTTTTGAGCTATGTTGATTGTAATATATATAGGATTGTATTTTCCAGATTGTAATCAACCTTTTACATTCAATAAAGAAAGCTTAAAATTCTTCAGTGGCTGCCAATTCGATCTTTGTTTCATAAACTTTCCTTAAATTTTACAATTTGTAAACTTATAGTTAAATTATGAGATTTCATCTAGCAGGAGGATGAGGGTCTTTCACATGTGCCATCTTTTGAGTAGCAGAGAAATGATAACTTCTCCTCCAACCCAAAATTTTTCTCCGGTTTCTGACATTAAGTTGATATTTATTTATTTGTTTAAAGATTTGATGAATTTTGAGGTTTTAACCATTACTGTGACTAGAATCTTATACAAAAAAATTTTAGTGTAGTTAAAAGACAAATCTAAATCATGTATTAATAGCGATGGCTAAGTATCACTAGTTTCTTTAACTCGATCTGCTTGTGCGTGCAAAACTGGCGACAATAATTTACCATATTATAGGTTGGATCTAAATATTTATCTTTATGTGTAGTTCATCGTTTCCCATTTTCTATATGTTACTTCCCCATTTAATGACAATTTTATATAGTTAATAAAATGAGTTCTTTTTTTATAAAGCACTTTTAATTGACTGGATTTCAGTTTTGTCACCGACTGATACTTTGAGTTTGAATACTACCTATTAAGAGTTTTGGACAAAAATTCCCATATATATGAATTGAATTTAAAAAAAAAAAAAAAATTAATAATAGCAAAGTTTTAGTTAGTGAAAGGAATGGATGCAACACAAGAAAAATGGAAAATAAAGGTCAAAATGTATATGATAAGTAAGAACTTTATTCTACTCGTCAAGATGATTCCAATGAATTATTGAGTTCAAATTTTTTTGACATGCTTTTCAAAAGTGTTTAATATCAATCCCCTAAAAATAGATCCCCTCAAAATTAAGGAAACACGATCCTAAGAAAGGACCATAGGTCCCAAATAAAGGAGAATTTAAGTCTCGAAAAATCCTAATTTTACTGTCTATCTTTATTGCACTAGCACACGTGACATCCCGATTATGTGAGATACCACCTTGAAATTAAACATGGTAGATATCATGTAAGCTTCACTGGAAAGATTAACTTAATACTAGTGCATTAAAACAAGTTGCATTGGGACCATATATTAATCAATTGACAATTATATAGTACAGAGAGCAGAAAAAGTCTCGATTTCGGGACATCTCTGTAATGCATTGAAAGTAGTGGTGGATTCCATTGGAAAGCAATTTTTGAGAAGACACATTGATGGGGCCAGCGAGGCTTATATATGTAACTTGTAATGGTAAGTGTGAGTTCGATTAGATTTTCGGTTCAGTTTGATGGTCTTTTGAGTGAGAATGTGGAGGGAGAAAGGAGTGCGAGTGTGGAGAGAGGAGGAAGAGGAGAGAGTGAGAGAAGCACAACTCTTTCTTAGGTTTTTTTTTTTTTTCCCGTATTTCTGTGTTTTCAATCTCATTAAAGCTTTGGATTTTTTTTTTTTTTTTGTCTTCTTCCTCTTCTTCTTCTTTGACTTGTGTGCTTTTTTATAACTCTCTCTTTCTGGTTTTCAAATAGGTGAGAAAGATCCGAGTGATTTTTATTTTTGTGTAATTTTATCCAAAATCTGATATAGATTCTATATGAACTCAAACTATTCATATGATGATTATGCCAAACCAAATTGAATTAAGAGTGTTATTTAAAAAAATTTTCCTAAAAAGTATGTTAAGCAAGTTAAAAGTCGGGAAAAAAAAATATAGTATTAATTGGTAATTACATTTCTGAACAAAGTTGAGGCCTAAAGTGTGAATATTTTCCTTCAAATTAGGGGGAAAAAAATGATTAAAAGAAAGCAGCCCTAAGACCTGAATTCAGAATCCACAATTTCCACTTCTTAGCAAAGATGAGCTCTCAAGTTCAAATCTGCCTCCCTTACCTCGAAAAAATAAGAAACAGCTAATATCCAAAATCCACAATATCCACTTTTAGCAAAGTTGAGCTCTTAAGTTCAAATCCATCTGCCTCAAATAATATAAAACAACAACAACAACAGCTAAAATGTCTGAAGTGTAGGGAGTCCTGAAGACTTCAGAACCCACAATATCCAATTTTTGGCAAAGCTGAGCTCTCAAGTTGGCATCCGCCTCTCTTCGGAGACAAAAAAAAAAAACTGAAATGACTAAAGCATAGCAGTTCTAATTAAGACCAAAATATAAAATTAATCCACAGTATACAACACGCTGCTGAAATTTGAATCCGAAATGGTACAGATGCTATGACAGTGTTCAATGTGCTAGGTCAACCTCCTTGAACACTTAGAAGCAGTTTACAAGTCTACCATACTTGGTCAACCTCACCAAATGTTTTCTGGATGAAAGATTCCAATGAATGTTGATTTGTATATCTGGAAACACAAGGGAAGTTGTAGAGATAAGAACACGGTTACAGGGATAGAAGCAAGGATAGTTACTGGAATGGAAACCCATTTAAATTTGTCATCAAGTACGATCCAGAGCGCAGCAACAAAAGCTATCATCATAGTGGCAATGGCAAAAAAGAGAGAAACAAGACCTATCAGTAGTTTTGTGGGAAGTTTCTTGAGGAAATCTTCTTCCGCATAGCATGAGGTCAGGATAGACAAAAACATTAGAACGGAAGTTAAGGCTGAAAAAAGGGCTAGAGCATCCGAGATGATGAACACTGTAAATGGTTTATGTTTTAAGAAAATTGGAACGCCTTGACTATTGTTGCCTCCAGGTACTGTAAATGCTGCAGCAAACACTACAGTCGCAACGAGACTTGTTACAACCATGCAAGAATTTGATGTGTCTTTCATCCATTTCTCTGCCATGAAGACCAGCGGTTGGTGCTGAATAGTGAAGATCTCCCTCAGTGTATGTCCCTTAAAATATTTCTTTATCTTCTCAGAAGGGTGTGCTAGTTTCTCCACCTCCTACAAGGTAGACAATAACATTGCTTAGGTGATATAAATCAAAAGTGTTAACATATTCTAACATATTCCCTAAATTTTATTGGCTGGTAAATTTGTCATATAGATTATGCAAATAGGAAGAGAAATTTAAGCAGATATATTGAACAAATGATGAATGACCACTTGCAATTAAATGTCAAGTAATAGTATATATAGGTACCTTATACCATTGTAACTCTCTTTGCATCTGTAGAGCTGTACCAGGAATAGACTTTAGTTGATGAGAAGGTGCCAACTTAGCCGCCAAAAACATTCTATGCACTCCATCGGCTATGTGTGGTTGATAACTGTGCATGGCTCCGCCTCCTCCGGCGAAAAAATCATTTTCGTCCGGTTCACCAAATACTGTGCATAATTCAGTCCTTTTATATAAGAGATTGAAAACCAATTCTCGCCGACGTTCCACAGCAACATCAAGTACTGTCTTCCAAGATTCAGTACGATTCCAAGAATTAATACCATTACTCTGAATCGAAATTATATCCGGGAAATGATGAAGACATACTTTAATAATTTCAACAATTCCTGATTCTGCTGCACGTTTTAGGATCTCTTTGTGCACAAAATATGATAGAATGTCCTCATTTGGCATTTCTTTTGCTCTCTCGAATATACAAGTTACCAACTCCAAAGCATATTTGTGTCTACACTTTAGATCTAGGAATTTTTGGCAAGTCGACGGAGCTGCAAAAGAAAATAAATGGATGGAAACTGATTAATACATATTGAGGAAATCAATTATTGACGCATCTGTGATGTTCCTTACCAAGGGTAGTGATTATCTTCCATATATGTCGTTTGAACCATTTACACACTGCCACAATTAATAGAAAACTGTATTAATCACTAAAATGCATTAAAAATTAATTGATGCAGCCAAATATAAAGAAAAAGTTTAAATACTCTATAAAATAAAAGTAGAGTTTTGGAAAGTATATTGTGAAATAGGTCCATATTCAATAAAATATTATTATGATATGTAATAAATTAATATGAAAGTTTATCGGATATACACAGTGCAGTATCCATATCTATACCACTGGAATTTTTTCAAACTTTTGCTAGTGAACATTTTATAGGTTTTTAGCGAGGGTTTTTCTAATTATTATAAGTTTGTACAGATAAATACTTTACCGTTATAAGAATAATGAAGAATACTTGAGAAAAAATTTTAAATTCTTTTTTATTCTAGAACTCGGTAACAACGGAAAAAAATTGAAAAAATTGAAAAACAGAATAGTTCCGGGTACTCATATAAATGTGTATGTGTATATATATCTATATATATGCAAAAGTTTTGTTTAAGTCAAAACAATTTTTTTTCTGAAAATGATTTTCTTCATCATAAAAAATAACAATAAAACTTAGAACAAACATAATAAATATCAAACATTCCTGACTGAAACAAAAAAAAAAAACATGTACAATTCTTGTTCTTTTAGATTTTTTTTTTTTTTTTGCATCATATAACAATAATAAAATTGAATAAACATACATATACACTTATGGAATCCGTTAAATTAATTTTTTCTTCGTTAGCGAAAATCACATATCCTTATTGAGGTGCTAGTTTTTATTATTATTATTATTTTTGCTTATTACGGTTTATGATAAACTGGGGATGTAATAATTATGGACGTAGAAAAAAATTTTGAACTTTCAATTACGTAGGTTTATTAAAATATAGATAAAATGGCAATTCTACTACCACCCTAGACCCTACATGTGAGTGTGTGTATATACATATAAAACAATGTACAGAATATGCATATATCAACTATAAAACAAAATACTGAATTGGAAACCTCGTGTCGCCCGTGCTTGGGGGTTTGGCTCCTTAGGATCGTCAGAGTTTTCCGAGGGATCCTCCACATCACCTTTTGCACCGCTTAGTGGCTGACAAGGTGCCACTTAACCCAAAAAACAAAAATAAAAAAATAAAAAGTAAAACAATGTACAGAATATGCATATATCAACTATAAAACAAAATACTGAATCGGAAACCTCTTCTCGCCCGTGCTTGGGGGTTTGGCTCCTCAGGATCGTCAGAGTTTTCCGAGGGATCCTCCACATCACCTATTGCACCGCTTAGTGGCTGACAAGGTGCCACTTAACCCAAAAAATAAAAATAATAAATAATAAATAATAAATAATAATAATAAATTGAAAAAGAACTACTCAGTAACAACGTAGGAAAATTCATCGCTTATATTATAAATACGAGCGAGGCAGGAGAGAACTAACGTTGGTAGATCCATGTTTCCCAAAAATTAAGTCTTGTTCCACTCCGGAAGTCCATAGGCCTATCAGTCAATACGCTAAGTATGCTGCTTACGCCTTCATTTACATTCGCAGCAGCCACCAATTTATGATAGCGATGAAGTAGATCTAATGTAATATCTGTTTAAAGATAAAGCCAAATTAATAATTCTATAAATAACACTTCGGTTAAAATAAAGTTTAAATTAATATGAATTTTTTAATTAACACTGAAAACAAAATAAATATTTTATTTACGAATGATCACTTATAAACAAAATTAATAGTTTGCAAACATGAAAGCTAAAATAATTTACTTTAGTTTTTCATTATGAAAACTTGCGAATTTTTGAAATTCTAACAAACGTCAACTAGTATAAATAAAAAATCTCAAACAATTTTTCAAAAAAAAAAAAATCTTAAACAAAAAACTGTATTTGCAAGATTGCACATAACACAAATGCTCGACTAGAAAAAAATTAAGGTTTACATATTAGTTTTTATTAACTCAAAATGATGTTGTAAATATATTATATTCTAATTTAAATGAGCACGAGGGTATGGTAAACGTGTTGATCCATCCCGGTCCATCATGGAGGCATCGCATCCCTAATGGTATGTAAAGTAAAGAATCTGAACAAAAAGATCCGAGAAAAAAGCATTGAGATGTTTCACGCTAGAATTGTTTAAAAACTATTAGACTTAAATATATAGATAATTAATCCTTCAAATGAGACTAAGTTGACTGACAGAATATATATAATATTGCTAATCCATGGTTTGGTAGAAATAATAATAAATAAAAAGGTAATTAGTCTATACCATGGAAACCTGCACGAGTTAGCTCCAAGAGAAGATGAGTTGACTTGGCTTCGGCGAAGGGATTCTTGGTTTTGGATTCAAGGAACCGGACCATTTCCTTGCCTTTAGCTGCCCCATAAACAACAGCCGAAAGTAGAGGAATGAAACCTTGAGAGCCTTGTACCTCTGTCAGACCATCGTTTCTTTTCAGCAATGCATCTGCCACATCTACAGCTGCCGTAGATGCTGCATAGTGAAGGGCCGTGTTTCCATTCACATCTACCACTGCAACTTGGTCCTCAGTCATCATTTCCACCAGCTTCTCCACAAATTTGTAGTTGCTTGAATAGGCTGCAACGTGCAATACAGTCATGGATTTCGTGGAAATCTTAGCTGTTAATGCTTCAGACTTGTTATCGATAATCATTTTAGTGGTTTCCCAATCTCCTTTAATTGCAGCACGATACAACTTACGGTGCCAACTCTGGTCTACTTCCGGAATCAAGGATTCCTCTGAATTGATTTCGTCATCAAAATCACTCAGGTCTACTTCCAGAATCAAGGATTCCTCTGAATTGATTTCGTCATCACAATCACGACATTCGCCAGCAAAATCAGAAATTTCGCTATCAGAATCAGAAATTGATGACAAAATTTCTGATTCTTTACCAAGTCCTTGGCTTTTTGTTACTTCGGCTTCCTGCTGATATTCGTTCATTGTTTCTACTTTCGATGAGCTACTCCCTTCTTGACTGTTCTTCATTGATGACGAAATTTCTGATGCTTTACCAAGTCCTTGGCTTTTTGTTACTTCGGCTTCCTGCTGATATTCGTTCATTGTTTCTACTTTCGATGAGCTACTCCCTTCTTGACTGTTCTCCATTGATGACGAAATTTCTGATGCTTTACCAAGTCCTTGGCTTTTTGTTACTTCGTCTTCCTGCTGATATTCGTTCATTGTTTCTACTTTCGATGAGCTACTCCCTTCTTGACTGTTCTCCATTGATGACGAAATTTCTGATGCTTTACCAAGTCCTTGGCTTTTTGTTACTTCGGCTTCCTGCTGATATTCGTTCATTGTTTCTACTTTCGATGAGCTACTCCCTTCTTGACTGTTCTTCATTGATGATGAAATTTCTGATGCTTTACCAAGTCCTTGGCTTTTTGTTACTTCGTCTTCCTGCTGATATCCGTTCATTGTTTCTACTTTAGATGAGCTACTCCCTTCTTGACTGTTCTCCATTGATGACGAAATTTCTGATGCTTTACCAAGTCCTTGGCTTTTTGTTACTTCGGCTTCCTGTTGATATTCGTTCATTGTTTCTACTTTCGATGAGCTACTCCCTTCTTGACTGTTCTTCATTGATTTGCAAGCTGTTATTTACTTAGCTTTTGAGCTACTTCCACGGCTCATGTCCAAGGCTCTGCAAGTAAATTCATTTGCCTGTCTATTAGTACTGATCAGCCGTGGATTAGCAATTTATATGAGACGAGACACCGAAGTACAAAATATTATATACAATAATGTTAAAATCCAACTATGACATTTACATATAATTTTAAGTTAATTATCCCAAAGATCTGAGAAATCCTATTAGTTTAAATATTATATGCATAACTCAAAATTTAATATATATAGCGCTACAAAGCTTTCATGATAAATGAACAAAAAAAAAAAGTCATCACACATGCTCGTACGTTTGCCAGATAACGTTTAAACTCCTATTATGATTGGAAATGGAAAAGACCCTAGCATCACTATACTATACACACCATGTAGAAGTGCCCCAAATGAAAAAATAATAATAATAATCTAACTATAGCCCTAGTGTAATTTAACTCTCCACGTCATATAGGAATCAGTTGAATTTAATTTGAGCACATGAAACCTTCCTATCAAACGATCAAAAACTCTGAAACCATTATTTAATCCCCGTACAAATGTTCCAAAATCACGTGGTTCACAATCAGAAGTCAGAGAAGAAAAATAATTAACACAATTTTGTAATTTTGTATTATGGGAAAAATCTAAACACCCCTCAAACTGAAAATAATCTCAATTTCCTTAACTTATCAAAGTATTAGCCAAAAAAGTCCCCTGTCACCAGCCAAAAGCGGTGTACATCCAAACTAAAAGGTATCCATCCAAACTTTTAGTGACTTTGTGAAAAAACATTAACGGATCAAAATACTGTCACATTTATTTTTTTAAAAAAAAAACTAAATATATCAAATAAATATAAATATAAAAAATAATTAAAAACCATTTAATCGATAAGTAATAATTAAAAACCATCAAAAAAGGGGTGGGATATCCCCAGATTAATTTGAAGAAAATGAAAAAATTAAATAAAAATTTTTCATAGAATGAAAAAATAATAATAAGAAAGTGAAAGATGAACTCAGATATTCAAATCCATGAAAAAAATAATAAAAAAGTGGAAGATGAACCCAAATCTTCAAACTCTAAAGATCTTTGGGTCAGGAAATTAAAAAATATATATACAAACAGAACAGCGCCACCATTCATCAATCAAACCAAACCATCAACCCAATTGTTGACGTTGAAATTCAGTCGACGAGTAATCAATACCCAATACCTGCAATCAATGTGAGAAAGCACAGAAACCAAGAGAATAGCACGGCAGAGAACCCAACAAAATCAAAGAACACAAAGCTTTTACGTGGTTCAGCAATAATAGCCTACGTCCACGACTGTCTATCTCTTAATCTCTGTAGAGTGACAGTATATTATTATTTTTTGATGATCTTTGTTACAATGATCTTAACCCCTATTTATAAGAAAAGAGGTGTTACAATTCTGGTTGCAACAAAACAGGAAAAGAATCTCGAATTAATTACACTTTCCAAATAATTTGAATAAAATCAGGAAAAATAGGAAGAGAATCATAAATTAATTACACTTCCTAATCAATTGGAATAATATCAGGAAACTGCCTCAAATATCTCGAGATAAGGTTGATTGAATTTGAATTTGAATTAACTTTCGTTTCTGGAGAGAGAATCACGGTTGGATTAGGTAACTGCCCGTTCCGGAAGATACTGCATTAATTGCGCTCTTGAGCGAGCTGCTATCTATGGCGGTTTGTGACCTCGAACTAGAGCTCGCTGATAAACGCATAACGATCTACACATAAGGGGGTCTAAGGAGCGAGCTACGCGACAATCTAGTCATTCTGAGACGAGCTCGTCAATGCGAGCTGCGAGCTCACTGAGAGGCTGTAAAGCTTACTATATTTGAAATTGATAACTGGGCTTTGGCCTCTAGATCATCTTACTGGATTGATTAGTTGGGCCTTTTTTGATGGGCCTTTGTGTTGAACTGACTTTATTGGGCCTCCTATTGGACCTATGTTGGACTTTTACCAGCCCATTTAATGAGTTCGAAAAATACATACAATATTAGCCCCTTAGCTCTCAGTTCATTCTGCGAACTGAGAGCTCGAACTCGTTGGTAAAAGCTGGTTTCTTTGGCACGCCAACTTGAGTAACTACTTTCGTGCCCTTTCAAATTCCATCTTATCAGTTGTGACACGTGGCAGTCATACAGGAGGTAACTGAATCGACGCTTGCATGTTCATTACACGCGTATTTAATGCGCACGTCTTTCAACTGATGGCTACATGATTACAAGGTCGTACCTCGCACTGCACCGTTGGATTAATGACGGTTACATAACACAGAGATCCGATGGTTAGGATTCGAGCCCGTTCACCTATATAAATCGATGAAGGCCTTTTCATTTTCTTTTTTATTTGTCATTTTCTCTCGAAACAACCAAGCAACCAAGCAACCAAGACTCACTGCCTTTTTACAAAATCGACATCCTCAGTCGCCGTTTTTTCATTCTCATCAGTGATTCAAGGTAAAACATCTGACTTCTTTCTTCAGATTTATTTTATTGAGTTCATGTTGCACTTAACATTTGCGTTTTATTCATCACTATTGTTGTTGCTTGAAACGACTTGAATATGGCATGTTGCTGCTAAATGTTCATTGCTCTGGGTTTCTTGTTGAATATGACTTTTCAACTTCTGTTGATTTGATTTTGTTTCATACTTATTAGCGGCCTGATTACTGTTTGTGGCTTGTTATGCATGCGAACTGTAGAATTAGGACCCTGTAGACCATTAGCTCGCAGGTTGTTTATTCATAGGTCAAGCCCCCCCCCCCCCAATGTACAGGTGACCTACAAAGTAGGGAACTTAGAAGATATTTAGCATTTTAATAATTTGCTCGCTGCGACCTGAAAGTGCTTCCTTTGTACAGATGTTTTCAAGCGGAGCTCGCAAGAAAACTACTCGAGGCAGGAAGGCTCATGAACGAGATGAACTCGAGAGCATGCTAGGCAAGGAAGAGAAGCTCGGGATACATTTGCCCACCATCCCTCTACATTGGAATTTTTCGATGTGGTAGGGCTTAGCATTCAATTTCACATCCCTATGAGTTGTCGCGCACTGATATCCGTTCCTAAAAACCATGCATGCTGTCCACCAAAGAGGGTACATCGCTGTCAGTACCCAACATCTCAAGCAGGGACTAAGGTTCCCCATACCTTCTTACTTGATTGCACTTCTTAACACAGTCAAGCTTGCGCCGTTCCAATTGACCCCGAACTCTTATGCACAGTTGACCTCACTGGCTCTAGCCTTCCTCAGGAACGGCCTTCCTCACCTAACTCCAAAAATCATACAACAATTTTACAACTTCAAGGCTTTAGGCACAAAAGAGGGAGAAAAACCCAACGGCATCTATTACCTCACAGCTCATCCGTCGGAATACAAAGACCTCTTGTCCCAAGGAGAAGCGAAAGGCAAGTCCAATGTTGGAAAGTATAAAACGAGCTGGTTCTACATCTCCTGTCCCTCTCTTGTGGGTTTCAATAATTTCAACTTTGTTCTGAAACCAGGTATGCAGAAAGAAAATTTTAGCGAGCTGAAATTTTTTTTTTTTTTTTTGAAAAGTTTTTCTTTGCAATGCTGAAAGCGGACGAGTCTCCTCTCAACAGTGAGAAAAAAAGGGCTCTTAATGCACTTACAAAATCAAAGGAAGCGAGCATTAGCAGCAAGTTCAATGATGCTCTTCTTAGCGCTTACAGCCTCACCCCTCTTAAGGAATCTCTGCTTATGCGACCTGAAGAGGACATAGGGAACATGGGTGATACCCCTATACTTCCTTCTGTCCTTGAAGTCCTAATCCAGGAAAGGGATACATCTGCTCCTCGACCTCCAAAACATGTCACTACGCGAGCAACAGGAACAACTCGTGTACCTCTTTCAGCTCGGAAAGCTTCTACTCAAGGTGCTTCTGCTCGCGCCCCAGCTCGCACTCCAGCAACGGGTGCATCCTAAAAAGTTGCTTCTTCATCCCCTGTTCCTTTCACAGGGTGAGTTCCAGCCAATATGAGGAAACTTACTCTTTTGAAGTTTCCTTCTGAAAGTCCTGCTAGAACTCCAGCCTCTTCGACCCCCTCAGCAAAATGGCCTGCTGAAGCCTTAGTCACTCCAACTGCTCCTGCAAAGCGATCTAAGTGACCTACTGAAACAACAACTCTCTCGGTCATTGCCCTAAGCGAGGTACCGCCTCCAAAAACAGCAACAAATCTTCAGCTGGTTCTAGCTTCCAGTTCGCGTCCTGGCGAAGGGGAAGTTCCTTATGAGGTCTCTCCGCAGGCAACCCAAACTGGTACCAACAAGAGAAAAACTAAGCATACCTTCGTCACGTGACGCAATACTTACTAGAGCGAGGAACTTAATGTCCCGAAGGCTGAGAGGACTCCTTCCCCAACAAGGCCAGAGATCGAACTTGGGCATGGGGGGAGATATTTAACTTCCTTTGTTGATAGATGGACGTCAATCATGTATACTTTTCCAAGGGTCTTGGAGAATAGGTCCCTTAAGGGCGTGGACCTAAACGAGTATACAACTCATCATTCCATGCTGGTAAGTCATTTTTCTTTATCTTCTGACCTTTTTACTTTATTGCATATTAACTTGTAGAATTTTACAGGGCGCCTTTACTGCCATAAAGCGAAGGAGGGAGACAAAAGCTACTCAGGACTGAATAATGAGGCTTGAAAACAAGCTGGAGAATGCTAACAATGAGATTGCATATTTAACCGAGAAAGTCCAAGATGGGGACAAGTACGATGAGGGTCATCAAGCTCAGTTAGCTGCGGCGACCATTGCTAAACAAACAACCAAGGAAGCTCTATTGAAAATAGAAAATGATTATGAAGTCACTAGGTCGCACCTCACTGGTTTGCTTCGTAACTGCGAAGATGAGCACGACAAGTTAAAAGACGAGCTAAGGTTATCTGTTCAGCGGGCCAAGCTGGCTGAGAAACAAGCTGAGAAGCTAGTGGCTGCTGTACAGCGGGCTGAGGAAGCCGAAAATAGGACTGGGATTGCAGAGGAACAAATTGAAGTCCTCAGACGGCAAATTCAGGCCGTATTGTAACGAGCTGAGTTTGTAGAGAAACGGGCTGGAGAAATGGAGGCTGCTGCTCAACGAGCTGAGATAGCTGAAAAGCGAGTTGATGAAGCCGAACATCGAGCCGAGGTGCTTAGACGGCAAGTGGGGGAGGTGATTCAACGAGCCGAGGCTGTAAAGCAACAGATAGAGGCTATGAAGCAAGAGGCCGAGGTCATCAATCGCAATGCAGATAATGCCTTTGAAGAGCTGATGGTCCTCAGAGAAGAGTCTGCTCAGGAATTGGAAGTGCAGGTTGCTGAAGCAAGGGAGGAGGCTGAGGAATCAACAGGTCGCAACTTTCTTTACACGCTGTGGATGTCCTATCCAGAGATGGATTTTTCTATCTTTAGGGATGTGGGACTCGAAACTGTAGAGGAGTTCAAAGCAAAAGCTTCTTCGTCTTCTGTTGATCCAATCCCTTTGGAGGAGGCCCCTAGTGCGACCTCCCAAACCGAGCCTGCTAGTGACCTTGAGCTTCCTACTGTATCTTCTCCTCCCCACGAGGACCCTCATCAGGCTCTGCTCCTTCAGTTCAAAACTAGTAGTTTATTATCTGTGCTTGTATGCTTTCAACTTTCACTTGTAATGAACTTGTTAAATTTAATGAAATTTACTTTCTTTACTTCTTCTGTGCGGAATGCATTTAAGCCATTACGTTTGTTATATCATACTTTATGACCTTCAATTTTTAAGTTATCAGACTTCTTGCGAGCTAATTGTTGACGAGCTCGAAATCTGATGCAATAACTTAAGCAATCGCTTAACTTAATAATTAAACACTTGTAATATAAACAATTTGATCAATTGGAATGCTTGATGAACTATGCAAGATTATTCAATCACACCTGCTTTTTAGATTCTTTTTGTTTTGCGAGCTATGCAGGGAGTCTTAGTCACTTGCTTTTTAGGTTTTTTTATTTTTAGCGAGCTATACAGGGATACTTAGTCACCTGTTTTTTAGGCTCTTTTATTTTTAGCGAGCTATGCAAGAACACTTAGTCACCTGCTTTTTAGGCTCGTTTATTTTTAGCGAGCTATGCAAGGGGTCATCACCTCGCCTGCTTTTTAGGCTCTTCATAATATAGCGAGCTATGCAAGGTCACTTAGTCACTTGCTTTTGAGGCTCTTTTTGTTATTGATGAGCTATGTGGGGGGTCGTCACCTCACCTGCTTTTTAGGCTCTTATCTTTTTCGCGAGCTATGTAGGGACACTTAGTCACCTGCTTTTTAGGCTCTTATTTTTGTGAGCTATGCAAGGACACTTGGTCTCTTACTTTTTAGACTCTTTTATTTTTAGCAAACTATGCAGAGACATTTAATCACCTGCTTTTGAGGCTTTTTTTGTTAGTAGTGAGCTATGTAGAGGGTCGTCATCTCGCTTGCTTTTTAGGCTTCTTCTTTTAGCGAGCTATGCAGGGACACTTAGTCACTTACTTTCTAGGCTCTTATTTTTGCGAGCTATGCAGGGACACTTGGTCTCCTGCTTTTTAGGCTCTTTTATTTTTAACGAGCTATGCAGGAACACTTAATCACCTGCTTTTTAGGCTCTTCATAATATAGCGAGCCATACAATGTCACTTAGTCACCTGCTTTTGAGGCTCTTTTTGTTATTAGCGAGCTATACAGGAGGTCGTCACCTCGCCTGCTTTTTAGGCTCTTCATAATATAGTGAGTTATTAAGCTCGGAGCTCGTTAACCTAGTTAAATGAGTTAAATCATAAGCGAGGGGAAAATGGAGCTTTCATTAACTAAAATGAGTTTGAATTACATATATCAAAGATTTTATTGATAATAAGGGCGGAGATGCTCGACATTCCAAGCTCGAGGGACTTCAACTCCATTCTCATTAGCTAAATGATAAGCTCCATTCCCCAAGTTTGCTTTGACAATATAGGGTCCTTCCCAGTTCGGGCCTAAGGATCCATCACTTGGCTTGCGGGCTCTTAGCAGAATGAGATGTAAAACTAAGTCTCCCACATTGAATCTGCGAATCCGAGCATACTTGTTGTAATACCTCGCTATTCTCTGCTGATGGACAACTACTCTCAATCTGGCTGTCTCCCTGGCTTTTTCAAGCAGGTCCAAGTTTGCAGCAAGTAATTGATCATTATCATTTAGATTGAAGGTCGCTCTTCACTGCGAGGTAACTTCTAACTCAGTTGGGATCATGGCCTCAGACTCATACACCATTGAGAATGGGGTTTCCCTTGTGGAACCACGAGCTGTGGTTCTGTAAGACCACAACACTTTCTAGAGTTCGTCTACCCACACTCCTTTCTTTGCTTCCAGTTTCATTTTCAAGGTCTGCTTTATTATTTTCTTCATAGCTTCTACTTGGCCATTGGCTTGTGGATGATCCACTGCTGAAAAGCTCTTGACTATCTTCAGTTCGCTACAGAACCTAAGAAACTGGTCACTGCTGAACTGGGTCTCATTATCTGTCACGATTTGCTGTGGGACCCTGAATCTGCAAATGATATTACTCCACACAAATTTCTCAATCTTCGTTGTAGAGATTTCTGCTAACTCCTTCGCTTCTGCCCACTTGGTGAAGTAGTCCACCGCGACCACTGCATGTTTCCATCTTCCACGAGCCATTGGCAGAGGCCCGATCAAATCCATCCCCCAAATTGCAAAGGGCCACGGGCTCACCATTTGTTGGAGATAAGCTGGTGGAGCCTTTGGAACTTGGGAGAACCTTTGACACTTGTCACATTTTTTGACTAAATTGATGGCGTCCTACCTCATGATGGGCCAATAAAAACCTTGACGAAGTGCCTTCTGAGCTAGAGACAGCCCCCCAGCGTGGTTCCCACAATGGCCTTCGTGTATCTGCCTTAGCACTATTTCACACTCAAGGCCATCAATGCATCTTAACAGTGAGGCTAAGAACCCTTTCTTATACAACGCATCATCATAGATGCAATCTCTGGCTGCTCTAACTCGCAGACGTCGTGCTTCCAGCTTGTTATTTGACAGCTTTCCATCCTGTAACTAATTGAGAATTGGGCCTATCCAGGAATCGGGCTGCACAGTTATTGCCATCATCACATTCTTCTCTTTCGTATTTAGAGCTGATAGGAATTCCATTGGGATCGCTCCCAAAAAGTCTACATCTCATGTGGTCGCGAGTCGAGCTAATGTATCTGCATACGAGTTCTGAGCTCGTGGAATCTGCTTCACCTCATACCTCTAAAACGCACTTAGCAACTCGTGAACTTTCTTGAGGTAAAGGGTCATCTTCGGTCCCTTGGCCTGATATTCCCCCAATATGTGGCAGACAACGAGCTGTGAATCGTTGAAGACTTTCAATCGCTCAACTCGCATTTCCTTAGCCAAACGCAGACCTACGAGCAGAGCTTCATACTTAGCCTCATTGTTTGTTGCCTGGAAGCCAAACCTCAAAGCACAAAGAATTTTATGGCCTTCAGGACTAATCAGTAGAATTCCAGCTCCAACTCTTTGCTCCTTGGATTATCCATCAACATAGAGCTCCCAGGTCGGACCTTCATAAGATTCAGCTTCATCATCCACAGGTCCTGTAAACTCTGCAATGAAATCTGCCAGGGCTTGAGCTTTGATGGTCGTCCTCGGCTTAAACTGGATATCGAACTGAGCGAGCTCCACTGCCCACTTCAACAATCAACCTAAGGTGTCCGCCTTCTGTAGCACTTGTTTCAGCAGGTACTGGGTAAGGACTTCAATTGAATAAGCTTGAAAATAAGGTCACAGCTTCCTTGATGCGATCACCAAGCAATAAGCGAGCTTCTCCATCTGGGAGTACTTGGTTTCAGCATCTTGCAATCGTTTGCTTACATAATACACTGAAAGCTGCGTCTTTTCTTCTTCCCTCACTAGTGCAGCGCTCAGAGCTTATTGTGACACTCCCAAGTACAAAATCAGTTTTTCTCATTCTTTGGGTTTAGAAAGGAGTGGAGCTCGCCCCATGTATTCTTTCAGCTACTAGAAGGTTACTTCACACTGCTCAGTCCACTCAAAGCTCTTTGCCTTCTTTAGAATGTCAAAGAATGGAATGCATTTATCCGTAGCTTTCGAAATGAACCTGCTCAGTGCTGCGACCTGGCCATTGATGCTCTGTACATCTTTCACCTTTGTAAGCGACCTCATATCGATCAGTGTCTTGATCTTTTCGAGATTGGCATCAATACCCCTACTGTTCACCATGAAGCCCAAAAACTTTCCAAAAGCTACTCCAAACACACACTTGAGCGGATTTAACTTCATCTGGTAGCTCCTCAGAATCTGAAACATCTCTCCCAGGTCGCGTACATGGTTACCTACCTGCTTGGACTTTACCAGCATATCATCAACATAGACCTCCATGGTCTTTCCAATTTTTTCTTCAAACATTCTATTCACTAAGCGTTGGTATGTCGCTTCAGTATTTTTCAACCCGAAGGGCATCACCTTGTAACAATATAATCCCCGATCAGTCATAAACGAGGTGTGCTCTTCATCCTCGAGTTTCATTAGGATCTGGTTATATCCCGAATATGCATCCATGAAGCTTAAGAGCTCATGATCAGCAGTAGCGTCCACGAGCTGATCTATCCTTGGCAGGGGAAAACTGTCTTTTGGGCACGCCTTATTCAGGTCAGTGAAGTCGATGCAAGTTCTTCACTTCCTGTTCTTTTTCTTTACTAGTACAGGGTTGGCGACCCAGGTCGGGTAGTAAGCTTCTCTGATGAACTTGTTAACCAGCAGCTTGTCTACCTCCTCTTTCAGTGCTAAGTAGCGTTCCCCTGTCATTGCCCTTCTCTTCTGACGAACCAGCTTGAAATGAGGATCAATGTTTAGCCTATAAGACATCACCTTTGGATCTATCCCTACCATGTCCTCATGATTCCATTCAAACATGTCCAAGTTCACCTTCAGAAAGTCAATGAGCTGGGCTCTCAATTCTGGTGCTAAACCTCTTCCCAGCTTCAAGCACCTCTCTGGATCTACCTCGCTGACTTTTGCATCTTCCAACTCTTCAACTAGACCAGTAGCTCGGTCTGCATCTATCTCGCGAGAGTCCAAGTCATGACTGATTCCTTTCTCTGTCATAGGTTGTGGCTCGCCCCCCGAGACCATATTCACCTTTTTTTCCTCTCACGCCCATCTTAACAACATCTTCATAGCAGCGTCTTACTAAATACTGCTTTCCTCGAACACATCCGATGCCATTAGGAGTTGGGAACTTGATTGTAAGAGTTTTAGTCGAAGTAACCACATCCAACTCGTTCATGGCAAGTCTCCCCAAGACCACATTATAGGCTGATGGGCAGTCAATTATCAAGAAATCTATCAGAGTTGTTGCCTGACGACCTGCCTCTCCAAGAGTCAATGACAACTTGATCTGGCCCACTGGTACTACAGCATCTCCAGTGAAACCATATAAATGCTTTGGGGACGGTCTCATCTATTATGCTCGCAGCTCCATCTGATCAAAACAGGTTCTATACACCACGTTCACCGAGTTCCCAGTGTCGATTATGATGCATCGCACCTCCATGTTGTTAACTCTAGCTCGTATAACCAGCGCATCATTATGAGGCCAGATCACACTTCTAGCATCTTCATCAGTAAACACAATCTCGTCTGAGGCCCTTTTTGCTCTTTTTGACGGTCCATCCGACCCGTTGAGCTGAAAAGTATGATTCGCCTCTCGGACGTATCTCTCATGTGATCTGTTTGACACACCTGCGATATGAGGGCAGCCATGGATTGTGAAAATTGTCTTTACCGCAGGTTCATGTTCTGACTCGGAAGCTCATTGAGGCTGCTGCTGGTAAGTTGGCTGTTGTTGGTGAGGTCGTTCCTGTCAAGGTCGCGAGTCTGCAGGTCATTCCACATAATCTCTCAAGCGACCTCTCCTAATCAATTTTTCAATGGCGTCCTTCAACGCCCAACAATCTGAAGTATTATGCCCGACCTCATTATGATAGGCACAAAACTTGCTTCTATCTCTTTGATGAACAAGGGCTCTCAAAGGATAGGACTTCCCAAAGTCCTTCTTGTTCTTCTCTGCTACAAAAATCCTGTCTTGTGAGTCTGATAGGATACTGTAATGTTCATAGCGACCTTGACGTTGAGGTCGCTCATTCCTTGGCTCTCTCCTTGCCTTTTTAGCAATCTGATTGTTTGAGTCACCATTTCTACCTTCTTCGTTCTTGCCGTTGTTTCTTCTTCTTTGGCTGGCTGGAACTGCTTGCTTCGTTCTTCTGATTTTGCTTTTTCGGGCCGAAAATCTCTTCCCACCTAATCTCCTTCACAGCTTGCTCATAGAACTCTCTCAGATCCTTCACTGAAGACTTGTAAATACTCTCGTATAATTTTTCATCCTTACGTAGCCCAATTAAGATCGCTGTCAATATACTTTCATCTGATGAATGCTCAACATTCGCAACCTCGCGTCTGAACCTGGTGATATATTCCTTCAACGATTTACCCTGACGCTGAAAGATAGTAGCTAGGTGGCAGGATGGAGCGAGCTGCCTTCTCAGTGCCCTGTACTGACCAATGAATTTCTGTTGACATTCTTTCCAACTACCTATACTGCGAGCTGAGAGATTCTTGAACTATGTTATTGGAATATCCCTCAAAGTAGTTGAGAATACACGGCACTTCACCATGGCGTTACTGGTTTGCAAGTCCATCTGAACATTAAAGGCGTCGAGATGGTCGTAAGGGTCACTGTCCTAGTTGTATTGCTGAATATTTGGCATATTGAACCTCGACGGGAGAGGCTACGTCTCAATCTCCCTTGTAAATGGGGTCCTCTCTCCGTAGAGCCCACGCTGCTTTGAGACTCCAGGTCGCGCCTCCAACTGCTGGACCCTTTGAAGGAGTTCCTCTATTTATGGATCCCGGAGCTCGTATCTCCTTCTGTGGTCATGACTTGGGGAAGGATGCTCTAGGTCATACCTCTCGTGCTCTTCAAGCCAACCCCCAAGCTTATGGGACCCCGCATGTCGTCCATTCTCCTCATCAACATTCCGAGCTGCAGCTTTGACTCTATCGTGCCCAACCTCAGCTCGTTGGTGTCCATCATGGCTCGGCCTTACCACCAGGCTAGCTAGACATGCAACCTCCCTTTCTTCACAAATAAGGTGCCCTCCAGCTCTAGAACGCGCATTGGAGGGGCGAGCTGAGCCTGCCGGTCTCGGGATTTCCCTTGCTAGTCGATCGGGCATCTGCATTGCTTCATGCTATTGGGGCACAGGCCTTGGTACTTTAATCTTGACCCTTAGCAAGTTCTGTATTTGAGCCTGTACCAACATATTGACAGCCTCTGTGAGCTGTCTGACCGTGTTCTCCAGCGCCTCTTGCCTCTGGTACCACACCTGTTGTCCATTCTCTACTGGGACAATTGGAACTGGTTGACGTAGAGGCAAAGGCGGTACGTTTGCTCCAGCACCAGCTATCTGATTATACGACGTTCCAGCTACATGCATAGGTACGCCTTCCACCTACTACGCATCATGTTGATGGTGACTGAGCTGACTCTCTGCCTGGTCAGCCTGTGAGCCCACATACTTGGTTTGTCTGGTTCTTGCCATGTTGTCAGAAATCACGAAATTGAGATGAGGAAGACTGCAGTTTGAGCCCTCTTTCTAGCGCCAAAATGTCGACGTTGAAATTCAGTCAACTAGTAATCAATACTCAATACCTGCAATCAATGTGAGAAAGCACAGAAACCAAGAGAATAGCACGGCAGATAACCCAACAAAATCAAAGAACACAAAGTTTTTACGTGGTTCAACAATAATAGTCTACGTCCACGACTGTCTATCTCTTAATCTCTGCAGAGTGACAGGATATTATTTTCTGATGATCTTTGTTACAATGATCTTAACCCCTATTTATAGGAAAAGAGATGTTACAATTCTGGTTGTAACAAATAATTTCAATAAAATCAGGAAAAATAGGAAGAGAATCCTGAATTAATTATACTTCCTAATCAGTTGGAATAATATCATGAAACTGCCTCAAATATCTCGAGATAAGGTTAATTGAATTTGAATTTAAATTAACTTTCGTTTCTGGAGAGAGAATCACGGTTGGATTAGGTAACTGCCCGTTCCGAAAGATACTGCATTAATTGCGCTCTTGAGTGAGCTACTATCTATGGCGGTTTGCGACCTCGGGTTGGAGCTTGCTGATAAACACATAGCGATCTACGCGTAAGGGGGTTTGAGGAGCGAGCAGCGCGACAATCTAGTCATTCTGAGACAAGCTCGTCAATGCGAGCTGCGAGCTCGTCAATGCGAGCTGCGAGCTTGTCAATGCGAGCTGCGAGCTCGTTGAGAGGCTGTAAAGCTTACTAAATTTGAAATTAATAACTGGGCTTTGGCCTCTAGATCATCTTACTGGATTGATTAGTTGAGCCTTGTCTGATGGGCCTTTGTGTTGAACTAACTTTATTGGGCCTCCTATTGGGCCTATGTTGGACTTTTATCAGCCTATTTAGTGAGTCCGAAAAATACATACAACACCAACTAAGACCAAAACCAAAACCATCAACATTGCCCACAACCATTGGTTTTAGAAACAAAAACTTACAAAAAAATGAACCCAGGTTTGTGTAACACATTTCAACCTAGCTTTTTGGTGAATAACATATCTTTATAAAAAATTTATATTTCCTGAATCAAAATGAGACCAAAAAAAAAAAAAAAAAAAAAACAATCCACAAAACCCAAACAAATCAAACACATCTTCCCCTCATAAGCCCAGATTTGTGTAACACGATTCAGCCCAACTTTTTGATGAGTAACATATTTTCTCCTCATGAACCCTTTCTGTAACCAAACACAAAGAAAAAATAAATCAAAAACTTAAATCTTACCAAACGAAGCGTCCTACCAGTAGAGACAGTGGAGAGCGTAGGTGCCCCACCATACGAGACGTCTCCCGTTCTGCATCGTGACGGATTGAGTACGGCTTCCCTCCGTAGTGAATCTGTGATTTTGAGCCCAGATTGCTGAGCGGGGCCAAGTTTCGACTGTGCGCGGCGGCTCGTCGTGGCCTTACGTGGTGGATGTGAAACTATCGCTGTATAGGTCGTCAAGCTTAATGGACTGGAGGAGCGGGAAGCCAAAGCTGTGCGACATTGGAAAAGGAAGAGAGGGAAGCTACAGTTGTGCGACGGTGAAGTTGGACAAACTAGAGGAACAAATTGGAGCAAGAGAGAAGAGAGAGGAAAATGGAGAGTTTTAATGGTGGATAGGTGAGATGAGAGAGAGAGTAACGGATAATCTGGCAAGCACGTTTTTTTTACATGCATGTCAATAGGGAAAAAATGAAGAAGAAAAGCAGATGGGCAGATGGGCTGTTTTACCTTTTACCCTAAAAATTAACAGATCCGTTAGTTTATCGAAGGAATTACAATTTTATACAAAGATTAAGCCATTTTAACTATGGTTTGATACAAAAAAACCTCATTTTAATCTATAAGATATTAAAAATTATCAAATTTTTAAAACTTTTTAAAAAAGAGTTTTTCTCATCTTTAAAATTTAAAAAACTCATAAAAAGATTTAAACGGTAAGTCAATTGACCATTAAAAGAGATGAAAAAGTTGGACAAGAAAAGTACTTTTGACATTCTATAAAAAAAAGTTGGGTGACGACACATATATAATAAAGATCAAATTTAAAATATATTTATTAAAATTAAATTTTAAAATTAATTAAAAAGAAATAAAATATCTCTACCGTCCATCTAAATGTACAGTGAAGATTAAACTTCATAAAAAATATGTTTTCAAAAAATTTAGGAAAAATAAAATCCTTCTTGATTCGATAAGAATGCTAAACAAAATTTGTTTAGTTTTCAATCAAGCAATGTTGTGGTCGTGGTTTGCCTATTTCCCCAGTTCTTCAATCCTTAAGATTTAGGTTTGAAAGAAACTATTAAACTATTAAAAAGCTTCTTTCATCTTACAGTAGGGGATTAGGACAACAGATGAATCATGATAAATCCTTAATAGTGTTCAGCCCCAATATGGAGATGTACACTAAGCAAAAAATACAATGTTTGATAAGTGTGGCAGATGGCTCCCCTCATGACAAGTACTTAGGTCTCCCTACCTTGGTGGGTAGAAACAAAAAGAGGACCTTTAATTCCATTCGCGAAAGAGTTTGGAGTAAGTTGATGAGTTGGAAATCCTCACTGTTTTCTCAAAGAGGCAAGGAAATTTTGATTAAAGTAGTTATGCAGGCTATCCCTACATTTGTGGGTAGAAACAAAAAGAGGACCTTTAATTCCATTCACGAAAGAGTTTGGAGTAAGTTGATGAGTTGGAAATCCTTATTGTTTTCTAAAGGAGGTAAGGAAATTTTGATTTAAGTAGTTATGTAGGCCATCCCTATATTTGTGGGTAGAAACAAAAAAATGACCTTTAATTCCATTCACGAAAGAGTTTGGAGTAAGTTGATGAACTAGAAAGCCTCACTATTTTCTCAATAAGGTAAGGAAATTTTGATTAAAGCAGTTATGCAGGCTATCTCTACATTTGTGATAAGTGTGCTCAGGCTGCCTAGTGGATTGTGTTAGGAGTTGGGAGTTATGACTTCCAAATTTGGTGGGGAACGAGGGATGAAAGAAGGAAAATTAGTTGGCTAAGCTGGGATAGATTGTGTCATCCCAAAGTTCAGAGTGTTTTGGGGTTCAAAGGACTTAATACTTTTTAATCAAGCTTTAGTTGCTAAACAAGTTTGGAGGATTCTCATGGATTCACAGTCTTTGGCAACGAAGATTCTTAAAGCCAAATATTTCCCTAACACCGATTTCCTGAAGGCCTATTATAGATATAGGTGCTCTTATGTGTGGCATAGTGTCATTTGGGGGAGAGAGTTGCTACTTAAAGGTCTTCATAAGTAGGTCGGTAATGGCAAAGATATTGACGTTTTTGGGGATCCATAGATCCCAAGACCCTTCTCTTTCAAACTTGTAACTACTTTGTCTCCAAGGTTGTAAAACTTATTAATCCTGACAATCACAATTAGGATGTGCAAAAGATCAAGCAAGTGTTTTTGCCAATTGATAGGGAAGTTATCCTCTCTATTCCGCTCAGTGTCTTTGAGACTGGTGATTCTTGGCATTGGCATCTTGACAAAAATGTAAGTACACAATGAAAAGTGGTTACAGGATTGCCTTCGAAAAGAAGCTAAAGTCCTTACCTTCTTCTCCTTCGGTACAATCCGGTTGGTGGGTAACCTTGTGGCAATTGAATATCCCTCCGAAGGTCAAACATTTTGTATGGCATGCGTGTAAATATGCCATCCCAGTGAAGGCAAACCTGTTTCGAAGAAATATTGCCTTAGACAGCAGCTGCCCTTGCTGTGACGATCTGAGGGAGAATAGGGTTTATGCACTTTTCTGTTGTTCTAAAGCTTTTAAAGCTTGGTACTATTTAGACGAAAGTGTTGCTTCTGCTGCTGCTATGTGTGTTTCGATCCCGAATTTTTTTACAAGGGCAGGTCCTTGCTTGTCCAAGGAGAGCTTGGAAAAGGCGTGTATGCTCTCGTAGGGCCTATGGATGAATCGTACCGCTCATGTCCATGATAGAAGTCCCAAGTCTCCAGAAGAGGTGCTTCCCTCTATTTTGTCTCTACTTGGGGAGTCCTAAAAAGTGAAGGTTGCTTCTTATGTTTCGGTTGGGAGGTCTACTTAGATTCTGTCTTCAGTTTGGATCCCCTCATAAGCTGGAAAAATCAAATTAAATATAAATGTGGCTGTTAGGAAGGAGTTTGCTGTGATTGGGTATGGTTCGGCTTTGAGAGACTGTCATGGTTTTGTGCTGGCAGCTTTCACTCGTCGTTTTGCTGGTGTGTTTTCCCTAGATATTAGTGAACTGGTTGCGCTGCGTGAAGGGCTGTTGTTAGCCCATTCTTTGAATATTCCGTTGATGTGGTCGAGGTTGATGCAACCAATGCTGTCTCTACTGTTATATCAGATCTACCAACCTGTGGTGATGCTAGGTTGCTTCTTAACAATGTCAAAGTCTTATATAGGGAGGTTGGTGTTTCTTTTTGTCAAGTCATCTCTCACAATGGGATCTGCCTAGCTCATTTGCTAGCCTCTTTGGTATTGTCCTCTGGTGAGGATTTGTAGTGTTTGTTTTTTTGTGCCCGTGGTTTGTAGTGGTTGTGTCTGTTTTGGTCAAGTTTCAAAAAAATTTAAAAAAGAAAAAAAAACAAGTGACTAAATCTTTGGCACTAAGAAGGAAAATTAAACCAAATTGAGCTTGTAAAAACAACTATTAAGAACAGCTATTAAACCAAAGTATCTGGGTTCTTCCTTTGTTTTATATCAAACTAATCAACTATTAAAAAAATTAAATTAAAAAACAACTCAGATCCTTCAATCTTCAACACCTGGGTTGGAAACCCAGATGATCTTCAACATCCTCGCCCACCATTGCAATCACCTGTTGCAATAACCACCATCATCAAAAATCAAACCCAATCTAAAAAATCATCAACACCTAACCACCTGTTCAGCAATCCACACAAAGTCATCAATATACAATCGAGCCACACATCATCAACAATCACCTAATGCAACAGCCACCATCACGATAGCCACGCCGAGCCGATCTCCGTTGCAACAACCAGCAATCTAAAACACCCAACGCAACAGCCACCATCTTCGTCGCAACAGCCACGCCGAGCCGACCTGGCTCTTCGAACCCGGTCATCATTCGAACCTAGATGATTGCCAGCTTGTTGGGTTCGATTTCGACTTCCATGGAGCTGGGTTCAACTTCGATGCTGGGTTGCTACATAGTGGTGTGGTGGTTTGGCTAATGATGAAGTGAAGACCAGATCGTCGGTCTTCACCAGATTTTCACAATCTGGCTCAGATTCAAATCGTGGACGATTTGGATTAATCAAGTTTTTTTCTTTTAGTTTTTATTTTTTTGATTTTTCAACTTGATCTGGTTTTTAATTTGTTTTTTTTAATTATTATTTAATTTAAAAAATGATAATCATATTAAAAAAACAATAATCATATTCACAACTACCCTAAGAAAAATATATATATAATTGGATTATTAAGTTACTAGTAGACATATAAATTTTGTAGATATTTTATAGTTATGCTTACGAATAATTTAAAATAATTTAATTATTTAAATATATATATTCAATTAATTATTAATTATTTAATTATGTATAGAGATTATGATATAAATTTTATATATAAAAATACGATATTTATAATCAAATTGAAATATGATGCTAAAAACGATAGTTCAGATTATAATAAAATTTTTGACTCTTTAGTTAGAGAACTAAGAATTAAGGATAAAAAATATCACTCCTAAAAAAGAAATAAGAATATGGGAGTGGATAAATGACATAATATTTTAATTTTATTAAGAGTAAAATGATCATTTTAGATGATGAGAGGTAATTGAGTTATTTTAATTTTTTTAATTTGATTTGATTACTAATTGACTAGTGATTTAAATATTTTTAAAAAGTTTTGAAAAATTTAAAGGTGAAAATAGCTTACCCTAAAAGAATTTCAATTTTTTGATAATTTTGGATACTTAAAGCATTAAATAAAGTTTTTTCTTGATATTACTTTTAAATCTGGAGATAAAATAATAATAACCCGTTTATTACACTAAATAAAAAATTGTCCATTTTATTTTCAAGAAAAAAAAATATTATCTTTTTTTACATAAAGCATGCAAGCAAGCAGCCTGGGGAGACTACACATATATTCATTGGATCATCACTAGAATTGCATGGAGATCTGAGCCCACGTGAATGGGACACATCGACGTTGATTCCCGCCAATTATTGCCTATAACCTACATATCTATTTTTACTTAAGCTACTCCTGATCTCCTCCTATCAACGCAATTTCAAACAAATTAAATGAATGATTAATAGATTTATAGTGCGTTTACTTCACTTGAAGGAATCGGAATGGGAATCGGAATGATCTGGAATCGGAATGACTTGGAATCGGAATGAAGTATCGGAATCAGAATAAGTTGTTTACTTCAATTGTAACAATCGGAATCGGAATCAGCAGTATTCCCATTAAACTGTTTACTTTACTTTGGAATCGGAATGGATTGATTATAAGTTACAAAAATGCCCTTAATTAAAATTATGGATTAATTACAATGTACAAAATTTTGTTTAAAATGTTAGTGTTATCTTTTTATCTTGTAATTCATCATAATAAGCTAAAAAAAAAAAAAAAAATTTTAACAATTTGACAATATCATTATAAGCATTTTGTGTATTTATTATTTTATTTTTTGAAGAAAATATTATATATTTATATGGTATATCAAATCATTTTTTTTAATTATATATAAAATATTACCTAAACTTTCTTAACTGTATTATTGTAATATTCTTCAATTGAACTCAAAATTTTAGTGTTAACTGTAAATTATTTCTTATAAAATATAACATTTTGCACTAACACGTTTTTTTTATGAAAACTTATAGCATAGGTAAATATTTATATTTATAAATATAAAACAAAGGGAATAAACTTATAGCATATTTTTTAAAGAAGGGTATAAGAGACATTTTAGCTTGACAAAGGGAATGGGAATGGGATTCCCAAGTGGGTTGGGGGGAATGGGATTCCCATTCCTCAACCCCAAATTGACGTGGGGCCCACCATTTCATTCCCATTACGGAATGAATTTTAAGCAAGTAAACACCATCGATCAATCCCATTCCTGATTCTCATGCTCCAATTCATGAAGTAAACACACCCTTATAAATGTTTAATTAGGATGTCTTCTTCAATATTTACTTTGAGAACACGTTAGGTTATGTCTAATAAAAAATCTTGCTTTTATATATTGATATTTGTTATGGGTATTTTTCGGATTTAATAAATAGGTTTGTAAAAGTTTGATAGAAACCCAACAAGTCAATCCAATAAAGTAGTCCAACAGACAAGGTCCAAGTTATCAACGTCCAACTCATACGAGCTCTATAGCTTGCACTAGCGAGCTCACATCACAACAGTAATATAGATCGTTACTAGTATTATACAGTTCGCACTATGCACAGTTCGTCACTCAACGAGATACAACTCAAAAATCGCCTAATATAGTTTATAGCTCATGCGATGACCAATTCAAATGAGGAAATCTTCCAGAAAATGCAGTAACCCAATTTGATTGTGATTCTTCCATCAGAATTAGAAATAAATTCAAATTCAAACTCGATAAAAGCGACCACTAATTTTGCGAAACAGTTTCTTGATTTGATACTAACCGATTAGGAAGTGTAGTTAATACGATATTTTTTTCCTATTTTATTTTGACTCATATTGTAATGCCTATTTCCCTATAAATAGAGGTCAAAATTCATTGTAAGACAAACATAAGAAATATTATACTATTACTTTACAGAATTATTGAGAGGAATAGTCGTGGATATAGGTACACTTGTTAAACCACGTTAAAAATCTCCTTTGTTGGTTGTTTTTCTTCTCTATTTTGTTATTTTCCTTGCCTTTTTTTGTTTTATCTCACATTGATTGTGGGTATTGGGTTTTAAACTCTCATCAACCAGAAATCAACATCGACATTTTAGCGCTAGAAAGAGGGCTCAGATTGAAATCTGTTTTACTGTAACTCTTCAGTTTTCAACAGACATGGCAAGAACAAAGACAACCAGATATGTGGGCTCACAGGCTAATCAAGTAAAAAGCCAGATAAGTTAGCACCAGCAAAACATGCAACCTATGGAAGATGCACCTATGTCTACTGCTGGCATAACTCATGACCAGACTATTGAAGCTACTGCAGGCATGCCTCTTTTACCCTCTCGCCAACCAATTTCAATCACCTCAGCAGTTAAGGGGCAACAAGTGTAATATGAAAGGTAAGAGGCGTTGGAGGCTATTGTCAAATAGCTTGTAGATGCAATGAATGTGTTGGTATAGGCCTAGGCACAGAACGCGCCCAAAATCAAACCTGTTGCTCCAAGGCAAGCGTATTCGCAGCATGAAGCAATGCATGTGCCTAAAAGGCCAGTAAAGAAGGTGTCGTGACCTACTGGCTCAGTTCGCTCTTCCAATTCGTGCTCTAGAGCTGGAGGTCGCCCAGTTCGCAAGAAAAAAAAAGTCGTGCTCCTGGTAAGCTTAGTGATAAGGGTGAGTGAAGATGGAAGTCGACGTGTGGAAGCTGGCCACGATAGAGTCCGAGCTACATCTCGGCATAAAGAAGACGAGGTAGATAATGAGCCACATGCAATGTCGCATTGAGCTGGCGACTTGTTCATAGGGAGCCAAAGACATGAGTCAGAACGACGTTCCTCGGGTCGTGATCACAGAAAGAGACACAGGCCCTAAGATCTGTAAATAGAAAAACATCTTCAAAAGTTCTAACAACTTGAAGCGTGACCTAGTGCCCCAGACCAGCGGGAGCATTACGGAGAAAGGACTCTATTTTCTAGGGAGATCGAGACGCAGCCTTTCCATCACAGATTTAAGGTCCCAAGTATCTCATAATACAATGGGGACAATGACCCCTATGATCACCTTAACGCATTTAATTTCTAGATGGATTTACAAACCATTGGTGAAATGTCACGTCTTCCCAACTACCTTATGGGATATTCTGCGGACTTGGTTTAAGAATCTTCCAGCTCTCAATATAGGAAGTTGGGAAGATTGCCAATAGAAGTTCGTTAACCAGTACAGGGCTTTAAGGAGGCAGCTCGCACCATCCTGCCATCTGGCCACTATCTTCCAACGTCAGGACGAATTATTGAAAGATTACATCGCTAGGTTCAGACGCAAGGTCACCAATGTTGAAAGCCCATATGACGAATGTGTTTTTACTGCAATCTCGATCGAGCTACGCAATGATGGAAAATTATATGAAAGCATTAACAAGTCTCTCGTGAAAGACCTAGAAGAATTCTACGAGCAAATTACGAATGAGATCAGATGGAAGGAGACCTTCGACTAAAGAAGTTCAACCAGAAGAATGAAACGAGCAGTTCTAGCGAATCGAAGAAGAGAAACAATGACAGGAATGAAGGTGAAGGTAGAGGTAATGGTTCAAACAACCAGATTATTAAGAAGGCTAAGAGAAAGCCCAAGAATAAGTGACCTCAGCCTCAAGGTCGTTCTAACAGTTACAGTACCCTGTCAAATTCACAAGATAAGATTTTTGTAGTAAAAAGAAATAGAGAGGATTTTGGAAAGCTCAATCCTTTGAGAACCCCTATTAAGCACAGAGATAGGAGTAAGTTTTGTGCTTATCATAACGAGGAGTAAGTTTTGTGCTTATCATAACGAGGTCGGACACAATACTTCTGATTGTTGGGCGTTAAAAGACGCCATCGAAAGATTGATCAAAAGAGGTCGCTTGAGAGATTACGTAATAAGACCGGTAGACTTGTGACCTCCGAGACAATGACCTCAGCAACAATATCAACTAACACAGCAGCAGCCCCAGCGAGCTCCCAAGCTAGAATATGAATTTGTGATAAGGATAATTTTTACTCTTCATGGTGGCCTTCATATCATAGGTGCATCAAACAGGTTGTATAAGAGGTATGTTCGGAAAGCAAATCATGTCTTGCAAGTTAATGGGTCGGAAGGACCTGTGAAGAAGGTGAGGACGACCTTAGATGATATTGTGTTTACCCAGGAAAATGCTTAAGGTGTGGTCTAATCTCACAACGATGCATTTATCATCCGAGCCAAAATCAGTAATATGGAAGTGCGACGAATCATGACTGACATTGGGAGCTCGGTCAATGTCATGTACAGAAGTTGCTTTGATTAAATGAGGCTAGGAGCAGAGCAATTGAAGCCTTCCCCAGATTCTCTTTATGGCTTCACTGGAGATGACATCACACCAATGGATCAGATTAAGTTGTCACTTACACTTGGAAAGCAGGTGGTCAAGCTACTGTGTTGGCGGATTTTCTAATCATTGATTGCCTATCAGTCTACAATGTGGTCTTGGAAAGACCTGCAATGAACGACCTGAATCTGGTTACTTCAATTAGGACCCTTACGATCAAGTTTCTAACCCCAAATGACATTTGATGTGTTCGGAGAAAGCATCACTTGGCCAGACGCTGCTGCGAAGATGTTGTGAAGATAGGCATCAGAAGAAAGAAAGTGAAAGTGATTTCGGGGAGCAAGCCATGAGCTATAAGTGAAAAGGGAGTTAGTTATGATCTCGACCCTCGCGAGGTGGATGCGGATAGAGTCATTAGGCCAGTTGAAGAGCTGGAGGACGTTCAAGTCAGCGAGGTAAACCCTGAGAAGTACCTAAGGCTGGGAAAAGGCGTAACTCTAAGAGTAAGAGCTTAGCTCACTGACTTTCTAAAGGCAAATTTGGATGTATTTACCTGAAATCATATAGATATGGAGGGGATAGACTCTAAGATCATGTCGTACAAATTGAACATCGACCCTTACCACAGACCAGTTCGTTAGAAGAGGAAACCAATGACGGGGGAACGCTACTTTGCATTGAAAAAAGAGGTAGACAAACTACTGGTAAAGAAGTTTATCGACGAAGCTTACTATCCAACCTGGGTTACCAATCCTGTAATAGTAAAGAAAAAGAATGGAAAGTTGAGAACTTGTATCGACTTCACAGATTTAAACAAGGCATGCCCAAAGATAGCTTGTCGTTGCCTAAAACAAACCAACTCGTGGATACAACAGTTGGCCACCAACTCCTGAGTTTCATGGATGCGTAATTGGGCTATAACCAGATTTCAATAAATCTCGAGGACGAAGAGCACACCTTGTTCGTAACAGACCGCGACCTATATTGTTACAAGATGATGCTCTTCGGGCTGAAAAGTGTAGGAGCGACTTATCAACACTTTGTGAACATGATGTTTGAAGAACAGATTAGGCAGACCATGGAAGTCTATGTCGATGATATGTTGGTAAAGTTCAAGCAGATGGGTGATTATGTGCACGATCTAGAGGAAATGTTCTGGATTTTGAGGAGCTACCAAATAAAGCTGAATTCGTATAAGCATGCATTTGGAGTAGCCTCAGGGAAATTTCTCGGCTTCATGGTAAATAGTAGAGGTATCGAAGCCAATCCAAAGAAAATTAAAGCACTGATTGATATGAGGTCTCCTACTTGAGTTAAAGACGTGCAAAGTCTTAATGACCAGGTTGCAGCACTCAACAGGTTCATCTCGAAGGCAATAAATAAATGCATTCCTTTCTTTGATGTTTTGAAGAAGGCAAACAACTTTGAGTGGATTGAACAATGCGAGATAGCTTTCCAGTAGTTGAAGGAATAGATAAGATGAGCTCCACTCCTTTCCAAACCCAAAGAAAGAGAAAAGCTCATTTTGTACTTGGGAGTGTCTCAACAAACTTTGAGTGCTACTTTGGTGAGAGAAGAAGAGAAGATGCAACTTCCAGTGTATTATATAAGTAAGAGGCTATAAGATGCTGAAACCAGGTATTCGCAGATGGAGAAACTCGCCTATTGTCTGGTGGTCCCATTGAGGAAGTTGGGCCTTTATTTTCAAGCCTACAATATTGAAGTTCTCACCCAATATCCTTTGAAGTAGGTCCTTCAGAAGTCAGATACTTTAGGTCGCTTGCTCAAATGGGCAGTAGAGCTCACACAATTTAACATCCAATTTAAACCAAGAACGATTATTAAAACCCAAGCTCTAGCAGATTTCATTGCAGAATTTACAGGACATGCAAATAAAGAGGTTGAATCCTCTGAAGGTCCAACCTAGGAGTTATATGTTGATGGGTCATCTAAAGAGCAGAAATTCGGAGTTGAAATTTTGTTAATCGGATCTGAAGACCATAAAATCTTTTGTGCTTTAAGATTTGGTTTACAGACCACAAATAATGAAACTGAGTATGAAGCATTGCTCGCAAGACTACGCTAAGCTAAAGAGCTACAAGCTAAGCGATTAAGGGTTTTCACTGACTCACAGCTCATGGTCTACCATATACGGGGGGAGTATCAGATTAGAGGACCAAAAATTGCTATTTACCTCCAGAAAGTTCATGAGATGCTAACTACTTTTTAGAAGTACGAGGTGAGGTAGATCCCACAAAGTCAAAACTCACATGCTGATGCACTAGCCCATGGCAACCACCCAAGACACAGACTTTCTAGGGGTAATCCCCGTGGAGTTCTTGCCAGCTTCATGCACAGAAGAAAAGATTCAATAATGGTCATAATTGTACAGTCGAACTACTGGATGGGACCTATTTTGAGCTATTTGTAAGATGGAAAACTGCCAAATAACAAGTTAGAGGTACAACACTTGCGAGCTAGAGCAGCCAGATATTGCATCTACGATGATATGTTGTACAAAAATGAGTTTTTAGTTCCACTTTTGAGATGCATTGATGGCCAGGATTACGAAACCGTGATGAAGGAAATACACAAAAGTTATTGTGGAAATCATGCTAAGAGGTTGTCTCCAACACAAAAAACACTCTGGCGAGGATTCTACAGGCCTACTATGAAACAAGACACCATCGACCTGATCAAGAAGTGTGATAAATGTCAAAGGTTTGTCTAGGTTCCACGAGCTCCACTAGTCTATCATCAACAAATGGTGAGCTCATGGCTCTTTGTGGTCTAGATGATGGATTTGATCGGGCCACTACCAACAGCTTGTAAAAGATACAAGCATGTCGTAGTTGTAGTGGACTATTTTACTAAGTAGACAGAAGCAAAGGAGTTGATAGAAATTTCCACAACAAAGATTAAAAAGTTCATGTGGAATAATATTATTTACAGGTTTGGGGTTCCTCAGCGGATTGTGATAGATAATGAGACACAGTTCAGCAGCGACCAGTTTCTCAAGTTCTGCAATGACCTGAAGATCGTCAAAAGTTTCTTAATAGTAGACCATCCATAAGCCAATGGCTAGGTTGAAGCTGTGAATAAGATTATAAAGCAGACTTTGAAGACGAAACTGAAAACAAAGAAATTAGTGTGGGTAGACGAGCTACAAAAGGTGTTATGGGCTTACAGGACCATAGCTCTCACCATCACAGGCGAAACGTCCTTTTTAATGGTGTACGGATCCGAAGCCATAATCCCAATAGAGTTAGAAGTGACCTTGCAGTGTAGAGCGATCTTCAATCCTGAAGATAATAACCAGCTACTTGCACAAACTTTGATTTGCTTGAAGAGGTAAGAGAAGCGACACGATTGAAAGTAGCATTCTATCAGCAAGAGATCACGAGGTACTACAATAGAAAAACCCGAGTTTGAAGTTTCAATATGGGAGATCTAGTACTACGTCTTATCTTACCTAGAGCTCGCAAAACCAGTGATGAGTTTCTAGGCCCAAACTAGGGAGGTTCCTATGTGATCAAAAACAACTTGGGAAATGGAGTTTATCGTCTAGCAAATGTGAATGGAGCTAAAGTCCCTCGAGCTTGGAATACTAAACATCTTCGTCCATATTATCGGTAACCTTTTGATTACATGTATTCAATTTGTAGTTCAATTATTTCAAAAGTCAATGAAAGCTCCAAGTTCCTCATATTGTTTGAGTGATTGCTCTAATAATTTACATATTCTCAAAATTTTATGAGTTATTAAGCTAGCAAATTCCATCCTATTAGCTCGTTGTCATGCACACATCTCGTACAAAATTATAGTTATAGCAAGCGAGGTTACGACCCTTGCATAGCTCATAAAAATATAGTCATGGCAGGTAAGGTTATGACCCATACATAGCTCTAAAAAAATAAAGCTATGGAAAGCGAGGTTACGACCATTACATAGCTCACAAAAAATATAGCTATGACAGGCAAGGTTACGACCCCTGCATAGCTCTCAAAAAATAAAGTTATGGCAAGCAAAGTTATGACTTCTGCATAGCTCTCAAAAAATAAAGCTATGTCAGGTAAGGTTACGACTTCTGCATAGCTCACAAAAAATATAGCTATGGCAGACAAGATTACAATCCCTGCATAGCTCTCAAAAAATAAAGTTATGGCAGATGAGGTTACGACCCCTGCATAGCTCTAAAAAAATAGAGCTATGGCAGGCAAGGTTACAACCTCTGTATAGTTCGCAGAAAATAAAGTTATGACAAGGTCACGATTCCTGCATAGCTCTCAAAAAATAAAGTTATAGCAGGTGAGATTGCAACCCCCTGCATATCTCAAAAAATATGGCTGTCGCAGGTAAGGTTATAACCTCCTACATATCTAAAAAAATATGGCTATAATAGACGAGGTTACGACCCCTGCATAGCTTGTGAAAATTATCAACATGGCAGACGAAATTATGACCCCCCTGCATAAGTTGTCAACATTTCAATATGGTAGCCAAGGTTCCGAGTTGCTGCCTGTCTCGTGAAGATTCTATATTGTCAACCGTTGAATCAAGCAGATAACTTGTAAGCTATTACATTAGCTTCACAATCTCAAACCAGTTTATGTTACTGTTTAAATAATTAACTTTTTAGCTCGCAAGAAGTCCCACACTTTGGAAAATAAAATATAACATATAACAGCAAATAAAGATATTCAAGCATGTTCAACATACATGCAAAATAAAGAAATTTCATTAAATTTAAAAAATCCATTACAAGTCGAGATAAATGGACTATAAAACTAGAATATAAACTCGGAAGGCAAGGAACGAAGAGAGCTATTGGTCGTGAGGAGTTAATCCTAAAAGAGAGTCATCACTAGAAGATGTACTAGAAAGTTCGGTGACTTGAACGGGCTCAGCCTAAGAGGTCGCACCGGGCAATTCTATTGCCAAGAGAAGTGCATCCAATACAACTGAAGATGACGCAATTTTAGCCTTGAATCTCTCCACAGCCCGGAGTCCCGCGTCGTCAAAGTTAGAAAAATCCAGCTTAGGATGGGATGTCCACAAGGTAAAGAGGAAATTGCTGCCCGTTTCTATTTCAGCCTCATCTATAGTTTTAGTGACCTGTGCCTCTACTGCTTTGGCAGATTTCTCTTTTAAAATAGCAATCTCCAAGTAAGTGATCTCTGTATGGCACTGAGCAGCTTTAACTCGATGTGGTATAACCTCTATTTACTGTTCGACCTCTTCAGCTCGCTTTGCTATCGCTTTTGCTTGCTGTTCAGCTGTCTCAGCTCGCTTTGACACGACCTCTATTTGTTGTTCAGCCGCTTTAACTCGCTTCTCTGAAGTTTCAGCTCGCTGTTTAGAATGTTTCAGCTTATCCTTTGCCTTGCCCAATTCATCCTCGTAGTTACGAAGTAAGGCAATGAGATAAGATCTCGTAGCTTCATAGTCACTTTCTGCACACATCAAAGCCTCATTAGCCTCTTGTCTAGCTACGTTAGCACCTGCCAACTTTGCCTCAAAACCCTCCTCATGCCTTCTACCATTTAGACCCTCCTCGATCAAGGATTTGATTTCTTCCTTCGCTTTCTCTAGCTTGGTCTCCAATTTTGTTATTCAATGATCAAAGATTCAAGTTTCTTTCCTCTACTTTATTGTTACTAGAACGACCTAAAACTCTATAAATTAGTATTTAATAAAGCAAGGAAACGAGAGACTAAAGGGAAGCAAGTTACCAGCATCTCATGCCAAGCTAGGTATTCGGCCAAGTCCAGAACGCTAAAAGATTTATTTTCTAAGTCCTCGTATGGATCATCATGATTTCTGACCAGTTGTCAAGGAAGGACCTTAGATATCTACCTCCTAGTCCATCTTCAGAGCGGGGCCTAGTCGGTGAAGCAGTCTCCTCAACTTATGCGACCTCAGGCTCCTTGCCTTTATCTGCACAATGTCGTATTGTCGAGACGAGACCACTTTATGTCTTTTTCCTTCCACCTCTGCTGGCACTAGCTTGAGTCTTTTAAGGTGGGACCTCAGATTGAATTTCCCCCACCTCAGGTTGCAAACTAGGGGCTGGAACCTATGGACAACTTACTGTTAGTGTCGAAAGCGGTACCTCGCTAGGAACAGCGACCAAAGGAGTTTTGGTTTTAGTAGGTCGTTTAGAAGAGGTAGTTGAATGGGCTTCAATCTCAATAAGTCGCTTATAAGGATACTTCAGAAGAGTGAGTTTTTCCATAGTAGAGCTCGTTCAAAGGCGGAAGCTGAAGTTGAAACTGGCATAAGAGCTGGTTGAAATAAATTTATAGGCGAGGTACGAGCTAGAGCTAGAGCTACTTGGTCAAGAGCCGAAATCGAAGTCGTTTGAATAGTTGATGGTTCTGCTTGAGCAGAAGTTGCTAAAGTTGCTTGAGCTGAAGTTGGATTTGAAATTTCTAAGGGAGTAGGAGCAGGAGTTTGGTCTGATTATGAGGAAGGAGTAGACTCTTCCTTGCTGTCAGCTTCAAGCATAGAAGGAAGTTCTCTATCTCCCCTACTTCCTATGTCTCTTTTATTATCCAGTAGCACGCAATTGCTAAGAGGAGCTAATCAGTAAGTGCTAAGGAGATCTTCGTCAAGCGCATTGCCAATTGCTTCACTTGAATCCGCAAGCACTTTAAAAACTTATTTCTCCTCGTTGCTAAGAGAGGGTTTATCCTCTTTGATGTCTACAAAACAGAGAATGTTAATTCAAAAAAAAAAAAAGGCTTGCAGTTGTTTTCCCTTCTATCTATCTAGACTTAAAATGAAAGAAAGATTGTTGAGATTTCTGAAGGAAAGGTAGGAAATCCAGAACCAGCTCGTTTTGTGAGCCTCTACGTTCGATTTGCCCTTTGTCTCACCTCAAGGTAGGAAGTCCTTGTAATCTGTTTGACGAGCTACAAGGTAATAGATCCCTTATCGCATACCATCTTTTACGCCAACAGAGCCTTTGATACTGAAAAGATGGCTAAGAATTTTTAGAGTTGGGGGAGGAAAATTATTCCTAAGGAAAACTAAGGCCAAGGACGTCAGCTGCGAATACGAATTCGGAGTCAGCTGGAATGGGGAGAGCTTGAGCCTGTTCAAAATTTCTATGAGGTAGGCGGGAATTGGAAACCTGAGCCCGTGTCTCATATGTTAAGTATTGATAGCAATATACCCTTTGGAAGGATAGCATGCGTGGTTAGTGGCAGCAAGGGACATCACGCAGTGACCTTTGGGAATGCGGTATTAAAGAACAATTCCTCCCATCTCAATATAATCCATGTTAGAGGAATGATGAATGAACACTACAGGAGCTCACCTCTTCTTGTGAGCTTGCCGTTCCTCCTCAAGCAGATGAACTGTTTTCGGATCAGCCCGAGCTACGAGTTACTCCATGGCCTCCCCGCTTTGGGTAGTTTCACTGCATGCTGTACTAGAAGCGAGCTCTTCCGAACTAGATGGCTTGTTATCCCCTACTCTGTGTGCTCGACGATCACGACCTGAAGCCATCTACACATGAAGGGGTATAGTCAAGTCATAGCAAACAAACCGTGTCCAAGTTTCCTAGATAACTTAAGGAAGTTCCCTATTCTACAAATCACAGATGCCACACAAATCGCTAATAAAGTGGGGGGCTCGACCTATGAAAGAACGACCTACAAGCTAGTAATTTACAAGTACCTAATCTTACAGTTCGCATGCATGGCAAGCCATAAACAATAAACCGATCACAAATAAGTAAGCAACAAGATCAAATCAATAGAAAATGAAAAGTCGTGACCAATAAGAAACGCAGAACCATAAGAACTCAACATCGAGAATATAAAACGTTCAAACTTATTTCAAGCACATAAAGTACAATGCAAATTCAACACAACAAAAATAGGCTTGAAATCAAAAAATTAAAATGGAACTTACTGTGAATCTTCATTGAAGATGGGAAATACGGTAATTGAGAGTGAAGAGTTTGTGAAGAACCGGTGAAAAAACGTAGTAAGAGAAACTCGATGGCTGGAGAAGAAAATGACAGAGTGAAAAAAAAAATGAAAGGGTTTCACCAATTTATAGGGGCGTTAGAGCTCGCGTACCGGCCATTCGATCTAGATGTCGTATAACCATCTTAGATCTAACGGTGCAGTGCGAGTTACAGCTTTATAATCATACAGTCGTTAGTTGAAAGACTTGCATATTAAATGTGCGTAGCACGAGACATGCCAATGCCAATTCAATTATCATCTAAATGATCGCCACATGTTAGAGCTGATGGGATAGAATTTGAAAGAGCATGAAACGGCAATTCAAGACAAATAGCTTTCACTAGTGAATGCAAGCTCCCAATTCGTAGAACGAATTGAGAGATAGGAGGCTAATATTATTGGTTTTTTTTCGGATTCAATAAATGAGGTGGTGAAAACCTGGTAAAAGTCCAACAAGTCAACTCAATGAAGTGGTCCAATAGACAAGGCCTAAGTTATCAACATCCAACCCATGTGAGCTCTATAGGTTGCACCAACGAGCTTGCAACACAACAGTATTACAGATCGTTACTGGTATTATACAGTTCGCACTATGCACAGCTCGTCGCTTAGCAAGATACAACTCGAAGATCGCCTAATGCAATTTATAGCTCGCGCAATGACTAGTTCAAATGAGGAAATCTTCCAGAAAATGCAATAACCCAAATTGATCGTGATTCTTCAATCAGAATTGGAAATAAATTCAAATTCAAACTCGATAAACACGATCTCTGATTTTACAAAACAGTTTCTGATTCGGTGCTAACCGATTATAAAGTGTAGTTAATGCGAGATTCTTTTCCTATTTTATTTTGACTCAAATTGTAATGTCTCTTTCCCTATAAATAGAGGTCAAAATCATTGTAAGACAAAGATAAGAAATATTATACCATTACTCAGCAGAATTATTGAGAGGAACAGTCGTGGACGTAGGCACAGTTGTTGAACCACGTTAAAAACCCCCTTTATTGGTTGTTTTTCTTCTCGGTTTTGCTATTTTCCTTGCATTTTTTGTTTTGTCTCACACTGATTGCAGGTATTAGATTTTAAACTCCCGTCAACCAAAAATCAACGTCGGCAACATTTTATTGTGTAATTACAAGAAAGACTGCTGATCATTACAATTAAAAAAAAAAAAAAAAAAAACAAAGACTACTGATCATTAAATCATTAATTTTATTTTAAGGATTAAAGAATTTAAAATATAAAAATCAAATAAAAATGAATAAATATTTTAAATACCTTTGAAAAGGATCTTATACAACAACTAAATTTATTTATAGGCCGAGTAACGTCTACAATTCTAGTTAAGAGGCTGCATTGGGTTCAAATTTGAATCTCTCTACTTGTTTAAAATATACATATAATAAAATGTATAAATAAAATCATTATTATTATTTTTTAGATAATTGATGAATTATTATTTTTTTAAAGATTTAAAAAATTAAAAATCTTAAAATTGTATTAATTTAAATTTAAAAAATAAAAAATAATATTTTTTAAATTAATAAAGAAAAAATGATGATCTATTAATTGATTAGGAAAAAATAACAACTCTTCATAAATATCATTATCTTAAGAAAAGCTTAAAAGTTTGTTTTAAATTCATAGACGATATTTTTAATATATATATATATATTTCTAAATCCGAAAATATATCCTATTATCCAATTATTCAATTCACATCACAAACCAAAATCTGAAATCATCATTTACTGCACGTACAAATGTTCCAAAATCACGTGGCTCACAATCAGATGTCAGAGCAGAAAACAATTTTGTAATTTTGTACCTGTTTCAATTTTCCCACCAAATTAAAAATTGTCCTTTTTCACGTAAAGCATTCTAAGAGGAGAAAATGTAACTAGGCTAGCGGGAATGCACATTTATATCCGTTGCATTTATCACTATCAGGAGAGGTTGAAAGTGCATGAAGATCTAAGCCCATGTAAATTTGAATCACAATTAATGCAATCCAACGGCCATTACTGATGTAATCAATAGAGTAATAACTGTCGTGATGTCAACATCAATAAACATTTATCGTGAGGCCCAGGTGAACGAGCTGCATTGACGTTGATTCCCGCCATTTATTGCCGTAACCTACGAATCTACTTTAACCGACTCTACTGCTATCGATGCAAATTTTCTTCTTTTGTTTTTTTTTTTTTTTCAGAGTCCGGATTGATCGTGAAGTTATTGAAATTAATCCGGATAAAAGTATTACAGAACGATCTAAAAATTAACTCTCAATTAACAAATTTTTACTTAAATAGAGATAAATAAAAGATCCACGTAAAAATAAAAGATCAATCTACACTTAAGATGAAAAACTATGATTAAATGATTATTATTATTATTATTATTGTTATTGTTATTATTAGTATATATATATATTTGGAATAGGCGGAACCCATGCCACTCACAATAGGAAGCATGGGGGTTGTTGGTGGCCAACCACTGGCCAACAACCAAAGAACTATCAATACAAATTTTAATACAATTAAATGAATTATTAATGTGTATTAGATATTTAATTGGGATGTCTTATTCAATACTTGAGAATATTTTAGGTTATATCTAATGAAAGGCTTTAATTATCTTACTAAACCACTAAATTTATCTTTAAATTGAAGTTTGTTGATTAACTTTAATAATCATCCTTATAATTAATCTAAAAACTTTAATTGAGGGATAAAGCTAATGATTAAGTAAGTTAATCAAACCTTTACAATATATTTTATTGTGTAATTACAAGATGACTAGATTTTATTTTAAGAATTAAAGCATTTAAAATGTAAAAATATAAAACAAGATTTTGTTATGACTGTTTTTACGACATGGACAAAATGGGCCGCTGAAGGCCCAAAGGTTGAGTACAGTAACGAAAGGCCTAAAGAGTCCAACTCTCAGGTCGCAGTGGCGAGCTCACCGGCTTCTTCAGTTCACACTTCCACCAGATCTACTTCGATGCATCCTTAACTTGCGTTCATGCCAACGCCTATCTCGGTGCATCTTTAGCTCGTGAAGGTAAACAGGTCAGATCATTAAGCTCGCATCGAGTGATGTCTTGAGGAGTCGATACCAGATCACCCTGCTTTTTCAATTTCACACTGACACAATTTTTACAGTTCTGGAGAGACATTTAATACAATGACGGCCATGCATTTAATACGGTGAAGACTTTACATAAACATTTAATATATGCATGGATATGTAAGAATGATTAGTGCAGTAGTAATTAATGCAGTATGACCAAAGTTAGAGTAGTTAAAATAATGATAGCTTTTTAATGTGTACGTCACTCAGTTGTAATCCTTCTCTCTCTATAAATTAGGGTGAAATTCATCGTAAAAAACGAGTTAAGACCAGTATTACCGCCACTCTATCAAAATACATTCAGAGTGGCTCATAGACGTAGGCACACTTGCCAAACCACGTAAAAGTCCTTGTCTTTGCATTCTCCTCCCTTTCCCTTCTTTGTTCTTAATTGCTTCTTTATTATTTTCACCAACCTTAACCAATATTAATTCTTATTTATTATCAGAGTTGTAGTCTGGATCTTTGAATCTCCAAGTCAACCAATTCCATACGTCGACAAATTTTTTCGTATTGAAACTAGCTCAGAGGATAATCAGGACCAATCAAGATGAGATACTGGTAGTGTAACCCGAAGAGTTGTTTCTATATGGGAGGAATCGACTCACATGAAGGTTTTATATATGTAGGGGTAATTTTCAGTGCTTTTGGATATTTATACACTTGATATTGATTATATTTTAAAATTATTGACCGTATTTTATTATATATGATCATAACTTAACATGATCGATTATATTATTTTATATTTGATTACAACAATAATTTTTATTGTAAAAAGTTGGTATCATGTATAATAAATATATAATCAGATATAATAAATAAAATTAATAATTTTACAATACAATTAGTTATTTATAGTTGTCAAATATATGTATACCAAAGCATATTGTAAAATATGTCATACATATATATATATATATATGTTAAACTGAAAATCGACCCATATAGATAAGAAAATAAAAAATTAAAATTTAATTCATTTAAGTACTCTTAAATAGTTAATACTCAACTTGGCTTTGCTTGGTTGAAAGCTAGATGGACGAAATTTCTATCCATTACAAGAACTTCACAAACTTTTGCCTCTTTCTTGTAATTTTCAGGATCTACTTTCCCATTTGTCATCAACACTCATTTGTCAAAATAGTCGATTAAAGTACTCTTAAATAGGTCATGGGAATCTTTGCTTTTTGGCTTTTTCCTTTTTCGCTGCTTCTTCTCTAATGCTAATCAAAAGTGAGGAAGAGAGAAGTAGAAAGCGAGTAAAAGCTTTTGGTCATAGTCCCTAGTTTTTTCTTCCTTCGATTGGGTAAACTGTATAGGGTTCTTTTTTTTTTTTAATTTATAACCGTCTAAACCATAAAAGGCATTCCTTTTAACGGCTACTTCAAACCTAACACAACCTAAACAGGGTACTAGCACAACCACGATATAGACGGACAAAGACCGTAAGCCATGATGATCTGAGCATCCTTTTTTATATACAAAATCCTTACGAAGAGGCAAGCACAAAGTATAATCGGATCTATTACGAACTGTTTTTCATTCTACAGAGATTGAAGACTAGAGAGAAGGAGAGAGAGGAATTTAGAAAGCTATAAGAGATTTCTCAAAGAGGAATTTTATTAGTTGAACTCGGTCTACCTCTAAGAGGCTTACAAACACATATTTATAAAAAATGAAAGACATCCCTCTCATGATTATAAGGTGACTTTAATTATGACTGACAGTGCTAACTCACTACTACTTTAATCATTACAGTGCTGACTCACCTACTTTAATGATGATACACATATCATCATGACTACTACTTTAATCATTACACACACTTTAATTATAGCATATATATTTTAATAATGGCTTTAACTTTAATTATTACAAACATTTTAATTATTACAATCCTTCATGATGACTGACACTTTTACTTTAATTATTTGGATTCTTTGAGGAGATTCTATGAAGATGTTCTCATATTATTGTTCTTGTGGTCTTCATCATCAGAGTTGAGGGCTCCACAGATCTGATAGGGCCATGTGTCAAACTTCATAAGGTCTTGAGAATCTGGTGGATAAACATCTTAAAAAGGATGTCGGGTTAGAGAGGAGTCTTTGGGAACAACAAACGGTATAAAAATTTCATTTGTGGTGACACCATTGATGTCACAGAGAAAGTTGAGCAAAGAGGCTTGAAGTGTGGGATACAACTTATCATAGTCAAACGTTGTGTGCCATTCGTAATTGATGTTTATGGTCTACATAAGATTGGTATAAGGATTGCGCTGGTAAGGCCTATATAGGATCCAAACACATGAGACTTTTGAGGCCATTCTTAGTGTGAGCTTACATAGATTATAATTTCCTATGAGTTTTGTTAATTTATTTCTTTAGTAAGTCAACGAGTCAAACCATTGTAGAAAAGTCTAAAGAAGGAAATATTGGTAACTTGGTTCATTTAGATACGCAAAGAGTGTCTATAAGGGAAAAACAACAGCATGATGGTATAAAATCGAGAGGAGTCATAAATACCACATAACTTCAAGGGTAAAAGTGGAAAATGAAAAGAAATGAAAGAGGTCAAGAAACAATCTTGTAGGATTAGTGACTTTGTAAGGGTGGCCTTGACTTCGGTTTTTTGAAAGGCAGATTATGAGATGATCTTTGGCAAAAATTTTTATTTGAATGATGTTTGGTGATTGGTCATGAGGAACCATCTGAAGGAGTTTTGGTGGATAGTTTGAAACGGTAGTGGCTAAAAGTTCTAGTGAAGAGGGAGATGCCATAAAAACGAAGACAAGTTTGATTCCTAATGAAGAAATTAGGATGATTTGTTGGGGCCTAGACAATATATCTGCTAATATATCGTCATGACCCTTCACATGTTGAATAATGAAGTCATATCTAGAAAGGATAAGTCATATCTAGAATAATAATCTTAACAGTGAAGGATTTGGAGGAGTCTTGTTCTTGAAGTCCATGATTTTGAGGAAGGATAAGTTGTCTATCTAAACAATGAAATGACGAGTTCTGAGATGAAAATCAAACTTTTGAATTCCATACTTGACAGCAATGATTTTTTTATAAATCATGTGATAATGCTTTTGGGCTTCTTTGAATTGTCTACTAGCATGACCACCGTAGCTTTTCTTGCCATTTTTTTCTTAGAGCATGATAGCTCCCCAAAAGTTATCACTGACATCTATTTGTAGAATAAGAGTTCCTGTTGATGGAATGACAAGTGGTGGTGGTTGTCAAGATATTTGTTTGAGTGCAATGATGGCTTTTGTATGCTCTGATCCTCATGGAGGTGGATTTTTCGTGAGCATAAGAGACAAGATTGATGTGTGATGAGTTATATGAGGAATAAAAAACAGTAGTAGTTGTTCTGTGAGATGTGGACGTGATTGGTATGTGTCACATGAGACGTGTATTCTTAAAAAGTCAATTTCGTTATGTCCAATCATACTTTTCTTTCCAGAGGGCATGATATCATGTGCATCTGTCAGGTTGTAAAAGTAGGTAAGAAGGGTCTCATTAATCTGATTGATTTTTGGAAAAAAGGAGGATATTATCAATGTAAATTAAGGCTGAGTAAAAGATAGAGTGGAATATTCAGGTCATGGCCTTTTGAAAAAGAGATGGAGTGGTTTTGAGACCAAAGGGTAAAACCATCCATTGGTATTGAGCATTAGGGATACAGAAAGTCATTTTGTATCTTTCTGTAGGTTCAATGCTAAGTTGTTAGAATGCTCATTTAAGATCGAATTTCAAGAAAACTGTAGCATCAACGAGCTAAGCAAACAATGTGGTTGTCCTTAATGTTGAAAATTTGTCATCTTGAAGAAACTGATTAAGAGGCTTGTAATCAATGACCAGTCTTTTCTTACCTCTTAATTGTTTTGAATGTTTCTCAACATAAAAAGCTTGACAAGCCCATGGAGAGGTTATAGGTTCAATGAAACCTTGATTGAGTATCTATTGGCATTATTCTCGTGCTAGCTAGAGATCTAAAAGAGCCATTCTTGAATGTGTGGCCTTGGTAAAACTAATATCTTTATTAAACTTAAAGGGTAGTTTGATAAAGAAATTTGGATTTTTCCAAAGAGAGTTTGGATGCTGAAAAGTAGCATGACTGTCAACACAAAGTTGTAAAAGCTTTTGCTGGATGTGAAAGAATGGAGGAGTAATTTTCGATAAAGGAAAAATTTTCTGAATGTGAGTGAATGGTTTGAAATCCCTTTTAAACTTGAGGCCATTAGGAAGGATTCTAAGGGATTTTGTTTTGCTAAAAGCATCCCATCTAAGGATGATATCTTTGTCTGGTAATGGCGTCCCAATGACCAGTGTCCATATGATGCAAGCAGGAAATATTTTAAAAACAATTTTTCCTTTTAAGACTAAATTGGTAGAAAATATTTGATCGTCAACAGCTTTAAAATGCTGGACATGATTCTTCTAGGCTTCTGAAGGAAGAACTTTAGGATTGACGAGAGTTCATTGCGAGCCAGTGTCGATGCAAGCAATGACATTAATAGGCTTAGCATATTTTTCAGCCAATAACTGAACTTGAACAAGTGGACATGCTGAATATTGCGATAAAAAGACTTGCAGGTGATAAGCTGTAGAGAGAGAGTCTAATTCTATGCTTTCAGGTTCTGAATCAGATATATTCGAAGAGGATGTATCTGTATCATGGATTACGAAAGCTATTCAACAATTCATTATTTCTTGCTTTGAAAATAGAGATTCAATATCAGCATCTGAAGGAAGCGGTTATGGAAATTGTTCAAACCGATGAACCGATTTTGCTGACTTGAATTTCTTGTTAGGATAGTTCTTCACATAATGCCCTTTCTTTCCATAGATGAAACATTTCTGGGACTTGTTCCATGCTGTAGTGGACTAGTTCCTAAAGTACATGTACTTCTTATTCTTTCGATGCTTGAAAGAATGCTAGAAGTGTTCCTTCTTCTTTGGTTTATAGGTATTGGTATCTGCATTCTTACATTTGATCTACAAGCTGGGTTGCCTACACTATTTTGCATAATTCTTGCCTTTCTTGACCATTTTCGAAAGAAACTTTTGCATAGCATAAAGTTTCTATAAAGATATAAAGACATCGTATGAATTTCTCCAAGAGTAATATCTTAGAAAATTATTCCTAGAGACTTAGTCTTCCACTGGAGCTTTGTAACGCCCCAAATTTTCTCTATTTAAGAGAAACAAAAATATATCTGGAAGAATAGTATCTCCTGAATGAATAGTATTTTTGGACGGAAATGATCCATGTGAATAGTAACTTTCAAAAACGGATCTCATATATTAAAAGTTTTGAAAATTATATTAGAATTAATGGAAACTAAAGCGGAGTGAAGATAAGTCTCATTGAAGAGATTTTAGGTAACCCGAAGTATATGAGACGAAATACTTTATTCGATTAGTGTCTCATATACAGTATTTGGAGAGAAACGAAATAATTTTCAATATCGAATGTATAAATGGAATTTTAATAGAATTTTCGAATAGGACCGATATGCTTTTATTTGCGTAGTAATGAAATGATTGTAAAAGTGATCGTAAGTGTAAATTGAATTTTAATAAAATTTTCGGTTGTATTAATGTAACTCTTGTATAATTTTCAGATAGACCAGAAATAATTTCGAGCATGGAACCATAAAAGAACGAAACGAATGCATGGCATGATGAGATAAAAGGGGGACCCATGGCAATCAAAGAAAGGAAGAATAATTGGATGATTGATATGTAGAACTCAGAATTTCCTTTTTCTAGAAGAAATAATGATTTCTAGATGAATAGTGATGCATGAATAGTAAATTTTTAAGTTCGACCCTGAAAAATTGAAAATATTTAGAATAAGTAATAGGGTCTAAGGAAATTGAAACAGAGCTTAAATGAGTCTGTTTAAGTGGATTTTAAGGGTTTTGAAGATAAATCAATAAAATACTTTCGTTGGAAACATTGTAAATTTTAGTGAGTTCAAAACCAATTGAATTTTTTTCGAAACATGGGATTGAAGTTTAAGACAACCAATTCCAGTATTATATGGTCAATTTGATGATTTGATAACGATATAATATTTTTGAAATTTATTTAAGTGTGAATAACAATTAAATGCATTAAAGGGCAATTGGTAAATTCCACTTCAAATATCTATGAATTTGATGTGAGTATTATGTGGAAATAAATTGATTAAGAAGCACAATCCATGTAATGCAAGATTGGCCAATAGTAGAGTGACAAAATTAAAATGAATTTATGGATATTAGTTGGCAAGCATTAAATGAAATTTAATGTATTAAAATTAATGTTACTAAATTACCCATAAATGAGTGAATTATTATGATTTATAATTAAGGGCATTATGGTAAAGCTAATCAAAGGATTTGATGGTCTTTTAAAGGTTAAATGAGGGGCATTTTGGTCTAGGTAAGTGAGCTATATATAAAGTGATGGATGGTGAGAAATTGGAGACATTTTTTGGATGGCAAAAAGAAGAGACTGAAGGGGAACTCGAGCAGCAGAGAGAACCAAAGGACAACAATTAATTTTGAAGGTTTTGAAGTGATTTTTGAGTCCCTTAAGGGTGTACACAAGCTTAGGTACAAAATCCAACCATTATAAGTTAATTTCAAATGGTAAGTTCATTTGTTTTTCATGGGTTTTGATGAATTACGGTTTGGAAGATAAATTGATGGATTTGTGAAATGTTTGATATGTTTAGAGATAGATCAACTTGTTTCAAGTGGGGAAGTGAAAGAAGATACAAATGAAGTGGTAAATCAAGCATACTAGTAAGACAAATGTCTAGGGTTTTATGGTTTTTCATGAAAAATTTTCAATTAAGTTGATTTTGAGTGTTTGATGAATAATTGAGTGATTTTAGTGTGATAAGTGGCCATGGAAATGGAGGAATGATATGAGATGTCATGATATTAGTTTATTTCAAGGTTAGGGTTTTGAAATGATATTAATAGAAATTTCATTGATTTGGGTTTAAGGTTTTATTTGAGCTTTGGCTGACTATTTGATTGTGTTTGGATGTGATTTTGAGCTTGGAATAAAATATTATCTTGGTTGTGACAATATTAGTAAGTGGTCACTTTGAAAATTTTAGGTGATTGAATGAATGTTGGTATTTGGATGATGATTATATGAGATATTATGTTAATTTGAGATGATTTTTGGAAAGAAAAGAAAAATAAAATGAAGTGATGTATATTTATGTTAGTATATGGACACTTTGTGTTTTTGCATGTGTTAGAAGTGATTTTTTATGTTAGAATAAGTTGTTGGATGTTTTGGGATGAATTTGGAGTGATTAGAATAAAATAAGTGGAAATTAGGTGGTAAGAATGTTGTTCCATAAACGTTTATTGGTGGTTCGTCACTTTGTATGCAAGTTGTTTGAATAAATTCCCAAGTGAGTCTCATGTGATTTTTATGAGATATATATGTATGAATTTAAGAGATTTAAGCTCCAAAATTATGTTAGAGCAAGGTTAAGGTTTTAGGAAGAATTGATAAGCTTACTAGTTTAGATAAAATTCCAATTCCAATTCAATAAAAATTGTGTGTAGTAAATTAGTGTTAGAATCATGGAAATTATTGTGAATTAAGTGTGGTTTGGTATAGAAAGCTTGAAGAAAACCTTGGTAATATATTGGAAGGAGTTGTGGTCAAGTTAGGGTTTATATGTTCAAGACTTTGTTTGAAGTAATTAAGTGAATTCATCCATGAAAAAGTTAACCAATTGTCAAGTTGAAAAAATTAAAAATAAAAAGAAGAAATAGATATAATTGGTTGGTGTACACATATTTCCAAAGTTTGGTCTTACTAGTAAACATAACAATGAAAATTTTATTTGAAATCTAGTGATCTTATTCTTTTGGTGAGGTGAATTGATATAAATGATATTTATATGTCATTTGGGTGTTGATGGAATGAATTTTGTGATGAAAAACACAATAAAACAAAAATTTTCAAAGCACTCCTTACCCTAGGCCGAATCCACCCTAGAGAGGATTCTAAGGGTATTTTTTGTCATTTCAAGCTTATTTATATGTTAAACGAATGATATTCTAATAGTACATGTAATGACTTATAGGGTTGAAAATAAATTTTGAAAAATTCATGCCCTTGGCCGAATGCAAGTTAGAGAAGTACCAAAGGATATTTTTTATCAATTTATACCCATTTACATGTTAAAAATATGATGATTTGATGATATATATAATAAGCTAAAGATTTGAAAATAAAAATGTGAGAAGTCTTTCTTTTGAATGAATTTGTGCAAGAAAAAGAAAAAGTGTGGTGTTATTAAATTGTGATGTTATAACTAGGGGCAAAATGGTCCTTTAAAAATGACCAATAACGAAGCTTAAGAAGATTTCGAAAAAAAAATCGATACAAAAGTGAGATTAAATGTTTACACGATTAAAAATTACATTTGAATTGATAATATTGTAATTATTGAAAAATATCAAGGGCCCGAGCAAACCTAAACATTGGTAGGTAAGGATTGGAAATTGGTATACCAATAAGAAAATTTCGAGGCACCGAGTGTTCTATTTTAAAATTCATGTGTTATGTGAAATATGATTCGACAGGTAGTCACCGAGTATTTGATATTGGAAAACTTGGCATGACAATAGGGTGATTATAGTAGTACTGCACCGATATGCTTATAGACGTTGATACTGGATTTCTGGACCTTAAGAGGCACTGAGTGTCTGGTTCCCAAATTTATGTATTAGATAAGAATACAAGCCGACAGGTAGTTACCTAGTGTCCGATGTTGGAGAAACTGATTTTCCAATCTATGGTATCGTGTCAGTGTTTACGAATGACGCTGAACATTATTAAAAAAAATCGGATTGATATGTTTGAAAAGGAAAATATTTGTGTTTATGCGTGCAATGAATGGTAACTTGATTTCCTTGCAAATTTATGTCTAAAAGTTCGAAAATTATGAAATAATGATTTACAACTTGTATTTGAGAAAATATTATGGGAAAATTGTATATTTGTATATAAAAAAGTGGTATGGTACAAATGCTTATATATATATATGTAGTTATTAAATTTTATTGTGATTTAGTACAAATATTTGAAAATGGTGAAATTTGATTTATAAGGTCATACTTGAAAAATGACTTTTATTCATTTTATGCATGTGTTCACTAGTAAATTGATCTTGTTATGATTTAGTATAAAAATTGGAGAACCATGAAATCTTACTTTACAACCTTGTAATTTTTATGAAATGATGAAATGTAAATTTTATGTATCCCTCCTTAAGTAGAAATCCTTAGTGCATTGGATTTTCCATGTATAAGTTGAGATTTGGGCACCGTAGATCAAAATTGACGCGAAGTCAGTTATCGCATTTTCTGTGAGTCACATCCCTCCATATTTGATAGTTCTACTTTTAATATTGTATATTGATGATAAAGTATATAGTAATGCATGTACTTGTATATAACTTTCTGCGGTTTTGTAAATGATGACGTATATCAATTGTAGAAAAAGTTTTTGATTTGTAAAGTGATTTTGTAAAAGAAATTCTTATTTATTGTTTAAATAATATTTAATTTCGATTAATATAATTTCATAAATTGTTACGGATATTTTTCGGATTCAATAAATAGGCTGGTAAAAACTTGGTAGAAGCCTAATAAGTATACCTAATGAAAAGGCCCAGCATATAAGGTTCGATTCATCAACATCCAGCCCAAGCGAGCTCTTTAGCTCGTATGATTGAGCTTGCATCACGATTGTTGTTCATAGGTCGTTACTAGTGTTACTTAGCTCGCACTATACATAACTCGTTACACAAAACGAAGTCTAGCTCGAGATCGTATAAATGCAGTCTATAACTCGCATAATGAACAGCTCGATAAAGAAATATTTCAGGAAGGTAGTAACCCAAGTTAATCGTGATTCTTTTACTAGAACTGGAAATAAATTCAAATTCAAAAATTGATAAATGTGATTTAGTGCTAACTGATTTGGAAGTGTAGTTAATGCAAAATTCTTTTTTTATTTTACTTCAACTCAAATTGTAACCGCCCCATCCTATATATAGAGGCTGATACTCATTGTAATAGAGACATACACAGAAAAAATAATATATTATTACTCTACAGAAATTAATAGAGAAACAGTCATTGATGTATGCGCATTCACTGAACCATATAAAAAATCCCTCTTGAGCGTTGTTCTTCTTTTCTGCCTTTTACTTTCCTTTTGTTTTCTGCTTTGTTTCACATTGATTGTAGGTATTGGGCTTTGAACCGTCATCGACTAGAAATCAACGTCGACATTTTGGTACTAAAAGGAGAACCCAAACTACAATCTATTTTACTGCAATTCTTCAATTTTCGGAAAGCATGGCGAAAGCAAGAACAACCAGATATGTGGGCTTTGAGGCTGACCAAGCCGAGAGTCAGACAAGTCAGCACCAACAAAACATGCAACCTATGGAAGACGCACCCATGCTCATGGCAGGTATGTCTCACGACTAGGCAGTTGGTGCTGCAGCAGGCATACCACCCTTGCCCCCTTGCCAACCAGTACCAATCGCCCCAATCGAGGGGTTGTAAGCATGGCATCAAAGTAGGAGGTGTTGGAGAATACGGTCCGACAGCTTAAAGATGAAGTAAAAGCATTGGCATAAACCCAAGCCCTAAACGTGCCTAGGGTTGAAACATTTGCTCTAAGGCCAACCTATCTACAACATGAAGGAGTGCCAGCGCCAAAAAGGCCATTGAAAGAGGTGTCGCGACTTACAGGCTCAGCTTGCTCCTCTAATGCGTGCTCTAGAGCTGAAGGTCGCCAAGCTCATGAAGAAAGAAAAGTGCGTCCTGTAGCTTGGTAATAAGGGTGAGTCAGGATGAGAGTCGTCGAGTAGAAACTGGCAGTGAACGAGCTTGGGTTATATCTCGGTGTGAAGAGGACAAGGTAGATAATCAGCGACATGCTAGGTCATACCGAGCTGGCGGCTCACCAAGAGAAAGCTGGATATATGAGTCAGAATGTTGCTCCCTAGGTCGTGAGCACAGAAAAGGACAGAGACCCCAAGATGCACAAATAGAAGAGCTCATTCGAAGGGTCTAGCAGCTTGAAGCGCAACCTGACACCCGGACCAACGTGATCATTACGGGAAAAGGACTCCATTTACCAGGGAAAATGAGACGCAGTCTTTCCTTCCTAAATTCAAGGTCCCAAGTATCCCACATTATAATAGGGACAGTGATCCCTATGACCACCTGGATACATTCAATGTCCAGATGGATCTTCAGACAGTTAACCTATTGGTGAAGTGTCGCGTCTTCCCAGCAACCCTAGGGGATATTCCACGGATTTGGCTTAAGAATCTCCCAACTCGCAGTATAGAAAGTTGGGAGGATTACCAACAGAAGTTTGGTAGCCAGTATAGGGCTTCGAGGAGGCAGCTCGTACTATCCTACCATTTGGTCGTTATCTTCCAACGTTAGAACGAATCGTTGAAGGATTACATCACAAGGTTCAAACGCGAGGTCACTAATGTGAAAAACCTATTGGACGAAAGTGTTTTGACTGCAATCTCAGTCGGGCTTCGTAAGGATGGGAAATTATATGAAAGTATTTACAAATCCCCAGTAAAGGACTTAAAAGAATTCTATGAACGAGCTGCAAAGGAAATCACATAGGAGGAGACCTTCGGCCAAAAAAAGTCCAATTAGCAGAACGAAGCGGGCAATTCCAACCAACTAAAGAAAAGGAGTAATGGTAGGAATGAAGGTGAAAGACGAGGCAGTGGTTCAAGCAACTAGATTACTAAGAGGGCTAGGAAATAACCCAAGAATGAGCGGTCTCAGCATCAAGGTCGCTATGGAAGCTATAGCATCCTATCAGATTCACATGATATGATTTTTGCAGTAGAAAGGAATAGAGAGGATTTCGAAAAGCCACATCCTTTAAGAGCTTATGTTGAGCACAGAGATAGAAACAAGTTTTGTCATTATCATAACGAAGTCAGACACAATACTTCAAATTGTTAGGCATTGAAGGACGCCATTGAAAGGTTGATTAAGAGAGGTCGCTTGAGAGATTACATGGCGAGACTAGCAGACTCACGACCTCCGTAACAACGACCTCAGTAGCAACAACCAGTACACTAGCAGCTCTAGTGAGCTTTCGAACAAAACCACGAACCTGTGGTAAGGATGATTTTTACTATTCATGGTGACCCTCATATCACAGGTATATCAAACAAGTCGCATGAAAGATATATTCGAGAAGCAAATCATGCCTTGCTCGCAAGTCACAATCGGTTGGAGGGATCTGCGAAGAAGATAAAGATGACCTCGGATGGTATTGTGTTCACCAAGGAAGATGCTGGAAGTGTATGTTGGCCCCATAATGATGCACTTGTCATTTGAGCCAAAATTAACAATATGGAGATGGGACGAATCATGATCGACACTGAGAGCTTGGTTCATGTCATATATAGGGGTTGTTTTGACCAGATGGGGTTAGGAGTAGAACAATTGAAGCCCTACCCAAAGTCTCTTTATGGTTTCATTGGAGATGTCATCACACCAGTGGACCAGATTAAGTTGCCACTTACACTTTGAGAATTAGGTCATCAAGCTACTGTGTTGGCAGACTTTCTGATCATCGATTGCCTATCAACCTATAATATGGTCCTAGAAAGACCTATAATAACGACCTAGATGTGGTCACCTTTACTAGGACCCTCACAATCAAGTTTCCAACCCCTAATAGCATAGGGTGTGTTTAGAGAGAGCAGCATTTGGTTAGATACTGCTATGAAGATGCTGTAAAGATGGGCGTTCCAGAAAAGAAAGTGAACGTGGTTTCGGGGGATGAACCACAAGCTATGAGTGAAAAAGGGGAAAGTCATGATCTTAACCCTCGCGAGGTGGATGCGGACTGAGTCATTGAGCCAATCGAGGAGTTGGAAGATGTTCAAGTCAGCAAAGTAGATCTTGAGAGGTGCCTAAAGTTGAGAAGAGGCTTAGCTCTAGAAGTAAAAGTCGAGCTTGTTAACTTTCTAAAGGTGAACTTGAATGTTTTTGTCTAGAATCATGAAGATATAGTTGGGGTAGACCTTAAGGTCATGTCGTATAGATTGAACATCGACCCTCACCACAGGCCAATTTGCCCAAAGAGGAGACCTGTGATGGGGGAGCGCTACTTTGTATTAAAGGAAGAGGTAGAAAAGCTATTGGCAAATAAGTTTATCCGCGAAACTTACTACCCGATTTGGGTTACCAACTCTGTGCTGGTAGAAAAGAAAAATGGGAAATGGAGAACCTGTATTGACTTCATAGATTTAAACAAGGCATGTCTAAAGGACAATTCCTTTTGCTTAGAATAGACCAGCTCGTGGATGTAACAGCTAGCCATCAGCTTCTGAGCTTTATGGATGCATACCCGAGCTATAACCAGATTCCAATGAATCTTGAGGATGAAGAGCACACCTCATTTATAACCGATTGCGGCCTATTGTTACAAGGTGATGCCATTTGGACTGAAGAATGCAGGAGCGACCTATTAGTGTTTAGTGAACATGATGTTTGAAGAATATATTGGGAAAACCATGGAGGTCTACGTAGATGATATATTATTAAAATCTTAGCAGGTGGGTGATCATATGCACAACCTGGAGGAAATGCTCTAAATTTTAAAGAGCTACCAGATGAAGTTGAACCCGCACAAGTGCGTATTCGGGGTAGCCTCTAGGAAATACATTGGCTTTATGGTGAATAGAACGTTGATTGATATAGGGTCTCTTACTCGAATTAAAGATGTGTAAAGCCTTAATAGCCAGGTCGTAGCACTTAACAAGTTCAACTTGAAGGCAACAAATAAATGCATCCCCTTTTTTTTATGTTTTGAAAAAGGCAAAGAATTTTGAGTGGACTGAATAGTGCGAGGTGGCTTTCCAACAACTAAAGGAATACATGGGCTGAGCTTCACTCCTCTCCAAGCCTAAAGATAGGAAGAAGCTCATTTTATACTTGAGAGTATCTCAACAGACTTTAAGTGCTGCTTCGGTGAGAGAAGAAGAGACGATGCAACTTCATGTATATTATGTAAATAAGAGGCTGTATAATGTTGAAACCAGATACTCGTAGATAGAGAAGCTCGCTTATTGCTTAGTAGTTGCATCAAGAAAGTTGCGCCCTTATTTTCAAGCTTACAGAATCAAAGTCCTTACTTAATACCCACTGAAACAGGTTCTCTAAAAGTCAGATACCTTAGGTCGCTTACTCAAATGGGCAATAGAACTGGCGTAGTTTGATATTCAGTTTAAGTTAAGGACAACCATCAAAGCCTAAGCTCTAGCAGATTTCATTGCAGAATTTACAAGTCTTGTAGATGAAGAGGTCGAATCTTCTGAATGTCCAAAGCTACATGTTGATGGGTCGTCCAGTGAGCAGAAGATCAGAGCTGGAATTTTGTTAATCAGTCTTAAAGGTTACAAAATTCTTTGCGCCTTAAGATTTGGATTCCAAGCCACCAATAATGAAGTTGAGTATGAGGCACTACTCGCAGGCCTGCGATTGGCTAGGGAGATGCGAGCTGAGCGATTAAGGGTTTTAAGCTATTCTTAGCTCGTAGTTTGCTATATACGGGCAGAGTATCAGATCAGGACCCCTAAAATAGGTGTGTACCTCCAAAAAGTCCATGAGTTGCTAAGTACTTTTTAAAAGTATGAGGTCAGGCAGATCCCACGAGCTCAAAACTCACATGCATACGCACTAGCCCGTCTGGTAACTACTCGAGATGCGGATTTTCTAGGGGTGATCCTAGTAGAGTTCTTGACAGCTCCAAGTATAGAAGAGAAAGATTCAATGATGGCCATAGTTATACAACTTGACTCCTTGGTAGGCCCGATTTTGAGTTATTTGTAGGATAAAAAGCTACTAAGTGACAAATTAGAAGCATGACGTTACGAGCTAGGGCAACTTGATATTGCGTCTATGATGATGTGTTGTACACGGAATGGTTTGAGGTGCATTGATGGTCAACATTGCCCGACCCTGATGAAGCAGATTCACGAGGGTCATTGTGGAAATAATGTTGGGGGCTGTCTCTAGCTCAAATGGCACTCCGGTAGGGGTTCTACTGGCTCACTATAAAGCAAGACGTCATCTACATGGTCAAAAGATGTGACAAGTGCCAAAGGTTTGCTCAGGTTCTATGAGCTCTACCAATTTATCTTTAATAAATGATGAGCTTGTGACCCTTTACAATTTGGGGGATGGATTTAATTGAGTCGCTGCTAACAGCTCGCGGAAGATGCAATCATGTTGTGGTCGTCGTGGATTATTTCACTAAGTGGGAGGAAGCTAAAGAGTTGGTAGAAATCTCCACAACGAAGATAGAAAAATTCATGTGGAATAATATTATTTGCAAGTTTAGGGTTCCTTAACAGATCATGATAGATAATGAGACTCAGTTCAGTAGCGACCAGTTTATTAAGTTCTACAATGACTTGAAGATTATCAAAAGCTTCTCAATAGTAGACCATCCATAAGTCAATGGTCAAGTTGAAGCTGTGAATAAAATAATAAAACAGACCTTGAAGACAAAACTGGAAGCGAAGAAGGAAGTGTGAGTGGACGAGTTACAAAAGGTGTTATAGGCTTACAGAATCATAACTCATAACACCACGGGCGAAACCCCCTTTTCAATGGTGTATGGATCCAAGGCCATGATCTCAGTAGAATTAGAAGTAACCTTGTAACATAAAGCAACCTTCAACCCAGAGGACAACGATCAGCTACTTGCCATAAACCTCGACTTACTTGAAGAGGCAAGAGAAGCAGCACGGTTGAAGGTAACAGTCTATCAGCAAAGAATTGCAAGGTATTACAACAGAAAAGTTCGAGTTTGAGGTTTCAACGTGGGTGACTTAGTACTGCGTCTTATTTTGCCTAGAGCTCACAAAACCAATAATGGGTCCTTAGGCCCAAACTGGGAAGGTCTCTATATGATCAAAGAAAACTTAGGAAATGGAGCTTACTGTCTAGCAAACGTGAATGGAGCTGAAGTTCCTCAAGCTGGAAATGTCGAACAACTTCGCCCATATTTTCAGTAACTCTGAATATATGTGCTCAGTTTGTAATTCAACTATTTCAAAGTCAATGAAAACTGCAAGTTCCTCATATTGTTTATATTATTGAGTGATTGCTTTAATAATTCATTTGCATGTTCTCCAAATTTTATGGGTTAGTAAGCTAGCAAGTTCCATCCTATTAGCTCGCTGTTACGCTTACAGCTCGCAAATTATAGTTATGGCAGGTGAAATTATGACCCATTACATAGCCTGTAAATTATCATGACAAGCGAGGTTACGACCTCCTACATAGCTAGCAAAAATATAGCTATGACAGGTAAAGTTACGATTCGCTATATAACTTGTAAAAATAAAGCTATGGCAGGCGAGGTTACGACCCCCTATATAGCTCGTTAAAATATTACTATGGTAGGTAAGGTTACAACCTCCTGTATAGTTTGCAAAATTATTACTATGATATGCGAGGTTACAACTCCCTACATTGTTCACAAAATTATCAACATGGTAGTCGAGGTTGCGACCCACTATCCAACTCGAGATTATTATATTCTACTGATTTATCTTCGAGTAAATTGTTAAATGACAATTTTCAAGTTTCAGCTTGTTAGAATCAATAGCTTCACAATCTTAGGCCAAGTTTTATTACCATCTGTTGAAATGACCTACTTTTTAGTTTGTTGGGAAGTCTCACAACTTAGAAAAATGAAGATGTAAAATATATATATAACAGCAAGTATAGTAATTCAAGTGTATTCAACATGCAAGTCATAATAAAAAAATTTCCTTGAAGTTAAAAGATTCATTATAGACGACCCCAAAGGTCGAAATAAATGAAGTACAGAGCTTAACAAATTCAAAAGGCAAAAAACAAGATGAGCTGCTAGTTACCTTGATCATGAGGAGCTGACCCTGAAAGAGACTCGTCGCTTAAAAGCTCGGTGACCTGAGTGGGCTCGGCTTGAGAGGTCGCATCGGGCAATTCCATAATTAAAGGAAGGGCGTCTGACATGACTGAAGGTGAAGCAGTTTCAGCTTTAAATTTTTCCACCTCTTGGAGTCCTCCCTCGCCAAAGATTGAAAAATCCAACTCGGGATGGGCTTTCCATAGGGTGAAGAGGAAATTAATACTTGTTTCTGTTTCGACCTCCTCTTTAGCTTTAACAACCTGCTCACCCGCCTCTTCCTTGATTATGGTAATTTTTCCTTTCAAGACAGCAATCTGGCTACAAGCATCTTCTACGTCACACTTAGCAGCTATAGCTCGATGCAATAAGGCCACATTTTGTTGATCAACAACTTTAACCTTTTTCTCAGGTATCTCAGCTCGCTTCTTTGCAATTTCAGCTCGCTGGTCAGACCCTTTTAGCTTATCCTTTGCTTTGCTCAATTCATATTCACTATTTTGAAGCAAGGCATTGAGATGCGACCTTGAAACTATGTAACCGCTTTCTACACGTATCAAGGCCTCATCGACTTCCTTTCAAGCTAGATTAGCATCCATTAACTGTGCCTCATTAGCTTCCTGATGCTTTCTGGCATTCAGAGCTTCCTTGGTCTAGAACTTGAGCTCTTCTTTTGCTTTTCCCAACTCATTCTCTAATCTCATAATTTAGTCCTCAAAGATTCTGATCTCTAGTCTCTGCTTTATCGCCCCCAATGCAGCCTGAAATGCAATGAGTTAGTATCTAACAAAGCAATATGAAAAATGAAAAGGAAGGTCAGTTACCAGCATCACATGACAACCTATATATTTAGCTAGGTCCAGGCCGTTAAGGACGTTATTCTCCAAAGATTTAGTGTGGGTTAGCATAATGTCGGATCAGTTGTCAATGAATGATCTCAAGTATTTTCTCTCTGATCCGCTTTTGGGTTGAGGCCTAGCTAATGGAACAGTTCCCTCCGCGACCTGTGCAACCTCAAGCTCTTTACCCTTATCTACGTGACGTCTCTTAGTCGAGGTAGGACCAGGCATTCATTTTCTCCTTCTGCCACAGCTAGAACCAGTCTGGGTCTCACGAGATGGGGTCTCGGATTGAACTTCCCCCACCTTAGGTTACGAGTTGGGGGCTAGGACTTGTGGAGAATCTACTACTGGTACTAGAGGTGGCACTTCGCTGGGGTAGTGGTTGAAGGAGCCTTTATCTTAGTAGGTCGCTTAGAAGGAGCAGCTGGAGGGGCTGTAGGATCAACAGGTCATTTTTAAGGAGCTTTCAAAAGGGAGAGCTTCCCTATCTCTGGAGCTCGTGGAGGAACAGAAGTTGGAATTGGTGGATCTGTATGTAAAAGGGCTAGAGTTGGAACTGCTTGAGTTGAAGTCGGATCTGCTGGACTAGAAGATGAAAATGGAGCTGCTTGAGTTGAAGCTGGATATGCTCGAACAGAGGATGAAGCTGGAGCTAATTGAGTCGGAGCTGCTTGAACAAAAGTTGAAGTTGGAACTGGAATTGCTTGGGGGTTAAGAGTAGGAACTTGATCTACTAGTAAGGTAGGAGCAGTTTCTTTCTCGCTATCGGTTTCAAACACGGAAGGAAGATCAAACTCCCATCTGCTTCTTATATCTCTTTTATTGTCTAACAGCTCGCAATCACGAGGAGGAGTTAACCCATAAGTACTAAAAAGTTCGTCATCAAAAGTGCTGCTAAGAATTGCCTTGTTTAAACCTGCAAATGCCTTGAGAACTTCCTCATTGTTGCTAAGGATGGGCTTATCCCATTGACAAAACAAAGAATGTCAGCTCGTGAAAAAAAAAAAAAAAAAAGCTCGTAGGTGTTTTCTTTTCTATCTACCTGGACTTAAAATAAAAGAGAAGTTGTCAAGATGTCTAAGGGAAGGAGAAGAATAAAAAAACTAGTTTGTCTTATAGGCCTTTGCGTTCGACTTGCCCTTTGCATCACCTCGAGGTAGGAGATCCTTATAATCTGATCGACGAGCTGCGAGGTAGTAGATTCCCTCTCGTATTCCATCTTTTACGTCACCGATACCTTTGATGCTGAAAAGATGGCTAAGGATTTTTTAAGTTGGCGGAGGAAGGTTATTATTAAGGAAAACCAAAGCTAATAATGTCAGTTGCGAATACGAATTTGGAGTCAACTGGAACGGTGAAAGTTTGAGCCTGTTCAGAAACTTTATGAGGTAGGCAGGAATTGGAAATTTGAGCCCGTGCTTCAAATGTTGGGTACTGATGGCGATGTATCCCTTGGGAGGATAGCACGTATGATCATCAGCAGTAGGGGACATCATGCGACGACCTTTGGGAATGTGGTATTGTAGAACAATTCCCCCCATCTCTGTATAATCTATCTTGGAGGAATGATGTATGAATACTTCGCGAGCTCGTCTCTCTTTGCGAGCTCACCTCTCCTTGTTAGTTCACCTCTCCTCGGCGAGCTGATCGGCTGTTGTTGGATCAGCTCGAGCTGCGAATTGCTCTGGAACCTCCTCGCTTACCAAACATTACGACTCGCTCGAAGCAAGCTCTTTCGAGCTAGATGACTCATTATCTCATACTCTGTGTGTTCAGTGGTCACGACCTGACGCCATCTACATATAGGGCGTACAGTTAGGTCGCAGCAAGTAGACCATGCTTAAATGACTCCTAAGGAAGTTCCCTACTTTACAGACTGCAAATGTTATACAGGTCGTTAATATAATGAGGTCTAAACCTATGAGGGGACGACCTACGTGCTAGTAATTTATATGTACCTTATTCTATATTTCGCATGCATGATAAGCCACAAACAGTAAACATACCAGAAATGAACAAGTAATAAGATCAAACCAATAGAAAATGAAAAGTCATGATCAACAAGAAATGCAAAACCGCAAAGATTCAATATCGAGAATACAAAGCGTTTAGAACGATAGCAAATCTAGAAAGCACAATGCAACTTAAAACACAATAAAAATGGACCAAAAATCAAGAGTTTGAAGTCATAAATAGAACTGATTGAGAATTCTCGTCGAGAAATGGGGAATCCAATGACTGAAGATGAAAAGTCTGAGATGAACCGGTGTAAGTGCAACAAAAAAAAAAAACTCGGTAGTTAGAGAAGAAAATGACAGTGTGAAGAGGAAATAGAAGGGCTCCACTAATTTATATAGGTGGCTGAGCTAACGCCCTAGCCGTTCGATTTGGAAGTTGTGTAACCGCCTTGAATCTAACGGTGCAGCACGAAATATAACTTTTGTAATTATGGGGCCATCAGTTGATAAACGTGTCCATTAAATACGTGTGGCACGAGACATGCAATTGCCAGTTACGATATCGCGTGAATTGGTACCGCGTGTTAGAATTGATGGGATGGAAATTGAAAAGGTGTGGGATACTAGTGAACTCGTGCTCCCAATTCATAGAACGAACTAGGAGCTCGGGGGCTGATGTTAAGAGTATTTTTCAGATTCAATAAATGGACTGATAAAAGCTTGGTAGACACCTAATAAGTGAACTCAATGAAGAGGCCCATCATATAAGGCCCGATCCATCAACATCCAGCCCAAGTGAGCTCTTTAGCTCGTATGATTGAGCTCGCATCACGATTGTTGTTCACAGGTCGTTATTAGTGTTACTTAGCTCGCACTATGCACAGTTCGTTACACAAAGCGAAGTCTAGCTCGAGATCGTATAAATGCAATCTATAACTCAAATAATGAACAGTTCGATAAGGAAATCTTCCAAAAAGGTAATAACCCAAGTTAATCGTGATTTTTTTACCAGAACTGGAAATAAATTCAAATTCAAACGTTGATAAATATGATCCCTGATTTAGCGAAACAGTTTCCTGATTTCGTGCTAACTGATTTGGAAGTGTAGTTAATACAAGATTCTTTTCCTATTTTACTTTAACTCAAATTGTAACCGCATCTCCCTATAAATAGAGGCTGAAACTAATTGTAACAAAAAAATAATATACTGTTACTATGCAAAAATTAACAGAGAAACAGTCGTGGACGTAGATGCGTTCGCTGAATCACGTAAAAAATCCCCCTTAAGTGTTGTTCATCTTTTCTGTCTTTTACTTTTTGTTTTGTTTTCTACTTTGTTTCACATTGATTGCAAGTATTGGGTTTTGAATCTTCGTCGACTAAAAATCAACGTCGACACAAATAAAACAAAAAAACAAATATATATTTACACAAATTAAAAATAATAATAATAACAACAACAATTAAAAAGAAAAAAATATCCAATGGTGGATTTGCTGCAATGTGAGGTAGATAGTGAAAAGACACCCATGCATAGGAATCAAGACAATTAGATCGAGCACCTGATGGTATGCAAGCTGCTGGCGGAGGTAGGATGAAGATGCTATGACGAAGGCGAGACAATAACTATAAGCCGTAAGGGAAAAAGGGTGATGGTGACCGTGAGCCGTGAGAGAGAAGGGGTAGTGGTGACCGTGAGGGAGAGGGGTGAAATGGGTGGTATTTTTCGAAAATGAAATTAGTTAAGGTGGTAACCGTGAGGCTTAAGAGAGAATGGGGGAATAGATGGATGGTGTGGTGGCTACCAAAAATGAGTTAGGTTGAGGGTTTGATTAAATATATGTGTGTGTACATATATGGATAATTACATACTAACCCCTATGATATGTTAATATTACAATTTTACCTCTAATTTAATTGTGTCAACGTGCAATTCTTTTAAACAAACCCAATTCGATTAGTTTAACAAATGAGTTAAATAGGTTGATATGATTACGACACGAAATTGTTTAACTCAAACCTCATACCTATTTAGTTTTTATGAATTTATGTCGATCCATCATGTTGTAACCATATTACCATCCCTAGCAACACTTCTTCGTTGACTGTACTGCCTTTGCTCCTTCCTTTCCAATTCCCTATGACTTGGCCTACAAATTTTTACTTATTAGTCTTTCGACTCAGTTTATTTCTTGTCTTCTTGCTTTCTAACTTTTTCTTGACTTTCTTATATCTCTCTTGAAGCAAATAATGAAGTTTGAACATGAGATAAATGACATTTCGAGACATGGAGTTACCTAAAATTTTATAAACATCAATTAGGTTGAAAGTTACTGATAATGTGAGAAAAAGTGATTTTATGTTGTCAATTAAAATTTCTCTTGTCAGTTGTGGGAAACAAATATACATATATATATCATACATTCTATAATACCTCTGATGTATTGACACACTTGACCAAAATAATAATAATAATAATGATTGCATTCTAAAACTGCTTATTATAATTTATTATATCTAATTGCAACTAAACATGTATAATTACAGTCAATAAATATAATTTTGTCTATTAATTGTTATAAATTTGATATAACTCATTTTCAACTTTAGTTAACAACAAAACTCAATAATTCAATGAAAATTGCACAAGTTAGCCAATTTTGGTGCTATTTCCCCTTATTTTCACTAGAAAATAAAAATTTCTAAATCCAATATTAGAAATAAACTATTGACTAAATAATTATAATAATTATAAAATATAGAATTGAAGCAATCAATATTTATCTTAATGTTGTAAATGAAATTTCATGAACATGATACCACTTAAGCTTTCTTGTTATGAGTCATAACACTCTCTTACAACGTAATAAAATAGGGCAAACTACACAAACACCCTCGAGATTAGATGAACTTGCCAATATGGGACGTTTGATTATAATTACAGTAAATTACCTTAAATTTCAAAAGTGTAACACAAACACCCTTTATCATTACAAGACCGTTAAAGACTTTCTATTAAATAGGGGTAAAATGGTCCATTAAACATTATATTGATAAAATAACAAAAATTATTTTTTAAAAAAAATTGGAGATCCCAATCGGAGATCTCCATCTCTGATGGATTTTTAACCAGAACTCCATCAAAGATCTAGTCTCCTTCTCATCGTCAGTCCTTAACGAGAAAATCAAGTCAATTGGGCAAATCAAGCAATAAAGGAATTTAAAATGATATGAAGGGAATATCAAGCAAACACAAAGAGACAAATAAAATCATGCAAGGTTTTTATATGGTTCGGCAAATTCCTAACGTATTAGCGCTCTTTCCACTATAAAAAGATGTTTATATAATTGGGAACGCTCTTCTTCCCTTTCTTATCTAGCCACACATAAAACCCTCACAGACAAGTAAGGGTGGCAATATAGATCACGACACGACAGATCGATACGAATTTATGAAAAATAAATGGGTATGTGTTGGAGTACTTAAATGAATTCATGTCGTAATCGTGTCAACCCGCTTAACCTATTTATTAAACGAATTGAATTAGATTTACTTAAATGAATAACGAGTTGACACGATTAAAATAGGGTAAAATTATAATTTAACATATTAGAGAGGTAAGAGTGTAATTACGCATTTATATACATACACATATTTAACCAAAACCTAAACAACCTAATCTATTTGGCCATTTCGAACTCATTTCGGCAACCACACCCACACTCATCACCCATTCCACCCAATCACCCCCTTTGCCCTCACGGTTACCACCTTCTCTCTTACTGTCGCCACCCGTTCGCTCTTCCTCTCTCACGGTCACCATCCAATCTTTCTTTCTCTCTCATGCTCGTCGTCCGTTCTCCCTCCTTCCTCACGCTCGTCACCCCTTTTTCACTTTTCTTTAAGGTCGTCACCCCTTCTCCACAAGCCACCACCAAATCCACAACTCCACCATCAGATCCACGACTCCACCACAATATCCACAGCTCCACCACCATCCACCATCTCCACCACCATAATGTTATGTAATTTTAATTTTTATGGATTTACATTGAGTTTGAGCATGATTTTATTTTGTTATGGATTTTAAATGTGGTTGATATGAAATTTTATATAGTTGATTTAATGTGTTGGTTTTTATGTGTTGAATTTGGTGTTCAAATGTGTAATTTTTATATGTTGAATTTGGTGTGTAAATGTGTAATTGAGAATTATTTATTATATTTGTGTTTAAAATATTATTTACATTAAATGAGTTAAAGGAATTAAACGAGTTAAACAAATTAACGAGTTAATGGGCATCCAAGTGCTAAACGAATTAATTATGTTGTGTTGTGTCATTCGTTTATAAATAAATTCGTATCAAATCCAAAAATGTCAACCTGTTTCTTAAACAAATTTATGTCAAATTGATCGAATTTATAAACAAATCGAATCGAATTTAATTCAACCGGACACGTCAACCTGTTTTGCTAACCCTACATACAAGGCTGTTTATAATAGCTCAAAAGTATAAATGAAGACACTTTTAATTAACTTTAAAAACTATTTTCTGTAAGAAATAAAAGACCTTCTTTTATAAACCTTCTAATTCGGTTAGGATTACTTCTTTTACTAGAAGTTAAAATAAAAATTCCTTTTGAAGGCATTGTCCTAGAGCCTCTCTCAAGCTGATGGGCAGCTCAACCCCAATGCATCTACATACTTTTATAATTTTGAATTCAAATTCTACACTTTAACAAATAAATGGTACACTCTCCTCAACACCACCACAACTTTATTTTTTTGAACACCTACAACTAATTCAATATTTAAGTGGAAGAGACATGACTTATACCCACAACCTTAATGACACATATCTAAAAGACAGTACCATTGATCGGCTTATTTGATTTATGCACCACCTACTTGAATATATAATTCATTACTTTTTTGCTTAATAATATTGCAAGATCTGGCAGTACTCCCCCTTTAGGCTTTGTATAGGTCATATTTACTACATCGCTTAATGATTTATCATACACCAAGCACAGTCTACTTTTTTTAGTATAGGAACTATATCTGAAACAGATCTAGGGGACTATTAGGACCAACCGAAATAAGACACTAGTGGTGCGGCCCGGGGACTACTCCCAATTGGAAGGGATTCACCCATACAGAAGTGGGGGGAAAACCCACACAAGGATGGAAGAGCAATCCACATAAATGGTGAAGACTTATTATTATTATTATTATAAGTATTATTATATTATATATAAATTTGGATTTTTACGGGATGTGGTGTCGAACCCATGCCTTATGCAAAAGGAGGCACAGGGTTGCTAGTGCCAACAACCAAAGACAAACACGGTCTATTTTATTAGCTATCTTTTCTTTTGTTTTTTTTTCTTTAAAATTATCAAGAAACTTAAAACCTGTTAGCACAAATTAAGGGGCAAAATGCACAAACCCCCCTTAAGGTATGACCTTAATTAGTCATAGTTAAAGTTTTACTTTTATAACAGAATACCCCCCCCCCCCCCCCCCCCCCCCAACAGAAGTGCATGTCAGTGAGTGTTACTTTGATCAAGGGCATTTCTGTCATTTTATTTGACTTTGACTGACAAAAATAATTAAAAATTACAAATAATTAAAAATGTAAAATATAAAAAATAATATTTATTAAAAATTCATTAAAATAAAAAAAACTTCATTTTCGTTCTTCATTCTTCATCTCTGGTTCAAGTCACAGACCACTATTCTCTACCAAAGACCAGACCTCCACCACCCCTCCTCTCTCACGTCGACCACCATCTTTCTCTTTCATCTCTATTTCCCCCCTCTGTTCACGACCTTCTTCTTTTCTTTTTCTTCTTCTTCTTCTTCTCTCCTTCATCTGGTTTCATGGAACCCAAAGTTCATCTGGGTTCTACGAACTAGAGACATCTGGGTTTCGTTGTTTCGTCGACGGAACCTAGATGAAATGTAGGTTCGAATAGAACCAAGATATGGGTTCGAATCGAACCTAGATTTGGGTTGGGTTCGATTCGAACTCAGATTTCATCTGAGTATCATCGATGAACCCAGATTTTGTCGAACCCAGATGATGAAATCTGGGTTCCAATCAAACCCAGAGATTGTTGATGATGATGATTCTGAGATGTTTGAGTTTGATTTATTTGTTGTTTGTTGATGATGATGATTCTGAGATGTTTCAGTTTATGTTTATGTTTGATTTTTTGTGTTTGGTGTTTATGTGGGCATGGCAACAAACCCATATGATGCTTTTATTGTTTTGATTTGTGTTGGGCATTAATGTTGGATGTTGATATGTGTTGAGTATTGATGTGGGTATGGCGATGAATCCTGATGATACTGGTTTTTTGTTTCGATTTTTTTGTGTTGGCATTAAGGAGAATGAAGATGAGAATAATGTCAATTTTTTTTTTCTGGTTTTTTATTTTTTATTTTTGGTGTTTAGTGATGAGAATGAAGAAGAATGAAGAACAAGAACAGTACATTGTTCTTCAGATTTTGTTTTTTCAATTTTTTCTGGTGTTTGTTGATAAGAATGAAGAAGAAGAAGAAGCACAATACACTATTCTTCCTTTTTTTTCAATTTTTTTTTTTTTCGGTTTTCAATTCACTGATCTTCCTTTTTTTTAAAAAATTTTTTTCGGTTTTCAATTTTTTTTAGTGCTTGTTGATGAGAAAATGATGAATCAAGAAGAAGAACAGTGTACTGTTCTTTGAATTTAATTTTTTTGTTCTTCAATCTGGTTTGAATTTTTTTTTTCATTTGTTTTCCTTTTTGAACAAACCCAAAAACCCAGAAACCCAGATCTGCATTGGTTCTTCAAATTTTTTTCCTGGTTTTTTCTTTTATGTTCATCCGATTGCATATTGACAAAATTACTCTTCGTCAAACTAACGTGACTAACTGACACTAACGGCTGAGGGCTAACTTGTTATAAAACCTAAACTTTAACTCCACGTGTTTAAAGGTTTACCTCAGGGGGCTTCTGTGTATTTTGCTCCAAATTAAGCAAATAAGATCATACTGAACTTGACTATGCCCAAAATAAAATAAATCTTGACTAAATCCTTTGTGTTGATTTCATGAAGGATCAGATAAAGAGTCAATATTTCAATAATTGGATGCTTGGACAATAACTAGAATTGAACTTATAACTTGACTAAGCTGAAAGAAAAGAACCAAATAACAGATAATTACATCAAAAGAAAATAATTCATCAATTTTTAAATCCAAAATACTTATTGAAATTATAATTGCCAAAATGTTAAGACTTCATAAAGAAACACATGCAAGAAAAATCATATTCAACATGTCCAATGCATGCAAAATGAATCACTGCATTTGCATCATGATTACTTATATATCAAATGTATAGATATTGACGGGCTCCAACTCCTACTCTTCTGGCGACCCGCCTGATGACCCGCCCAGCAACCCTACAGTAACTTTCTAGACGGAATCTTTTTCGGCTGAAAGGTTTTTGTGAAGTTAAGTCTTTTTTAAAACTTTCCTTTAAAAAATTCATTTTTGAAACTCTTTTTATAAATCGTTTGCTAGCGGAATAGGGTGAGAACCTTTTCGATTTAAAAGTGACATTTATGAAAGAATTTTGTAAAAATTTTAATAGCACAACGGTTGTGTTTCTGAAAATACCACCCTATGAAATCACATTAAAAGTCCTGTACACTTCAAACACGATTCAATTCTCAACTTTTGGGCCTCTGACCCTCTTTTCACAAATCATAAACCATTTTAAACATGCATCAATTCAAAACAATTTCAAATTCTGAAATATGTTATGCATGATCATATATATACATAAAACTCCAACGCTGAAGTTATTTTTACATACAAGTTTCCATAAGTTTAAAATACAATTATCATACATGAAATATAAATGGGTATCATAGCTACACCCGACGAAAGTGTATAGCTACTCCTGATGTGAGGTCCCTGTTACCTGATCGCTCGCACTTATACCTGATCTTAAGAAGTTTTTATTTTTCAAAACAACAAAACGAGGATGAGCATAAAATGCTCAGTGAGTGTCAGACATTTCTTTTCAAGTCATTTCAAATATTACCTCCCTAAAAACCATTGTATAAACTCATTTCATACATAAAAATCAAACTGCTAAAATTTTAATATATGATTCGAAAATCATACACATTTCAAAGCATGAATAATCATCTATATTTTTCACATGTATCATAACTCATGTATAATGCAATAACTTGAAAAACAACTATTTATATCATCATTCACTTTCATATGCTTTTCAAATGATGAAATGTGAGTAATTCCTGCATTCACATACTTTCTTTCCACTTTTCATTCACGAACACATTAGTGATGACAATTTTACATTTTCGAAAAGCTTTCATTTGAAACAAGTCAATCATTATTTTCAATTCATATGGTATTCTATATATGTGGCGGAGTGGAATTTACCTTTGCACAGACCATTTATTTGGTATTTGTTGGTGGGATTTACCTTCACTAGGAATGACATTTACCTTTGCTCAATTCATTTATTCGGTATTTGCGTAATGGAATTTACCTTCGTTACGGAGCGAAATTTACCTTCGCTCAAGATATCTAATTAATATTGGCGTAACAAAAATTTACCTTCGCTATGGAGCAAAATTTACCTTTGCTCAAGATATTTAAGTGGTAATACCAGGATACCTTTAAAGCATACTATAGACTCACAAATCATTTTCATTCATTTTGTTTTTCAATAATTCACTCACATTTCAAGCAAGATATTCAATCATAAGCAAATTATCATGCAATTCAGTTTTCATATGTAATTCCTATTTATCACATAATAACCATTTTTCATCACATGTTTTTCATTTTAAAACTCATGCTTTCATGTTTTTCATACAATACTTTACAAAATTCATGCAATTTGGTTCTCGTTCGCAAAACTCGTTATTCTTATAAAAATCATTTTACAATCATCACAACATAAATAAATATTGATCATACAAATCAAATGAATAGAAATAACATCATTTCAAAATGTTTATCGTTAGGACACTCACTTGGATTCCCTAGCTCGCTATTAAATTCTAATAAACGGGTTATACTCTTTATGGCCTCCAAATAACTTATACATTTCCGTAATCGATTTTCAGACTATGATACAATTATAACAACTCGCTCGAATATATTCACACATCCACTCAACGAATCACCCAACCAATTCATAACTTCGAAGCATCCTATTTTAATTCGTTTTAACTCTAATTATTCGCGTTTAACATCCGTTCGCAATTCTAATTATTCAAACGTTATGAATGTATCAATTTAAAACTAAATTCACGCGAACGAATTTAAATGACAATTTTGAATCTAATCCATCCCTTTGACCGAATTCAAGACAAATCTTAGCATCACTTCCTTTTTACATTTTTACATCAATTTATGTCCGAATAGATCAACAATTATCACAAATTTCAATCACAACCATTAAACATCACTTCTAAATGCTTATGAAATATAAAATCATGCAGTGACCGTTTAATGTTTAACGACTCCGTTTTCAATTTTCGAGTTTATCCTAATATTCAAATGTTTCATAAAATCACACAAACCAAACGAAAACAAATTTTTATTGACCAAATTACCCCTTAGGCCGAACACTAATCTCCCTCCTAAATAATTTTTCCAACTCATTTTAAATATCAAAAACACATCCAACACATGTAAAACACATCCATAACATGGTAAAATCATAAAAAAATCACATCAAACTACAATATCTCTTCATCCATAAACCAACCTTCACACTAACGAGGTGGTATATCCTAAAACCCATCATGTATTTCATAGAAAACTTTTTCGTAAACTTAATGAAATTACTCGAAAACTAATTGTTACATTCCAAGATCGATGAAAATGCTTCTGAAAGAGGTTTAAATCTTTTGCATGTGCTTTAACTCTTTAAGAACAACATCATTCATCTCATGCATGGGTTCGGTTATCCTTCCCTTGCTTGGTCGTGACCTCTTTCTTGCTTTCTTATGTTGACCTCTCCAATCCTTGCTTGTTCTTGCTCCTAGCCTTGATTTCTTGCTCCTTTATTTTCAAAACCGAGAGAAAATGTGAAGCTTGGCCGTGAATGAGTGATGAGTGAAGAAGGCAAATGAAAGTCGTGAGGATGAAGAAAGGTAGTGAGAAGGTTGAGAGATTATGTGTTGACCGAGTTTGCTTCTTGATTGCTTTCTTCTATTATGATCGAGAGGAAGGAAGAATTAAGAAAGAGAGAGAGAGTCGTGAGAATGAGAGAGCTTTATGAGAGATGTAAGAGAACCGTGAGAGAAATGAGAGTGAATGAATGTGTATATGACCGTGAGAGTTGAGAGAATGAGAGAGGAGAGAACTTTGAGAGTGAGAGGCCGAGAAAGATGAAAAAGAGGGAGATGCCGTGAATGAGAGATGAGAGAATAGGTGTTTGACCAAGAATGTGTAGGAAATTTATTCTTGGCTTTTTGTTTATTTAATTCTCATTTATTTTAATTTACATTTATAATAAATTGATTCTTTAATCCATACCTGACACTTGTTCACCATGCATTCATTCAACCTCTCTTCCATTGACAAGTGTCCTTTTGTCTCATGCATGCTTAACACATGTCATCATTTCATGCATTCGTTTTGTGCTTTTCCATTTCCATTTCGTCTGGAAGTCATACGAAAACTAAATTAATGCTTCTGGAAATTCTATTAATATTCAATTAATACTTACGGCCACTAAAACAATTATTATATTTTTCTAAAACGAAATCATTTCTAGTCCTATCCGAAATTCTACTAAAATTAAATTTTCACAACCGGATACTGAAAATTATTTTATTTTTCCACAAATACTATATACGAGACACTAATCAAATAAAATTAGTTCATCCCATATACTTCAAATTATTTAAAATTTCTTCAAAAATACTTATCTTTACTCCGTTTTAGTTTCCATTAATTCTAATATTAATTTAAAAACTTTAATCTATGAGATCCGTTTTTTAAAAATTATTACTTACACAAACCCTTTTTTTCCATCTGGAAAGGCCTCGGATCCACCTAAAAATTTTATTAAAATCCAATTTCACGTTTGAAAACTTCATTAGTATTCGATTATTTATCCAGGTCCGTTCATTTTAATAAATTTTTGGATTTCAAAATCGTTGACCGTCCTCAGGCTCATCCAAAAATCTTATGAAAATATAATTATTTATTCAGGTTCGAATAGTTTAATCACTTTACTATTCTGAACATAGGGGTAGGCTTTAAGGGTTTATCTGGATTCCAGGAGAGCATGTTACAGATATTATCACCCAATAAAATTGTATCTACATCACTTTTCATATGTAAATTCTATTAATTTTTTAAAAATATTATAATTTATAGAATTTAAGACTTTACCAAAAATGTCATTTTTTTAACCTTTTGATGGGGTACTTAAACTAATAAATTAAATTAATTAAAATAAAATAAGTAGACAAAAAATGAAAAGCATGGGGAAGTGTAGCTCCAATGTACCTCCTTACTATTTTTATTTAACTTAATTTTTGTTTCAAGTTTTCAATTTTTCTTTCAAAGTTAGAATCGATTCTTAAAATTTTTAATTTAATAATCACTTGTTAAGTTTTTGATTAATAAAAAGATAATATTGTGATTAAAATATATAATACATGTTCAAAGTATTAAATGTTGCATTAATGTGGTATATAAGTTGTATTTACAATTATTTAAATTATTTTAATAATTTTATCAAAGAGTGTTAAGAAATAAATATTCCAGAACACCATATTAATGAAATAATAAAATAATGAGGAAATAATAACAAAATAAAACAGACAAAACTACACACAAAATTTATGTAATTCACCTAAAGTAGACGATATCTACAGAAGAAACATGAAAATTATGGCAAAATTCTGAATTCTTACATTTAAAACATCTGAAGAGGATCTAGAAATATTAAATTTGGTAAAAACAAAGAAACATGAAAATTACTACCGTAGTCCTAGACATGAGTTCAATCATTGAGTGTTTCATGGGTACTAAATTCTCTAGAATTCTGTCTCCCTGCACAAACTCTGGAAGAGACAAGGAGGTGCCTCCATAAATTCTCTACAGCACTCAGCTTTAGCTACCACTCTTTAAAAGCTAAGCGAACTAACCTACCCAACATGTCTAATGAACTAATCTTTAACACCTCTAGTGATGCATAATAGCCACTATGACCAGCCTCCAAAAGCGAACACTAGCTCATTACAAGTTTTTTCTCAAGGTCACATCTAACTTAACTATAGAAATCCACCTCACCGTAGAAGTAAAGTAAAACTGTGCAGCCATAGCTTACAAATATAAAATACAAATTTGTAATTGCTATAACCGTGCATTGTACACATCCAAGTGATGGCAAATATGAAAAATCAAGCAGTAGATTTTGGAACGACTAACAAATTTGAGATTCAACTATCCACAGAATCCCAGGATTGAATCTTATTGACATTAACATGAGAGCAAGCTACGAGATCCATAATAGACCTGGTACTTTCAGACCCACGCCTCCTTTTCCTCTAAAATAGCAAAAATTGATAGTTGTATCTGATAAAACTTTTCTCCTATAAATATTATGCATGCTTAAATATTCTCAGCACTCCACATTCCTTCCCTTAAAGCCACACGAAACGACAAATGAAAAACAGTAAACACATTCTTGGTCACTCTAGAATTTTTAAGTAGCTTCTACTGAATTGCATACACTAATCTACAAGATTTTATCCTAATCGTTGCTTTTTTTTTTTGGTTGGTTATAGGTAGAAACTTCAGCATTTAAAAGACATTACCTGATCAAAATCTCTCCAAGATTTCCGGTGAATTTTCCATCAATATACTCTTCGGCATTGCCCAGCTGCAGGTAGGTAATTAAATAAAGAATGTCACACATCCTATAAACAAAAAGGTTGTTATAAGCCGAAAATAAAACTTCAAACAACATTATGGCAACGCAAAAAGGTCTGTAAAAGGGAAGTTATGTTGATACCCGCAAGTTCATATTGCAATCCACGGAGGCAAGGAAACCTAAAAAAATTGAATAAAAGTTAGAATAATGAAAGAGTAGAGGCAATGAAAAGAAAGTGGGAGAATAAAGTAAAGAGCTTGTTCTCCATTCCCCACTTGAGTTTGACAATTACAGTCTTTCCAGTCAAGTTGTTCAAGAACGGCTAAGGTTAACTGATATGGTCTGTAATATTCACACAAATTTATATCAACAAAACCTCCCAATTCACATGTTAGTCTAATAAAACAGTACAACTACTAAATTATTAAAAATCACTCATGGAAACATAAACAAAATCTAGGGCAAGAATACTTACAGCCATAGATGACGAGCAGCAGCTTTTATCTGAAACCAAATTAAATAATAATAATAATAATAATTAATTGTAGGCCGAGTTTTTGAGAATAAAAATAAATAAAAATATAAAATTGTGAGAGCAAACAAACATGGAATGGGAACAGTTGGGCATGCATAAAGAATCAAATGTGTACTAGAGATCTCAGACACGGTGTGTTGGCAGAGACAACGATGCACTTGCTATACTTCTCAAGGTTTCTATGGTTTTTCTCTCGTTTGGATCGGGCGGGTTTATTTTATTTCTCAATGCATCCGCCCAAGATTGTGTTAATATCATGTGATTCAGAAGGCAATTTCCAAACCCAAGAGTTCTGTTGGGTTTTATATCATTAATCTTGTCTTTTTAAATCCGAAATACTTATTGAAATTATAATTGCCAAAATGTTAAGACTTCATAGAGAAACATATGCAAGAAAAATCATATACAACATGTCCATTGCAAAAGAAATGAATCACCATGATTACCTATCAAATTGTTGGAGATAATATAAAGCATCCAGCAAGGTCACAGTCAGCTCCAGCTGGTGACAGTTCTATTAGTATAGTTAAACCATATAACAACCCAACAACGAGTCCAAGAATGATTAAGTTTGGGAGCTTTGCTACTATGATGATGTCCTCTATAAATAATGATGGAGTTGTTGATCAAGGGCTGGCAGATGGAAGATCAATTGATCCTAGATTCTCTGGTGGTTAAAGGAGATGATTAACTTTTGTACTAATAGAAATTAGTCAATTATTTAGTTGCTGAGGTGGCACCAATCAATTACAAACTATTGGTATCACACGTTTTGTATGTAAAAGTTTGTTAAGATGACTAGTATAAAAGGTGTGGTAGTAGTTAATCATCAATTAATGAAAATCAAGTTTTTACGTGTAAAGCTTCCATTAATGGTGTTTTCTTCTTCTCTGTTTTTGCTTAGAGTTGTTTAAGTCTTTTGTACAATTCTCTACATGGTATCAGAGCCTGCAAGGACTAATCGTCATGGTAGACAACACAAGCAATTCTTCTACACCAAATTCATCTACACCAGGGATGGTGATCGCACATCATCTCCATCATTACCGTCGCTCGACTTCGCTGCACTTGCAAAGTCGATGAATTTCAACTTACCGATAAAGCTGGACAGAGAGAATTACATTCATTGGAGAGCATAGGTACTCCCTGCAATTGAAGCTTTTGAACTGGATGATTACATTACTGGAGTAAAAACCATACCACCAAAGTATGTTGAGATTCAATCTAGTGTTAGTGGTGACAAAGAATTAGTGTTGAACAAAGATTATAGTGTTTGGAGAAGATGTGACAAACTATTGTTATGTTGGTTGTTGTCAACCATAAGTCAAAGTATAATAGGAGAAGTCACAAATTGTACCACCTCTAGTGAGATCTAGACTACTTTAGCAGATCTTTATTCACACCAATCTATGGCCAAAGTGCTTCAGTTGAAGCAGCAGTTGAATTCAATCAAAAAATGTTCTAGTACTGTTAGTGAGTATGTTCTCAAGGTCAAGAATATTGGTGATGCTCTTAGAGCTGCAGGAGAGGTAGTCAAGGATCGTGATTTGTTGTTAAGCATTTTGAATGGAATTGGACATGAGTTCGATCCAGTTGCTGTGTTAATTCTTCACAAAGGCAGTCTATGTCACTCCAATAAGCACAGTACCAATTGATGATACATGAGCAAAGGATAGCTCATCTGAGTGCAACAACTCAAGTTGATGTTTCTAGTTTAAGTGCCAATGTTGCTACTGGTAATCAGGGAAGTAGATCTAATTTTAGAGGAGGCTATAACAATGGAAACAGAGGAGGTATCGGAAATAATAGGGGTAGAGGCAGACATAGAGGAAGTGGAAGGTGGAACAATAATAAACCTTCATTTCAAATTTGTGGTAGAGGAGGTCATTCTGCTTCCTATTGCTACAATAGGTTTGATAGAAATTTCATGCAAGGAGGGAATCAAAATTATCCTACTAATTTTCAAGGTCAGAGTCACAATACTCAAGCTCACTTTGGACAATTACAAGGACAAAATTCCTTTCAGCCTCAGTTACAAAATGCTTCTCAATATCAAGCAAATCTCAACCAGTCCATTGCCTATTTTGCTACTCCTGAAACAGTGTGTGATCCTGCCTGGTATGCAGACAGTGGAGCCACAAATCATGTGACTTCAAATCTTGGAAATCTATCGATACATAATGAATATCTTGCATTGATGAGAAATCAAACTTGGACCTTAGTGCCTGCCTCATCTGCAAATAATTTGGTAGGATGCAAATGGGTGTTTAGAGTAAAATATAGGCAAGATGGTACAGTACTAAAGCATAAGGCAAGATTGGTGGTAAAGGGGTTCCACCAAACTGCTGGTATTGACTATTTTGATACTTTTAGTCTAGTGGTTAAGGCATCAACAATAAGGGTTATCTTCTCACTAGTTGTTACCTATGCATGGGATATTCAACAACTGGATATCAATAATGCATTTTTGAATGGAGACCTCACTGAATTGGTTTATATGGAGCAGCCTCTAGGTTTTATTGACACTAGATTTCCTTTTCATGTTTGCAAGTTAAATAAGGCACTGTATGACCTTAAACAAGCTCTAAGAGCTTGGTTTTTCAAGCTCAAAATAGCCCTTGTGGAGCTTGGCTTCACCAATAGTAGGTCTGATGTTTCACTCTTTATTAAAAGAACTACTTCTCATATGATATATATGTTGGTCTATGTAGATGATATCCTTATAACTGGTAGCAGTCCTGCATTGATTCATCAAATAATGGCAGTCTTACAATCCAAATTTGCTCTTAAAACTCTTGGTAGTGTGAGCTATTTTCTTGGTTTTGAAGCAACAAGAACCGCTACTGGTCTCTTTCTCTGCCAATCCAAGTACATTGTCGATCTACTTCAGAAGACTAACATGTCACATTGCAAATCTTGCTCTACTCCTATTTGCTCTTCAACTAAATTGTCTAAGCATCAAGGTGTTCCTTTTTTTGATCCATGTTTGTATAGAAGTACTATAGGAGCACTTCAATACTTGACTAACACAAGACCAGACATATCCTTCTCTGTCAATAAGCTAAGTCAGTTCTTTGCTTCACCTACTGAAGAACACTGGAAGGCTTGTAAAAGAGTTCTGCGATATCTCAAAGGCACTCCTTCACTTGGTCTTGTGTTCAAACCAGCTAAGGAACTTCACATTGAAGTTTTTAGTGATGCAGATTGGGCATCATGTATTGATGATAGAAGATCTACTACTGGTATTTGTGTCTTTCTTGGTGGAAATCTCATCACTTGATGCTCTAAAAAGCAAAGTGTTGTAGCCAAATGTAGTACCGAAGCTGAATATAGGGCCTTATCTCAAGCTGCATCAGAAGTTCTTTGGCTTCAATCTTTATTTGCTGAATTGGGGATCCAAATTCCATATTGCCCAGTTGTCTGGTGTGACAACACTAGTGCAGTAGTATTGGCTCAAAACCCCTTGTTCCATGCTCGAACTAAACATATTGAAATAGATATTCATTTTATCAGAGAGAAAATTGCTGCCAAATTACTTTTTGTTCAGTATGTGCCTACAGGAAATCAAATTGCTGATATTTTTACCAAGGCCTTGCCACAATCTCAATTTGAGTTCTTCAGATTCAAACTGCACTTGGATAGCTCTCCTAAGTCCAGTTTCGGGGGGATGTTAGAGATAATCTAAAGCATCCAGCAAGGTCACAGTCAGCTCCAGCTGGTGACAGTTCTATTAGTATAGTTAAACCATATGACAGCCCAACAACGAGTCCAAGAATGATTAAGTTTGGGAGCTTTGCTACTATGATGATGTCCTCTATAAATAATGATGGAGTTGTTGATCAAGGGCTGGCAGATGGAAGATCAATTGATCCTAGATTCTCTGGTGGTTAAAGGAGATGATTAACTTTTGTACTAATAGAAATTAGTCAATTATTTAGTTGCTGAGGTGGCACCAATCAATTACAAACTATTGGTATCACACGTTTTGTATGTAAAAGTTTGTTAAGATGACTAGTATAAAAGGTGTGGCAGTAGTTAATCATCAATTAATGAAAATCAAGTTTTTACGTGTAAAGCTTCCATTAATGGTGTTTTCTTCTTCTCTATTTTTGCTTAGAGTTGTTTAAGTCTTTTGTACAATTCTCTACACAAATGTACGGATATTACCACCCAAAAAAATTGTATCTACACCACTTTTTGTATGTAAATTTCATTAATTTTTTAAAATATTATAATTTATAGAATTTAAGATATTACCAAAAATGTCATTTTTTTAACCTTTTGATTGGGTACTTAAACTAATAAATTAAATTAATTATAATAAAATAAATAGACACTAAATGAAAAGCATGGGGAAGTGTAGCTCCTTCCAGTTCAACTCCTCACTGTTTTTATTTAACTTAATTTTTGTTTCAAGGTTTTCAATTTTTCTGTTAAAGTTATAATAGTTTCTTAAAATTTTTAATTTAATAATCACTACTTCAGTTTTTGATCGCTAAAAAGGTAATATTGTGATTAAAATTTATAATACATGATTTCAATATATATATGTTTAAAATTCCTATATTACTCTTTCATAAAGTTATTAAAATAATTAAAATAATTGTAAATTATTATATATCATATTCATGCAACATCTTGAACATATATTTTAAATATATATATATATATATATAATATTTGGGATTTACTCCTACTCTTTTAAGTCAGTGTGTGTATGCCCACTCGTGATAAGGTGTGGAGTTTGGACACTTATTAGTTTTAGGCTAAAGATTTTTTGGGCTATATATGGGTTTGACTTTTAAATTCATTTCTTTTAGGAAATAATTGCAAAAATGACCTATTTGGAGAGGTTGACTTCAAAACTAACCCTTTTGTTTTTGATAGTATAAAAAAGAGCATAAATGAACAAAAATGCCCTTAAGTGTCATTTTGTGCAATCAATTCCAATCTATAGGTTGGGAATCTCATCCTCGGGGTTGAGATTCTCAACCTCAAAGGGTTGAGATTCCCAACCTCAAGGTTAGGATTCCCTACCAATCCCAAATATCCAAGGTTAGGATTCTCAACTTTTAGGTTGAGAATCTCAACCTTAGATGTTTATTCAAGTTTGGGATTCCCAACTTAAAAGTTGAGATTCCCTACCAATCTCAAACATCCACGGTTGGGATTCTAACCTAAAGGTTGAGAATCCCAACCTTAGATGTTTATTCAAATTTGGGATTCTCAACCTCAAGGTTGGGATTCCCTACCAATCCTAATTTTCAGGTCGGGAATCCCAACCTCGAGGTTGGAAATCTCAACCTCTAGGTTGAGATTTTTAATCTTGATTTTAAAAATCAAAACTGTGGGGTTATTTTATAATTAAATAAATTTGTGGGGTTGTTTCGTAATTACAATATTTATCATAGAAGGCGCTTTTTACCCAAGAAGCGTCCTTAAAGATATTTTTTAAAATTACAGAATTATACTTTTAGTTTTCTGAATTATCAAAATTGACCTTATTATAATTTTTTAAAAATTCAGAATGGAATTCGTAATTAAACAAATTTTTAGGGTTGTTTCCTAATTATAATATTTATTATAGAGGGCGCTTCTTATCCAAGAAGCGCCCTTAAAGATATTTTCTAAAATTATAAAATTACACTTTTAGTTTTCTGAATTATCAAAACTGACCTTATTATTATTTTTTGAACAAAATTACCCCTCTCATTCCTTCAACATCAAAATCCATAATCTCTCACAATTCATCAACATCATCAACCATAATTCATCAACATCATCAATCCAATTCATCAATATCATCATCTCCCACAATAACAACATTATCAAATCATCATAACATTAATAAACAAACAAACAAAAAGAAAAAAAAAAAAAAAAAAAACAGAACAGATGGTGGTTCTGGGTCGCGAACCCAGAACCAAATCTGGTTCTGGTTCTGGGTCGCGAACCCAGAACCAGAGACCGTCTCTGGTTCTGGGTTCGCGACCCAGAACCAAAGACCGTCTCTGGTGCGAACCAGAACCAGATCTGGTTCTGGGTTCTAGGTTCGGTGAATCGTCGAACCAACTCAGCAAAAAAAAATAGGAAAGAAGAAGAAGAAGAAGAAGAAGAGATGGAGGAGAGGTCTGAAGAGAGAAGCGATGGGTTAGTGGTAATTAGGAATATAATCAGGGATATTCTTATCCAAAAAGTATCCATCAGAAAAGATTTGAAAAAAAAAAGGATAATTTCCCAATGGGTTATCCAAAAAGGCTCATTTTCCAACAAAATCCTTCTTTTAGTACCAAAATTTATCTCCTTAAAATTGTACGTACGCCGTAGGGCTGGGCAAAGTAACATGACTCGATCCAAATGGTCCGAATCGAACTAATTTTTGTTAAGTACCTTTTCACAAATAAAAAAAAAAAATTATATATACATCCATTTTATAAGTACCTTCAGTCAAATATGTTAAAAAAAAAATCTTTATTACATAAAAAATATTTTTAATGATATTTATTTACAAATATATAATATAATTAATTTTAAAAAAATATTTCTTGTATTAAGTGGATTATAATTATTTATTATTATTGTTTTAATAATTTTTAATTTCATGTATTTAGGACATATGTGTACATTCAATGTTAGTGATGTTTAAAAATCTTTTTCTTTAAATATCACATTTTCTTTAAGTAATTTAGGAAAAAAAAAACTGTTGATATAAGAATTAACATTGAATAGGTTTCTTAATATTTTTATTTAAAATGTGTATAGTATAATTAAGAAAATATCATTGAAATATTTTTAATAGTTTAGTTTGAAAAAATTTAAAGAAGTTATATCAGTAACCTCTACATTTAAACTTCTTCTAGTCGACATTAAACATCTTTTTCAATCATAAAAAAATTCTATTGAAATAACAACCAAAAGACTAACCTTGAAAAGAGGTTTTAGAATTTCTTTAAATATATATATCTATATATATATATATTTGATGAGTAGAATAGTTCTCCAAAATGTGCAAATTTTTAAACAGAGTGAATATAATTTTTCTAGATTTTATGTTACACAAAGTGGATATGCTCCTTGACCAGTAGACTAGATCTCCAAAATGTGCAAATTTTTTAAACACAGAGTGAATATAATTTTTGAACGTTTTATGTTACACAAAGTGGTATTTTCTTTGAACACAAATTGAGTTTTAATATATATATTTATTTATTTTATCTCTTCAAAGTGGATTTTCTAAATCCAAATGTATAACTCATCCACACTTTTGTTTCAATTATTACTGTTTAAAATTTTTACCTTGTTTAGTTTATTAATTTCAATCTCGTGAATACTTGTTTTAGTTTATTAATTTCAATTTCATGAATACTAAGCTTTTTTTTTCCTTCTATATTCAGGAAGTACTTCTGTAACACTGCAAAAAATTAAAAAAGTGCCTTTGACAAAAGCACTCCAAGGTAAAAGCAGCATATTTTGTGTCATAGCAAAAAAAAAAAAAATAATAAAAATAAAATAATAAATAAATAAAAAATAAATAAATAAAATAAAATAAAATAAAAAATCATAAAGTTAAATTACAATTATATGATCACAAAACATCATAAAACTTTTAAATATATCGAAAATGAATGTTTTTGTGTTAAGTCTGAGCTTAATTAAAAAATAAAACAAATTGCTAGCTCGCTTGCTTGTCCCAAGTATCATTTAATATGTATATACATGATACAACTGTAATATAAGAGTCATGAAAGTTGGGAGAGCCAGAACATATCGATACTAGCGAAGACACAGGTCTGAGACACGTTTCTTAGTTTGTGTCTTCTATCGCAGAATTCCAACTGGTCGTTGAGTTCTTGAGCAGTATTTACTCAATCGATACTTTAAGTTTATATGATATATAAATACATGGGAGAAAACTCATCACTCTTCTTCCCTCTCTCTCTCTCTCTATATATATATATATATATTTTTTTAAGAATCTGCATCACTCTTCTTCCCTCTCTATATTATTTTGAAACTCGCTTTCAAACTCTCTCTCTTTCACAAGAATTCATATATTTAACATATGTTCATATTTATGTATTTAGGTCAAGCTCACTATAAACTTTTAAGTTAATAAATTGAAATGACTCAAGTTAATCTCGAGTGCTGCTGAAAATTCAAAAACTTCAGTTGTTTCGGAGTTGAAAATGTCATGAAGCTGGGCGCACACTAGCCAGTTACTTGATATCCTAAAGCTAGGAGCATACTTGTGCACTCAGGAGTCAGGACATCTCAAACTCGCAGTCGCACTCGCGACATCCCGATTGTGTGAGATATCACCTTGAAAACATGGTAGATATCATATAATATAAGCTTCATTGGAAAGATTAATAAAACTTAATACTAGTGCCTTAAAGCAAGTTGCACCGGGACCATATATTAATTACTTGACAATTATATGGTACAGAGTGCAATCAGACGTCCCAATTTTGGGACATCTCTGTAAAGCATTGAAAGTAATGGTCGATTCCATTAGAAAGCAATTTTCGAGAAGACACATTGATGAGGAGAGGGAGGCTGATATAGGTAACTTGAAATGGCGAGTGTGAGTGCGAATGCAAAGAGGGGAGGAAGATGAGAGAGTGAAAATGAGAGGCAAAACTCTTTCTTAGAGTTTTATTATTATTATTATTTCCTCTGTTTATGTGTTTTCAGTCGTAGTGCCTTGGATTTATTTATTTTTTATTATTTATTTTTTTGGGTTTGTGTGTTTTTTTATAACCCTCTTCCTGGTATTCGAATAGGTGAGAAGGATACGAGTGCATTTTATTTTTCTTATAAATGTAAGGGTGATTTTGTCCAAAATCTGATTAAGCATTATATGAACTCAAACTATTCATACGAAGACAATGCCAAAACTCATTAAATTAAGAGTGTTATTTAAAATTTTTTTCCTCAAAAATATGTATATGCTATTTAAGTTAAAAGTTGAAAAAAAGAAAAAAAAAAAACATAGTTTGGTTGGTACATCTCATAGCAAAGCTAAGGTATAAAGTTTGAATCTGTTGTGTGTATTTTCTGGATTAAGTAATTGGGCTGGTAAAAGCCTAAAGAAGGCCCAATAAAGTCAATCCAACATAAAGGCCCATCAGACAAGGCCCAGATATCAACTCTAAGCCCAGCAAGCTCTACAGCTCGCCCAGCAATCTTCTCAACTCGCAACAACGAGCTCGTATTGCAGCCAGGTTGAAGCTTGTTCCATAATTCCCCATACGCATAACTCGCTACTCGCTGCTCAGTGAGGTCAAGCTAGAGATCGCTATAGACAGTAAACAGTTCGTTCAGAGAACAGTTAATGTAGTATCTTCCAAAACAGGCAGTTACCTGATCTGATCATAATTCTCTCACTAGATATGGAAGTTAATTCAAATTCAAACTCAATCAACGTTATCTCAGATTTTATGGAGCAGTTTCCTAATTTTATTCTAACTAATTAGGAAGTGTAATTAATTCATGATACTCTTTCTATTTTATTGTTACCAGATCTGTAACATTACTTCCCTTATAAATAGGGGTTAAAATCATTGTAACAGGAACAATACATTCAATAGTATACTGTCACTCTGTAGAATTTTAGAGAGACAGCCGTGGACGTAGACGCACTCACTGAACCACGTTAAAAGTCCTATGTTTTCTTATGTTGCTCTTAGTTCTTTGTTGTGTTTCTCTTGATTTTTGTGTTTTCTCACATTGATTGCAGGTATTGGGCATTGAATTCTCGTTGATCAGAAAATCACGTTGATATTTTGGTGCTAGAAGGAGGGCCCAAACTGCAATCTTTTTCATCTCAATCTTCGATTTCTGATATGGCAAGAACTAGAACAACCAGGTATTTTGGAGATGATGACCAAGCAGAGAGTCATATAAACCAACCACAACAGAACATACAGCCTGTGGAAGATGCACCCATGCATGCAGCGGGCACGTCCCATGGCCAGGCAATCAGTGCTGCAGCAGGCATTCCCCCTCTGCCTCCAAGTCAACAAATTCTAATCGCTCTAATAGCTGAAGGGCAGCATGTGTGGTATCAGAGACATAAAGCGTTGGAGAATACAGTTAGACAACTTACAGAGGCTGTCAATATGTTGGTGCAGGCTCAGATGCAGAACGCACCTAAGGTTGAGGTCGAGGTTCTAAGACACGTATCTCAGTAGCATGAAGCAATTCAGATGTCTCAAAGGCCAGTAAAGGAAATGCCACAACCTATCGGCTTAGCTTGTTCCTCTAATACACGCTTTGGAGCTGGAGGCCACCCTGTCCACGAACAAAGGGAAGTCATGCGCCCAGCAAGCCTAGTAGTAAGGTTGAGTCAGGATGGAAGTCGGCAAGTAGAAATTGGGCATGATAGAGTCCGAGCTACAGCTTGACATGTAGACGAAGTGGTTAAGCGACATGCGAGATCCCATCAGCCTGGAGGCTCATTCGGAGAGGATGAGAGATATGACCCAGAGCAACCTTCCTTAGGTTACGACCACAAGAGGAGGTATGAACCCCGAGATCCACAAGTAAAGGAGCTCCTCTAGAGGGTCCAACAACTAAAAGCGTGACCTAGCACCCTAAACCAACAAGAGCGTTATGGGGAGAGAACCCTATTTATTGGGGAGATTGAGACACAGTCTTTCCCTCCGAGGTTCAAGATGCCAAACATTCAGCAGTATAATGGGGACAATGACCCCTATGATCATCTTGATGCTTTTAAAGTTCAAATGGACCTGCAAATAGATAATCCTATGGTAAAGTGTTACGTATTCCCAATTACTTTAGGGGACATTCTAATTACATGGTTTAAGAATCTCCTACCTTACAGCATAGGAAGTTGGAAGGAGTGTCAACGGAAGTTTGTTGGCCAATATAGGGCAATGAGAAGGTAGCTCACTCCATCATGCCACTTAGCTACCATCTTCCAGTGTCAGGGTGAGTCGTTAAAGGAATATATCACCAGGTTCAGACGCGAGGTCACGAATGTTGAAAATTCATTAGACGAGAGTATACTGACCGTGATCTCAGCTGGGTTGTGCAAGGATCGAAAACTATATGAGAGCATCAATAAATCCCTAGTGAAGGATCTAGGAGAGTTCTACGAGTGAGCTATAAAGGAGATCAGGTGGGAAGAGACTTTCGGTCCAAAAAAGCCCAATCAAAAGAATGAAGTAGACAGTTCTAGCCAGACAAAGAAAAGAAATAATGGTAGGAATGAAGGAGAAGGTAGAAACAGTGGCTCGAACAATCAAATTGCTAAAAGGGTGATAAGAGAGCCAAGGAGTGAGCGACATATGCGTCAAGGTCGTTATGGAGGTTATAGTGTCATGACGGATTCACCAGATAGGATTTTCGTAACAGAGAGGAACAAGGAAGATTTTGGAAGACCTACTCTTCTAAGGTCCCCTATTCAGCATAGAGACAGGAGCAAGTTTTGTGTCTATCACAATGAGGTCGGGCATAATACTTTAGATTGTTGGGCGTTGAAAGACGTCATCAAAAAGTTAATCAGGAGAGGTCGTTTGAGGGGCTATGTGACGAGACTTGCAGACTCGCGACCTCCACAACAATGACCTCAGCAGCAACCCTAGTGAGCTTCTGAGCCAAAACATGAGCCTACGCTAAGGATTATTTTTACGATTCATGGTGGCCCCCATATCGCAGGTGCTTGAAATAGGTCGCACGAAAGGTACATTTGAGAAGCAAATCATACTTTCCAGGTCAATGGGTTGAAGGGACCTACAAAAAAGGCGAAGACGACCTCGGACGAAATAGTACTCACTGATGAAAATGCTAGTGGTGTGATTTGGCCTCACAATGATACGTTGATGATTCGAGCTAAGATCAGCAACATGGAAGTGCGACGCATCATGATTGATACTGGGAGCTCGGTGAATGTGATGTATAGGAGCTGTTTTGATCAAATGGAGTTAGGAGCGGAGCAGTTGAGACCGTCCCTATAGCCTTTTTATGGTTTCACTAGAGATGCTGTTGTACTAGTGGGGCAGATCAAATTGCCACTTACTCTTAGGGAAGTAGGTCGTCAAACTATTGTGTTGGTAGATTTTTTGATAATTGACTGTCCATCAGCATATAATGTGGTCCTAGGAAGACCGATTATGAACGAGTTGGATGTGGTTACTTCAACCAGGACCCTCACAGTTAAGTTTCCAACTCCCAATGGTATTTGATGTGTTCGAGGAGAGCAACATTTAGCCAGATGCTACTATAAAGATGCCGTTAAGATGGGTGTAAGAGGAAAGAAAATGAACTTGGTCTCAGGGGGCAAGCCACGAGTTATGACCGAGAAAGGGGTTAGTCATGACTTGGACCCTCGCATGGTAGATGCAGAACAAGCTACTAGGCCAGTCGAAGAGTTGGAACATGTTCAAGTCAGTGAGGCAGATCCAAAGACGTGCCTGAAGCTAGGAAGAGGTTTAGCTCCAGAACTGAGAGCCTAGCTCGTTGACTTCCTAAAGGCGAACTTGGATGTGTTTGTATGAAATCATGAGGACATGGTGGGGATAGATCCTAAAGTTATGTCACATAAGTTGAATATTGATCCTCACCACAAGCCAGTCCACTAGAAGAGAAGACCGATGATAGGGAAGCACTATCTCGTATTAAAGGAAAAGGTAGATAAACTGTTGGTGAATAAATTTATCCGAGTAGTTTACTACCTAACTTGAGTCGCCAATCCAATGTTGGTAAAGAAGAAGAATGAAAAGTGGAGGACTTACATCGACTTTACTGATTTGAACAAGGCATGCCCTAAAGATAATTTCCCCTTGCCAAAGATAGACCAGCTCGTGGATGTTACAGTTGGCCACGAGCTCCTGAGTTTTATAGATGCATACTGGGTTATAATCAAATTCCAATGAATCCCAAGGACGAAGATCACACCCCATTCATGACTGATCGCGGTTTATATTGTTACAGAGTGATGCCCTTCGGACTGAAAAATACAGGAGCGATCTATCAATACTTGGTAAACATGATATTTGAAGAGCAGATTAGAAAGACTATAGAGGTCTATGTTGATGATATGTTGGTGAAGTCCAAGCAGATGGGTGATCATGTGTGCAGTTGAATCCGCACAAGTGCGCATTTGGAGTAGCTTCTGGGAAGTTTTTGAGCTTTATAGTGAATAGTAGGGGTATTGAAGCCAATCCTCAGAAAATTAAAGCATTGATCGATATGAGGTCGCCTACTAGAGTGAAAGATGTGCAAAGCCTTAGTAGCCAGGTCGCGGCACTAAGCAGGTTCATCTGGAAAGCTATAGATAAATGCATCTCATTTTTTGATATTTTGAAGAAGTCAAATAGCTTCGAGTGGACCAAGCAGTGTGAAGTAGCCTTCCAGCAATTGAAAGAGTATATAGGGCGAGCTCCACTCATTTCTAAGCTCAAAGAAGGAGAAAAGCTGATTCTGTACTTGGGGGTATCTCAGCAAGCTTTAAGTGCTACATTGGTGAGAGAAGAAGAAAAGACGCAACTTCTAGTATATTATATAAGCAAAAGGCTGGAAGATGCTGAAACCAGGTACTTGTAGATGGAGAAGCTCGCCTATTGCCTGGTGGTCGCATCGAGGAAGCTGCGACCTTACTTTCAAGCTCATACAATTAAAGTCCTTACCCAGTATCTGCTGAAACAAGTTCTAGAGAAAGCGGACACCTTAGGTCATTTGTTGAAATGGGCAGTAGAGCTCGCACAGTTCGATATCCAGTTCAAGCCAAGGATAACCATAAAGGCCCAAACTTTGGCAGACTTTATTGTAAAGTTTACAGGACTCGCAGATGAAGAGGCTGAATCTTTTAAAGGTCTAACTTGGGAGTTTTATGTTGACGGATGATCCAGCAAGCAGAAGGTTGGAGCCGGGATTCTACTAATTAGTCTTGAAGGCCATAAGATCCTTTGTGCTTTAAGGTTTGGTTTTCAAGCTACAAACAATGAAGCTGAATATACAGCGCTGCTCGCAGGTCTACATCTGGCTAGAGAGATGCGAGCTGAACGGCTGAGGGTTTTCAGTGACTCGCAGCTCGTGGTTTGCCACATTTTGGGGAGTATCAAATCAAAGGACCAAAAATGGTTTTGTACCTCCAGAAGGTTCATGAAATGCTAAGTACCTTTCAGAAGTACGAGATGAAGTAGATTCCACGAGCTCAGAACGCACATGCAGATGCATTAGCTCACCTTGCGACCACTCAAGATGCAAACTTTCTGGGGGCAATTCCAGTAGAATTTCTATCAGCTCCAAGTACAGAAGAAAAGAATGTGATGATGGTTATAACTGTGCAGCCCGATTCCTGGATGGGTCCAATTTTGAGCTATCTACAAGATAGAAAGCTACGAGTAATAAGCTAGAAGCACGACGCTTACGAGCTAGAGCAGTCAGGTACTGCAACTACGATGATGTATTGTATAAGAAGGGATTTTCAGCTCCACTGTTGAGATGCATTGATGGCCAAGACTGTGAGGCGGTGATGAGGTAGATATATGAATGCCATTATGGGAACCATGCTGAGGGGCTTTCTTTAGCTCAAAAGCACTTGGTCAGAGTTTCTATTGGCCTACCATGAAGCAAGACACTATCGACATGGTGAAGAAGTGTGTTAAGTTCCAAAGGTTCGCCCAGGTTCCGTGAGCTCCTTCGGCTTATCTCCAACAAATGGTGAGCCCGTGACCCTTTGCAATTTGAGGGATGGAGTTGATCAAACCTCTGCCAACAGCTCATGGAAGATGTAAGTATGTCGTAGTCGCAATTGATTACTTTACTAAGTGGGCAGAAGCAAAGGAGTTAGCTGAAATTCTACTACGAAGATTGAAAAATTTGTGTGGAATAATCGTATTTGCAGATTTGGAGTCCTACAGCAGATCATGACAGACAATGGGGTTCAGCAGTGAACAATTTCTCAAGTTCTATAGCGATCTGAAGATAATTAAGAGCTTCTCAACAGTGGACCATCCATAAGCCAATGGCCAAGTTGAAGTTGTGAACAAAATTATAAAGCAGACCCTGAAAATGAAACTGGAAGCAAAGAAAAAAGCGTGGGTAGATGAGCTTCAGAACGTATTATGGGCTTATAAAACTACAGCTCGCACCACCACAGGCGAGACACCCTTCTCAATGGTGTATGGGTTTAAGGCTATAATCTCAGCAAAGTTAGAAGTTACCTCACAATGAAAAGCGACCTTCAATCTAAATGATAATGATCAGCTACTTGCTACAAACTTAGACTTGCTTGAAGAAGTCAGGGAAACAGCCAGGTTAAAAGTAACTATCTATCAGCAAAGAATCGCGAGGTGCTATAACAGGAATGCTCGAATTCATAGCTTCAACGTAAGAGATTTGGTACTGCATCTCATCCTGCTTGGAGCCTGCAAACCCAGTGACGGGTCTTAGGCCCAAATTGGGAAGGACCCTACATCGTTAAAGCAAACTTGAGGAATGGAGCTTATCATCTGACCAACATGAATGGAGTTGAGGTCCCTTGAGCTTGGAATGCCGAGCATCTTTGTCCATATTATCGGTAACCTTTTTGTTACGTATAATTCAATCTTATTATAGTCAATCAAAGCTCCAGTTCCCTCATGACGTGATATTGATTATGATTCATAAATTCAAATTTCACTAAGTTAACAGGCTTCGTGCTGATTAGCTCGCTGCCACGCTTAAAATGAAAAGAGCCAAAAAAGCAAGTGTGGCTAAGTGCTCCTATATAGCTCGCTTAAAATATAAAATAACCTAAAAAGCAGGCGAGGTTACGTACCCCTGCATAGCTCGCTATAAATAAAAAAGAGCCTAAAAAGTATGCATGGTTAAGTGCCTCTGCATAGGTCACTAAAAATATAAAAAAAACCTAAAAAGCAGGCGAGGTTACATACCCTTGCATAGCTCGCTAAAATGAAAATGAAAAAGAGTAAAAAAAGCAGGTGTGGTTTAGTACCTCTGCATAACTTGCTAAAAATATAAAAGAGTCTAAAAAGTAGGCGAGATTACATACCCTTGTATAGCTCGTTAAAATGAAAATGAAAAAGAGCCAAAAAAGTAGGTGTGGTTAAGTGCCTCTGCGTAGCTCGCTGAAAATAATAAGAGCCTAAAAAGTAGGCGTGGTTAAGCACCCCTGCATAGCTCGCTAAAAATATAAAAGAGCCTAAAAAATAGGCGAGGTTACATACCCCTGCATAGCTCGCTATAAATGAAAAAGAGTCTAAAAAGCAGGTGTGGTTAAGTACCCTTGCATAGCTCGCTAAAAATATAAAAGATTCTAAAAAGCAGGCGAGGTTACGTACCCCTGCATAGCTCGTTAAAATGAAAATGAAAAAGAGCTAAAAAAGCAGGTGTGGTTAAATGCCCCTGCGTAGCTCGTTGACAATAATAAGAGCCTAAAAGGCAAGCGTGGTTAAGTACCCCTGCGTAGCTCGTTCACAATTCAATATGAAAAATGAGGTTTCGACCTATTGTATATATTGAAAGATTTTATTAATTGATGAACCAAGTAATTACTTGAGTTATTGGCAAAGATAATATTAGGATTAGCTCGTATGAAGTTTCACAACTTACAAAATGAAGATCATAAAATGTGTTACAACAAAAGCGATAACTTAAGCCCATTCAACAGAGAAAATATGGAAAAAGAAATTTTATTGAGTTCAAAAATTCTTTACAAATCAAAGACTCAGAGATTAAAAATGCAAAAGATAAGCTATAAATTTTGAGTTGGAGAGTTTGGGCCTAAGCAGGAGTCTTCACTGGAAGACGAGCTGGACAGTTCGTCAGCACCAGTGGGCTCAGCTTAGGGGGTCGTGCCAAGAGCTTCCATTGCTAAAGGGACCGTGTCAGCTACAATTGAAGACGAGGCTGCCCTTGCTTTGAACTTTTCCACAAAATGAAGTCCCTCTTCGCCAAAGATCGAAAAATCCAATTCAGGATGGGACATCCAGAGTATGTAGAGGAAATACATGACCGTTCTCTCCTCGGTCTCATCCCTGACTTCGACAACCTATACCTCCGTTTCCTGAATAGATCATTCTCTGAAGACCATCAACTCTTCGAAGGCATCATTTGCTCGACGATTAGCGGCATCAACTTCTCGCTGAGCAGCCTTCGCACCTTGCTTGACTGCCTCAGTTAGTTTCTTCATAGCCTCAGCTCGCTGCAGCACATTCTCCATTTGCAGCTCTACAGCCTCGACTTGATGGCTGAGAACTTCCACCTGTTTCTCTACAATCACAGCTCGTCGCTCAGCCTCCTCAATCCGCTGTGCTGCAGCCTCTACTCGCTCAACTCGTCTTTTAGCCAATTCGGCCCGTTGTTCAGACAGCCTCAACTCATCCTTTGTTTTATTCAATTCATCCTTTGTCTTATCACATTCATTTTCATAATTATGAAGTAAGGCGGTAAGGTGTGATCTGCTGGCATTATAATCGTTTTCCATTTTCAGCAGAGCTTCTTCGACTGTCTGTCAAGCTATAGTCGTCACAGCCATCAAACATGAACCAAAAAACCAAAGGCTTGAAGGTAAAAGAAAGAACTTACCATGAATCTTTGATGAAATGGTGAGAAACGGTGATTGAAAGTAAAGTTTTTGTGAAAAACTAATGAAATGTGCAACAACGAAGAGTTTGACGACAGTTTCGTGGCTGGAGAAAATGACAAGTGAACATGGCAATAAAGGGGCTCCACCAGTTTATATAAGTGGTCAAGCTTGAGCCCCAGCCATTAGATCTGCGTGCTGTATAACCGACATCGATCCAACGGTGTAACATGAGTAACAGCTTTGTAATCATGCAGCCGTTAGTTGAAAGACGTGCACATTAAATACGCATGGCACGAGACATGCCAAAGACGATTCAGTTATCTCCTGTATGATCGCCACGTGTTAGAAAATTAATAAGATTGAATTTGAAAAGGCGCGAAGCAGAAATTCAAGTTAACTTTTACCGGCGAGCTCGAGCTCCCAATTTATAGAACGAACTGAGAGCTGAGGGGCTGATGTTATGTGTATTTTCTAGATTAAGTAATTGAGCTGGTAAAAACCTGAAGAAGGCCTAATAAAGTCAATCCAACATAAAGGTCCATCAGACAAGACCCAAATATCAACTCTAAGACCAACAAGCTCTACAGCTCACTCCAGCAATCTTCTCAACTTGCAGCAATGAGCTTGTATCGTAGCCAGATTGAAGCTCGTTCCATAATTTGCCATACATATAGCTCGCTACTCGCTGCTCAGCGAGGTCAAACTCGAGATCGCTATAAACAGTAAACAGTTCGTTCAGAGAACAGTTAATACAATATCTTCTAGAACAGACAGTTACCTGATCTGATCGTAATTCTCTCACCAAATATGAAAGTTAATTCAAATTCAAACTCAGTCAACGTTATCTCAGATTTTGTGGAGTAGTTTCCTAATTTTATTCTAACTGATTAGGAAGTGTAATTAATTCATAATTTTTTTCCTATTTTATTGTTACCAGATCTGTAACATTACTTTCCCTATAAATAGGGGTTAAAATCATTGTAACAGGGACGATACATACAATAGTATACTGTCACTCTATAGAATTTTAGAGAAACAGCTGTAGACGTAAGCGCACTCGCTGAACCACGTTAAAAGTCCTATGTTTTCTTGTGTTGCTCTTGGTTCTTTGTTGTATTTCTCTTGATTTTTGTGTTTTCTCACATTGATTGCAGGTATTGGGCATTGAATTCTCGTCGACCAGAAAATCACGTCGATAGAATCGGCTTCTTTGAAATTAGGAAAAAAAAAATTACTAAAGCAAAGTAGTCCTAAGACCTAAATTCAGAATCCATAGTTTCCACTTCTTAGTAAAGATGAGCGCTCAAGTTCAAATCTACCTGCCCCAAATGAAAAAAATAGAAAACAACTAAAATTCAAAATCCACAACATCCGCCTTTTAGAAAAGTTGAGCTCTCAACTTCAAATCCGCCGCCCTCAAATAATCCAAAACAAAAACTAAAATGATTGAAGTACAGGAGTACGTCATAAAACTAAATTCAAAATCCATAACATCCAGGGGCGGACCCAGCATTGGGCCAGCCGGGGCATGTGCCCCCCCTGGAATTCTATAAATATTTATTAAATTTTATGGTGCTAATGCATTCACAAAATGTGGAGATGCATCGCTGGTTGGGGGCGTGAAAGAGGTTTCAACCAGTTCACGTGTTCAAGTCCTCGTTTACACACTCATGGTTTTATTTTTTCATAACATTTCTTTTGCAATTTTTTATTACATTTACTTTTTAAACCCCTCCCTTTTTATACATATTTACTTTTCAGCATCTTTTTTGTACATTTACTTTTTAAATTTTATATATATTTACACATTTACATTTTTATATATTTTACCACATATTACTTACTAATTGGATAAACCTTCAAATTTAATATATTTTGACTTTATAAAAGTTTATATCCTATCACTAACTATGAAAAAAATCCTAAAATCTTAATATACATCCATCAATTAATTCTAAAATTTTAAACTTTAAGTTATTACATTAAAATTGTCCATTTATTATAATGATTCAACCTTTTTTATATATACTTTTTACTTTCTACTTTTACATTATTTAGAATCAATAAAAATTAGAAGTTTAAAAAAATTTAGAATATAATTTATAATTCATTGTAAAACTTATTGTTGTTCATTATAGATACAATTTTATTTTTCATAAAATTAGACTAAAATTGTTTTCCAATAAGTACACATGGTTTATGTCTTATTTAAATTAATAATTTTTTGAGTAAATTTACGTAGTTTATATTATTTTTTATTTTTATTTATTTTAATAATTTCGTTATGAATTATATTTACTTCGCTTTAATATTATATATTTTTTAGTTTATTTAAACTATATTAAATTATCGAATTTTACTATACCAAAAAAAAATTTATATTTAGTCTGAATATTAATGTTTATATTGCTTTGTTCACGTGCCCCCCCTAAACAATTTTTCTGGATCCGCCACTGATAACATCCATACCTTTGCAAAGCTGAACTCTTAAGTTGGACACCCCAAGAAAAAACCTAAAAAGAAAAGAGAAAGAAAAGCAACTGAAATGACTAAAGCATAGCAATCCTAAGACCAAAATGTAGAATCCATAATACATAAGACGCTGCTGAATTCATTGGAGCAATTTGAATTCTATGATAGTGTTCAATGTGCTGGGTAGTCACCACTTGCTATACTTTTTGAACACCTACAAGCAATTCACAACTCTAACATACTTGGTCAAACTCACCAAATGTTTTATGGATGAAAGATTCCAATGAAGGTTGATTTGTATATCTGAAAACACAAGGGAAGTTGTAGAGATAAGAACACGGTTACTGGGATAGAAGCAAGGATAGTAACTGGAATGGAAACCCATTTAATTTTGTCATCACGTATGATCCAGAAGTAGCAACAAAAGCTATCATCATAGTGACAATGGCAAAAAAGAGAGAAACAAGACCTATCAGTAGTTTTATGAGAAGTTTCTTGAGGAAATCTTCTTCTACATAGCGTGAGGTGAGGATAGACAAAAACATTAATTAGAACAGAAGTTAAAGCTGAAAAAAGGGCTAGAGCATCCGAGATGAGGAACACTGTAAATGGTTTTTGTTCTAATAAAACTGAAACGCCTTCCGTATTGTTGCCTCCAAGTACTGTAAATGCAACCTTGCAAGAATTTGATGTGTCCTCATCCATTTCTCTGCCTTTTCGACCAGCTCTTAGTGCTCCTTAGTGAATAGCTCCCTAGGTGTATATTCTTGATGATCTTCTTTAAGATATTTCTTTTCCTTGTCTGAAGGGTGAGCTGGTTTCTCCACCTCCTATGAGGTAAACAACAACATTGCTTAGATAATATATCTAATGAATGACTTATAGTAAGATATCTAAATCTATAAATCAATAGTGTTAACATATTCTAACATATTCCTTAAATTTTACTGACAGGTAAATTTGTCCTATAGATTACGCTAATAAGAAGAGAAATTTAAGAAGATATTTTGAACCAATGATGAATAAATACTTGAAATTATATGTCATGGAATCAATAGTATTATATGTAGGTACCTTATACCATTACAACTCTCTTTGCATTTGTAGAGCCGTACCAGAAACAGATGATAGTTGAGGAGAAGGTGCCAACTTAGCTGCCAAATGCATTCTACAGGGTTTGAATCTTTTACAATTAGAGGCAAATTCTCGTTTGGCTAATGAATCACTTTCATCTATTGCACTATATACAATACATAATTCACTCCTTGCATATAAGAGATTGAAAACCAATTCTCGCCGATGTTCCACAGCATCATCGAGTACTGTCTTGAAGTCACTCCAAATCCAAATTATATCCGGGAAATGATGAAGACATACTTTAATAATTTCAACAATTCCTGAGATTCCTGCAAGATTTAGGATCCTTGAGTCCACAAAATATGATAAGATATCCCCATTTGGCATTCTTTTGCTCTCTCACATATAAAAGTTACCAACTCCAAAGCATATTTGTGTCTCCACTTTACATCTAGGAATTTTTGGCAAGTCGGTGGAGCTGCAAATGAAAATAAATATATCAGGAAACTGATTAATATATATTGAGGAAATCAATTATTGACGCATCTGTGATGTTGCATACCAAGGGTTGTGATTATCTTCCATATATGTCGTTTTAACCATTTACACACTGCCACAATTAATAGAAATCTGTATTAATCACTAAAATGCATTAAAAATAAATTGTTGCAGCCAAATATAAAGAAAAAGTTAAAATACCCTAATACAAAAATATAGAGTTTTGGAAAGTCTATAGTAACATAGGTCTATATTCAATAAAATATTATCGTGATATGTATAAAAGCAGACTGAGAATAAATTACTATGCAAGTTTATTGGACATACGCAATGCAGTATCCATATCTGTACCACTGGAATTTTTTTGAACTTTTGCTAGTGAACATTTTATGGGATTTTAGCGAGGGTTTTTCTAATTATTATAAGTTTGCACGAAAGTTTGTAAAGGTAAACCGTGATAAGAATAATGAAGAATAGTTGGCAATAAACTTTAATTTTTTTTTAGAACTCTTTGTTTCATTTTTTAAAACTTTATATATAAAATATTAACTAAGGAAAAAAATTGAAAAAATTGAAAAAAAAAATTTGTGAGTGTTACTATGCAAAACTTTTCTTCAAGTCATTTTCATTGTAATTATGATTCATAAAACGGACGTATGAAAATTATTTGAAATCTGTTAATTTTCTTTTTGAAATCCAGACAATTTTATTTAATAAACATCTATCAAAACAATGTTCAAGATATAAACTGGAATAGAATAAAGCTAAAATTGACCAAAATTGCTTCGAAAAACCAAAGTTGCTAGTTGATTAGTTGTCTCATTACTCGTTCTAAGAGTAAATCGACATCAAGAATAGCCCAACTCAATTAATAATGAAGAGATGTCCCTAATGAAGGGACCTTTAATAGTAGACAAATTCTTAGCCTAAATTGCTTAGATAACTAAACAAGCATCTACCTCCATAACCTATAGCTTGAAATCATGAGCTAAAGAACCAAACAAGCATCTATCTCCATAAACTATGGCTTGAAATCATGAGTCGGCTTGAAATCATGAGTCAAAGCTAACTTTAAACTCTCTTTAAAAACCACATATTGAGCCAAAAAAAATGGGTAAAGAAAACCAGATATCTTCATAGAAAGAGCATATTTAACCTCTCTTTAGTGATCACAAATCAAAGCTCTAACCTCTATAAAACCGGTCGCATTACCTATTGCATTATCCACATTTAGTTTCAAATAGCCTCTATTAGGTGGTTGCCACTTAACATGCAAAACAGGAGAAATTGTATCTAGACTTCCCTTATTAATTTCATTAAGCTTGTGATACTCAAAAAGATAAAAAGTTGCTTCTTTCAATATCAGTTCCTCCTTTTTAAGCACTTCACCATGAAGAATGTGATTTCTATGCCCTCAAAGTTTTCACAAAACCAACAACCATGACTCAAAATTAGGGATAGAAAAATGGTCATGCAAATAAAGAGTTAAACTTGGCATCGATGAACCTGAAAAACTCGTCAAATAAGTCCAAAAGATACTCTTTATCCAACAATTTTCCTCTCAATGGCACAAAATGAGAGCATGAAAATTTGATTTCTCCTCTTCATAATAGCAACTACACAGTTTTAAACAACTCATCTCTCTACGAGATAAGTTACCATTGGTCGGCAATAAATCATGAAAAACATGTCACTAAAAAATTCTAATCTTACTTGGGATTTTGAGTCTTCAAAGAAAATTTCACTAGTAGCTATTCGACCTCTCATGAAATGACTTTCTATCAGAACATTAAGTCATAAGGACCGAATAATCCGATTTAACTGAGTATACCCCATTTGAGTTAAAGTGCCACACTTTGACATCACCATGGTAAGAATTGCTCAGCGGAATCCCTAAAATATTAGATACATTTACTGGCAAGAAGATCTGAATTATCAAATTCACATTATATTCCTTATTTTCAACAATCAAATCAACAACTCTCAACTCTAATATTTGGGGAGTTAGGTGAGTAACAAGGTAAAAAAGAAATGGTTTGTGTATCAAGGACCCCTAAAAACTCTAACTAAATTACCAAAACCAATATGCCATCTACAACCCAAATTAGTGATCGATCTACTCCATATAATACTTTGCCAAATCGCAGAAGCCTTGGTCTTACATTAAGCAACCATAAGATCAACACCTGGATAATATTTATCTTGTAAAACTCTCGCTATCAACAATGAAGGATAGTGAAAAAGTCACCAAGCTTGGCGAGCAACTAAAATCTTATTAAACACCCCTAAAATCTTGAAAATCCATTTCTCCAACCTTTTTTTTTTTTTTTTCTTTTTAACACAATTTATCCCAACTCCACCAATGCATTTTTTTTTTTTTTTGGGTGGAATCGTCACCTCCACACCCAAATTAAGTTGCTAAAGAGTGAAGTTCATTATAGAGAGAAGTAGGAATATAGAAGTTACTCATTGTATAAGTTAGAATAGACTGGACAACCGACTTAATAAGAATTTCCCTACCCCCAACAAAGAAAAACTCGGCACGTCAAGGTTTCAAATGTTTGAGAGCATTTTCCTTCAAATGTTTAGAAAACCTCCCTTCTACTCTTCCCAACAATTGAAGGAAGACCCAAATATTGTTTATGAGAAAAGGATGTAGACATATAAAGAGAAGCTTGAATTGTCTCATGCAAATCACTCCTCACATTTAGGTTAAAAATGATGGCAAACTTTTGGCTTCTTAATCTTGTTCACTTCATTCAAAGACATTCGGACGAAACGAAGATTGTCATCTATAAAATAATTTTTTTTAAAAAAAGTGAGAAATAGATGGTCCTCTTTGAGTACAAGAAGACTCTACAATAGATCTCATGGTTTTTGCATCTTAAGTAAACAAGACAGACCCTCAGCACATAAGAGAAACATATAAGGAGAAAGAGGACAACCTTGTCTTAAACCCCGGAAAGGAAAAATTTTGCCTTGAGGAACCCATTTAAAATAACAAAAAATTGAGCAACACTTACATAATCATACACCACCACTATAAACTGCTCAGCAAACCCCATTTTCAACATGATTGCTCTTAAAAAAGACCACTCAACTCTATCATAATCTTTACTCATATCACACTTGAGGGCCGGCCACTCCTTTCGACTATATGTTTTCTTCCTCATACAATGCATAAACTCAAAAACAGTAATAACATTATCTGTAATAAAGTGGCTTGAGACAAAAGCACTTTGAGACTCATCAATAATTAATGGAAGCACAAGCTTTAAGTGATTAGCCAAAGTTTTAATGACTATCTTGTAGATAATATTACACAAATTCATGGGACTAAAATCTATTACCTTTCGAGGCACCGAGATATTAGGGATAAGAACAATATTGGTCCTATTCCGGTGCCTAATAGAAACCTCTTTTTTAAGAGCACTGTGACACAATCAATAACTCGCCTCCCTATTACAGACCAATACCTCTAGTAAAACAAAGCATGGAAGCCATCTAGTTTGCTTTTTTTGGTCCCATACTAAGCATAACTTGTTTTATATCCTCGTTTGAATAAGGAGTCATCAAAAGTTGATTCACTTCACAGGTGATACTTTAAGGCACCAAATTGAGCATATGCTTAACAGCTTCATTACTTGGATGTGAAGACTTGTAAATATCATTAAAATAATTTATAACGATTGCCACTATTTAGGAAGGATCATTACACCAAACACCCCTTTGTTTTTCTTGGCTAGTAATCTCATTTTTACTCCTCTGTCTTGAAGCTTTAAAGTGGAAAAAAAAAAAGTATTTTTGTCCCCTACCTCCAAACAATAAGCTCTAAAGCACTGTCGCCAGTATTCTCTTTCAAAAACAAAAGACGCTCTCTTTCTTTCTCTCTCTAGCCCATAGATCTCCATCCAATTTTCCACATCTCTATTACCCAGATACGCTCTTTCCAGCTTTGCCGTTACTAACCAAATCTTCTTAAGGATTACTCCATCTTTACTAGTGCTCCATACCTGTAAACCTTGAGCACAAATTGATAAGGCTCTATTCATGGAAACATAAGAACCATCAAAAGAATTAGGTTCTCAAGAATGTCAAATGACATCTTTAGAATTTATATCTTTTTCCCTTAAGAGTTCAAAGAAAAATCATTTCTTATTTTTCCATGAACTGTGTCCCAAAGGAGGTTCTAACAAACAGTGTGAAGCATGGTGATCAAAACCCCAACAATCAAAAGTACAAACTCTTGCTCTCCCAAATAAATTCTTCCATCTAGAACATGTATCAAATTTATCTAATTGCTCCTTAATATTTGCATTCCCTTCATGTCTATTGTCCCAAGTGAGCTTAGGACCGAAAAAACCCAAATCCTCTAAATTACAATCTTCTAGAGTCCTTCAAAAGAGATCCATATCAACCATATTTCGAATCACCCTCTAGCTTCTCTCCAAAACTAAGAATCTTATTAAAATCGCCTCCACAAATCCAAGGCAGATCAAATTGATGCTTCAGACAAGCAATAAAGTCCCAAAAAAGCCTACGAGAAGCTTGATTAGGTTCACCATAGATACCTGTAAACCAAAATCTAACATTTGAATGAGTAAGCATAAGGGCGTCAATATGATGTCAAGAAAAACTCTTAACCTCAACTGTCCAATCCTCCTTCCAAAGAAGCACTAAGCCCATACTATGGCCCATTGAATCCATATGAAAACTATTCATATAAAACTAGCCTTCCTTCTTATACCACTCGCTCTTTGTCCCGATATAGATGAGTTTCAAAAACGAAGACAAGTGAAGGTTGGGTATGACGGAGTAAACTTCAAAATTTTGAGAATGCCACAAGACTACCTATTGATGATCGGAATCAGTCAACACCCGAGGGGTCGGAACCACACCTGCGGAACGATTTGTACGGGGCCCACGGTGAAGACCGCGCCAAGCCTGGGGTGAAGACTACCTTGGGCAACCCATTTTGGCCTCTTGAGGTCGCGTTCGGGAGTTGAACCCTCAACCTTATATGTTTTTCTAGGTTGACAACTCCTACCACCAAACTGTTTAATGTTGACGATCGAAATCGGTCAACACCCAAGGGGTCGGAACCACGCCTGCAGAACAATTTGTACGGGCCCGCGGTGAAGACCGCGCCAAGCCTGGGGTGAAGACTACCCTAGGCAACCCCTTTTGGCCTCTTGAGGTCACGTCCGGAGTTGAACCCTCAACCTTATATGTTTTTTGGGACAACTCCTACCACCAAGCTAACCGAATATTTTGTCACTAAAACCATAATTTGTTGTAGTGAGAGAAGGTATTCAAGCACAGTAAATAGACCTACTTAAGTTGTGAAGGAATCTAGATCTAGCCGTGATGCCAAAGATCGCATGCCTAACTAAACATTTTGCCAGTGATAAGGTTGTGAGGCTTGCAAATATCTAATTTAGGTGTTAGGTTAGTGTGGGGTTGACTTGTTTGTTAAGGTAATTGTACTTGCAATTCTGCAGACTGAAAGGTCTTTAATCTGTGCGGATACTGGTGCTTTGATGCGAGAACCACCAAAACATTTTCAACCTCACAAAAAGTAAGTGTTCTTTATTGGTTCTTTGTACGTTATCGTTTGTCACAAAAGATCCCTACTTTTTTCCAGTTTTATGCCTCCTAGTTCCATGTATTTTGGGTTCAAAAGTTTCTTCATTTAGCGTATTCTTTTTATTATCTTTTACTTTCTATTGGTTAGTTGGGACCAGAGTTTACTTTTATTAGTACTTTATACTGCCAACCATCTTTCTTTTCTTTTTTTTTTTTTTTTTAAATTAACTAAAAGCATTGTTTGGCTAGGATCGTAACTCTTATAGCAAACAAATTATGAGTTGGCTCATAGTGTTGTCATATATTTTGTTAATCCAGCTGTTGATGTTATTATTTTAAGTTTCTACTTATGATTTCAGCTCAACTTTTCTGTGTATTCTTCAGTGAGAACATCAAGTTTTCTACTCAGGAGCTATCCGAGATAAAAAGAGTTTCAAATGGAGAGTTGCGTCTCCTTGGATTCAAGCCATTAAGTTGCTTAAAAGATTATCACAACTTGAGGCCATCAACATTTGTTTTCCCCAGTGACAAGGTTGTTTTCGTGTCCTTAATAGTACAACAAATACCGTTTTGCCAAAGTTCTTGCCCGTCTCATTTGTTTACATTGTTTTCTTTAATTTCTTGATGGTTCATTGTGCTTTTTCAAGTTTTTAACATATGGTCATGCTCCATGCACTTGATATTTCTCGAAGATATATGCTGGTTATTTTTTTGTTCTATTTTATTTTCTCATCCTTTCTCTCTCTCACTCTCTCACTCTCTCACTCTCTCTCTCTATACGTGCACCATAGAGAGCCCAGTTGGGTAGTCTAAGCTTATATTACAAATTTGTATACAAAATGACTATGCTTTTAAAAATAATGAAGAATTGCATATAAACCTGGCTTTTATAGAATGTCAAATCAAATCCCTTGTATCTTGGAAAATAGCAAAATCTCTCAAGAGTTAGTTTATTATTAGCTGACTTAGGTTAAATTGAATATAATAGTATTATTTAAGTCATTTGCTACATGACTAGGAAAAAAAAATTAAAACAATGGGAAACTAAATTATTAATTAAAAGTTCTAAAAAATATACGAAAGAGAATATTTTAAAATTTGAAAGAAAATCTTATAAATTAACAGAAGTATGAAAAATAATATATCAATTGGTGTGGCATATAATATATTGTCTGTTATCCCGATGTTCCTAGGGATCTGTTGTATAATCTTGGCTGTACTAGCTCTATTCCATAACCTATCTCTGCTAATTCTCTCTATGTCTCATGCAGGAAGTGATTGGTAGCACTCGCATTTTTATTGCCCCTCTTAGATCCATGTTACGGCTTGAACGGTTAGTATGTTAGTGTTACTGTCTGTTCTAATATGTTGACGATATTATATTCACCAAATTTTAATATGAAATGCCATTTGCATCTGTTAATATTACAATTGCATGGCATTATGGCTTTTAATCCCTTCTTATTATGCGTGCTGTTCTCAAAATTAACATTTTAATTTGAAAAACATCCAAAATTTGGATCTCTATACAATGAACGATGCTCACCATTGCCTAATGGTTCTAATTAAATGATTTTTGGGTTGAATGATTCTTAGTACTTGATTATAGTTCCCCGACGATTAACTTGACATTGATTGTCTTTAATTTCTTACAAGTATTGAGGTTGTAAACGATAAATAATAGTCTTAAATCAGGAATTTATTTCCTGAAAACAAAATCTGGACCTAATTAGAATGCCACCTTTTGTTTCTGTATATTTTTGTGTTTGTGCTGGTCAAAAGTTATGTATAATCTGTTTTGAACAAAGCTTTAATATGCTTTGAGCATTGTAATGGAGAGAAAGCAAACGACATTTCTGTGCTTAATCACACTGTTATCATATTGAACAGTAATTTTTTTCTAAGATGAAAGTTTCAAAGCTCCAGCAATAAACTGATTAATTCGAAAGATGAATGTTGCGTCAGAAATTGAATATGGCTTGTTTCTGGCTACTTTTGTAATTATTCTATTAAAGTTAACATTTGTGATTAAGTTTACCAATTTGGATTCTGAAACTTCACAGGATGAGATTCTTAATGCTGGTGGTCAGGCCGAGCCACCTGGACTGCACATGATATATCTCCCATACTGTGACGACATCAGAAATGTTGAAGAGGCAAGAGAAATATCTGAGCTAGTATGAATAGATTTACTTAGTTATTTTCACTGAGGAAATTTTTAATATTTGCAGCATTATTAAGATGAAAATGCTGTACCTCGAGCAACCGATGAACAAGTCAAAATGGCCATGGCATTGATGAAGCGTATTGACTTAAGAAATTTTTCAGTATAACAATTTGCTAACCCTTGTAAGTTGCAATATGATATGCTGTAATCTAGTAGTTTCAAATACAATTTGCTAACATATAGATAGTAGTATATCTTCTAATAGCAGTTTTTCATGTAATGGTTTCTACTCATGAGCTTATACATCAAGTGAAACGGTCATTTTGTTTCCAGTTTGTGAAATTGTTATGCTCCTAATAACTTTGTTTCAAGCTAAAGCATGATAAACTGGTAGCATAACTGATAGATTCCTACTAGGTAACATAAATGTCAAATTTCATTGAAGCTAAACAAGTGAATACTTGGATGGTTAAATATCTATGGATTACTTTGAGTGAAAGCATACATTTTCTAGATAGCATTTGTAAATTGTAAGTCAGCAACCTAGAATAAATCTTAAAAACATTTTTAAGTCCATATTTCTATTTGTCGTTAATGCAAGTGTGTGTGTGTGTGATATCATCTCAGTATCATGTTTTGCAAGCAATACCTGTTCCACAGTGTAACAGGTTCGTTAATGTTATAATCCTGATGCAATCACATAATTCAACCACATATACTATATGTTGCCAGCACAACTATCATAAAACATTAAGTTCTTCATAATGAAAAAATATGCACTAGGTATATAATAGTGCCATTTTTAGTTTCTCACTTCCAGTATATTCTTTAAGTATGTCTCAATAAATTTATTGCAGTCTTGCAGAGACACTATGCGGTATTACAGGCCCTAGCTCTAGAAGAAGATGAGATTTCAGAAACCAAAGATGAAACAGCCCCTGATGAAGAAGGGTTGGCTAGGTAAGGAAAAAGTCGTAGGTTGTGGTCTATTATTTATTTTGATCTTGGGAATTGATAATTATTTGTTGATATGGCCTGCAGACCTGGAGTTGTTAAAGCAATAGAAGAATTCAAGCTTTCTGTTTATGGGGACAGTTATGACGAGGAAAATAATGATGCCGGCAATGGAAGAGTGAGTGAAGCCTCCAAAAAACGCAAAGCAGTTGCTGAAAATGCTGTTAAGGAGAGTGCAAATTATGACTGGGCCGATCTTGCAGACAATGGAAAGGTCAAAGCTAATGTTATTTCTCATGTTTTAATCTCTCACTCTTTCTGTTTTGTGCTTTGCTATTGCAATTTTGACAAATCAAGACCAGAACATTATACAGATAATCAAATTAACAGCTGATATTGCGCTTTTTCTTCTGCAATTAAGTTTTACTAAGAACCTAGGCTCCATTTCTTTGCAGATATTCCAGAAATATATTTGTCTTACAAAGATTTTTTTGCAATACTATTTTGAGATTTTAACTTCGTCCTAGCAGCATGATAAATTATCTGCCAAGAGCTTCAAAAATAAATAAATTATCTGCCAACATACATGAGACTTGTATAAATCTTGTGGAAATGTTATGAATTATATTTCTAAGAGGCGGCAGGACATGAGCATTCTTCCTTTTTATTTGTTTATTATTATTTTTTTGATTGACGATAAGATGGGGTGGAAGCTTGGTGGCATTTCTGGTAACACGGAAGAGTGGAATGAGATGGGATTCAGATTCATTTATTCATAAAATTCAAGGAGAATTTTGATTTGGTATTAGCTTTGTTATTCAAATGATAATCTCAATTTAGTTTAGATTTATTTTTGCAGTTGAAGGATTTGACAGTGGCGGAGTTGAAGTATCATTTGACGGCACACAATCTTCCTGTTACCGGAAAGAAGGAAGCCTTGATCAGCAGAATTTTAATTCACATAGGGAAGTGAACAAATTTGCAGAGGTTTATTTAATCGTAAATCGTTCCTGACCCTGCACACACCACCCCCCCAACCCCCACACCCCTAAACCCCACAAACCCCAACCACCCTAAGGATGGCAAAATGGATAGGGTCTGCAGACCCTGTCCATACCCATAAGGATGCGGTTCGGGTATAGACCCTAACCGCTTGTTAAAAAACCCTCAATAAAACCGGATCCAAAAAAACCCGCATAATTACGAGTAGGATATGGGTATACCCGCGGGTCTCGATCAGACCTGCAAAATACCCATTCCTTATATACCTTCTACCCGGTTCATTTGCCAAAAAAGAACCCTAACTCTCTCTCTATCTCGACTCTCTCTCTCTCTACGCCAGTCTCCATCGCCGCCATTCGACAGGGCCTGTCTCTCTCTCCAATTTCCATCGCCGCCGTTCCCCTGCTCGACTACGCCTCACTGTCTCTCCATCGCCGCTGTGTCATCTGCTGTGTGACCACCAGAACTTCTCCGTTTCTCCATCGCCACCGTGTCATCTGCTGTGTATCCAAAGCTTCGAAACTGGTATCGCCACCATCTCTCTTTCCTTTTTTTTTTTTTTTTTTCCTTTTTTTGGGTCTTTCGATTTCTCATATATTAGTATTGCTTTGGGTTTTTTAGGTACATCGACCACCAGAACATCGCCGTCTCTCTCTGCACCAGAACATCGCCGTCGTCTCGTCTCGCTCTCAGGTACTTTGATTTTTGATTGATTATTTACTTCATTGTTACTGGGTATTTGTTGTTGTTTAGTTTCAATGTTCTAGTGGATTTGTTTGGTTGTGGATTGTTGTTTGGAGAATGAGTCGGTGGCGTTTGTAGTTTGTATTGTGTTCTGTTTGTGATGATCGAGTTTGTGGAACATGCCAGATATTGATGGAGTGATCTGGTTTTATGTTAACATTTTTGTAGTGCTGTTGTGGGATATAAGTTGAATATATGTTGTTTTAGCTATAATCCAAATATAGTTGATGATTATCTAAATGGGTGGAGTGATCTGTATGCGAGATTGCAGTTGGGGAAGCAGAGGTCTAGGACCAAAGTGGTGAAGAAGAGTTTGAGTCCAACTTGGGAAGAGGAGTTCATTTTCAAAGTCGATGATTTGAGTGAAGAGCTTGTTGTCAGTGTTTTGGATGAAGATAGGTACTTCAATGATGACTTTGTTGGGAAATTGGAACATTGTCCATTAAAGAACAACAGGAAATTTGTCTCTGTATGCATTTATCTTGTTGTAATTACAATTGTTGCTTTGATGAATGTATCGATATAGAATTCGTGTTGTTTTGGTTTAGCAATCCATCAAGGTGTACTATATTGACTGCAATGTCTGCCAAAGAAGAGAAAAAGAAAAAAGAATACTCACTTACAACAGGGACCTTTTCTGATTCATTCTTCAAAGCTTGTTGTTCTTGTAGTTTCTAGGATCACTTGGTTTTGAAATTGTATCATAAGTCAGTTCTGCGAAATCTTAGAATTTAATACATGGTTCTAGAAAAAACTTTATTGGTCGTGTCGAATCTAATGACGGATGTACATACAATGTTTCGTATTTTAAACCAGTGCTTTAATGCTCTCTGCAAATGATCATATGGTTTATCCTTTAAGCTAACTGAAAGTGAAATAAAATAAAATAAATAATTGACAAGTATTGGCCCTCTTGTTCATCGCTTACTTTAACATTTTTAATGGTACTAGTTATTGACAAAAGGTTAATAATTTGGTATCCAATTATGTAAGACTTTCAGTCTTAGGAAGCATTCTTAGGGTTCACCATATGATTATATTATGTTATTTAATCTATGGTGAGGATTGGATTTCTTTCCACATACCATGAATGAAAATTTCTATTTTCATAAAACGAGCATCTTTTGTTGTCTTCATGTTACTTTAAAACGAGCATCTTTTGTTGTAATTGATAGGGTTCAATTTAAGATGGTAAGTTTTGTTTTTCTTCTTCCATGGCAGGTGAAATTCTTTTAAATATATCTTTTTCACAGAACAGTTCATTTAATAGCATGAATGATCCTGGATCACGCTCAAGGAAGTCTGTGCCTGCTAATGTTACAATTAAACCACCTTTTGGCCCACTGCCTCCGGGGAGAGGTGAGGAAATATCCAATTTTGGCTATAATTGTCAAAGACATCATAACTATTCATGTATCTACTGTAGCTTCTGAGTCCGCTTTTAGTACTGAGGGTAGATTTTTGAGTTCACATCGTAGGAGATTGCATCCAGACACATTAAAAGCATTAATGTGTGCGCAAAATTGGATATGGGCTCCACTTCGAGGTATGAAAGTAGTAACAAATTTGATTATATTATGTATATTATTTGTAATCTATAATTTAATCTTTAATTTTTCACTTGATTTATTCTATTAGGTGGCGTTCCGGAAGAAGAAATATGTCATAAACAAGATGAAGAAGAGCTATCAACATCTTGATTTTATTTCTTATATTTGTATTTATAATTTCTTTTGTTACTTTTGGGATGTAAATTATGGATAAATTTTAATTTTTAATGTTATTTTTTGTTTATTTTTGAGTGTGGCATATTTTTTTTTCAAAATTGGTAAGAATAATTGTGGAATGAATTATGTAATGTGAAATTAGTTTAGTTTAATTTGTTTTAGAAGAAAAAATCGATATATTTTTTTAAAAACAAATAAGGTTAAAATTTTTGATCCATTGAATTTGTTGGTCTATAGGGAATTTATGAAAAATTTTGGAAATTTTTTTTTTTAAAAAAAATTCGGGTCGACCCGAATAAATTCGGGTTGACCCGAATTTAATCGGGTCAATCCGGTCACATTCGGACCCGATCCGATCAACCCCCGGATCTGACCCGATCAATGCGGGTCTGACGCGGGTCTGAACAGACCCACAAAAAGTGCGGGTAGGATTTGGGCCAGACCCTCAAATATATTTGAGGGTATAGGTAGGGTCTGGACCCTCAAATAAAAATGAGGGTCCAATGCAGGTCTGGGCCTGGTGCGGGTCCAGACCCGCATTTTGCCAACCTTAAACCACCCCCCTCCCCCCCAAAAAAAAGGGGTTAAAAGTCATTCCTGTAAGCTTAGCTGCACTGGAACTCTTATATATCCAGTTTTTGAAGGCCATAATCAGAACTTTGACTTGGTTTAGGATGGGAATCAAGCTTCAAAGCATTATGTTGTGAAAAACTACAAAATTCTGTTATCTCATCTTAATACTCAATCAAAAAAAATTATTTTCTTATTTGAAAAATCAGTCATCAACGCCTCCAAGTTTAAATTTTATCTAACAAGATACGCGATTTTGTAGACAAACCAATAAATATCTAACGTTGTCAAGAAGAAGCTAATTTTCTTGTTTTACATTATTGCGACATTTGTTTTATGTATAGCTGTATTTGTTTTATTTTATATTTATGAGTGTTGATGTCAAAAATTGCATTAATTTGTATTTAAGAAAATAAACAGTGTAAATATAGTTTACATCAAGATGTATGTGTTAGCTGTCACGATGTGTTTTTGTCGTCTCGAAGACTTAATTTGTAATTTTTGAGACTTTTGTATTTGAACTTCTTTATGCCTTCATCACTCATTTTATGTTATTGAGATTTATTGTATGCCATGAAGACTTATATTGTAGCTTCAAAAGTTATTGTTAGGGTACTTTATTTTAGTTTTTTAAGAAAAAAAAAAAGACATTTGGGGCACAATAATAGGTTTGATGGTGAGTGATGATATTCAGTAAGGTTGTTTTTGTCAAAAATACTATAATAACAACATTAGTTCGCGTATATCAAAAATGAGGATAAAAATAATTGCTAATTTTAAAAAATGGCCGATGATAGTAAATTCATCTCTCATATTCGGATTTCCATCTCTTTCACTCTTCCTCACCTTTTAATAATTTTATGACATATAAGAATTTCAATAAATAGATGGTTAGTATATAATTACGCGTGGTTTTTTTTTTTTTTCGTTATACCAACTGTTTGCTGAAAGAAGTGGAAAGATTTTTATTTTGTTTCCTAAAATATAATGACACCTCACTCTTTTTACCCACAAATGCAATCGTCCCTAAAGTTTTAAAACCTCATTAGTTTGATCCTTCCATTAATTAATCGTTGGTCAAACTTAAAAGTTTCAGAGGTAATTTTGTTTTTAGACGTGAAATAGACATCGTGTTAGCACTAGATAAATAGATGGTTAGTATATAATTACTTGTGATTTTTTTTTTCGTTATACCAACTGTTTGCTGAAAGAAGTGGAAAGATTTTTATTTTGTTTCCTAAAATATAATGACACCTCACTCTTTTTATGACAGACCCCTCTCTTTACTAGGCCTGCCGGCCGCCTTACGGTAGCCCTCCAGAGGATATCTGATCCAACTAGAAGGTTTCCATAAAGCTACGCCGTTTACTTTCTAAAACTTTCTGTAAATGTGGAAACGTAGAAAAATTTTTCTCTTTATTTAAACATTTATAAAACGGATTTATAAAAATTTGGACAGCATAACGACTGTTTTTAAAACATGCCACCCTGTAAATTTCAAAATTTAACACTTCTATATCAAACAATTCTCCACTACTGGTCTCAGGCCCTCAAATCATTTTCACAATTCAACCGCAAACATTTTCAATTCAAAATCCATAATTATACTTCATTTTTAATCTATATAAATATATAATTTAATTTTATAAAAACAAAAAGTTATGTACAATCCAAAATATTATTTACAACACTATTCATCAAACATTTAATATTATGCATGACATACGCTCTCAAAATTAAAATTATGCAGTGAGATTGTTGCGTGCGTCCACCTACGCGTCCGAAGGAGCCTCTTCTGGTTGATGGCTCGTTCCTGTACCTGGGGAGGATTTTTCAAAAATACGAAAATAAGGTGGTGAGTATAAAACTCAGTGAGTGGTTAATTGTTAACTAAATTTTCCTTTTTCTAAAATATATAAATATGTCCTTCCGAAATAATTCGTAAAGCTAAAATCTCATGATAACTTTATTAAATTTACAAAAACTAATTTATTCTTATAAACTTTTCTTTGTTTCTCGAAACTGAAAATAGTTTCTAATCTGATAAACTTCACGTCTCTTTTTTTTTTTTTTTTTCTCTTTTATCTCACCAAGGGCAACCCAGGGAAACTACTCCTGTCGTGACAGCATAAACTCTCTCGCTTGCCACTAGGAATGAAGGGATCTGCCATGTGTAGCCACCGATGCGTAAACTCTGGGCTCGCAATAATCTCTCGCAATCGGGCCAAGCTACACTACCCTTATACGTGCAGAGGGTGACTCGACAGACTCTCTCTCTTAGGAGTCGACCAGACTCCACTCTCGGTTAGTAACCCTCACACACATCTACCGTACACGCATAGGGTACTCAACTGGGCACTTAACTGGGGCTAGGGTAAACCCAAGGCATTTAAAATCTTTTTATAGTAAAATCTAAATTTTCTTTTCTTTGATTTCTTGAAGTAAAACTTTACTTCCTCTAAGGCCGAAGCCTAAAATCTATAAACACTTTCGCTTATAAAATTCTCAAGCATAATTAATCAACACATTAACTTGCTTTAATACTCGAATAAAATAAATTGCTTTCAAACTAATAATCACATGTTAAAGTTTAAACAATTCAGACTTTTAAAATTTGTAACTTAAAATAATACAATTACTTGAATAAATAAAATAATAACATTTAAACAACAATTTAAATAAATGCATAATAACTCAATAAATCTCATGAATCTTTTAAATAAAAACATAACCACTCACTAGTCACTTCCAATTTCTTCACCACCACTCCAATGCTCCCTTTTTAGTCTTGAAATTTTCCTACAATAACATCCAACCCACAATCTTGGTTTAGGATTCAAAATTGCATCACACTTTCAACTTTAATAAAATTTCCATGCACCAATGAATAATATCACCATATTCTTGTCTAGCCTTTCAATTACTTCCTACTCCAAGGTTTTGCATTTAAATCAATTCAAATATCCCTCACTTTTATTCACTTTTAATTCAACACCTATCAATTGCCCAAGAGACCATTGAATCTAACTCAATACATACATACTCAATAAATCTACCAATTTATCTTATCTTCCAATAAAAATTTCATATCAAAATCAATTCATTCTTTTGGTGCTAAAATAATCAAACACATCATAATCACCATCCAAACATATATAACAATTCATTCAAGGATTCCTTCATTCACTTACATAAATTTCCAATAAAATATATTAACAATTTCTTTATTCTATACTTCAATATATTTGCTAAATCACTTACATAAATTTTCCAATAAAATATATTAACAATTTCTTTTCAAGGCTTCACTTCCATGATCATAAAATCTCACATATTATTTCATTAGCCATCCAATTAACCTCATCATCTAGACTTTTATCATTTAGTCACATGCTAATTTATAACAAATCCATTCATCCTTTCAATCTCAAGCAAATAATCACACCAAAAACATTTCAACAATCATCCATAAAATCAATTATAACCTTAAACTAAAAGAATCCAACAATATCATCAATTTTAACTCATCAAACCCCAAACCCTTACCTCTCAACAACCTTGATCCAAGCCTCTTGATTCTCTTCCTTCACTTCCAAGCTTATATTGATGATGATTAACCTTGATTTAACCCAAATAATTCATCAAAATCTCATATAAATCAATAACTAAAAAAATTTCCAGCAACTAAACACAAAACATCTTCACTTACTCTCACTCTTTCTTGATGAAGAGGGATGGGTTTGAGAGACTATAAGGGATGGATCATCTCTCCTTCTTCTTCTTCTTCTTCTCTTCTTCTCCTTCTTCACGGCTGCAATTGTTCTTCTTCTGCAGTTCGGTTTCAGCTTACACGTTTCCAGCTCACGGTCTTCTCTGTTTTTTCCTTTATTTTTCAGTTCTGTTTTGCTCTTCCAGATTTCAGCTTGTTTGGACGTTTTTCAAGCCCTCTCAACCGACTTATCATCCTCCAATCATGCACCATGCAGTCACTTAAATGCCAGCCCTCAATTAATGTCCAATTTGCCTTTAAATTAGTTCTAAATTCACACAATTGCCACTACTCACACTCTTGTTCAGTTCTGATTTTTCTTCTCAAAATTTCAGCTTGCAAATCACATCTCCTCCCCCTCTTAACCGACTTCACTCTCCCACACTCATCAACCATACATCCTCTTATATACTTGCAATTATCTTATGGCAAAATTGCCATTAAATTAATTCCATAATCACAATAATGCCACTAGTTACTCATGAACACCTTTAATTGGTTAATTTATTTCATCCAACTCAATACTAACAACTCATGCCATTTATTAATTTGATCTCAACTAATCAATTACTTTTTGACTTAAATATGTCTTAACCTCATTGGCTCTCATCCAAGCACATGGATTGTGCTTCTTTAAATAAATATCTTCTCCTACACAATTAATATTACATTTAACTTAAATTTTAATCGTCACTTAACACCAATTAATTCCAAAAATATTCCATGATCACACTATCATCAAATTGATCGTGCAATACTCTAATTGGGTGCCTTAACATTTAATTTCATGCTTTGAAAAAATTTCAATCGGTTATAAACTCATTAAAATTCACAACGTTCCTCACGAGAGCGTTTTTATCAATAAATATTCGGAACCTTTAAAATCCATTTAAACGAACTCATTTTTACTCCGCTTCAGTTTCTAATAATTCTAATTCATATTCTGGAGCTTATTATGTCCGGGGTCCATTTTCCGAAAATCACTATTCACACGGATACTATTCACTAAAAACAGTATTCACCCGAAAATACTATTCACTGAAAAATTTTTATTTCACGAAACTTAAGGAAATATTCCTTTTCCCGAAAATCACTATTCACTCAAAAAACACTATTCATACGAAATCACTATTAATCTGAAAACACTATTCCGTCCGAAAATATCCTTTATCCGGGAAACACTAATTCTCCCAAGAAAATGAAATTCCGGGTCTCACATTTTACCCACAAATGCAATCATCCCTAAAGTTTTAAAACCTCATTAGTTTGATCCTTCCATTAATTAATCGTTGGTCAAACTTAAAAGTTTCAGAGGTATTTTTGTTTTTAGACATGAAATAGACATCGTGTTACCACTAAATAAAACTTTTATATTGTTAATTAATTAACCAAAAAAAATTAAATTTTTATCATCCATTTAAATGTAAAAAATTAAAATATATATATACATGTTTGAAAACAAAAATATTCTAGAAAATATAAATTTAAAAAGAAAATGAGAAAGAATTGAAGTAGGAAGATAATTTAATCTTTTTTTTTTTTTTTCATTTCGAAGAAGTCCATTTCTTTACAACCATGATATTAAAAAATTATGATGTTTGATGATTCCTTTAGAGTTAGAGCATCTCCAATGCTATTATGTAATTTTGAGTTTCTATCCACATCAATAATTTTTTTTTTTTTTATATGGATTCACTTTGGTACAAAAAAAAAAAAAAAAAAAAGAATGCATATTTTTATCTCCAATGCAATTATTTAAAACAAAATATACTTCCACTTTTGAGTTTTGACCAACAATTATAAAAATGAGCCTCATTTTATTTCCTTCTTTATTTGACAATTAAGATTAGAGAGAGTAAGATAACTCTCAATATTTTTAATTGACTAAAAAAAATGAGACATCATAATCAACATTTTTAGAAGAATTTTTCAATTGAAAAACTTATCTCTATATTCTCTATAACTTTTTTGCCACATTAGCTTTATATTTGGGTTAGATAATTGCATTGAAGAATTTTTTTTTGCCTTATTATCTATTTGTCCTACGTGGCAATAAATTTAACTCAAATTGATAATTGTATTAAGATGCTCTTATTGATGTGGTAGCTAGTGAGGCAATGATTGATTGCAACCTGAACTAGGTTTACACATTGTCCTTAGGTAAAATGAGAAGATCCCATTGGATAAATACTTTAACTAGGGATGGCAAAGGTTGCTGTTATACCCAAAAAAACATTATGTGGATTATCAATCTAAATGAGGCCCAAAAGACTAGTAAGCCTAAAGGCCCAAATAGGAAAGATGAAGCATTATGAAGCCTATTAGTCTAAGACACATCATCATTTGAGGTCGCAACGACATGATGGCCTGAAAGATATCAACTCGTATTTTCTTTAATAGTACAGAATTCTAGAAATAGGAAAATTCTCATATAAATGAGAAGATCATTGTAAATAGAAAATTGTCAGAATTATATTTTGATTCGAATATGAATATATCAAATATATATTTATATGAAATAGGAAATAAATCTTAGCTTTGCCTACATTTGGGTGACCTAATTTGATGTAAACAAAGAACTCTAGCACTATATAAAGAATCCTTACATGTGCAAAACACATGACAACACTAGGCAATCCTAGAAATAATTTTAGTAAAAACTTTGCTAAATTGCAGCCTTCTCCTTCAGAAATAAAATCATCGTGAAGGTAGGTATCATTTAAAGGGACAAATCATGTTAAAAATTCTATTGTTTTCTTATTTATTTTCTTGCATCATTATTGTTTTGTTAGTTCACCATAATTATGATGATTGATTCAACTTAAGATTTCAATTTACATTGATTCAAATGTTAACCAATTATTGATATCAACAATCAAATTGGGGCTAGATCGGCCTGTTTCAAATATAAAAGCTTTTTGAGCAGGGTGTCTTTACCAAACCCATGACCTAATATGATTTTATCCAAAACTTGAACCCATTTGGGGTGAAGTGCTCTATATCTAACCCATTTTGATTTCATTCATTAAAAAATATATGTATTTTAATGTAACTTAAATATAAATTTCAACTTTTACTTAAATATGAACAAAAATTTAAAATAAAAAAAAATACTCGTAAATTTAAAAATATGCTAGCTCAAACATATGTTTATAGTTTAATATCTACCTAGATTTATACATAAACTTGAAACTAATTGAACATCACTAAAAAGCCAATATCTATATATATATATATATATATTATTATCAGTATGAACGTTGAAATAACTTAAAGAACATAAAATTCATTAATGGTGATTAAGGATTGAAAAAATCCCCAATTTGACCTAAAACGGTATGGCCATGATCTATTTGGAATGGATTTAGGGCATGAAAGCTGAGTTTCTGAAGGTTTGGATTAAACAATTTTACCTAATTTTATGTCGGGTCAGGTTTGGGTCAAACAATTTTGACCTAACCCAATTAACTCGTTTTAATATATATATATTTATACACTAAAAATATTATTTCCATTAGTCTTATTATTCTTATTATAGTTTATTTCTAAGTGTTGTGTATTATTATTTTGTTATGAAACTTCCTTATATGGTAGTTATTGTATTGGTATTTGTACTTAATGAATTTATGTTTTCCATGAACTTTATATTGATAATCATTTAGATGTGATGTTAAAACTAAAGAAAAGGTTGAATTATTTTTAAGTTTTAATGTTGATTTGTTGTTTGTACATTTGTCTTTTAATGTATATTTTATGACTTGTTAAAAATTAAATTGAGTCAAAATAGAGTCGGGTTTGAGGCATACAATCCTAAATGGATCCAATTTGGGGCAAAAAATGATACGCCATTTGAGCTATATGTCAGTTTTGGGGCACCTCTCTAAAAATCAAGTTGAGTTTGGGGCAAACTAATTTGGCTCCAATTCGATCTATTCTCATCCCTAGAATTGGTAACTTATTCAGATAATTATTCAATATTCAATTCAAGCATCTATAACAATAGTTCGCTTTAGATAAAATTTTATAAAAATAAAATAAAATGAACAAATATTACTCTATGATAAATAATAATAATAACAATAATAAAACAAGAAATTGGATGATTGTGATCGTAAAAGTATTTGACCTAAGCCCGATCCACTCATAAATTGAGTCAAAACTTTTCATCCAAACCCTACCAAAACTTGAGTTCGATGTTCCAAACCCTCCCTAAACTAATTAAGGCTCATTGATTTGGTTTAGATCTGGGATTTTTGTGATTGTCAAGCAAAACAAACATTAAAGTGGGGGGCCTCCTCCTTCATTATCTCTGACATTGCTCATAATTAATATAATGATTGATGGGCAGCTAAAAGACTATATCTCCCCAAGGAGAAAAGTTTTAGTGCACCGGGAATACCGAAGCTACTCCGCTACGTTATTGTATGTCTTCATAGAAAATATGATTTTCAATAAAAAGTAACATGTGTATTATATTTTGTTTGAATTCATTGGATAAAGAACTCAATTATCTATGCAAAAGGCACATGCCAAGAGAATTTATAGGGAAATATGGCACTGTATGGGTTCGATTAGTATATACTATGAATGATAGAATTTTTATAGGCACCCACAGATACTAACCCAAGATTAAACATATAGTAATTTTAATATTATATCCTCCAAATTTATGTCATACCTCAATTTTGTGATCCCATAGTTTTCTCTAGAATTATTGTTACCTTGGTTTGGCAAACTAATAGTAGTGGAACCAGAAATTTATATGAGATAAGGCACACTATAGTAAAACATAATATAGACAATTATGCTAAAATCTAACTATGATGTAAATACTATTAATTGACATACCAATACATATCAAACTTATATATATATATCATATTTATTGATGATAATCACACGTATTTAGATGTAATTAGAAATAATAAATTACGATAAGTAATTTTAGAATAAAATCACTCTTTTTTTTAGGAGGGGGGGAGGGGGGGTTGAGTGTATGTATATCCCAATTTATATATACACATACCTTAATATATATATATATATATATATATTGGGATATGCATACACTTGACCAAAAAAAAGAGTGATTATATTCTTAAATTGCTAATAATAATTTATTATATTTTATTACAACTAAATATGTGTGATCAAAATCAATAAATATGATATAGTCGATCACATTTATTGATTATAATCACACATATTTAATTATAATCAGATATAATAAAAAAATAATAAAATATAATTAGTAATTTTAGAATGCAATCATTCATATTTTTTGTCAAGTGTATGTATACCCCAGGTGTATACTAGAATGTGCTCTCTCTTCCTCTCTCTCTCTCTTTCTATATATATATATATATATATGCATGTATGTATAGGGTCATCTATAATATACTTAGGTATCAATACATTTGAACTATTTACATTATAAAATTAACAATTGTATTTTATTATATATGATTACAATAAAATGTGTTTGATTATAACAAAAAATGGTTGATTGTTGTAAATATGATCTGACTGATTTAATTATAATTAGATATAATAAACATATAATCAAATATAATAAAATATAATTAATAATTTTATAATATAATAATTTATTTATAGTTGGCAAGTATATCTATACCTAAGTGTACAGTAGAATGTATATGAATATATAGAACTTTTATAATCAGGATATTATAATTTTAAAAAGTTAGGACGAACTAATTAAATTTATTTATTTCATTTAAATTAAAAAAGAGAGAGAATTTGTTTTAGAAAAAAAAAATGCAAACAAATCTAATTCATCCATTTCATTTGAATTAAATAGGAGAGAAAGTTTGTTTTAGGGAAAAAAATAGAAGTGATAAATTTGATTAGTTCATCTTAACTTTTTAAAGTTAGGATGTCGTGATTATAAAATCACTTTTTATATGTATGTATATATTTACAAGTTAATCATACTAAAAATCTATTAAAACTAACCGAGTTTAAATACTATATATATGACTAAAAAATTTACACATAAAGTACTATGATAAATGAAGGAAACTCTAAACACATGCTTGTAAGTGTACATGATAGGACTTAAACTCCTATCATAGATATAAATGAGATGTGCACTAATCAATTGAGCTATAAGTAGATATGAATTTAAAATGAATGAATAAATTACATCATTATTAAGTTCGATGGTATAACTTTTTATTGCAAAAATAATATTAATTGAAAGACTAATATTATAGCATAATATATGATTTTATAAGAAAATTATTGAATGAGAAATTTTATATCAAATCAAAATAACACACCTAATAAATGAACTTGGATAAAACCATACTTATATTGTAATCAAAATATTTTTAAGAAACAAATCAATAAATAATAAAATTAACACTCTCTTAAAACAAAAGAAATGAAAGATAAAAAATATTGAAACATCCTAATCTATTGACAATTTTGATTCTACAATTTAGAAAAAGAAAGTTCACAAATTAGAAGTTAGTTAAGTTAAAAATTATTACAATTTATAAAAATGAAAAATTCAAAAGAAAAGATAATGATAGAGTTTAATAATTTAATAAAGAAATTAAGAATTCGCTAATTTGTAAACCAACGGCTTTTTTCATATTAACATGTTATCTCGATTTTGGTAAATCAACACATTTTTCATATGAGATAATCCTATTTTTCCTCTTATAGTTCGATATAATAGCTAAAATCCCCCCTAAATTTTAAAAAAATCGTTAATATCTCTATATTGATTTTTGAAATAGATAAAAGCCCCCTATAGTTTATTAAAATATCAAAAAAAAAAAAAAAACTCTACCTTCAACTCGAACGTTAAAAGTAAACATTTGACCATTAATATGAAAGGACAAAACTGTTAAAATAAAATAAAATTTTAAAAATTTATTAATATTTAATAAAATGATAATTTAATATTTAAAAAAAATTAAAAAAGAACCCTACCGTCCATCTATGAAATGGACAATGATGATCAAAACTATAAATTTTTTGAATTATTAAAAAAATTTAAAATATTAATATTTATTTTTCTAAAATGATGTCCACCATCCATCAACATAATGGACGATTGACATAATTAAACAAATAAAAAATAAAAAAACCTCAAAAACCCAATAACTCTCTTTCTCTCTACTCCTCTCTCTTTCTCTCTTCTTGGTGGTGGATCTTCGTCAATGGAGATCTAGTTATGGGTTTTGAGTCTCTATCAACGAAAACCCAAACTGGATTTCCAGTGATGGAAACCCAAAAATAGGGCTTTCATAACCGGAAACCCAACTTTTAGATTTCCATCGTCAAAAATTTAGAAATTTCTTGGTTTCCGATGATGGAAACTCAAAAACTCTAGGTTTCCCATGAGGGAAATGCATAAGTTTCCTAGGTTTTCGTGGCCAGAATCCTAGAAGTTTATGAGTTTTCAGGCATTCAGGAAACCCAAAAGTTTCCTAGGTCTCTGGTGTCAGAAACCCAGGAAACATTTGGGTTTCTGGGCCTTTTTTTTTTCTTTTAAATGTTGTTATGTGTGCTATTGTTGTTGGGGTTTGGTGATGATGTTGTTGTTGCAGTCAGGTTCATGTTCATATTCATGTTAGCAATGATAATGTTGCTCCTATGTTAAATAGATTTCTTGAACGTATTCTTTATTGGAGTTGGGGATTCAATCTAGAGATTGGATCTCTAACTTGTTTTTTTTTTTAATTTATTTTATAAAAAAATTAATGAATTTTTTAGTTTTAATTGAGGGGTAGTTTGGACATTTCACATAGTATCATTGTCAGAAACCTTGTTACGCTAACATAATTAACAGAAGGGGGAAAATGAGATTTCTTCGAACTATAGGGGTAATTAGTGATTACATTAAACAATATGTGGGAAATTGGGATTATCCCTTTTTATATTTATGCATTGTCTCGGTTTAGTAAACCAATGGCTTTTTGATAAACCATAAACGTTTTCCATATTTTTGCATTACCTCAGTTTGGTAAACCAATGGCTTTTTGGGAAACCATCAACTTCTTCCATATTTCCGCATTGCCTTGGTTTGGTAAACCAACGACTTTTTCTGTGTTTATGCATTGCATCAATTCTGTAAACTAATGGCTTTTTAATAAACCAATGGTTTTTTTTCGAAGTAAGAATTCTCTACCATTTTTTTTAAAATTAATCTTTTGATAATATACTAACATATCAGCATTTAAAAAAAAAAAAATAGATGATTAAGATTAATATATTTTTTTCTCTCTCATACATCACTCAAACTTAAATTGTTGTCATAAAAAGATTAGCACCATATCAACATTGATAGAAAATTCTTATCCGTTTTTTCATATTTACACGTTGCCTCGGTTTGATAAACTAATGACTTTTTCCATGTGTCGCCTCCGTTTGATAAGCCCATAGTTTTCACTAGATTCACACATATATTGGTTTGGTTGTTCAACTTTTGTATAAATTAGATGTTATTCAGCTTTCGAAAACCACAAAATTCATAATGAATTCAAAGATGCTTTAGAGGGTTCAAGAGTTATGATTTGAAATCTGAAGTAAAATCAAATTCATTCATCGAAGCTCATTGATATATAGAATGGATGGCATGGGGAAACTAAGGGCATTATCGGTGATTTGGGTGCATTTGGAATCACAATCGATTTCATATTCCGTGGATCAATGGTATTATTATTATTATTGTTGTTGTTATTATTGTTATTTTTGAGATATTCGGACAAACCTATAAGACAATTAGGGACCAAGCACCATTGGTAAGATTCTAAGTGGCCCACATATAATTGGAAGCCACTCACACTAGGGTGGAAGACAATCTATATATATGGAAGAAAATCTCACATTTTATTTAGTAGATCAATGGTATTATTCTAGACTCATTTATATTTTTGTCTTTTTTTTTTTGTTTTTTTGTTGATGTAACTCAGTAAGTTTTCTATTAATTATGCGTTGATTAGCATGCGGTGAAGTTAATCAAATAACTCGATATAATTTGTGGTGCAAATTATGAAGAGATGTCAAAGCCATGAAGAAAGCTCTGCAAATCATTCATGGCTAAAGGGAGAATGCAAAGCAATGGAAAGGTAGGCATAAATTTCTGTATTTCTTAGAATACAGACTGAATTCTTTGACGGACATTTGGGGGGAAAAAAAATCTTAACAAGAGACTTTAGAAAATCATGACATTTTGCCCTTGCTAATTCCAATTTAGGATTTCATCTAACAAAATGTTATTACATGAAATGAACACAAGTTATTGTGTTGTAAGTAATAGTTTTTTAGATTGACGTGGCTGTCACAATCCGAGGCTGTATGTATTATCGGTCAGCTAGTTTACACAAGAGGTGTACTTTTTTTTCTGCTATAACATCAAGAAAAGACATTCTTCTAAAGTATCTAGAAGTAGTAGAAGTTGGCAAGAAACCCCAGTTTTTATTTTTTGTTTCCTTTGAGGTTAGCAATATATGCAACTTTTGTTTTTTTTTTTAAAGATAAAATTGACTTAAAGTACATTTTCGATAACATCAAATGGCTATTTAACAAATTTGATTGGTTTTTTCTTTTCACTTTGTTTGACTATTTCTAGATTTATTCATTATTCGTCACATTGATTTCTTGTGCAACTGCATTGATGGATGGAGTAACCTTCTCCCAACAACTATATTTGTGACACTTAAGGAATCACAAGTGATAATGTAAGCTGCAAGGCATATCAATACTTATATAGCTTATTTTATTCGGAACTGTCCACAACTAGAAAAAATTTTCATTGATTTAAGTATATTCAATAGTTACTTCAATGAAAAGTTTTTCTAACTATGGACAATTTTTGATAAAACAAGCTATATCATAAGTATTGATAAGCCTTACACTTTGCATTATCACCGACCATTCCTTATTCAAGTGCTGCGAATGTAGTTACTGGGAGCATATTGCTCACGTGGTATCGAAAGGAAGGAGCAACATGCTCCCAACAACTATGTTTGCGGCACTTCAAGGAATTGCAGGTGAAAAACCAAGGTGCAAGGTTATCAGGAATTGTCCACAGTAGAGGACAATTCGTGATAAAAAAAGTTATATCATAAGTATTGATAATATCACCTTGCATTATCACCTTCAATTCCTTCAAGTGTTGCTAGTATAGTCATTGGGAGCATGTTGCTGCTTCATTGTGATCGCACATTAATTCTATGTGAAAATAAGGAATAAACTCAGAAATAGTTAATCAAAAAGAAAAGAAAAGAAAAACTAATCTTGTTTCTTAATTAGCCACTTTATGTTATCGAATAATGTATTAATTAAAGTAAATTATATTTATCTTTAAAATATCGAATAATTAATGGATGTAGAAGCGGTAGAAGTTGGAGCAGAAAACCCCAGCTTCTAAAGGATATAGAGTTTCCCCAGCTATTAAAGGATATGGAGTTTGACAACTCTTGAATTAGTTGTATATATCTATATTGTTCATGCATCAGCAAGAAGCTTTTGATTATTTTTCCAATATATTGATTTTCTTGCATATTTTAAGTAAATATATATGTTTATATAGCCCATATGGAGATGGAACAAATGTAAACAATCTCTATACAATGAAATTATTTATAAGTTTCAATCAATTCTAATTTGAGTTCTTTTTGCAATGGAAATTGAGTAAATAAATACTATTAAGGGATATTTATAATTTACCCCAACTTTCAATCATAATGTGAAAATGATTCCAGCAGATTCGTAATTAGCTATTTTCTCCATGCCATTAGTTTTTCATTAAAATATTAACACTGACAGTATAGGGCAGTAAATGACTTATTTACCTCTAATCTAAACTTAATTAAAATAAAATTGAAAAGTCAAAATAAATTTAATTAAAATAAAATTAAAAAATCAAAATTATAAAATAAAATTATAAAAGAAGATCTCCACCACCCATCATTGAAATGGACAGTAGGACATCAAAATTAATTTAATATGAATGAAAAATAAATATGAATGAAAAATAATAACTAATTTTTTAAAGAAATTAATATTTATATTTTTTAAAAATTATTCTTTAAAATTTTATTAAAAATAAAGACAATAGATCTCCACTTTCATCTCTAAGATGGGTGGTAATGATCAAAGAATTAAAAAAAAAAAAAAAACTGAAAAAAAAAGAAAAATTATTGCATAAAAAGAAATTTTGAAAAAAATTAATTAAAGGTCAGGGCTATGAACTCAGATCTTCAAGTTGAATATGATTTTCAACGTGATGATTTGGGCTCATAAACTAGATCTTCAAAAAACATTTTCAAAAATCTCAATGATTTTTTTAATATTAAATCTTAACAAATTGTTGAAAAAAAGAAAAAGATGAAGAAAAATTCAATTAAAGATCTGGAATCCAGATCTTCAATGAACAATTAAAATCTTTAAAAAATAAAACAAATAAAACTGAAAAAATAAAATAAAATAACCCACAACTTCAACATCAAATCAACAACCCAAAATTTCAACACTCAATCACAACCCCTCACAACCAATCTTCATTCAATTAAACCAAGAAACATAACAACATTATAAATAAATATATTTATTTAAAAAAAAAAAATTATCTCCTCCATTCGGGTATTGGAACCCTAATGAAGAACCTTCATTTGGGTCAATGCAAGCCCAAATGATTGGGAGAGAGAGAGAGAGACCAAGGGAGGAGTGACGGAGATGGTCTAAAAAGGGAGATGGAGGTGGCGGCTTCTTGTCTATAAGACAATGTGAATCAATGCCGACCTTGCCACATCATCACTAGTGGAGCTGGCGACGACGGCTGCATCTCAGCAGTCGTAGGTGTAGTCGATTATCATTGACATGGAACCTAGACTAAGTTGGACACATCAACCGTAGGTGTGGTTAACGATCAATGGTTGTTGACGACGACTCTAGAAGAAGCTTCAAGATGATATTAATCTTGGTAGAGAGAGAGAGCAAACTTTGAGAGAGAGTTTTCTTTTTTTAAAAAAAAGTACATATAAAATTAATTTTTATTTTGATAATGGATAGTGGAGATCAAACATTCATTTTAATTGGTTTTGATTTTTCAATAAATAAATAAAATTAACATTTTTATTAATTTTTTGGTATTTTATTATTTTTTATTAATTGGTATTTATTTATTAATTTCATTTGCCATTTTATCCTTCCATCTATAACGACAATGGACGAAATTGGTAGTGACTGGGAGTTAATTCCTTATTTAATTAAACTATGGGGAGGAAAAATGTTAATTATGGAATTGCAGGGACCATTTTCATATTAGGAGCAAAAGTTGGGGACCAATTATGAATATCCCGTATTATTAATAATATTTAAAATTTAGTGATAAATTTATCTTAACTGAATGATATAGTCTAATTCCACCACCTTCATAATTTATTTCAATGTCATCTTCACATGGAGATGCATCATTTGTTTTCAAATGTTTTAGTATTTTAAAAAGGTTATATGCTTTTAGGATTTTGATTTGTTTGCATTACACTTTATTCTCTTATAAATGTACAACTCCTCACTAAAAACTTTTACTATTTTGTGTTTACTAGCTCAATAGTTTTCTCTAGATTTGTTACCTTGGTTTCATTACTGAACAATCTTATTTAAATTTATGTCTTACTTATTAGACTGGCTTAATAGTATTTTTATAAATATACATGTTACTAGAGATGGCAATGGGTGAATTGGGGTTGGGTCAACTTGCTCCAAGCCTAAACCCGTTTGTAATAAGGTGCCCAAACTCGAACTCATCTAGGGTGAGGTAATCATACTCGAACCATTTGGACCTCGTTTGTCAATAATAATAATAATAATAATAATAATAATACGGTACTACAAATTTTAATATATGATTGGGTTAATTACACAAAAATACATTGATAGTTATCAAAACACCAACCATAATGCCAATTTAGCACTTATTACATGTAAGTACCCTTGATCGAGTTTGACCAAACATCAACTTAGAAGAAAACATAACATTTCAAGGATATGATAGTCTTTGGTCTAATTAGAAAATGCCATGTCGTAGGCTTATATTTACAAATTAAATTGAATAGTTAATAATTTTAAGATTTAAATTAAAAAAATTACAGAAAATTTTAAAAAAAATGAAGCCATCAAAGGTGATGATCAATGAGGAGCTCGTCAGATCTTCATCTATGGTCACCCCCACGATGAAAAAGGAGACCGCCGATCTCCTCCACCTCTAGGAGATGATATGGTGATCTCCTCCTGATGAAAACCAAGATAACAAGCATAGAGGATGACGAGACAATTAGACAATGAGACAATTAAAGGCTGTTGGGCTTTATCTTGAAAGTTTTAGGGGTTAATTGAAGATAATTTGGGGCAAACTAGAATTAATTGAGCTTTAAATAATTTGGGCTGAGTTTTATTTTAATTGTAATGGTTTTTAAAATTAAGTTAGGACATTTAATGTTATGTTGGGTCTTAATTTATGTAATAGACTGAGCTGATACATTTAATTAACTTAAGTCCATGTTTAATTATTTTAAACTCATGAGTATGTTTAGTGAGTCAATTGTTAGGGAGTTAGGGTTTCATGTTAGGGTTTTATTTATTTACCTATAAAATGGCTTATAACCCTAAGCAAACATAAGTTGAATGAGAAGAAGAATAAAAATGCAGCTAATGATGTTTTATTGAGAGAGAGAATTGTCTCATTTGTTCTTCATTAACATGTGATCTTATCAAGCTATGCTTGTGGCGATTAAACCATAACTTATCTCCCACCTTCTCATCTATGTCTTGGGAGTGGCGTCAATATCATTCTTTTATAATTTTGGTTCTTGATTGAGTTCTAATCATTGGGTTAAAGTTTTTTATAACTTTGGTTTTTGATTGACATATAATTAATGGGTCAAAATTTCTTTTTATAAACATGTTTTAATTTTTCTTGAGGTTATGTTTCAATTTGACTGTGGGTGTCGTATCGTTATATATAAGGTTCGCATCACCTCCCACATGGAGGAGTCATCTAGAGCTCCTTCTGTATTGGAAGAGATCACCAACTCTCTTCCTAGTAGCAGAGGAGATCAACGATCTTCACCGCATTTGGGAGGAGTGTGAAAGAAGACATGGTTCTCCTCCCACCATGGGAGAACTCATTAGCGAAGATGCGGCGAGGCCACCTCTTAATTTTGATGGCTTCTTTTTTTTATTAATTTTAATAGTAATAATAATATTATTATTATTTAAATTGTTTTTAAATGTAAGTGTGATGATGTGGCAACTTACCATTCTACTAAATAATTTTGACATGAAAAAAGATCATTCTATCATTTAAATGTTAACTTTTCTGTTAAGATGGCATTAGTCAAACCTGGTCACAGGTAATTGTGCCCAATAAATACTAAACTCGCATTATGATTGGTGTTTTAGAAAATGTTAGGGTACTTATTTCAAAAAAAAAAAAAAAAAATTTAGGTTACTTCTATGTAATTAAACCATATACAATTACACTTTTAAGATTGTGATTACCTAAATATAAATACATATTCAAATTCAAAAATAGTCTTAAATTTGAACATACGCATAAGTTCAAATATTCACCTAAAGTTTAATATATACTTATAAGAAAAAATTCATATGTAAACTTAAACCTAATTAATTGAACATCATATAAAACTAATAGATCTTAAATTTAAGCAAAAATATGAATACTATAATTACATAAATAACATCAAAATTCACTAAATTTCTTTTATAACATTGTCAATCTATTAAAAATATCATCTAAAATTCTAAAAAAAATAAAAACATCTTAATAATTTATAGGTACAGTTTATTTCGAACACATCTAATAACAAAATAAATCAAAAGAACAAACCAATAATGCATAATACTTTAATTAAAATAAACTACAATAAAAATAATAATTAAAAATTAAAAATATTAATGGATAATAAAAATTAACAATGCGGGTAATTGGATATGGATGGATTAAAAGTGTTTGACTCAAATGAGACCTAAATGAATGAGGCAAAATTTTTAATCAAACTCATCACATATCTGGCTTCAATGCTACAAAACTGTTCCAAATGGGTCAGAGCCCCGTCGATTTGGGACAAGTCAAGGACTTTAGCCATCCTAAATTTTAACTACAAGAATGTGTCCTTCAAAACTGTAACCACCCTTATTCAATTTCATGATACTACAATCATAGACAAATATATATATATATATATATATATATATATATATACTGAATTGCATATAATCTTGAGTTCAATATGTTGCTAGTTTTAAAATTATCAATCAAAATTATAGAAATCGTAAAAGAAAATTAATTGAGACATATATCAAACATCAAGTTTAATAGTAAGGGATCAACATCTACTAAGTTGTCATATTTTATAAGTATTGATAATGTAAGACTTGAATCTTAATGGACCTATAAAATACTTGAAGGTCAAGTTGTAAGTGGGCTGAAATTAATTTAAGTGATGAGGTAAGGGATCAACATCTACTAAGTTATCATATTTTACAAGTACTGATAATGTAAGATCCGAATTCTAATGGACCTAAAAAACTAATTGAACCTGAAATTTTAAGTGGGAATAAATTAATTTAGGGAAAATTGATAAAATGACCCATTTCCAAAGGTCAACTTGAAAAATAACCTTTTATTTTTTTATTGATTAAAAAAGATGTTGAATGGACAAAAATACCCTTAATGAAATGGGAGCCATAAGCTGAAATGCAGCCTCAATAGCCTCAACCCATTTGCTGAAACTGTCTTGTTATGCCGCCACTCCTCCTGCCGATTGCAACCAATGCACATGCTCAAAAGCTCAGCTCTTTTTCTTTGTGTCATAACTCCTGCCCAAAACTCTGTAGTCAATCATCCACCAACTGATCTGATCTTGCAGAAATCCTTTTCATCAATACCATCTCTGACTTCCAGCCCTAGGTATACATGAAGTTGTTGCTATCCACTATGTTTATATCTTCATCTTCATCTCGACCACCACCACTACCCACCACCTCATACTTCCAAGCGAAACCCTCCTCATTCTCCACTCGTATGAGCTTCATATTCAAACAAATCGATGAAATCGAGAAGCAGGGAGGAGAACTCGAATAGAAGTGGCGGCGATTTCAAAAACAAAGGAGAACCCGGATGGGGATTTCGATGTAGAAGAAAACCCAGGTTTCAGATATAACAGAGGCAGTAGAGGGAGAGAAAGAGATGGAGGTGGCCTATCCGTGGCCATGGCCCATTGATTTGATGGAGAGGCTGGTGTTGGTAGAAGCAGAACCTAGTAGTGTGTATCACAGCAACCAAACCAACACAGCAGAATCAGGCCACCAGAAAGAAGCCAAACCAGCTGTAGGACTGGAAAAGAAAAGCAGTGCAGCAACATGGGTTTTGATAGAAACAACAGTGCACACGCAACACAGCTGAAGTGAAATGTAGTGGTAACAACGTGGATAAGCAATAGCAGCAGCAGCGTGAAGCACCCAGCATGGATAAGGAGTAGCATCGAACACAACCGAAATGACACAATAGCAGCGTCCCTTGGTAACGAGAATGATGGCAATGAGAGCAGCAGTGAGTGACGGTAACAAGTGCAGCAACGACTAGCAGCAATGAAGGCAACAACGAAGGTGATC